>JAQFVV010006198.1:30302478-31521228 GCA_028023455.1 Epiperipatus broadwayi
TGTTTTTAAATAAATTTAATATAATTATTTTTAAATAATTATAAATAATAATAATATTAATATTAATAATAATAATAATAATATTAATAATAATAATATTAATAATAATAATAATAATAATAATATTATTAATTAATAATAATATTTAATAATTAATTACTAATAATTCAATTCAATTCATCTATTTAATAAAGTAAATAATTATTTAATAAAAGTTTCTTAAGATAAATCAGCTTTATAATGATTAAAGTTTAAAAATTATTTTTTATAAAATTGATTTAATTAATTCAAATATACTTTTTAAATATTTTAAAAATCTGATGCGGTAAACTTTCACATCACTAAAACATTTTTTATTTCATTTATATTCCATTTTGTAATCTATATAATGAGATGCATTTTACACATTTTATGTTTCTAATTAATTGGTAAATGAAAAGGTTTAAGATTTCGCTTATTAAGAGTTACGGTATTCTTATTATTAAGATTATGATTTCACTTTAACGATTGTCATGTGTTGACTAAAGTTACCTTTATCATTTTTGATATAAAAAAGAATGATTATCATTTGCGGTACTTATTTTCTTTCAAACGAAATACTAATTCATTTGCTTATTATAGGCAAATTTGAAAGTTTTGATATGCACTTATTATATTTTTATAAAATTTATTTCATCATAACTTCCTTGAGTATCGCTTCATGACTCGTTTCATTTAAATTTCAATATAATGGATCCTAATAGTGTAAATTTAAGCAATTCATCAAACTATTAAATAATCATTTATAGCTGGAATAAAAAACAATTTGATCTGAGATCCCGTCAATGAGTTTAAATGCTTTATTAACAGAATATAAAATAGCGGTTATTAAAAAGTAAAGAAGATGATCCCAACTTTATATCAAATAATTTCTTAATTTCAAGATAATTAATATGTAATCAATTTATTAAATATTTATTTTTTCTGAATATCATAGCATTACATCAAACAATATTTTATTTTCACGCCACTAAAAATAACTATATTAATTATAAAAAGGTAAAAGTTTTACTTGTTCTTTGAATTATTTGACTTCATAAAAATTTTAATATTTTTATATATATTATTCTAGTTTTTAATGTTATTATCAAATCGATATATAATAGTAAAAAATACGCTTAATACCCCCTCGTGGAGTCCAAGTCTAGATTTAAAATTATTTTTGACTGTTTATTATTGTAATAGTAATTGCTTTATCAGATTAGAAATGACTGAATAAACTTGTTAGATTGATTGAAAACTCCACTTTCTCTATTTTCATAAGAGTGTCTACGATCAACCTACAAGTTTTGTTAAACAAAAGATAGACGGATCCAACGATTTCTAAATTAATATTTCATTTGATATAATCAGATAGACAGTTCTGGTTTCTGTCGGACCTTCCACGAAGAACTCATTAATAATAAGAAGAATATTTTTAAATTTATCTATATAATTTTAATTTACTTTCAAAATTTTCGACGGTATAGATAGTAAGAAATAGGTCTATAATTTTGGGACTTGATTTTTCCAGATTTTGTATACGCGGTACAGTTTTCCAGGGAAACATTGATGTTTTTAGGCGATAAATTCAAAAATATACAATAAAACTTCGGAGCTGTGCTCAATGAACTTTATAAATAAAAAACTGGCAGAGCGTTATAATATTCTTCTTATTTCTTTCATTAATTATAATGGGTATTTTTATTCAAATCAAATTTTTAATATGTTTATGAATTATTATTTAATGATGTAATTTTAATAAATATTATTCCACCAACATTTGAGTCGAAAATAAAGTCAAAATCATCTGATTCTTGCGATCGCTCTGCACATGTGATTTAACCAATCATATAATATTCTCAATACATCCAAAAGGGCGATTCCTTTATGTATTTTGTTTTGAGTCAGTTTAACATATCTTGAAAACTATTTTCAAGTATTTTTATTTATTATTTCAAATAATTTCCATGATGATTTAAAATATTAAAACACTATAGTTCTTCTAATATTCATGAAAAATTCTTCGAACTAGTTCACAGAAGAACCATTTTTGGAAATTTAGTCATCTTTTACTTTGCTTAACTCAATGAATCTATCAATAGGCCCCGACAATATTTGATGAAATTATATTGTAAAGAAGACGATAGTAATTTTTATATTTATAAATATCATTTCATATATAAATAATATTTGATACCGATTATAATAGTCTTCCTCGCATAACATTTATTTGCGATATAAGGCGGACTTTTTCTGAATCTAGCCACTGACATAATTTATGCTGGATTTATATACATCTCTGATACTAGAAAAGACTAGAATTATTAATACTCATATCTGTAATTTTTGTAAAATATCAAATTCAAAATATTCTCGTTTTATTAAATATTTGTTTACTTGTTGTAGATCTATTAGTTTAATAAATTAACTATTCAATGAATTTTGCGTTTTCTTTTTCCTTCTCATAAAGCAACATTGAAATCTCCTAAAAGAATCACTAATATTTATATTGTATGAGATATAATTCAGATTCTACACTTCTTTTAATTCATTTATTATAATTATATATATAAATTTCAATTATATTCTTAGTTTTATCTCTAATCAATCCATAACGACTAAAAGTTATATTTCAATATTTATTTTTTGTTATATATAATATCATTTGATTATTATTATAATCATAATACTCCTTTCGTAATGTGGTATTTGGTCTATCATATCTTTAATTATTATTATATCTTTATTATCTGATCAATTGATTCATTCACATTACCTTCAGACCATATTTCGGTATATAAATATAATAATAATAATAATAATAATAATAATAATAATAATAATAATAATATTATTAATAATAATAATAAATAATAATAATAATAATAATAATAATAATAATAATAATTAATAATAATAATAATAATAATAATAATAATAATAATAATAATAATAATAATAATAATAATAATAATAATAATAATAATAATAATAATAATAATAATAATAATAATAATAATAATAATAATAATAATAATAATAATAATAATAATAATAATAATAATAATAATAATAATAATATAATAATAATAATAATAATTAATAATAATAATAATAATATTATTAATAATAATAATATATAATAATAATTAATAATAATAATTAATAATAATAATAATAATAATAATTAATATTAATATATTATTAAATAATAATAATAAATTAATATTAATAATAATTAATTAATAATAATAATAATAAATAATAATAATAATATTAATAATAATAATAATAATAATAATAAATAATAATAATAATAATAATAATAATAATAAATAATAATAATAATAATATTAATAATAATAATAATAATAATATAATAATAATAATAATAATAATAATAATAATATAATAATAATAATAATAATAATAATAATAATAATAATAATAATAATAATAATAATAATAATAATAATAATAATAATAAT
The DNA here is from genome assembly GCA_028023455.1 of Epiperipatus broadwayi. Lineage (NCBI taxonomy): Eukaryota > Metazoa > Onychophora > Udeonychophora > Euonychophora > Peripatidae > Epiperipatus > Epiperipatus broadwayi. Next base: position 30,305,988 of record JAQFVV010006198.1, read on the forward strand.
ATAGACATTAGTAATTATGAATTGAAAAAGAAATTATACAAATACCCCAAACGCAAAACAATATCTTGGTATTGAAGGAAGACAAAACAGCAAAATCCATTATTAAAAAGAAAAATTCTTGTGTAGAAAGTTCTAAAGAGGTTCATTTTTAATAATAAAGAACAAGAAAACGCATCCTCTCCAATAATTCACATCCTTATTTAGACAGACTTCTGAAATAAAAATCAGACATGAAATTAATCTATAAGAGTAAATCACCATATGAATTATTGTTTGATATTTTTAAAAAGAAAGATAAAAATGGTGACAATTATTAAAAATTTTATACTATATAAATAATGTATGCACCATATGATTGAAGAATGCATTAGTAATAAATGGTGAAATAGAAGATATTAGAAGTTACAGATCTAATCTTTTATCAGTTTTATATGAGTTTTACTAGTTAATTACAATTTGTTCGACAAATTTTGAATGAAACTATTAAAACATCATGTGATCATCTTTTCGTTATGTTTTACAGAAGTGTTAAAACAATTGAGGCAAATATTTTCCTGTCAAGCAATAAAAATACTTTAGTGCCGTTGTTTTAACAAGCTTGGTGTAAGCTTAAAAAGCTGATCATGTGATGCTTTCATGGTTTAATACTGATCTTTAGACAAAAGTATGAAGGTGACTATGGTTTACTAAAAAATAAGACACAAAAATAGCGTTAAATACTGAACTGAATCCAGACCTGTATGACATATACACATTTTCAGAATTTTAGCTAGGGCTGATAACTTAAAAATATTAATATAAATATATGTTTAGAGATAGCATTAGATCTGAAAAAAAATTACCCGACTCCTCACTGATGAGTTATAAATCATAGGTTGTAAAAAGTATGTATAGGGATTACAAGCACTTTTAGTCTAGTGATCCCAAGCATTTAGTAGATGGGAGTTACATATGTGCAGGGTTATCATTTAGGACTTTAGATTTATCAACTCACTCGGGTCAAAGTCGGCTTTCAAAATATTTTTACTGATAAATGATCATCTATTTAATGAGTTAGAAATGATCAGCCACAACTTTCATCTGTTATTACGTTTCGGGATTCGTGAGATTATGAAAAGCACTTTGATTCTGATAGCATTTCCACAGTTGCAGAGCCCAGACCAAGATATAAGTCTTGAATATTGTTGAGATTCGACTAATAATTCAAATATAATCGCACAATATATTGACTGACATATATATAATGATTATTATATCTGACAAATTTTCAAGAATTTTTTAATGATGAAATGATATAAAGAAAGATTTTTATGCATTATTGATGCACTCACTAATGAATGATCAGATGATCACTCACTTCCTTAACTAGCTTAAAACACAAAATCACTATGAGATAATAAGACATTAGTGAACTAGTTTGAGCTGTGAAGTTTTATAAATCCTCATCTAGCTCATCCACATCCCCAGACTAGTTTCTGGCTAGATCCAAGGCTCCCTCACTGATCAGCGCCAAGCCAGATACTAGTCTGGGATATTGGATGAGTAGGCACTCAGATGAGTGGATTTACCACGCCTTCCCCGGCATCCCATTGATTACCTTCTAGCTTGTTGCAAAGGGACAAGAAGTAATATTTTTACCGTTTTAATTTTCAAACTGAAAGAACGAAGATGTAGTTACTTTGCAAAATAGCCAGAAAATGCTGCAAGCACTATCAGATGTGAGACAAGACTAAAGATAACAAGCAAAAGATTAAGTAAGACAATGGATTTTTCTGAAAGAAGAAAATCTGACACACATGAATTTAAGAAATTAGCAGCTACAATTCTTTTATCAGATTATGACGAAAATACACGGGATGAATAAAAATGGGGAATAAAAATAGATGACTCCTTTTCGCAGAAACACTCAGCATTAAAAGAAAACAAAACTATAAGCTGAAATATATTTAAAATGCTCAAGAAATCTTACTTATGGATATTAAAATTGTATCCCATTTATTTTATTTTTGATCTCTTTGTTACTCTAACAAAACATCTTTCCATATTTCTTTCATTGGCAGAACTCTATATTTCTCTTCCATTAAGTATCCAAATCTAATATCCATAAGTAAGATTTTGTAAAACACATTACAAACCTTCATTTTCAAACATATAGGCATGTTTTCTTTTAATGCTAAATTATTTCTACCAAAAGAATTCCATCTAATTTTAATTCTACGTTTCATTTCATCCATTATGTTTTCATCTGTATGAATAATCTGATAAAAGAATTTGTAGCTGCTAATTTCTTCTAAATTCATGTGTGTCAGATTTTATTTTCTTCTTCCAGAAAAATCCATTAAACCTTACTTTAATCTTTTTAGCATTTATCTTTAGTCTTGTCTCTTTTTTTATCTGATAATTCTTGCAACATTTTCTGAAACTCGAATAAACTATTTGCAAAAACAACCACATCATCTGCTAAATCTACATGACTTTAAAAAATCTCCATTTAATTTTATTCCATTAGCTTTCCATTTTTAATTTAAAACAGGCAAAACTCACCATACATATTGCCACACACAGCAAGCTAGAGTAATCAATGGATGCCAGAAGGCTTGTGCGTAAAATCCTCATCTAGTGCCTACTCATCCAATATCCCCAGACTAGTATCTGGCTTGTGGCCTTCGTCAGTGAGGAGCCTTGGATCTAGCCAGAAACTAGTCTGGGGATATTGGATGAGTAAGCACTAGATGGGGATTTTATGCACAAGCCTTCTGGCATCCATTGATTACTCTAGCTTGCTGTGTGTGGCAATACATATAGTGAGTTTTGACTGTTTTAACAACAGTTATACACAAGCATAAGAGGTGGTGATCATGTGATGTTTATTGGCATTTTTAATTTACAAAATATTTCTTGTAAAACTGCTGTAAAAAGTTCTGAGACATGGAATCATATTAATCTGTTTAGTATTACCATGTAATCTAATCACTGTTATTGCATTATGATAATTATTCGTCAGAATATAACAATATTCAAGACTTATATCTTGGTAGTCTGGAGCTCTGCTAACTGTGGAAATGCTATAGAATCAAGTGCCTTTTCATAATCTACAAATCCAAAGCATAATAGCAAATGAAATTTGCTTGGTCCTTTCTATAACTTCCTTCTGTAATGGAACATGATCCATTGTATTAAAACCATTTTTAAAAGCTAGCTGGTACTGGTGGTTGATTAAAATCCAAAGTTTGAAACAATAGCCCCCACACACACACACTATCAACCCATCTACTGCATGCTTCAGTAATGAAGGGATGCTAGACTAAAGTGCTTCATAATCCCTATCCACTACTTTACCAGCCCTTAGCCCCTGACCAGTTTCTAGTTTATGGCTTTCATCAGTGAGGAGTCTTGGATCTGGGAGCAGTGCACCTGGATCTAATATACCCCTTCTCCAGCACACACCATTTACCTTTATGCTTACCTATAAAGTTATCAGCCCTAGCTAAAATTCACAATGTTTTCAATCCGAGACCTGTATAGTCATACAGGTCTGGATTCAGTTCAATATTTGTATATTTTGGTGTCTTATTTTTTAGTAACCATAGTCACCTTCATACTTTGTCTAAGATCAGTATTAAACCATGAAAACATCACATGATCAGCTTTTTAAAGCTTACACAAGCTTGTTAAAACAGCAGCACTAAGTGACATTGTGACAGGAGAAAATATTTTGCTGGTGTTTTAACACTTCTGTAAACATAACAAAAAGATGATCACATGATGTTTTAATAGTTTCATTCAAAATTTGCTGAAGACAAATTGTAATTATCTTGGTAAAACTCATATAAAACTGATAAAAGATTAGATCTGTAACTTCTAATATCTTCTATTTCACCATTTATTACTAATGCATTCTTTCAATCATGTGGTACATCTTTATTATTTATATAGTATACGGCACTACAATAATTGTCCTACATTTTCACCTACTTCTTTTAAAATATCAATAATGATTTCATCATTTTCTGGTAAGTTTTCTTTTCTTTATAGATTCATTTGCATGTCTGAGTTCTTTATTTCAAATTCTGTCCAACTCAGGAGATGTAGTTATTGGAGAGGATACTTTGTTTTCTTGTTCTTTATTATTACGTAATTCTTTATAGAACTTTCCCACAAATTTCCTAATGCCATCATCTTTTTAATAATAGTTCTACCTTTTCTTCTTATTGCTGATACAATCTTCCTTCCAATACCAAGATATTGTTTTGCACGTTTGAGACATTTTTTTTGCTATAGCTTTCTTTTCCAATTCATAATTATAATTTCCTATATTATTATTATTATTATTATTATTATTATTATTATTATTATTATTATTATTATTATTATTATTATTATTATTATTATTATTATTATTATTATTATTATTATTATTATTATTATTATTATTATTATTATTATTATTATTATTATTATTATTATTATTATTATTATTATTATTATTATTATTATTATTATTATTATTATTATTATTATTATTATTATTATTATTATTATTATTATTATTATTATTATTATTATTATTATTATTATTATTATTATTATTATTATTATTATTATTATTATTATTATTATTATTATTATTATTATTATTATTATTATTATTATTATTATTATTATTATTATTATTATTATTATTATTATTATTATTATTATTATTATTATTATTATTATTATTATTATTATTATTATTATTATTATTATTATTATTATTATTATTATTATTATTATTATTATTATTATTATTATTATTATTATTATTATTATTATTATTATTATTATTATTATTATTATTATTATTATTATTATTATTATTATTATTATTATTATTATTATTATTATTATTATTATTATTATTATTATTATTATTATTATTATTATTATTATTATTATTATTATTATTATTATTATTATTATTATTATTATTATTATTATTATTATTATTATTATTATTATTATTATTATTATTATGATATTATTTGTCTCACAGAAACATGGTTACAAGAAAATATCATAAATGATCAATTGATAGATAATAGATATAATGTAATTAGATATGATAGACCAAATACCATTGCATCAAGAGGAGGTGGTGTACTAACAGCTGTCAAGAATGATATTATACATAAAGAGATAAATATTGAAAATATAACTTTTGAGTCAGTATGGATTGAATTAGAGATAAAAAACTCAAAACTCATAATTGGAAATTTATATATACCACCAAATATATCAATAAATGAATTCAGAAAAAATCTTGAAATCCTGGAATTATATCTCATACAATATAAATATGAAATGATTCTTTTAGATTTCAATGTTGCTTATCATGAAAACACTAAGGAAAAAGAAAAATACACCAAAATTCATTGAACTGGATTAATTTATTAAACTATTAGATCTACAACAAGTAAACAAAATATTTAATAAACAAAATTATATTTTGGATTTGATATTTACAAGAATTACAGATATAATTATTAATAATTCTGAATATCCTCTAGTATCAGAAGATGTATATCATCCAGCACTAGAATTGCAACTGTCAGTGGTAACTAGATTCAGGAAAAATTCCATAACCTATGCAAATAAATGTTATGCATGAGGAGACTATTATAATCAGTATCAAGCCATTAAACATATTTCTTGGAGTGATGTTTATGAATGTAAATGCCCATCATTAGCTACCAATATATTTCATCAAATATTGTCAGATACTGTTGATAGATTCATTCCAGTTAAGCAAAGTAAAGGTATTAAATTTCCAAAATGGTTCTCTGTGAAACTAGTTCGATGTATAAAGAGAAAAAAATTTTTTCATAGATATTATAAGAAATATAAATGCTTTTTGTATTTGAATAACTATAGGAATTATAGACTCATAGTAAAAGTACTTGAAAAATATGATTTTCAAGAATATATTAAACTGACTCAAAACAAAATACATAAAGATCCAGCATATTTTTGGAATGTATTAAAGACTCATTATACTTCAGTTAGACAAAATACATGTAGTAGATATAGAATCAAATGATTTTATGACTTATTTTTCAACTCAATGTGAATTGGATAATAACTTAATCTTGGAATATCCATTTATTCAAAATCTTATATTCAATAATGATTCCATAAACATATTAAAATTTGATTTGGATGAAATATACCATTCTACAAAATTAATAAAAAATAAAAAAGTATTGCTTGTGATAATATACCAGTTTTTATTTATAAAGGATGCATTGAACTTTTGGCTCCAGTTTTATTGTATATTTTTAATTTGTCACTTAAAACATCAATATTTCCTAACTATTGGAAAACAGCTAAAGTAATACCTATATACAAATCTGGGAAAAAATCAGAGGTCCGAAATTATAGACCTATTTCTTTACTATCTATACAATCAAGAATTTTTGAAAAATCAATTTATTACAGAATTATACATTATTTAAAAAAATATTCTTCCTTATTCTTTACATGGATTTCTTCCGGGAAGGTCAATAGAAACAAATTTAGTCCATATATCAGATGCCATAGGTAGAGCTATTGAGGCAAGAAGTCAATTGGATGTAATATATTTTGATTTAACAAAGGCTTTTGATAGAGTTGATCATAGATTACTTCTTATGAAAATAGAGAAAATTGGGTTTTCAATCAATCTAATGAATTTATTCAAGTCATTTCTATCTGATAGAAGCAATTATATTTATTACAATAATAAACAGTCAAATAATTTTAAATCTAGACTTGGACTTCCACAGGGGAGTGTGTTAAGCCCAATATTTTTTGCTATTTATATATCAGATTTGATAACACTTATTCCAAGTAGGAGTGTGTTATGCTATGCAGATGATATTAAAATTTTTCTGGAGATTAATAGTAAAGAAGATATTAAAACTTTACAAAATTATATAGATGTTTTTTACAAGTGGTGCCAAGAAAATAACATGAAAATAAATATTGACAAATGTAATGCTATGACATATTCAAGAAAAACAATGTTAATACGGGGTAGTTACCATATTGATCATCTTGAAATTAAGAAAATTACTGATCATAAAGATTTGGGTATAATCTTCACAAGCAATTTTACTTTTAATAACCATATAACATATTCTGTTAATAAAGCATTTAAACTCATTGGCAGGATGCTCAGATCAAAAATTGTTTTTGATTTCCAGACTAATAAATTAATATTTAATAGTTTGATATTGCCAATTTTACACTATGGATCCATTATATGGAATTCTATAAATGAAACGAATATGAAAAAAATACAAAAGGTTTATGATAAATATTGTAAATATGTGTATAAAACTTCATTTCATAATAATAATGAATTGTGTGTTAAGAGAATATTATCTGATATGTGTTTTTTATATAAAATGATAAATGGCACAATAACTTTTGATAATTCAGTAACAAATCTGCTATATAAAATACCAACTTTTAATAGCAGAAATCACAAACTTTTTCATTTACCATTAATTAAACATAAATGTGTAAAAAATGCACCTGTATATAGATTACAAAATGAATATAATGATATGTTTAGTGATGTAAAGTTTACATCAGATTTTAAAATATTTAAAAAGTATATATTAGATTCATTAAATCAAAATTTTATGTAAATTTTAATTTTAATCATTGTAAACGTTTTATTGGCTTTGTAAGCTGTTGTTTACTAATAAACTGAATTGAATTGAATTGAATTGAATTATTATTATTATTATTATTATTATTATTATTATTATTATTATTATTATTATTATTATTATTATTATTATTATTATTATTATTATTATTATTATTATTATTATTATTATTATTATTATTATTATTATTATTATTATTATTATTTAAAGGTAACTTTATTCAAAAACAAGTGGTTACATTGGTTGTTGATTATACATAGTGTTATACATAGGTTTACACAGTTATTACATTACAGTCTGTATATTTGATTAGAGTCTCTTTGCACTTAAAAATTGTCTTTTTAGAACTTAGATAGTGGCTTTCACAATGTTTTAGATTTTTCAACACTTTATGAAATATTTATTGTCCAAGTTTATGTACAATATAAATCAATGATCATGGTTTCAGTAATTTTTCCATGTTCTTGCAACACTGAATTTCATGTTTGTCTCTGTGCTTTTCTATTATATCCTTTATTATAAAGTGGCCTGAATTTTAAAAAGAGACCATGTTGCTGCAAAGATATCAGGTGGTGCAATGATACTGTCTCTTTCTTTTATTTTTTGCAATTTGTTCTTATAGGTGTTAGGGTTCCTTCTTGTGTTGTCGCCCAGTGTAAAAGTGCATCTGGTACACCAGAATGCATATAGGCTGAAAGTGGCTGCCCTAATGGTGGGTATTCCATTATTTTTGAATGTTTGTAGAATCTCATATATTGTTGTTCCATTTTTCCTATATCCGCCAACCATCATCTGTCTTACTTTTTCAAGTCCTGAATAATTATGTATGAAATGGTCCTGTGTTTCCTCATCCCTGTGACACAGCATACACAAGGGATCTATATTTATATAGAATCTTCTGTATCTAATAAAATGACTTGTAGGTAGTGCTTTCAAATTGACTTTAATTATGAAATCGTAAAATTTTGGTTCCAGGTACCATTTCCTAAATTTTTTAAGTAATTGGCTGTTATCAATTCCCAATACAGATATTTGGTTATTCTCAGATTGTTTTTGTGTTAGGAAATCATGTATTTGCCAATAAGTATATTTTATTTGACTTTTCAGCGTTACTTTGTTTTTGATACTCTCAATGCTTTCAAGCAACGTAAAGATATAATTGTTTGTAGGTGGTGGACGATCTGTGGGTATGATCTCCAGTATTGGTTCAATATCTGGAAATCTTTTGACTATGGCTATTAGCAGATTTATTGTTTTTTGTGTCTGAAACACTGATATTGAGTGAAGTCCCAGACCATTCCATTTTGTTGGTTGGTTGAGTTGCTTTATTGAAATGGCAACTACTTTCCTGTTCCATAGTAGTTTGCTACAAAATGAATTAATTGAGGCTATAAATGGTTTTGTGAAACTAATTATTGGTAAATAGTAGCTTATTTTTGACATTATGAGTTGATTGAATAATGATATTTTTGCGTATATTGATAGATATGATCTGGATAATGATTCTGTGATTCTTTCTGCATCCACTTTGAGTTTGTTTTGTATTGTTGTTCTCATTTGATTCATTCCCAGATAAAATGGAAAACCTAGAAAACTGCTGGGCTTTTCTTGATAAATTTGTTTGTTTACTTTCCCTGTAAAAATTGTCCAAGCAGCTGACTTATTGATATTGATTTTAAGTTTGAATTTTTTTGTATATTCTTCTATGATGTTATGTAGTGCGTGTAGTTGCTTTTTTGATGCTAAGAATATTGTGATATCGTCCATATGAGCTATACAAGGAATGTATCTTTTTGTATTTGGTATTAACACTCCCTGTATTTTTTTTTCAATTTCTTCCAATAAGGGGTTTATGTAGAATGTGAACAGTAGTGTACTCAGTGGTGACCCTTGTGGTATTGATTGAGTGGGATAGAATGATGATGATGTTCTTCCGTTAAGTGTGATATGTACTTCTCTGTTTAAAAGTAGGTTGGCTATTGCATATAATATTGATCATGGTATTTGTGTTCCCTTTAGTTGGTTTAGTAAGATTTTTATTGGTACCGAGTCGAAAGCACTTTCAAAATCTAGTTGTACTGCAATTGGAGCATATTTCTTCTTCTTAATTACTGAGTTAATTATAGTTTTAAAGATTAGTGCTGCCTGACCTGTGGATGAGCCTTTCTTTGAATACTGATGTTGTGATATTTTTGTCAGTATAAATGGTTCAATTTTCACCTTTATTACTTTTTCTAGCAGTTTAATTCCTAAAGGCTCCATTGAGATAGGTCTTAAGTTGGTTATCTTGGTAATAGGTTCTTGTTTTTTCATAAATGGTACCATTGATATCTTGTATAATCCCTGTATGCTATAAATTTTTTGTGATATTTGATTTGCCATGAGATGCCATTTAAAATCGAGGATTTTAAGGTAGTGTTAGAATCAATCCCACCCACATGTCATCCAGGACGTCCAGGCATTCCACAGTTTGTACTTGCACATCTTAGCCAAATTACAAATACATACCTGTGTCTATTATTATTATTATTATTATTATTATTATTATTATTATTATTATTATTATTATTATTATTATTATTATTATTATTATTATTATTATTATTATTATTATTATTATTATTATTATTATTATTATTATTATTATTATTATTATTATTATTATTATTATTATTATTATTATTATTATTATTATTATTATTATTATTATTATTATTATTATTATTATTATTATTATTATTATTATTATTATTATTATTATTATTATTATTATTATTATTATTATTATTATTATTATTATTATTATTATTATTATTATTATTATTATTATTATTATTATTATTATTATTATTATTATTATTATTATTATTATTATTATTATTATTATTATAAATTTCTTCATATTCAATTCTTTTTAATGAATCATTTTTAAGTATTTTTATATGCCTTCTTTTCTTCTTACATTCTTCAGTTTATATACATTTTTCATATTCAATTCTTCTTAATGGGTTGTTTTTAAATATTCCCCTATTCCTTTTTTTATTACACTTTCTTGTTTATAAATCTCTTCATTTTTAATTCTTCTAAATGGATCATTATTAAATATTTCCATATTCCTTCTTTTCTTCTTACATTCTCCTGTTTATCTTCATTTTCAGTTCTTCTTAATGGATCATTATTAAATATTTCCATATTCCTTCTTACATTCTCCTGTTTATAAATCTCTTCATTTTCAATTCTTCTTAATGGATCATTATTAAATATTTCCATATTCCTTTTTTTCTTCTTACATTCTCCTGTTTATAAACCTCTTCATATTCAATTTCTCTCAATGAAGCATTTTTAAATATTTTCATATTTCTTCTTTTCTGCCTACATTCTCCTGTTTCACTAAAAAAAATTATTAGTAACTTGCCACTTTTCTGTACCTGCTATCTTTTTAGCAGTTCTTAATAAAATTTCAGTCAAGACTGAATGATCTATAAAGACTGTTAATATTTTAAATCAATTTGCAAGTTCTAATTTAAATTCATTGAAATGTTTCTTAAGATAAAGAATACCAACTGCTAATAATTTCTTTAATAGTTTTCTTCTCTCTAGTTTTGCATTAGCACATATCTTACATCTCACTAGTTAAAGATCATTTCCAATAATGAATCTATTAAGAACATCATAATCTTGGAATACAAACTTTCCATTAGTCAAAAAATAATTCAAATGTGATATATCTTCTTTCAATGTTTCCATTTTTCTTAAATCAAGCATTCATATACTGTCTTTCATTTTATTTTTGCAAACTTCTCAAATTTATGGCCTCTCTTATTTATGTTATCTTAACGAAATGTACCCTTTCATCTTCCAATCATTTACCAACTCTAGCATCAAATTCTTTCATGACAATTCCAAAACATTGCTTGTTCTTATCAAAAGAATTTTCAACAGCCATACCAAAATTATCTACTTCAGTAAGGAGAACTTGTTGAAGCATAAAACTAAATTATTTGCATTTGGTCTCTTTAATGAATTTGATAACTAATCTTTCCATTCTGTCTGAAATACCATCAATCACCATGATGTTGTTATTCCACTTTTTATTTATAATGAATCTTATTCTATTTAGGCTTTGATTATTTGTTTCTTTATAATAAAGCATATATGGACTTTGTAAATCAATTATCTCTTCATCTTTTCCCCTAACATCACAGTGTCCATTTAATACCATTTCCTCTTAATCACTTAAAAATAATTTCGAGTTATAGATATCTATATAGATCATCATTAAATTGAAACTTGGGTCTGAAATCGGGGGATTCCTAGCATTCTATGTCTTCTGCTACCTCTGTTGGAAACTTCATTGCCTCTTGGAAATAAGGGTCATAATTTATTTTTATTTGCCATAATTGTATATATTTTTATGTAATCAAAATCAACCAAAATTCACAACTCAACCACTATTCATTTTGATGAAACTAAGGTTGTTGTTTTTTTTTGAGAGAAATAAAATAAAAATAATTAAAGAATGTTTATTATTAAAATTTTATGATTCTGAAGCAATTAACTTGTTTAAAAGTTATTTTAATATTAAGGATGTATGGGAAGTATGTGGAATTGTGGGTAATGTTTAGTTTAAATGTGTTACTATTTTGTAGTTCTTTACACTTGAGAAGTGAAACCATTGGTAGTGTTTTAGAGTTTATTTTCTTGGCTAATCTGGTTGAGTTGGGTATTTGGGATAATTCTGATATTTATTGACTACATTAGCGTTATGCTTTTAATGCTTATATCTTTATATATAAAGATGATTCACATGCATATTCTGCTTTCAAGAAACCCCAACTAATATTTCAGTTAAAAAGAATGATCAAGATGCAGAAATAAAACCAGAATTTCATATTATACTCAGAGGAAATCAATTCATCATGTTAGCTAATACATATTGGTGAGGAGCCCATTCACGTTTATTTAATGGCACTCACATTTACGGTACATTACATTTAGAAATATTAAGAACATCCAAAAAAAGTACAGCACAATTATGAAAAAGATAATACACCCATTAAATTCTTGAAAGAAAAATCAGCCACACTACCATGAATGCCTATTGGATGTACATTGTACAGGATGACATTCATACAAAAGAAGATATACATGAAATTTAAATTTATAATTTTTTTATTTTTCTTTACTATTTTTTCAAACGTCTTACTGAAAGTATATTAATAATTTTTATTAGTCCATTCATTATACTAGAGATAATACTCGTAATGAATATTTCTGTAATTTTCATATATCACTCTTACTGATACTGTATTCACAAATATAAAGAAATATAGGGGGTTTGAACTCAGACAATCAAGCCCCTTCACTATCCACACTATCTCATACTACTGATACACATGACCACACACATGCTGAAAAGATAAATAATCACCAATAGATCTATCAGCCTTTTATCAGTTTTATACAAAGTTTTTACCAAGATAATTACAACTCGTCTACAGAGAACATTGGATTTCCACGAACCAAGAGAACAAGCTGGATTTAAAAGTGGTTTTAGTACAGTAGATCATATCCAGGTACTGAGAGAAGTTATAGAAAGGACAAATGAATATGAATTACCATTATGTTTTGGATTTGTAAATTATGAAAAGGCATTTGATTCTATAAACATTTCTTCAGTGATTAAAACATTGGATCATCAAGGTATAGATCCAGGATATTGTCATATTTTAAAGATATTTATAAAAATGCAACAGCAACAATTAGATTACATAATGATACGGGAAAAGTCAACATTGAGAAGGGTGTAAGACAAGGTGACTCCATAACTCCAAAACATTTTACAGCAGTGCTGCAAGAAGTATTTTGTGGATTGAAATGGGAAACTAAAGGAGTGAAAGTAAATGGAGATTATTTAAGTCATTTAGATTTTGCAGATGATGTAGTTGTTTTTGCAAATAATGCTTCAGAGTTGCAGGAAATGTTGTAGGAGTTATCAGATGAAAGTAGGACTAAGGATAAATGTTAAAAAGACTAAAGTAATGTTTAATCGATTTGCTCAAAATGTGAAAATAAAGATTGATTTTGATGAATTAGAAGAAGTTAACAGTTACAAATACCTTGGTCATATTATTAATACAGATGGAAACATAATGGAGGAAATTAATCATAGAATTAAACTTGGTTTGAGTGCTTTTGGTAGAAATAACTTGATACTAAAAGGAAATATGCCTATGTGTTTGAAAAAAAAAGGTTATTAACAAATGTGTTTACCAGTTCTTACTTATAGATCTGAGACTTGGACACTTAATAGAAGGGCAATACAGAGACTTCAGACTGCTCACAGAAGTATGGAGAGATGCATGTTGGGAGTAACAAGAAGAGATCAAAAACGCAATGTATGGGTAAGAGAACAAACAGGTGTTACTGACCTCATTGAAAAAATTAAAAGATTGAAGCAGAGTTGGGCTGGACATATTGCTAGAAGAGATGATAGTAGATGGACAATTGAAATCTTCAACTGGATTCGAAGAGATTGTAAAAGACCCAGAACATGTGAAATGGATGGATGAAATAAGAAAGTGTGCAGGGGTGATGTGGAGAAAAGAAGCTAAAGATCGGAGAAGATGGATTGAACTTGGAGAGACCTTCATCCTGCAGTGGACTGATAATGGTTGATGATGATGATGATATGTATTTTGTACTAAACCAGCACTTATCAGTTGGTCCATATTATCATATCCCATTCATATATATAACCAGTGCTCAGTTTATATTTAGATAGCAAATCCTTACACCTTAATGGACAGCCTTCAATCTATTCCAACTTCTCTAACTCTTCAGTCATCCATACCATTGAAAATCTGATGATAGAATTCCCAAATCCCATGCTGATGCCAATATTGTTGTCATGCCCATGTTGACCTCAAGTCACTCTGACCCCTCACGTATAGGACAGTATCCATTTAAATATTAAATACGTAGAAGAGGGAAAGTCTGAGTTCAAATCGCCTATATTTACAATTAGGCTCCAGATATAAGAGTGCCTGGTATTTCAAATCTTAAATATAAAGAAACTAATTTATAACTATTCTAGAATAATGGTTGATGATGATGATGATATGTATTTTGTACTAAACCAGCACTTATCAGTTGGTCCATATTATCATATCCCATTCATATATATAACCAGTGCTCAGTTTATATTTAGATAGCAAATCCTTACACCTTAATGGACAGGCTTCAATCTATTCCAACTTCTCTAACTCTTCAGTCATCCATACCATTGAAAATCTGATGATAGAATTCCCAAATCCCATGCTGATGCCAATATTGTTGTCATGCCCATGTTGACCTCAAGTCACTCTGACCCCTCACGTATAGGACAATATCCATTTAAATATTAAATACGTAGAAGAGGGAAAGTCTGAGTTCAAATCGCCTATATTTACAATTAGGCTCCAGGTATAAGAGTGCCTGGTATTTCAAATCTTAAATATAAAGAAACTAATTTATAACTATTCTAGAATTATAGAAAAAGGACTTTACAAACTCTTGACTTTGTTTTCTACTGCAAACTCTTTTAAGAATTTATAGAACAAAGTTTTTCATTTTTTTATCCATTTTCGATTATGCATTAGTGTTTATCTTTTTTAAGTGGAGAATGCTAGACTGATGGTAAGCTACCACTGAGGAAGATCAAACGTTCCTGCAGCAGTGTGCTGACTTAAATGTTAGGGCCTACATTCAAGAAGACAACTTGCTATAAATTATAATTAAAACGTTACATTAGTTTCTATATTTCCATTAAGTCTGATAATTATTTCATTCGAGAGCGCTTCAATTATTACGTTTTCTAGTTATATATAAATGTATGAATATATGTGTAAACGTGTTTATATAATGCGTACTAAAGTTTACGATAAAAGTCTAAACTTGACACATTTCCGGCAGAAAATATAACATACATTTGTTTATAAACAAGAAAAGTATATGTGAATATCTTATAAATAAGAAAGCAATATATATAAACAAATTTATGAATACTCCTGCCATAAGATATATCATAAAGAATGACGTAAGAAAGCAATATATATATATAAACAAATTTATGAATACTCCTGCCATAAGATACTATCATAAAGAATGACGTATATATACAGAAACACATATAATTATATACATCACTCATTTTCAGAATAACTGTAATGCCATAATACACTATCATAAAGTATGATATATATATACAGAAACACACACATAATTATATATATATATATCACTCATTTTCAAAATAACTGTAAAAAAAAATATAAAAATAAAATCTTAAAATATACACATAATTTTACTTTACAATGGCAATAATTTTACCTCATAATAAATTGTCACGATTTTCAAGATATAACTATTGCTCAATTTACCTGCTACAACACCTGGTGATTCATTATTTGCCTACCTTTATATTTTCCCATCAACCAATGAATATTATATGCAAATGAAGTTCAAAAAAAAAATCTATTTAAAATACTTCAAGGTGGGTTTTTTTTTCTTTGAAAGTAACTAAATAGTTTCGAGGTAATATTCCAGAATAAATGAGAAAATTAATTTGATGATTCTCATCTTTAGTCAAGGATGAGTCATCTTTATTACGGTAGCTATTGGTGATACCCCCCACCCCACTTTGCTACCCAATAATATCAACAAGTTTGTTCTATATTTTGAAATGATACATTTGTAATTGAATCAAAAAAATAATAAAAACATCCAGAATAATGAAAGAAAAAATGTGAATACGATAATAATTACAAACTCATTATTTTTTATTCCAATAATCTTTTTTAAAAGAATAAAACAAAAACTACCACTCGTTAGTACAAAAGCTTTGTAAACATAATAACTAAACTAGTTTAAAATTAATAAAGAAAATATTGTAAATAAAAACAAGGATAATATTAGACGATGCTGTAATTGAAAAGAGAATCTGACATGCGGTTATGGTTTACTAAAACTTATAGTGTGCTTCTAGAACTGAAATGCTGCAACAAATTGAATTAAGATAGGCAAAACTCTCTCCATACAGTAGTGCCACTCAAAGCAAAACAGAGTAATCAATGGATGTCAGAAGGCTTGGGCATAAAATCCCTCCCTATCTAGTGCCTACTCATCCAATATCCCCAAACTAGTTTCTGGCTAATGGCCTTTGTCAGTGAGGAGCCGTGGATCTGAAAGCACTGCACCTAGATCTTAGGATCTAATGCAACCCTTCAGCAGCCACCTTTTATCTCTATTTAACTATAAAACCATGAGAATGAAATTGAAAACACAATAATATTTTCAATCTAAGCTCAATAGCTTATGTAGTCATATGGGTCTGAACTCAGTTCAGCACCTATACATTTTTTGTGTCTTTGGTTTTCTTATAACCATAGCCACCACTTTCCTATTAGGCAGGATTGGTATTAAGTCTTTAAACATCACATACAAAATTGAATTATGAGTGGTAGATTAAGATTATGATCAAGTATTCTACAGTCCCATTCTTCTATCTCCAGTTTGCTCAATAAACTTCATACATAAAGTTATCATTTGGTAGTAGTCCAGTCAAAACATTTCATTAGTAATAATAATATGTTGTTTGGTAGGCCATAATATTTGAGTTACCCAAACGATCATTTACATCAATAGTTCTCCTAAATGTATACAAATTACTTTCCTCACCTGAGAATCAATCCAGAAACGTGTAACTCAATAAATTCATCACTTTACCATAGCATTGAATTAGTTGCCAAAAATGTTTGTAAAGTCGGCTAAGGAAAATGATTATTCCATATCTTAATTGAGCACCCTTACGGTTAGAGAAGTCAGATTCATAGCACCCATAGTTGCCGAAAACATTTCTAACATTGGTTAAGGAAAAGATTTAGTCGGTGTCTTAATTTGTTACCAATAGCTGAGCATGCTTTTGGCTAGAGAATCCAGATTCGGTACATTCATGAAAAAGTTTATTTTTTACGGAAAAGATTTATTCCGCATCTTTATTTATTAACTGTATTTACAGTGTCAGGTAGCTACATTTTGCTGATTTCAGTAGTTTTATGTAGAAGTTCAAAGGTTTGCTCTGGGTGGCATTGGCATTATCTTATTTAGTGCAGTATTCTGAGATGTTTGTCTCATCGTCGGATATGGTAATCTGTGCCCATGTGTCCACAAAGAGAGGCTCTGGCACAAGGAGGCGATCTCCATGTTTATTAGTATTTTTCATAGGTTTTCCAAGGATCATTATGTCATTGACTGAAGAGATTTTGGCACCTGGTGATCCATAAAGCATGTGGTAAGTATGCTGCTAGCCTAATAGATGAATACTTTCCTTCTTTCATTGCTCTGTCAATTGATAGGACATTCCCACAGCCAGGGAAAACACTAGTGGTGATTTTGTTTCTAGGGTATCCCAAGTATGAGCAAGCAAAGAATATGTGGTCCAGAGTCTCTTCGTGCGTATTACAAAGTTTACATATGGTGCTTATTTGACAAAATCCTCTTTGCACCACCAAAAAGTGACTGGTGGGTAAAGAGGGCAAGTTGAACTTAATTATAAAATCAACCAGCTTTGGTCCTATCCACCAGTATCTTGACTTCCTGAGCATTTGTTTAACTGACAGTTTTAATTGGGTAGTTATCCGGCCTTGATTGGGAAAAAGGAGCTTATACATCTCCCAATATGATTGCTTTGTTTTCTTTATTTCCTCAGTAACCAAAAATAGAGTCCCTTAATTGATCTTGCTTTCAACTAGAGAAGCCAGATTTTAAGATTCATGGATCTGGTTTCTCTAGCCAAAAGTGCACTCAGCTATTGTTAATAAATAAAGATATGGGATAACTCTTTTCCTTAGCCAGGGTTAGAAACATTTTTGGCAACTAATTACAAGCAGGATAAGAATAGGGACAACTTCAAATATTACATAGCATTAAATTATATATAGCATTATAATTATGTTATTTCATTGTCTCGTTATTTTTCTTAATAACCTCTCTTCTTTAAACAGTGAAAAATTTGCATCCTTGCTGCTTTCCTAAAAGTGTAACCATCATTTAGAATTCCTCAAGGGAATCAAACTATCACCTGCAATGAGTGTTAATCAGTGAGCTTACTTTTGAAAGAAAGTTAAATCGGATGCTCAAATATCTAATTAACATTAATGAGAATAATTAATGCTAGCTTTTCATCATGAAAAGGCAATCCACTTTATTTAAGTGTTCAGCTCATAATTTACAGCTTAAAGTTTTACTCAATTGTTTAACTGCAGCGTGGACTGTTACACATTCTCTTCCCTCAAACTTCAATTGAAGCAGTAAATAGTTTAAATGTTAAATATTTTTACATAAAATCACACTTTTATTCATACTTTTCTCACAATATTCAACTATTAGTAGTCACAACAGGTTAATATAGGACAAAACATTTTGAGTAGTATTATTCTCCCCTGTTCTTAAGGAGTTGCTAGCCTGACCGATGACAATATCAAAATGGCCAGGCCAGAATATCTGAAAAAAAAGGGAGGAGGTCACATTTCTGCTCAAAGGCTTGAAGTGTAAGGAAGCAATAGAATACTATAATGAAGTGTTATTAACATTTCTCACTGATGGTGGTTTAATAACATTTCCCACTTTCTTCACAATTTATTCTAATAATTCAATATTTATAATTAAATCATTAATTAATATTTTATCATTTTTATATAGTAATTATAAAAACTCCATAGTCAGTATGTAATGAATTATAGGCAATCATAAATTTCTACTTTTTAAATGGAGACATAAAAATACTATGAAATATATAGCAATATAGTCAAAATAAGAGTCATAGATCACATGGCCCAATTCTTTTAAGCTTTTGAGATATAAACAATGAGCATTGCCAATTGATCAACAAGCTTTGTGATAAATGCTTAGCCAGAGAAAGCATTTAAAATATCTCTGTCACGAACCCCCTCCCACAAATCTCTGACCATGGTTTCATACTTTGGCACTCCTCAGAGAGGCGCTAGGGTGTCTGAACCTACCCTAGCGCCTCTCTGAGGAGTGCCAAAGCACGAAATCATGGTCAGAGGTTGGGGGGGGGTCCTGACAAAGATATTTTAAATGCTTTCTCTGGCTAAGCATTTATCACAAAGCTTGTTGAGCAATTGGCAATGCTCATTGTTTATATAGCAATATATTTCTTATGCAGATCAACCTTTTCTAAGGCAAACCCACTATAAGAAATAAACTCCTCTAACTTTAAATGCATATATTCTAAAACACCCTTGACTAAAGACTATTGGATTTCCTAGTTATTACTAGTCTACGCCTTTCACATTTTAGTGAAAAGGTAGAGGGGAGAAAACTCTGGAGCTTAAGATCATTGGATTGTACCCCATTTTGTCACTTTTGGCACCTCAACATCTTATGAATTCCTAAGCAATAAAACTATTTGATTAATTATTTTACTTAATCTACGTTATGCATCTAGACCAGTTATGGAAAGCTTATGTCCCACAGGCCACAGAATAACTCGCACAACTATTTTCATGTTACCACATGTTACTTGTAAACAACAATATAATTAATTATATAATAAAAAATAATTTGTCAAAACAACAAGAAATCATGCAAAATTAACTCAATTTGACCTCTACTCAAAGGAAAATGTTAAACATATTTAGTAAAACACATATGTCATACGAATGTGATTAGTCAGCAATAGAGAGAATATAGTGCATGCATGTAAGAATTTATGCATGTGCACAATAAATTAAAATTTTTATTTTAGGTTTGTCAGCAATAGTTTTTTTTTAATAAATATTCATTTAATTGAGTGTAATATTTCTACAGTCTTCAACTGCCAGAAAATGAGCAATTTTTCCCAGTTCGCCTCTATTTCAAATTAGATAATTTATAATATTATTTTTATCATCAGACATTAACCATATCAGAAACTAAGAAACAACCTAAACAAAAAAAGTTTGTAACCTTATAATTCAGAATGACTTGACAGATTTGAAGTTATTGATGTAGAGAAGAAAACTCTTGGCATACTTTGTAGTGAAAACGACCCCTCCCATAGTTACAAGATAAAGCGACATTCCGAAAAAAATACGTAAAATTCTTGTTTCTTAATATAAGAAGAAAGAATACTTTTCTCAAAAACTAAAACAATATGAATCCCAAACCAGTGTAATTAAAACATTTCTTGTTCCTAGAAATAACATTACAACTGCTAGTTTTAATGAATCGGATTCCTATCATGCAACATGAAAAACCATTTTTGAACGAGTTTTTTTAAAAGCATTTTGGGGATATAGTGCAACGTTATTTTCCGATTTCAAACAAATATACTTAATAATGAAATGCATGAATAAGTTATCCATAAGTCATAATACAGTGAAAGATAGAATATTATTAGCATTCGAAAAAAATATTTTGCAATTAACATGCCAAAATGTATTCAATCGCTTTAAATAGAGTACAGACATAAGTAGCCAGGCACAACCTGCTGTTTTTGCCAAATATAACTTTGAAACTATAATAAGGGAATAATTGATAAAATTAATAATTTTAAAAGATAAAACTACTGATTTGGCTATTTTTAAACAATTTTGCTATATATTTATAAAAATAGACATTGATTGGAAAAAAAAAATTGTTTTTGTAACAACTGGTTAGGTAAAATACTGGATTTACAGAACAATTTCAATAAAATATCAGACCTTCTTTAATTAAATTTCATTGACCCATTCCCCAAAAGGTACAAAACGAACATTGCCAACATTTTCAAATATAATGCCAGTTGTGACAAAAAGGGTCAATTTTATAAATGCAAGAGCTCTCCGGTAGACAAAATGTATCCAATTATTAAAGGGAAATTAATGTCAATATTCTGAAGTTTTGATACCCACCAATGTTCTATAGTTTAGTCATTTCCACAAAAAATTTAATGTTTATAATGAATTAGTGAACGTAGAATGATTAAATGGGTTTAATGGTTTTATGTGATGTCACGAAACATTTCCATGAACTGGAAATAAAACAAACTTCAGGAACATGACCAAGTTGTGTCAACCATGTTTGAAAATATTATAATATCTATGACAAAACATGATATACATAAAAATGATATTAAATAATACGCTGATGTGTTGCAGTGAATCTTTTCTATATCATAATTTCTGCAGGCTTAGCTCTTTCAGAATTTTGTTACTCCATAATCATACGCTCTTTAGATTATTAATGCCATTATATGCAAATGTATGCAAAACTATTTTTTTATACTATCCACTTTCTGGAAATAAAAGTGACTTTTCTATTTATTGAGTTGATGTCACTGGTGATAAAACAAGCTTCCTTGATTTTTCTCTTGATGTCATTCCTTTCTGTGCACAATATATCAGCCTTGGAGGGTTCAAATCTGTGGTTGAGCTCTTGCTGATGGTCGCAAAAACAGAACTAACTTCTTTTTTGGTTATGGCTCGTGAATATGTGTATTTGTGTTGAGCTAATCTATTGCCAATTGTGGCATGAGTTTCACCATACTAAACAGCACAATGCACCATTTGAGGGCACACAATTCTATATACTACCTGGGAGGTTGCTTCAATATTTCCTTTATCTTTAGTATTATTAATAAGCCTATTGGTGTTTGGAAGGGTTCTAAATCCTAGTTTAATGATATGAAAATGAAAATAATAAAAATATATTCTATATTTACAAAAATGTTTTAGAATTTTTGAAATTAGTATCAATGATCAAGAAATTGCATTAAAGAAATTATTAATAACTGCAGATTAAACAAAACAAGTTTTACAGGAGAGATTTAATCAATGTAAACATTTAGAACCTATATTGCTGTTTGTTTTGTATCCCAATAAAAATCAAACTTAAGAATTTTGGAATTAAACCCTTTCATGTAATAGGTATTGATAATTTAGAAATGGAATTGGTGGAATTGAACAATTATATGTGGAAAAACACATTTGAAAATTTAACTACAGGGTTGGAGAAACAAATTTCTGAAAACATTATTGGCAAGAAAAATAAAGCAATAGAAAAAAAAACTGAAAAGATTATAATGAAGGAATGAGACTCTTTATCGGATAAATGTAATACAGTGAATAAATAGGCAAATATTCTTTTAACGATGTTAGGTTTAACATGTGCCTTTGAGACATTACTTTCATCAATGAATTTTATAAAATCTGTTAAAAAAATAAATCTAGTAAAGAATTAATTGCCACATATGTAAATTTGATGATTTCTAAATATTAACCAAATATATAAGAATTAAAAATAACCAATACATTTCTCATTAAATATACATAAGGTGAAATTCATCTTTTTTTTACATTCATTATAAAATTGTGTATTGAACGTTTAATATAAATAAATCACAATTGCGTGTATAAAGAAAATGTCTGTTATGTAATAAATGTTGCAACAAAAAATAATAATGATTATAACAGTAATAAGTAGTATAATCCACAGGAGTACTTTCAGTTAATCACTTAACCTTCTTCAATATAATAATTATCCACAGGAGTACTTTCAGTTAATCACTTAACCTTCTTCAATATAATAATGATTTATTAACCATTTTTGTTTCTTTTGATCATGAAAAAACATATACATTTACCTTTAATTTTGATGTTTAAGATTCTTCATGTGGAGAGAAACCATAACAAAAGAAAAATTAGGGAGACAATTTTCAGAAATAAAATGACTATAGCTAATCAACAATCTGTTAATGTTAAAATTCAGAAATCATGGAATATGAATTGATGATGTTTAATTCTGCTATATTTGAATTGAAATGACAGTTGATTGAAAGTACTTATGTGGATTTCAATACTTTTTATTTACATTATTACTATGATAGTCATTATTATTTTTTATTATATATATATGGGTTTATTGAAAGTATTGTGCACCTATAGGTCAGTACAGCAAACAATACATATTGTAAATACAAAACTTATAAGCAAAGTATGCACTTTTCCCCATTATATATAATATGCATTAATATAGATAAAGATTATCAAAAATGTTTTAATAATATGGTTCATTAAATTACAAAGAAATCAAGTCATGTCACATGACCTAATTTAACAAGCTTGTATTACAAATGTTATATATAGAGCTTACAAATAAGATCTTAACAAGCTTGGCAGAATATTCCTAACCCCAGACTGATTTCTGCTACTGGCTTCCACAGTGAGGTGCTAGGATTGAAAAACATATGGATGTCTGAAATTTTCAGATTTTCTACTTAATAGTTATCCATTAGATAAAGTGCTGGGCTTGTCCTGGTATTTTTAATCTAATGCTTGAATATTCTAGCACCTCACTGAGGAAGCCAGTAGCAGAAACTGGTCTGGGGTTGGGGTTTTACTACCAAGCTTGTTAAAAGCTCATTTGCGAGGTCTAAATCTAATAATGGTTCATTAAAATATAGAAAAAATAAATTCATTAATGGAAATAAATGTTGATGGCATGTAATAATGTTTTTAAGATGAAATATCTGCAATGAAGATCTTGTTAGAGGTTAATATATTACACAGAAAAGATCATTTGACACTTTATTTTTAAAATGTGATGTTTATGAACAAATCATAATTAATGGTAGCCATTATGAAATGGACAATCTCTATTTGGTTACAGTTATTATACTAAAAAAAAAAAAAAAGACTTTTAAGTTAAATCATTCGACATACAAACGGCTCTGTTGTCAGCAAACTTTGACTGAACTCTTTTTTAAGAGTCCTTTTGTCGTTTTTATGTTAGTATCAGAAATACAATTTTATAGTTATGATTTTAAGTTAATAAAAGAATTAGTTTATATTTTTCCCAGTAGGGTAATGGTTTGGTCATTGATATTAAAGTCATTTTTCTTCTTGAAAAACAATGAATCAGTTGAAAATAAAATATTATTGGATGAGTACAAATACAATAATTTTCAGTTTAGTATTACTCATACTTTATATTTGATCATTATTCATTTGAAAAAACAATAGAATATTTACTGCTGTGTCTTTATTAATCCATTTGATGTACAAAAGAAAAAGGTTAGAAGCAATTCTAAGAAAAAATTGATTTTCTTATTCCAACTACATTTGGAAAATGCATTAAACTTGGCATTGAACTACGTATTCTGAAGTCAAAGTACTGGCCAATTTGTTTAATAATGCAAGGTTATCAAACATTCTACTTTAGGAGGGCAGGTCCTAAAATTTGACTTTCACTCCTTCTTTCTACCATTTCAAACAAAAAGAGTAAATAATTCCTTTTTTTTAACTGCATTTTTGAATTTAAGCTTCATTAATATGAAGGGACTATTTCATCTCTTCAATGAAATATCAATAATAAAATTTACTTTATAGTGCATCAATGTTGATTTGCGTTTCAATGGAATGGTTACAGATTTTATCCAGAACAATGTGGAAGTCATGTTTTAAAAATAAACAATTTCAGAAAGTTAGAGTAAAAAAAGAAATAATTAAACTTATGTATAGTATGTTATAATAAAATAATTTACATTAATTGAAATTTTAGTTTAATATATATATGAATACTTGTTTGCTAACATTTTCATAACTACGATATTTGGTAAATGGAATTACATTGAAAATACAACGAATTCTTCAAATATAGTTTTTTTTCTTTTTTTGATTTGTTCGTGTGTCATTATCATCATCATCATCAACCATTATCAATCCACTGCAGGATGAAGGTCTCTCCAAGTTTAATCCATCTTCTCCGATCTTTAGCTTCTCTTCTCCACATCACCCCTGCAGACTTTCTTATTTCATCATCCATCTCACGTGATCTCTTTCTGGGTCTTTTACAATCTCTTGGAATCCAGTTTAACGTGTGCATGCATCCATATTTTATGTTAAACAGTTGAAGAATCTATTCAATTTTTTTTAAAACTTTCAGCAATGCACATTGTCCTAAACTCCATCATATAACATTCGTCTACCAAAGCAAAACTTCAGACAACCTTCTCTTGCTATACATATACTTTATGTCATAATCTTAGTTTGTTAAGAATGACAGAGAAGTATCTCTTTATTATAGGATGTAAGCATTTTTTTATTTAATTGAAGTCCTAATATATTCAAGTCTGTAATATATCTTCAAATATTAAGATGCTAGAATAAATTAAATATATAAATAAAACACCTGCTCCTCTTTATAAATCTTGTTTTATTATATAAACTATTGTAAATATAGGGGATTTGAACTCAGACTTTCAAGCACCTTTCAACTATCCACACTATCTCGTATCACTAATACACATGGACACACACATGTAGAAAAGATAAATAATCACCAATATACATATTTCATGCTGAACCAGCACGCATCAGTTGGTCCAGATTATCAACTCTGGCATATATATATAATCATACTGACCACTGATTATATAAGTGTGTGAGAGTTGATAATCTGGATCAACTGATGATTGCTGGTTCAGCATGAAATATATATATATATATTGGTGATTATCTTTTCAAAATGTGTGTGGTCATGTGTATCAGTGATATAAGATAGTGTGGATGGTTGAAAGGTACTTGAAAGTCTGAATTCAAATCTCCTATATTTACAATTAAGCTCCAGGTAAATGAAGAGTGCCTATATTTCAAATATTATATAAACTGCTATAAAATAAATAAATAACACTCCAACGTTTCGACTAAATTCTTTTATAGTCTTTATCAACAAACAACCGAAAAAAATACATAAAAAACAAAAACAATAGATAAAAATACAAATATTCCACAATACAATCTCTTGGGATCCAGTTTAAAATTTCAATTGTAAAAGACCCAGAAAGAGACCACATGTGAGATGGATGGATGAAATAAGAAGGTGTGCAGGGGTGTTGTGGAGAAGAGAAGCTAAAGATAGGTAAAGTTGGATTGAATTTGGAGAGACCTTTCATCCTGCAGTGGATTGATAATGGTTGATGATGATGATAATTCCACAATAATCCAAATACATATAACAAATGCAAATAACTCTTACCTTAAAAATCTTCAAACTATCTTAAGTCACCATTACATCCGTTTCTTAAATGCCTTTCTGAAAATAATCACCTATAATTATTTAATTAAATCAACCTATTATTCTTTTAGTCCAAATAACAATCTATTCATTACAGGTCTCATTTCAGTAATATAAATTCCTTCTTTTATAATTCTTCCATAATTTACGAAATTAATGGGCTATTTTTAAAATAGAAGACTGTGTTTGTTGGTTATTGATTTAATTTATTTAGAATAAATTACGTCGAGGGAGGGAGGAGATAAAGTAATAATGGCACATTATTAAGAATAATAATTGTCCTATTGCCTAGTTATTCCCATCTGGTTCTATGTAGAGTATAACCCTTTTTTTATTTTTGCAATTCTTTTAAATCACTTATTTGATTTCGGTCTATTAATAATTATCTATTTTCTGCTTACTATGTTTCCTCTGGTAAGAAACAAAATTTCAGAAAATGTTTAACACCTTTATTATTAATTAATAAAAGTCAACATCTTTAAAGATAAGCTTTGTAATTTTATTGTACAATAAAATATTATAATCCCTTGCTAAGAAGACTTGAACAAACAATTAGAATTAACAATCAGTAATGCAGTTGAATCTGCAAGTAGAAGTAACAAGTATTACTATTTAATTCTCAAAGCATCCACAAGAGGGCAGAAAAGCAACAATCGACAAGTTCTCGGTATACTTTGTGAAAAGGATGCAAAAACAGCAAATGAAATAATGGATTTTTTTTTTATAAAATGGAAGTTGTAAGTAGGTGAATTTCCATTCATTTTATCTATTAATTGTAAGTGTAAAAAAAAAAGCTGACCCCCCCACCCCCCGCACAAAAGTAAATAAATGTGAAATCATTAAAACAGGCAAAACCCTCTATACGTATTGCCACTCAGTGCAAGCCAGAGTAATCAATGGATGCTAGAAGGCGTGTGCATAAAATCCCCATCTAGCACTCATCCAATATCCCCAGACTAGTTTCTGGCTTGTGGCCTTCTTCAGTGAGGAGCCTTGGATCTGAGAGCACTGCAGCTAGATCTTGGCTGTGGTTATTAAAGAACAAAAGACACCAAAATGTATGGGTGCTGAACTGAGTTCAGACCTATATGACTACATAAGCTGTTGAGCTTGGATTGGAAATATTATAATCTTTTCAATTTAAGTCTCATAGTTTTATAGTTAAGTAGAGATAAAAGGTGACTGCTGGAGGGTTGCATTAGATCCTAAGATCTAGCTGCAGTGCTCTCAGATCCAAGACTCCTGACTGACGAAGGCCACAATCCAGGCACTAGTCTGGGGCTATTGGGCAAGTAGGCACTAGATGGGGATTTTATGCCCAAACCTTCTGGTATCCATTGATTACTCTGGCTTGCACTGAGTGGCAATACGTATAGAGAGTTTTGCCTGTTTTAATAACTGTTAAGAGCAAGCATAAGAAATAATGATCATGTGATGTTTATTGGCTTAAATGTGAAGTCTTGACTAGGAGGGAATATGTAAATAAAACTTGAAAATATCATTGATATTATTAATCTTTCTAGTCAACAGATAAAAATGACCTCAATTTGGCATAAAAACAGAATCTAAAATATAGAAATTGTATTTCATTTTGTATAACTATGATAGCGAGTTAGCTTGGATTCAAAATTTTAGGTTTTTTTTTTTTTTTAATTTCAAATATATTGACTTTCTATTTGCCAAAAATGTATTAGCACCAGCTTTGAATTCCACATGTTCCCTTCTGAAAATAGATATTAAGACCAATATGAGAGTATGAATATTGTATTATTATAAGGATTCAGTGTCTACTGACTATTCTGATTTATAGTATTCAGTCTTTCATTTGCATTTACTCACTTTTTTGATATTATTACATATAGTATTAATTTTACATGGCTGAAAAATTATTAATTATATACCACTTTTCATAGACCTTTTTGCAAATGTTAAAATATCTGATTCTGTCAGATCTATAAATATATTTTTATTGCTGATTGGTATCATTTTAAATAAACAAAGATGCTTAATTGTTGATCACTATTATCCATATAGGATATATGGTTAATAGTAATTGATGACTTAAAACAATATATATCTATTCAAAATGTCCTGAATTATAAATTGTATTTTTCCATTTATATTTTTATCATGACTTTGTTAAAAAATTACTTGTTAACTGTCACCACATCCTATCAAATATCACGGGTAAAGGAGGCGATTCAAGGACAAATGGGATGGTCAAGTTTTTATATGAGGGATGCAAAAAGAAAAATGGAAATGTTCGGTAGATTGCAGTTGATGGATAATAAAAGAATAGCCAAAATTGCATTTAATTGAGTTATGAATAAAGGGCAGATAACAAGATGGGTGAGGAAGGTAATGCCATATGTAGAAGATTTGGATAAAGAATTTATGTCAGGATACTTGTACAAAAGGTGGGATGATTGTGTTAGGAGAATTGTTGAGTGTTATAGTAGTATTAAACAGGCAAAACTCTCCATACAATAGTGCCACCCTGTATGGAAACTTTTGCCTGTTTAATAACAGTTACGAGCTAGCATAAGAGATGTGATCATGTGATGTTATAGTAGTAAGGAATGGGATAGAAGAATAGATGCATTAATAGAGAATAGAGAGATGGAGAACTAGTATGGAGAGTAAAAAGACTTTAAATATATATAGAAGTAAATGGAACAGGGGATTATACACGTAAATGGAAAAACGTGGGTAATTTTGTACGTACGTGCAAGTTGTGTAAGGAAGGCATAGAAAATATTAGGCATCTGTTAATAGAATGTAAATACTTCAAAGCAGAAAGGATACAAATATTATAGTTGTGGAAGAATAAATATAAGGAAAGTGATTATACAGAAAGTGGGTTATTGATTTTTACGCTGGGTTTGGGAAAAGATAAGGGGGAGTTAGATATAAAGGCCATGGAGTTGACAAAGATTATGTTGTGGAAATGGGATGGAGCAGGAGATGGGGAAACTTAGAGTGGGGAATGGAAAGGGAAGGTAAGTGGCTAACAGGTTTCTCTGGGCATTGTTGCTGAAAGATTCCTGATGCCATATAAGGAAGTCACAGTGCATCACAGTGCATCACATCACATCACATTAACAGAAATTTAAATATTCCTCTCAACAAATTTTAATCTTATATTTTATTACTGCTTGACTATAGTTCAAAATATTATACAAAAATAGATCACTATCATTGAACATGTCATTTCCAAAAGAAGCAAAAACAGAGAGAAAGACAAAAGGATAAAAAATTATAAAACAAAAAATAAAATAGACATAGTTAGTTAAAGCTGATACGGTAAAAAAAAAAAAAGAAATGGAGAGAAAAATAATGATTTAAAGAATAATGATGATTAATTGAATTATAGCTTCAAACCACTCAAAGAAGTATGGAGAGATGCATGCTGGGAGTAACAAGAAGAGATCGAAAATGCAATGTATGGGTAAGCGAACAAACAAGTGTTACGGACCTCATTGAAAAAATTAAAAGATTGAAGTGCAGTTGGGCTGGACATATTGCTAGAAGAATTGATAATAGATGGACAATTGAAGTCTTAAACTAGATTCCAAGATATTGTAAATGACCCAGAAAGAGACCACATGTGAGATGGATGGATGAGATGAGAAAGTGTGCAGGAGTGATATGAAGAAGAGAAGATGGATTGAACTTGGAGAGACCTTCATCCTGCAATGGATTGATAATGGTTGATGATAATGATGATGATGAGCTTCAAGAAATGTTGCAAGAGTTATCAGATGAAAATAAGACCAAAAATAAGTGAAAAAAGATTAAAATAATGTTCAATTATTGTTCTCACAAGAAAATAAAGATTGATAATCATAACTTGCACAGTTAGTGAAGTGAATTTAATAGAAGACAGGTAATTTAAAACGAAACAAAAATGAATAACGATATATTAAATGCATAAATTTATATTAAACTAAAATAAAAAAGATTTAATTGAATTACAGTATTAATAATTAAAAGATATAATATATATATAATTTGTAAAAAGTAAATATAAAATTAGTCATTGAATATTTTCTATCATTTTCAACTATTACCGATCCATTGTGGGATGAAGACCTCCAAGTTCAATCCATCTTCTCCAATCTCTAGCCTCTCTTCTCCACATCACCCCAGCACACTTGCTCATTTCTTTCATTCATATCCATCTGACATTTCAATTAAAACCTATCAGGCAACTGAGAAGAAACACCATGGTATTTTTTGGTCTCAAACTCAGAGATAAAAAATAAACTCACTACAGTGGTTAGTATGTGTTGGTAGCCCATCCACATTTGCATATTATATTAATAATCACACAGTAATAACAACTGCAGTGACAAGAATGCATGGGGTGGATTTTGGGAACTTGCCTTCCTCAGTTCCTATATGTAAAAATGTATATAATGATTTAAAGCAAAATAATATAAAATAAAATAGCTATTAAGTAAAATGATAAAATATACATTTAAAATGAATATATAATTATAAAGATTTATATTTTATACAATCGTAATTAAATATCTGGTAACTTTTCTGTGTGTACTTTCATTTTATCAGATATTATGTTGGCTCAGAAAAGAAGAAAATTATCAACAACTGAATTGCAATTAAAATATGAATTATATATGTTCAGATATAGTATTGTATACTGTTTGTATTCGATAGTTCTGATGAAGACTGCTGGACAATCGAAACTTTAAGAAATGAAATAAAATTACTTGTAAAAACAATAGGTCTGTATTGAAAAACATATAAAAGAAGATATTAATTAAATTACAAATTAATGATTACAAACAACTTAATCAGATTTTTAATACAGATAGATATGTAATAAATGAAATTAGTCAAAAATTAAACTTGGATGGGGTGCTTTTGGTAGAAATAATTTACCATTAAAAGGAAACATACCTAAGTGTTTAAAAAGGGATTTTTTAATTGATCCCCCCCCCCCATTCTTAACTATGGGGATGAATTTTAGACATTTAACAGAAGAACAATCTAGACACTTCAGATTATTCAAGTATTAAGAGAGGTATATGTATTGGAAGAAACAAGAATAGATTGAAAATGAAATACATGGATGAAAGAACAAAAAGATATCACTGACATCACGGAAAAAATTAAGACTGAAATGAACTTATGTTGGAAAGAACATTAGAAGATATGATGATAGATGGCCAATTAAGGTTTTAAATTGAATCCCAAAAAATTGTAAAAGTCCTACAAATAGACCACATGTGAGATGGATGAGTGAAACAAGAAAATTTGCTTATCTGTTGTGAAGATAAGCTAAAGATCAGAGAACATGGATTGAAGTTAGAGAGACCTTCACCCTGCAATGGATAGGTAATGGTGGAAAATGATGATGATGAAATGATAGTAATAATTAAACATGTAAATATGCAAATCTATGTTAATCAGTGACTAGTTTAATGTATGTTTATACACATATGGATATGCTAATGTATTGCTAATATTCATTATAGTCGTGCTTTGATAAAGATTCTCTGTATTGAATGCTTGGCTCAGCGAAGTGATAAATATTGTTTTATACCAAAAATGTATTACTATAATAACTGATAATTGTATACTTTTGTGAATATATTTTATTAATAATTATTAGAGTATATTGAAATATAACTCGGACATTTTCCAGCCAATTGATTGTTTTTTATTATGAAGAGCTTGAGGTATTAGCAGTAGTGAAAACACATCTAAGAGAAGAATCTATTCTGGAAGATTTGATATGGCAGGGTGTAGATAGAAAAGAAAAAGAAAAAAGGGATGGTGGTATAGATATTATATCAAAAAATTATTTAAATGCTGTTAAATGTCAAGAACATTTGTGGTTTGAGATAAGGTTAGGAAGACAAGAATGGATGGTGGCTAAAGTTTATATAGCTACTGGAGATAGTTAAACTATAATGGAGTGGAACAGTAGCATATATGCCTAGTTAAGAATATACAGAGTTTAAAAAAAAAATGTAAGAGAATAATAGTTGTAGGGGGTATAAATGGGCATATTGAAAAAATTGATGATGCAAATAATAAAAATGGACAGCTTTTGAAGAAATTTTGTCAGAGAGTGAATATGAGCATTGGAAATTTATCAAATATTTGTGAGGGACAATACACGTGGTCTAGAAATAATATATTCCCCACAATAGATTATGTATTAATAGAGGAAGAGGCAATGAATAAAGTACAGAAAATTAAGGTGTTTGACAATGAAGAGAGACTAAAGCTTATTAAGAGCTTATTTGCGAGCTCTATATATAACATTATCAAGGCTATATAAAAATTGTTATACTCTACTAAGTGATAAACTGGAAGATTTCCCTATATTGGCTGATATAATAAAATGTTTGAGTTTATCGCTTAGTAGAGTATAATAATTTTTATACAGCCTTGAGAAAGATTCAAATGAGGTGAAAGCATTTGACAATAATGTTTTATATTATTTTAATGTTTCTCTGTTTTATACAATAGTCATATTGTTAGATTGCGATTTATACATGTATTGTGTTCATTATTTTCCTATGTATGATTTAAATACACATCTCGTGTCAAGTTCTCAGAATATAAAATACCTTAGAGTGTAATAAATTTAATCAGCCATTTAAGATATTGTGCGCTCCTTCATGAGTGTTAAATAATAAATGAGTACTTCCACTTACAACACAAGATATAGTATTTAGGAAAGAATAAAATGAATCCACTTATTCAATCCAATCCAAATGCTTATATTGGGCAAATCTTAAGTACTGTAAGTGAAAGTGTGAGGATAATAAGTGGATTACATTTTATTCTTTCCTAAATACTATATCTTGTGTTGTAAGCGGAAGTACTCATTTATTATTATTTAACACTCGTGAAAAAGCGCACAATAGCTTAAATGGCTGATTAAATTTATTACAATTAGAAACAGCGCTAAAAATAAATGTTTATTTACATATGTTTAAAGTTTCATTTGTGAGTGACGTCTAGTAAATTCTAGATAATTTCGTCGATGTCATTCAGTCAGATATCGTAAACAGTGGTTTAAAGTGAGTAGTCGATCCTCACACTTTCACTTACAGTACTTAAGATTTGACCATATATAAGCATTCGGGTTGGATTGAATAAGTGGATTCATTTTATTCTTTCCTAAATACTATATCTTGTGTTGTAAGTGGAAGTACTCATTTATTATTTAACATTCGTGAAGGAGCGCACAATAGCTTAAATGACTGATTAAATTTATTACAATTAGAAACAGCGCTAAAAATAAATGTTTAGAGTGTAATATATTTGTTCCTTTTGGAGATATTTAGAATGTGAATAAATATATAAAAGAGTTCATGAAGGTGATGTATATTTTTATTATTAAATTGTTTTGCCACAAATTTATATGTTTAGCTATAATTTTGTTATTATTCCATATTTTATTGGGTTTTACATGTTATTTGCTGTTATTATAGGAGATAGTAGTATTATCTCTAGTTTATAGACTGTTTTATCATTCTAGTGAGTTTTATTATGCCTTTAGTGATATCAAGCATCATCATCAACCATTATCAATCCACTGCAGGATGAAGGTCTCTCCACGTTCAATCCATCTTCTCCAGTCTTTAGCTTCTCTTCTCCACATTACACCTGCACACTTTCTTATTTCATCCATTCATCTCACATGCGATCTCTTTCTGGATCTTTTACAATCTCTTGGAATCCAGTTTAAGAACCCCTCTCTTGTTGATGATTTATTCTAGTATTTTAGGTCTAAAGACAAGATCCTGATTCTTTATTGCCCTCTTGTGTAGGTGCGTATCTAAGTTTATGCTATCATATTTTCAATCTCTTAATGATTATCTAGGTGATATATTTATTTAAAGTCATACATGATACCCAACCATGTCTTTATCCTGCCTTTTGATATGTTTTGAAGGTGATGCATGGTGCCAACCATGCCTTCATTTGTGCTCTTGATAAAGTCAGAGTGATTTTGACATGTAGATATTGTTGATTTGCCCAGCTTGTATATCCAGATGTTTTTAAACTCTGATAAAATATGTTATTATTAAATTTATGATTGGTTATGTGGCTATAAAAATTTATACATCGTCCAAATTCATCGTTATCCAATGATGGTAAGATTTACCTTACTTACAATTATTAAATATTTATTATAGATACTTATTAAAATGAAAGGCTGAAACCTTCTTGCATGCACATTTAGAATGCTTATATAACAGCCAATCAGATGTAATGATGACTGTATAGGTAGCTATCAACTCGCAACACAAGACAGAGATTTTATAAGAAAAAGATGGTTCGATCTTCTTCTTTACTTAAATTCATATATATATAAGCCAGTCTGAAGCATTTTGATTTAAGAGCATGAAGTTTTTAAACATCTTCACATTTAACTCACTGCGTATTATTTATAAATTAACAACGCAAAATCTTTCAATTTACTATGAAGTAATTTTTCAGATCTTATGAATTGACAGTAACATATGTAAATATTATTTATTAAGCACAAGCAGTTCGTAATTAAAGTGAAAGGCTGAAACCTTCTCGCATGCACATTTAGAATGCTTATATAACAGCCAATCAGATGTAATGACTATATAGGGAGCTCTCAAGTCGCAAGACAAGACAGAGATTTTATAAGAAAAAGGTGGTTCCACCTTCTTCTTTACTTAAATTTCACAGGAACTTATATAACTACAAGTGAGTTTATTAAATGTGAGAACTTTAATGAATCCATAGGAAATCATATTAAGATTTTTGATTTACTTATTATTTTTTTATTATTTCAACTGTAATTTGCAATTTTAATTTTCATTTGGGGAATTTTATAATTTTTATTAAAATAATTTGATGTTTATCTTTCCATGTCCATTATTGTCAATAAATACTATTTTCATTATTAATTTATACCATTGTATTCTTTCTCATCAGCATAATTTATTTTTCAGAAATATAATTAAATCACATATATTTATTTTATGCATTAAGAATATAAGAAAATACGATATAAAAGTCACTTTACTAAATTTTATATTATTGATGTTAAGATAACACCTATGCATAGATCACTTTATTTATCTTGAATTAATATCATAAGACTATTTTTATTTTGGTATAAGATTAAAAGAGAACCTCCTTGGTGTGATATTTGGGTAGCAACAAAATCCCTTTCCTACTCATGATATAACGAATGTAATCCTAGTATATTATAATTATTTTTAATATGAGTTTTCATGTTTAATTTTAAAATTAATAATTATTTGATGTACTAAGACATCATCATCAAGATAAGATCAAATCTTATTGTTGTTATTTGTCACTAGGATCACATTCTTTGTTGATTTAAGAAATTAAAAAAAGAATAAGATTAAAACAGGCAAAACTCTCCTTACAGTAGTGCCATTCAGTGCAAGCCAGAGTAATTAATGGATGCCAGAAGGCTTGTGCATAGAATCCCTATCTAGTTCCTACTTATCCAATATCCCCGGACTAGTTTCTGGCTTGTTGCCTTCGTCAGTGAGGAGCCTTGGATCTGGGAGCACTGGTAATCATGTCATGTTTGGTGGTTTAAGAATAAGATTATTATTAAGGATTGATTATTGAAAAAACCCTGGGATTAGATTATCATAATTATTTTAAGAAAGAATTGTGTTACATATGAGACCTGAATTATTTTGAGCAAGAATTGCTATGCCTAAGATTTGATTATTTAAAAGAATCAGTGTGATGATAAGATTTAATTCATTTTAAAAGATTTGTTAGATGAAGAGTATTTGAAGTAACCTAACTTTTTGTATAATGTGCTGCATAAGATTTTAAGAGATGTTTTAAAGAGAGAATATCAGAACACTCTCCTCCTGATATATTGTTTATTTTAAGAGCAGTATATAAGAGCTAGCCTAAATTTTAAGCTGGTCATTTGACTAGCTTACTAGTTGCTTATTTTTGGATATAACCCTAATCTTGGCTATTATCTCCAGCCTGATGAGTGCTGTTACAGCATGAAATATGCATTTTGGAAATCACAGATCTTTTTCACATCTTTGGTAATATGTTTATGATTACATCCCTCCATAAGGTGTTAAAAGTGAATAGAAACCAGTCCTAATCTTGCATGAGAGTAATGCAATGAAAAGCATATAAGACCAAGCCTAAATTTTAAGCTGATCATTTGTTAGCTTACTGGTTGCTTATTATTCATTATAGCCCTAACCTTGGCTATTATCACCAGCCTATTTCTCATTATCTTTTTCATGTTACAATATATATATATATATACTGAACAATGATAAAGATTAAAGATATGTGTAAGAGACTGTAGTCTGGGCTAACTGATGAGTGCTGTTTTAGTATGAAATGTGCATCTTGGAAATTGCAGATCTTTTTCATGTCTTTGATTATCTGTTTACAATTACATCCCTCACAAGATGTAAAAAATGGATAGAAACCAGTCCCTACCTCGTGTGAGAATGATGTAGTGAAAATTACACTATAAAAATATTATTCATTGTTGGATAACCTCCAGTCTAATGAATGAGTAAAAAAATTATTAATTTTAACAAAGCTGTTTATTAGAAATTATTTCACTTTTTAATAGATGTTTTGCAATGATTGCATTATTTTGATGATTAAATAAAATTTAGAAAAAAGTTTTTATTCCCATAAATGCACTAAAATGTAAAAAATAAATTTTCTTCAACTTTCACAACTAAGAGTGTGGTTTTTAATAAATGTATTTTACCAGTTCTTACTTATGGATCTGAGACTTGGACACTTAATAGAAGAACAATACAAAGACTTCAGACCATTCAAAGAAGTGTGGAGAGATGCAAGTTGGGAGGAACAAGAAGAGAATGAAAACACAATATATGAGTAAGAGAACAAACAGGTGTTACTGGCCTCATTGAAAAAATTAAAAGACTGAAGTGGAGTTGGACTGGACATATTGCTAGAAGAGATAATAATAAATGGACAATTGAAATCTTAAACTGGATTCCAAGAGATTGTAAAAGACCCAGAAAGTGAACACATGTGAGCTGGATGTATGAAATAAGAAAGTGTGCAGGGGTGATGTGGCGAAGAGAAGCTAAAGATCAGAGAAGATGGGTTGAACTTGGAGAGACCCCCATCCTGCAGTGAAATGATAATGGTTAATGATGATGAAGGTTCCTTCATGTTTACGAACCATTTAAATAAACTTGCAATAAATACCTATTTTTTTTTATATTAAAGCCACTCTATTTGCTAGATCAAAAATTACCTCTTTTTATCTGATGAATAGATTAACAGTGATACAAGAAGGCAAATATTATTTTTAAGTTTATTTAACTGATTCTTTGAGAATGTGACTTGTAAATTATTGTTTATTTGTATGCTTATTAAAATTCTTGAAATATAATTTCTATTTATTATGAATAAGAAAATAAACCTCTGGTCATGTGTTTTTCACAAATTTACACGTGCAAACCTGTAAGATTGCACGTGTAGTTAAACGCTAAATAACTAGAGTATTTATTTACTTTCAAAAGTAACCTTTATTAGTTTATTCCAGTAAATTTCTATTCATGTAAAGTATAACTAGCAATATTTCTAATCATGAGATCTCATGCTTTTAAATGTAAAAAATGAAAATATATATACTGTATATATTTTTTTACTTTTTAATGCGTTTATGTGAATAAAAGTATTTCTTTGTTTTTTATTTTATATTTCTAATTTTCTCCTTTTTTGTCTTTTTAAAGAAAGTGTTGATAGAATTTAATATTGCTAGACATCGTTGTATTGTAAGGAATCCCATATAAAATAAAAAATGTACATTTTTCAATAATTTTTTTATTGTTTACAAAGTCTAAAAAAACTGTATTGTCATCAGGTATATGTAAGCAAAGTTTCGGCTAGATCAAAAATGGGTGAAAATTGAGTTATGAAATTTCCAGATAGACAGAGAGCAAAAATATAGAGTAATGAAATAAAAGTCTATAAAAAGTTGATTTCACTGTTAAAATCTGTGTATTATTTTCTCTTATCTCTCTTTTCATTTAATCTGTTGGCTTATTATTAATTAGCATAAAATAGGATAGATAGCTTGGGTCTATTGCAGCGCAAAGGCTTCTCTGACACATATAATGGTCTACCCCTTGCACACACATAAAAATAATCACTGAAGAGAGAGATATTACCACTAACAATACCAGGCTAATTTTTTTTTTTAACTAATAATAGTTAGATATGCCTTTAGCAATGAATAATTGGACAGCTATTTACATTTGCAAAAAATTTTCCAGATTACTTTAAAAAATTTCATTTACTTGAAAAAAAAAGTCAAATTCAAACCATAAGTTCTGAGCAAAGAGGTGGATACATTTATCCACTTCGTCAGAAAAAAAATCCGAAAATGTTTTTCCTTCAAAGATTAAAAATTATATTCAAACCTATATGTAAAAAAAAAAAACTTAAAAGTACATTTGGAATTATGACTCTTGCTTCAGGAATATCTAATAATATTTTGATATTAATTTTGGTTTTAAAAATTCTGTCTTCTATTCAAATCGTTACTTTCTCTATTACAAACGATACTTCACATAGATATATCCATTATGTGCCCTCTGTCATAGAAATGAAAAACATTGGAACACGTTCTGATGGCTTGTTCCTCCCTTCCTCCTTGTTGTACGCTTATCAGTAGCCT
Organism: Epiperipatus broadwayi; assembly: GCA_028023455.1. Lineage (NCBI taxonomy): Eukaryota > Metazoa > Onychophora > Udeonychophora > Euonychophora > Peripatidae > Epiperipatus > Epiperipatus broadwayi. Next base: position 30,345,495 of record JAQFVV010006198.1, read on the forward strand.
GACTCATTCAAACTCACTAACAATTAACAATCTCATTAATAATATGAAATGCCCCCCTCCCCGATATAAGAATTACTTTTCACACTGTTTCATAAGATGCTTTGTAAGCTTTAACCCCACATCTCACGATACTAAATCATACTCCTAAAAAAAAAACCTTAAGATCAGGGACCAGAGTCAAGCACTAACTGATATTTCTTCAGCTATATGGAGTCTGATCTCATTAACAACAACTCAGTGACTTGGCTACTGATTATATTATGCTCAATTATAACCAATATTTGATATATATATATGAATATTTATTTTGCTACTTCTCTGCTTGAAATTTCTTTTTGTTTTAATAACATTTAGAAATAAACTCCAATAACAATGCATATAGTAAACCTAATAAAGTTAATTGGAACTAAATTTATAAATTTTCACTTTATACTTACTTCTATTATCTAAGGATTTTATTAATTAATATAAAACGTATATCAAATAAATTTAAAACAAGTAAAAAAAATCTATATAAATACTATGTTCAAGGATTAGAAAGTAACTCCACGAATATCCACTAGATGGAGATATTTCCCACAATTGCAATAAAAATTTTAAACGAAACAATTGCAAATAAATTAAAAAGTTTCATTTATTACAACTGTTAATTAATTATTAACAGCATCTTAAATGAAATTAAATTTATACTAATTAATATTCTGAATGATAATGGCGAGTGGAAATAATTTCATAGATTTTTTCAAAACTAGTTATCCATCGCCGGCTTTCAAATTTTGCAATACAACCCCGCTATCTAGTGTCATTTTCAAAACATATAAAATAAATAATTTATTTATATGTATTACTGCAATTTTAATTTATAATATTTAAATACAAGTATAATGTATATATACTTAAGCTAGATGTAATTAGAAGGAATCATTTGTTTTTTTCACATGTATGTAGTCATATGTACAGGTTGTATAAAATATAGCGAATGACTGAAGGGAATTTTAATTTATATAAATTAATTATAAGATTTGAAATACCAGGCACTCTTATACCTGGAACCTAATTGTAAATATAGGGGTTTTGAACTCAGACTTTCAAGTTCCTTCACTATCCACACTATCTCATACTACTGATACACATGACCACACACATGTAGAAAAGAAATAATCACCAATATACGTATTGCTAAACCAGCAATCATCAATTGGTCCAGATTACCATTTCCCATACATATATTTATAATCAGTGCTCAGTTTATATTATCTGGACCAACTGATGAGTGCTGGTTTGGCACGAAATACTTATATTGGTGATTATTTATCTTTTCTATATGTGTGTGAAAGTCTGAGTTCAAACCCCTATATTTATAAATTAATTATTTAAAAATATAATTCTGAAAATTCAGTTTTATATGTAAACGTCATACAAGATTACAAAGTTACTATTGTTTTCCAAGCCAGTAAGACAATGTATCCTATCTTTATCAATAAGACAAACAAATAGTTTTAAAATGAGTAATGGGCATCGAACATTTAAAAAAATCTGGCACACAACAAAATTCGAACAACAAATAATGCCATCTTTCAATATAAGTATCTCTTACGCACACACACGCGCACATTGTTACTGTAATTAAACTAATTATAAATACACCCATACTTTTGTTCAGTTTGGTCAAAGATATTATTTGCTTTGTCCTTATTCGCACTATTTTTGCTTATATTCCATGATATGCTTATGTGTTTGAAAAAGATTTTAATAAAGATGTTGTACCAGTCCTTACATACGGATTTGAGATTTGCTTACTTAATAGAAAAGCAGTGCAGAGATTTCAGACCACTTAAAGAAGTATGGGGAGCTGGAAGTTAATAGTAACAAGAAGACATTGAAAACGAAATACATGGGTAAGAGAACAAGCAGGTGTTATTGACATCGTTGAAAGAATTAAGAAACTGAAGTGGAATTAGACTGGACATATTTCTAGTAGAGATGATAATAGATGGACAATTGAAATCTTAAATGGGATTCCAATAGGTTAGAAGATCTAAAAAGAAACCATATGTGAGATGGATGGATGAAATAAAAAAAGTGTATGGGTGTGTTGTAGAAAAGAGAGGCTAGAGATTGTAGAAGATAGGTTGAAGTTGGAGATACCTTCATCCTGCAGGGAAGTGGTAATAGTTGGAAATGATGGCGATGATTATGAACTAATGCAAGCATTTGACTTCCGCCACACTCACACACTTATAAATGAAGAAATTGTATATCTTCTTGCCAGGATATAACATTTTAAGAAATATATAGTTTAGTAACAAATTGATAAAGTGTCTATTTAAAATCTATATATTTAATTTTATTTTTAGAACGATTCAAAAAAGCAATAGGTAGTTTTGAGAAAGACCATGACAGTTAAAAATTAATGATACCAATTTACTCACGATTGATACTTTAAAAAAATAAAATTTAAAAATAAAATAAAAATAAAGGTGATTTAATAAATCTCTCATCATCATCATCATCATTATTAATAGTCACTCGTAAATGAGAATGACAAAATGAAAACAAAGGATACAAGATTATAACTAAATTTTGCAATGAATACACACTCATCATTATCAATCCACTGCAGGATGAAGGTCTCTCCAAGTTCAATCCATCTTCTCCAATCTTTAGCTTCTCTTCTCCACATCACCCCTGCACACACAGATATACACTAATATGTGAAATATAAAGACATCCACACATGTAATGTGCAACCTTTTAGTCTATTTATTTGACATCTTGCTGTGCTACCTTTTAATTTTTGGTAGACTTCAATATTACTGTACTATATTCTATCATCAATCATAAATTCTCAGCAAAGGCAATCGACATTGCATTTATTGAAAGAATATCGTTGAAATATTTATAGTTGTAAATGGATACTGCCTGCCTCATAAAAACTATGCTGAAATCCCACTAGAATATCTATTACTATTTATTCCTTTGTAGGGCCATTATGATAAAGATGTGTCTTTATAATAGTAGAATCTACAATACCTAATCAATCTCTATAATAAGTAGATTTATTATTAAATATCACATGATCACCATTTCTTATGCTTGCTTATAACTATTATTAAAGCAGGCAAAAAGAAGGCTTGTGCATAAAATCTCCATCTAGTGTCTACTCATCCAATATCCCCAGACTAGTTTCTGTCTTGTGGCCTTCATCAGTGAGGGGCCTTGAATCTGAGACCACAGCAACTAGATCTTAGGATACAATGCAACCCTCCAACAGCCACCTTTTATCTCTACTTAACTAATAACAGTTATAAGCAAGCATAATAAATGATGATCATGTGATGTTAATTGGCTTAAAACCAATCCTGCCTAATAGAATAGTGGTGACTATAGTTATTAAAAAACCAAAGACATCAAAATGCATGGGAACTGAACTGAGTTCAGACCTATATGACTATATAAGCAGATGAGCTTGGATTGAAAATATTAAGTTGGTTTTCAATTTACGACTCATAGTTTTGTAGTTAAGTAGAGATAAAGATGGATGCTGGAGGGTTGCATTGGATCCTAAGATCTAGGTGCAGTGCTCTCAGATCCAAGGCACCTCGCTGAAGAAAGCCACAAGCCAGAAACTAGTCTGGGGATATTGAATGAGTAGGCACTAGATGGGGATTTTATCCACAAGCCTTCTGGCATCCATTGATTACTCTAGCTTGCAATGAGCAAATGTATAGTGAGTTTTGCTTATTTTAGATTTAGTATTTGAAAAGAATGGATTAATAAAGACAGGAGAGCACACTTTAATTTTTTACCATTATAGCAATTTCAAAAAGTCACTTTTTCTCTTAGATATTTATCGAAATGCATTTAAATCATGAAACTTTCACTTTATTAATAAATGTGTTATTTCTCATGATTACTTATTTAAGATAATAATACATACATATATCAATGTGTTTAAATTCTTTCAAAATATCAATAACCAAGCATGTTTTTGATGCAATATACCAAACTCATGGTAACTGACTATTATATATACATGATTTGATTAAAAACCAGTCAACACTTAGACAATCCCAATATCAATAACAATCAACAATTTCAAACTGTTGTCAAGGTAACCTCATTTTAACAATAAAGGTGGAATAAGAGGAATTCTACCTTTGACAACAGTTTGAAATTGATGATTGTTATTGATATTGGGATTGTCTAAGTGTTGACTGGTTTTTAATGATTACTCATAAACCCATTTATCCTTGAACAACATTACACTTAAATATGATTCATCTCTTATTTTTGGGAGATTCCATGCAATAAATAAAATATCCTAATAGCCGATGTTTCAGTACAATAACAAATACTTTCCACAGAGCTTGTTTCTCATATCATAAGAATGAGTGTGAGATTTAAAATGATTTTAAATCTCACATACATTCTTATGATTTGAGAAAGAAGAACCTTTGTGGAAAGTAGTTGTAATTGTATTGAAATGTCAACTATTAAGCTATTCTATTTACTACATAAAATCTTGAGAAAATAAGAATATGAAATCATCATTTATCCATTAAAATATTAAAATTAATATATCATCATCATCATCCATTATTAATCCATTGCAGGATGAAGGTCTCTCCCAAGTTCAATCCATCTTCTCCAATCTTTAGTTTCTCTTCTCCACATCACCCCTGCACACTTTCTTATTTCATCCATCCATCTCACATGTGGTCTCTTTCTGGGTCTTTTACAATCTCTTGGAATCCCATTTAAGATTTCAATTGTCCATCTATTATCGTCTCTTAATATGTACATATATATATATTTAACAACCCAAATGTTTTGTTGGCGCTACCAAATCTGTAATTAATAACACTATTAAAATTAGTAATGTACCAAATCTCATATACTATTATTACTTACAGTTTAGATACTGAATTTATTTTATTTTTATTTAGCAAAACTATTTGCAGTTAATACAAAAATACTAACGTTATATGTCTACTTACATGTGTAAGTATGTATATGTATGTAGGTATATAAAATTATATAACCTGGAGTATTGTCATGTCTTTTAGTTAGTTAAATAAGAAATTAATATTTGCTAAATGGTATATAATCATTAAATAATATCGGTGTAAGAATTACATGACAAAAACTACAGTTGAAGAAAACCTTTTCAGACCTCCATCCTTTGCATGATCAACCACAATAAATTTTGAAAGTGTGAAAGTTGTAACACACACATATTCTGCATTCGTTGTTCTTCATTATTAAACATGCTTTCAAAACATATTTACTATAATTAATTTATACAGAAATACTAGTATTCATGAAAAAATTGGTCAGAAAATAAACATTATACATAATATAATACATTTGGTTTTATTTATTTGAATATTTTTATTTAGTAACATAATGAGTTTATTATTTTTGTGAACAAATTTATACTTTTCATATTGAAAAAAAGATGGCTTTTTAATATGGCATTCTGCTGTCACAAACACCCCCTACTGGAGAAACGTACAACTTTTGCCATTGCAAACACAGGCAACAGGTACAATATGGAAGTACCATTTTTCTTAATTATAAGAAAATGTATTTTAAAATAAACAATTGCTATAATATATAAATAAATATTCTAAACAGAAGTAATCTTTCTTTGATCTGTAACCTCTTCTACAAGTGTATTCCAGTAAATAAACCAACTTAGTAATCTTTCTATCTCATATCTCATATGTGATCTTTTTTGAATTATTTTTAAATATCTTGGGGTAAAGTTTAAGGCTTTGATTATCCATTTCATATATATTCTTCTAATAACATGTCCAACTCTACACCATTTTAACTCTTTAATCATTAATAATGTCAATAATATCTCTTTGTTCTCTCATCCATATATTATGTATATGATTCCACCTTGGTACTACAAAGACACACCACCATGTTTTGCTATGTGGTCTTATGTCTCTGGATTGCTATTCTATTATGCCTAAATCTCAGATCCATAAGTAAGAACTACTAAAATACATTTCCTAAATATTTTTTAAGTACTTAAAAATATTTCATTTTAATATTGTCATTCCTAGTAAAAGAACTCCGTCTAAGTTTAATTACATGTTTCCGTCTGTATAATAAATATGTAAACATGCTTTAATCTATAACAAATGCACCTTAAATTTTCTAATAGTCAAGCAATATTATTTTGCCAATAGAGGGACCTCTCTAAGTTTAATTACATGTTTCCATCTGTATAATAAATAGTTAAACATGCTTTAATCTGTAATGAATGCACCTTAAATTTTCTAATAGTCAAGCAATATTATTTTGCCAATAGAGGGACCTCACAAACCACAACACAAGATAATGCCTTTATAAAGATAAGAGTAGCATCTTATCTTTAACCTAAATTTCTACTTATATAGGCCAATCTGAAGCATCCTGATTTGGGAGTGTGAAGGTGTTGTTCTCATCACTGTTTAAGTCCACTATTTTCTTTACTAATTAACCTTCATAAAATCTTGTGATTTACAGCGAGTTAATGTTGTGATCTTAATACTGGAAAATCTATAAACTATTGTACAGTTGTAATTATATTTTATCCAGCACACAGGAAGTATATGTAAATACTTAAACAGACTTTAACCTGCTATGAATGCACTTTAAAATTTTTAATAGTCAAGCAATATTTACCTTATTAATATCAATCCCTATTTTAGCTTCTTTTGAAAAGTCATTATAACATAACTTTAGTCTTTTTTTAGCATTTACACTTAGTACTGTTTTGAAAATTGTCCTGAATATTTGCAAAATCTAAATAATTTAAGGAATCTCATTCGATAGATAGTGAAAGTCTACGATGCCTGAAAGATTATAAAATTACCACTTCTTTAAGGATTCATAGCTTGACCCGGCTTTTGACCAGGCCGGTCATATTCATCGCACTAAGATATATATAGAGAAAAAATTAATTAGCATGAAAGTTTGTAAATTTAAATACACCCCTTGCATGGTAATGCAATGCATGAGTCTTTTTTATACAACAAGTGGATGTTATTTGTGATAAACCACCCTCTTTGTATTTTCTCTTTCAATCATTGCGCTCAGCATTGCCTGCTCGAAAACAGTGCTACGCTGCAAACCTGTAAAGAAGTGATAATTTTATAATCTTTCTGGCATAGGGGGACCTTCACCAACTATTGAATTACAAACAAATAAGGAAATAAATAAAAGATAGAGTTAAGTAATCTCAATTATTTTTAATCTCTTATCTTCCATATCAATTGGCAACATAATTCCTGTAATGGGGAAAAAAAAGTTTTGGAGAGATTGAATCATCCTGTTATACAAAGTTAAATTTCTTAGAATCATCATATAATTTAATCTACGTCCTGACGCTTTTGTAGCTTTAATCATTATAAAAATACTTAAAAAGTCAAATGCCTTTTTGTATTCTAGAAATCCAATACAAACGGGAATTTATACCCATTGGTTCTTTCTATAAAAACTTTTGAATTTGATTTACTGTTTAAGAGCCAGTTTAAAATTTGATTTAACTACCAAATTCTTTATAGATGAGTTGTAGAGACACTAACAAAAATCTTGCATAGATCCAGTTGAAGATTGATGGTTCGTATTCTTTCAATTGTCCGAAATATTTTGATTGGTTATATATTTGTTGTATATAGCTTTGCTTAATATAGGCAATATTTAATCGTTATCAAAAAAATATTAATAAATGCCTAGCACTTTGGACCTAAATCCTTATCAAGGCAAAAAACTATATAAACACTAATCGATAAACATTGAAATGGCTGCTATGTAGACCAGATAGAATTAATAAGAAAACTAGTCAATTTAGAGTTTACTGTGTAAGAAATACTTTTGATTACATTTGATTTTTTAATTTTATGCTTTCTATTCTGTTTCTCATGCATTAATATCTCAAAAGATTGTGAGCAAAAAATATTCCTAGTAGAATATTGATGGGTTTAAAAGCAGAATAAACTGAATCATCTAGTAACAGTTTATTATAAGTGTGATAATCTGAAGATGGTATTTCATATTGGTCTTTGTTTCACTGATATATATATATACATCACCATAACCAGGATATTGACATAAAATAGAGTACACTGTATTAATTCTATCAACACTATTAGTACAAATTTTTGTATTATTTAAAATTGTATTAAGATAAGGGAGAGTTCTCCAAGCAATATAAAAGTTTTTGTAAATATATTTGGACACAAGATAAAAAGTGTAAAATTAAAGAATTATATATGTAATCAAAAATACTTCTTATGTAGTAATCTCTAAATTGATTAGTTTCTCTATTAGTTCATCCTGGTCTACATAATAGACATTTCAATGTTTATCGATTAGTTTTTATATAATTTTTTGCCTTGATGAAGACTTAGATTGAAAGTGGGTTCTTTTTTTCTTATTTCAAATATAAGACAGAAGTATTTATTATCATTACCTCTAGAAGCAGCTTACTACTAGATAATGGCTAAAATGTAGCCGCTAACATCACTGATAATCCCGAAAATGATTTATCTTCTGCGTACGAAAATACTTGTTTTAAACATATGTATATGCGCGTGCGTGTGCTTGTAGAAATATGAATGCAATTGTGTAGATATATAGTAATAATAGAATATGTATAGTTCGCAAATATTTGACAGCAATTTTTAGCGAAACTTGCTGAAATAAAACAGTTACCTGGGTTAATTGTTTTTAAATGTAAGGTAAATTCTTATGGGGAAAAATCATAAAAGAAAAAGATTTGCTGACAAACTATTACTTTTATACATAAAAATTTAATTAAAAATGTTATCAAAATTATTTTATTAAACCAATTACTAATTTAGCGGTCACATGTTCCAATTTTGTAATTTTACACAATTAACAAATAAGATTATAATAGTTAATTTCTATACATTAAAAAATCCAAACTAATTAAATTTTAATAATACAATTGTGTTTTTTTTTTTGTTTTTTTAATATATATATCTTAAATAGAGTTCTATTTAAAATATTTCAATATCAGTCAAATACTATTTTAAAATAATTAGATTTTTTTTAAATATTTATAAAAACCACTAAACATCACATGATCACCATTCTTTTTTTTTTATTAAGAAAAAATTTAGTGTCAGGTAGCTACATTTTCCTGATTACAATAGTTTTTTTTTTCATATGTCATAGCATTGCCGGGAGGTGAACCCACAACCGTCTGCAACCAACTACTTGCTTGCAAGACCGCTGTGATGACCTCTCAGCTAACAACGCTTGTTTTATGTAGAAGTTCAAAGCTTTGCAACCAATCTGTGTTGCGTTTTCATCATATTATTTAGTGCAGTAGTTTGAGATGTTGTCTCATTGTCAGATATGGTAATCTGTGCCCATGTGTCCACAAAGAGACGCTCTGGCGCAAGGAGATGTCTCTGTTCTTCATTGTTTATTAGTATTTTTTTAAAAATTCTCCAAGGATCACTATGTCCTTGTCTGAAGATATGTTGGCACCTGGTAATCCATAAGGCATGTAGCAGGCATGCCGTTAACCTGATAGTTGCATACTTTCCTTCTTTCATTGCTTGATCAATTGACAGGACATTGCCACAGCCAGAGGAAATGCTTGCAATAATTCTGTTTCTAGTGTATATGATCACCATCCTTTGTGCTACTGTATGGAGAGTTTTGCTACCGTGTACTTATAAACAATATTGTTTCAGGATAGTATAAAATTTCAGTAGTTTAATCAATTCACCAACGTAGAAGTGATTGGTTACACAGTAGTAAAAGCTTAAAAAAGAATTGAACTCAGTAGAAAGATTCATAACTACCTTGGGTAACATGTTATAATCCATGCTCTAATATTTTTCATCTATAAGTTCAAATAGGCTACACAACTTTGTGCTACTATTCAATTTTTGTATAAAATGTATACTAAAGAGTATTGTGAGTTTTCCTAGATACCAAGATGACAACTCATATTTTTTATAAATCTGCAGTTTTGGGGGACCCTAAAAATGTTTATAAAAAAATGTCTGCTAGGAAAGTTGTATTTAATATTTACATTTTATTTTTTTATTACCATTATTTTTTTTAAAAAAAATCACTGGGGAAAAAATAATTACAATATTTAATTTGGGTTTTTTTTTTTTTTTGATCAACTGATTAACAAATATATATATAAATACATGTTGGTGTATGCAAACATATCATAATCATAAATGCATACTTTCCAGGAAGGCCAGGTCCTGTACCTTTGGAAATAGTCCATTGCACCATGTTCTGTGTGACAGGAAGGTCCCAAAGTTTTATCAATGTAGCAATTTACAAAAAATACTGACAAAAAAAAAAACATGTTGAACTGAACCAAAGTACAATAATGTTAAGAGCATCTTGTCACTTCCCATGTTATAATATTAACAATCGATTTATTAATTTTGTTTTAATTTAACAACTAGCACATTTTCGGTAAATTGCAGGCCCTTGAAACTGTATATTTATTCAAAAAATGGCTGCCATCTTAATTTACAGGAAACCTCACAAGTTAAACAATATTAAACTTTTTTTTTGTAATATAATAATTATAAGAAACATATTAAAATTTAAGTTTAAATATTACTTAATTTAAAATGATATTTTTGAGCATTTTATTTTCATTATGCTTTTAATATTTAAAATTAAGCAGAACATTTTATTCAGACATAATGAAATTTTGGGTTTTATTAATTTCGTTGATGAAAATAATTTCCTTAAAGAACAAAACTGCAATTTTTGCAAAGAACAAAGAATTATACAACAAAAGTTAAAAATAATTATGGATTTCCTCTGGATTAATCCTCAAAATTATTGGGCGAAATGTTTACTTACAGAATGAACGCTGAAGTTCTATTTTTCTTTTTTAGTTTGATTCACAGAATTTGAATTTTTGTTAATTTTTTTTTGTTTGGAGGGGGGGGGTATAAAAATTGTTTTTCAATTACAGTATTGTTTAACAAGATCTGATCGTACTTTTACTCACCAACAGCCAAATCTTACCATTAGAACAATTGCTGATCATATAGTACAGGGGTCTCCAACCCTATGCCTGCGGGCACCATGGCGCCCACAGACTATTTTACTTGTGCCCGTCACTATCCAAATACGATAAGAAATTATTTATCTGATACAAATAAATTTAATTTTTAAAATTTCTTATAAATTATTATATTATATTGTAATCAAATTGTAAAGCATATTATACTTTTACAGCTAAAAATATAAACGTTAATTATATGTTAAAATTTTATTTTTGAAATAAATATTTTTTTGTACATTATGTGTATTATTAACAATATCCAACTATAAATTTACATTCAAAAAATAAATGGTGCCCACCACCTGGCCAGTATTATAGAATGTGCTCTTAAGTTAATGCAAAAAGATTGGGGACACCTGATATAGTAGAATAAAAATGCATTAGCACAGTTTGTTTTAATCAGATTCAACAGGTCCCGAATACAATTTATACAAATATATGTTTGAATATATGTTTTACCTACCTAGCAGGCATTCTAATAAATGATCCACTTAACAGGTCTATTGATTTCAAAAAGTTTCTAATCTAAACATATTATCAACAAGCAATACAAAATACATGGGTTTTTTCCCCTATATTTTTTCATTATTTTTTGGAATATTTTTATTTCCTTTTATTAAATTTTAAAATGATTTTTATATTGGTAATTACTCTAGAGATGATTTCCTCCAATCCTACATTGATAAACTATTATAAGTGAGATGTTATATGTTGCATTCCTATTAAGTGACCACGATTATGGTTTCAAAAAAAAATTATACAGAAATTTATACAGAAAAAGATTTATTGAAACATAGCTAAATCTATTAAATGACATTGCAAAAAATTAATATCATAATGAATTACAATTCCCTGCAGATTCTGATTGTGGTAAAGTATGTAATTGCTTTTCAAATCATAATATACATTAATAAAAATTAAAGGATTTATTATTCGAGATTTCTTAAAAGTTTGAGCACCAAAGCGACAGGGCAAGGGTGCCATGCAGGAACCATGAGCTCCAGACTATGGCATTCTGTCACAGCATCACACAAGGCATAAATATATACTGATACTATATAGCAAAAACTATATTGTAACAGTCAGATTTGTACACTCATGCAACAAAATTCAGAGCCCAAGCAAAATATACCAAAGCTGACCGTAGTGAGGTGGTTGAGACCTCTAATCCGACCAAACTCCAACTCATCTGCCAGTACTCCAAATTTAACACCTTATGAGTGACATTCCTGGGGCTACACTCAGTTCTCATTTAACCGCGAGCCGACATAGAACAGGGAGAAACACGAGACTTAAGGTCATTACTAACCTAACTAAATAAGTGATATATAACACTCAACACTCTATTAATCTTAAATACTAGACATACACATATAGCATATAAACTCATTAAGAAATTGGAGTAATGAACTGTGACATTTAATAATATACTGTGGATTGGATAAAATACTATGGATTGGATAAGATACTGTGGTTTGGTTTGATCTAGAGTCTGAGCAAGAAAGATATACAACAGTTTATATTTAAAAAAAGATTTATTAAAACAATAACAAATGATCTAACACAAAATATCATAATGGCAGGGATTGTATAATCTTCACAAGGTATTCAATACAGGCAAGCATGTTACAATAGTTGGAACTGTTATCAAGTACATCTGTTCCCTTTTAAACATATTACAATACATGTGTGTGTGAGTTATAGAGGTCATGCCTAATTATTTAATATGCTCATCTTATGAAATTGACTTGCTTAAGTTAGAAGTTGATACTTTAGTAGAGATGATGATGAGTACAGCCAGTTGTAATGGCTGTTATATATACTAATAAAATGAGCAACTAAATAAACTCAGAATCATGCAGATTCAAACTCCAGTCTAAAGCTGAATGATTAATTACTATGGGAAAAAGAACTGGTTACCATTAGGTTCACATATATGCGCTATGGCGCTATATAAAATATTAAAGAAATAAACTTGCAGTGCGAGTGTGTGATTCTTCAAGAGTTTCAGCATCAAATGCTCGGTTTGCTCTGAGACCGACGGTTTGCTGCTATTGATATATGAACATAAAGTTCAGGAAGTCGGATTGGCTTTATGGAAAAATCTGGGTCCTCACGCCCCCAGTTCTAATGAAGATAGCCATAACCCGAACTAAATAAAGGGGCGGTTTGTTACCGTGAACCCTTGTCAGAGGCAGCAAAACGTAACACATATAAGTGTACTATATAAAAACACACCCGCAATGCACGCAATATATATATAAAAAGCAATAAGTATGCATATAATTAATTGCGCCTAAAACAGATAGCTTTTATCTGTCAAGCTAATTCAAAACAGTTCTTAAAATTAGCATTATAAGTATGCTAATAAAATGGGCTTAAACTATATAAAAATAATCTAGTTAAGATCCTGAATCTGCATATAAAGATTCTTAATTAAGGAGGGAAAGTATATTCGATGGGACTTAATACAAACATTAGCAAATATACTTTATCATCTCTAGACAATATATATATATCCCCTTCCAACTAATAAATATCAAAGGTTATAATATAAGATCGGTTAAGCAAATCTAAAAAAAAATACGATTTTACAATATATATATAACTATGATAACAACGAGTGGTTAGCGCATTCGTTTATTACCAATATTATAATTTCGAAACAATGATTTAATAAAATAAACAAGGCTTTTAAAATATCTAAGTGAAGATTACAATTACCTCCTTTATAAATTACTTACTTAGTTTCATTGTTTCGAAATCTGAGCATATTATCACATATTAAACATAACAAAATGCATTTAAACAAAATATTAAAATTACTGAAATTTGGCAAGACCGTTAGTTTGTAGGAATTGAAGAGAATAAATTTCGGACATTTAACGAGTATAAAAAAAAATGAAATCTTTTAATTCATAAAAGATTTCAGCAGTTTATAAAATTAAAGTAAGTGAGCTTTTTTTCTTTTACATTATAGATAAAGTTACACAGACTGATAGTTTCGTTTTATAAGAGGGTAAAATTGAAAGAGTTTTTATAATTTAGATAGAACGTTCTTTTTAAAATGTTATAAGAATTTATAGATTAACCCTTAAACCGCTAATTTTATCATTGGTTGTATCAGATAAAAATCAAATCTTTTAATTGGACAACTCACAAACTGAAGACAAAGCCTATTGTTAAAACATATTCGCCTATAATATTAAATTCAACTCAGATACGTTTATAAAAAGTATATAATTAATTTTTCAGGTCATGAAGAAAACGAAAGTTCTTTCAAAAATAAATTGCTATTTATTTATTCTAAGATATTCTATATCGGCAACATAAAAGTTATAATGTAAACAAAAAGATCGACTTTTACGTTATAGAAAAGTAAATATTTCTTTTTACTACATCTTCAATATATTTACTTAAATCTTCAATATTTTTCGAAAATAATTTTGTTTTTTTATTATTCTCTCTGAAAATTATGTTTAATTTCCATAAATATTATTTAATAATAATTTAAATCGTATTCGAAATGAAAATCTCAGCGTTTTTCTTTATTTTCTTTGATCAGGCAGTTTCTTTGTTCTTTCCAGCCAATCAGAATGTCTTTTTCGGCTGAGAGCATGCTAAGAACCAATCACAAATAATGTTCCTTCTTTGTTTAGGTTTAAATGCGTTTTTTTTTATTTTTTACTTCTAAAATAAATCGGAAGATGTCACCATCGTACAGAACTTTTAAAAACGAATTCAATACGTATTTAACGAATTTTATCGTATAAAAACGAACTGAGTTAGAGTGATTTTAGATGTCGACGAGGAGTCTCGTCGAGCGCGGGAAAAGGGTTAAAGTTCATACCGCAGCTTCTTTTTAAAAATAATTACCATCTCTCTCTGCCTCCTTGAGTGGACTTGAAGCATATATCAATGATAGTGGTTGGAATAGGGCGTCTGACAGCATCATAATCTTCAGTGGCCTTTCAGATAGGTTAAATTTCTTCATATTCTCCATGCAGGTTGCTGGAAAGTCTATTCAAAGGAATGTTTAGAGGAACTGAGAGTAGCCATCTGGCTTAAGAGCCAGTAAATATATTATTTTACTCGATCATTTTGGATTCTGGTCTCCACAACAATTTTCAGAAAAAAAAGCTAAAGAGAGTCCTTTTCAAAAAAAATCTGCAATATTTATATTCCCTAGATCAAAAGCCAGCGACTATCTATTTTAAAACACAATTCCAACTTCTTCTAAGTTTTAGCCTTAGGTCTCTTTTGATTCTTATCTTTTTTTTTATCTTGTTGCCCAAACTTTTACTGGTTTGATCTGGGAAAAGAAATTCATTACAATCGTAATGAATGAGCTCTAGAACAATGTCAATAACCTAGGGACTATCTGATCCCACCTGCAAATTATTCTAAATAAAAATCTGCGATATCTATATTCCCTAGATCAAAAGCCAGCGACTATCTATTTTAAAACACAATTCAAACTTCTTCTAAGTTTTAAAGCAGTCTGTCTCTTTTGATTCTAATCTCTCTTTTTTTAATCTTGTTGCCAAATTTTTACTGGTTTGATCTGGGGAAAGAAATTCATTACAATCGTAATGAATGAGCTCTAAAACAATGTCAATAACCTAGGGACTATCTGATCCCACCTGCGAATTATTCTAAAGTCTTATTACCAATCTGTGAATTTCGCATGTGATTTATAATTTACCTAAACCAAACTTGTTAAAGAATATTTAGCCACATTTTCTAAACAAAATAACCCTTATACAATATATTATTTATATAAATGCTGCAATATATCTATACAAAATTTAATATCATTATCATTTACAGGTGCTTGTATGTGTGACAATAAACATATAATTGTTTGAATGCATATAAAACTGTGACCATATATACAACTGTATAAATGAATATATCGCTGTGTGGATATATACCACTGTGTAAACATATATATGTATACAGCCGTGTAAAGGCATATAACACTGAGTGGATACATATACACGTGTACTAAAGAGTGTTTAAAACCGGCATAGATGTGTCTATGGAGACATAAAGGTGAAACAGATAGAAGGACAGTAATATCTGTTTCAATATAGTTATCTTTATGTTAGAACAGACAAAAACTCTCCATACTGTAGTGCCATTCAGTGCAAGCCAGAGTAATCAATTGATGCAAGGAGATTTTTGCATAAAATCACTATCTAGTGCCTACTCATTCAATATCCCCAGACTGGTTTCTAGCTTGTGACTTTCATCAGTGAGGAGCCTTGAATCTGAGAGCACTGCACCCAGATCTTAGGATCTAATGCAACCCTCCAGCAGCCACCTTTTTAGTTAAATATAACGCTACGAGTATAACACTGAAAACTCGATAATATTTTCAAACTAAGCTCACTCGCTTATATAGTCATATATATCTGAACTCAGTTCAGTACCTACACATTTTGGTGTCTTTGGTTCTTTAATAACCATAGCTACCATTAACCTATTCGGGGGGGGGGGTATTAAACCACTAAACATCATCATTTCTTATGTTTGCGCAAGCTGTTTGGTCTGAGTGGCACTACTTTGTGGAGAGTTTTTGCCTTTGTTTTAAAAGCTTGAGCAAACATAAGAAATGGTTATCATGTGATGTGATCGTTCTTACGTTACAATATCGTCTTACATTAATGGCTAAATGCAGAAAAGTTGACTGTCAGAGCTAAATATCTTTATGGATTAATTTTGAAAAATTAATATAACTTTAGGCTGAACATTTCAATAAAAATTAGTGAGAATGTATATATATTAAGGGCGTGCATGTTTTTGTCTATGTATGATTATTTTTTTCTATATATGTATCTGACTATTTATGGTTATGGCATAGATATATATTGATAGATAAGACATAGTTTCTTTTTTATTATTATATGTCAAAGCCTTGACCGGGAAGCGAACACGGGTCAGCTGCTTGGAAGGCAGCTACGCTAACTGCTAGGCCATCAATGCTTGGCAATAGTTTCTGCAGCCATTTTTAAACAAACAAATAAAAATTAAAAAAATCACATGATCAGTTCATGTGATATTCAAGTACTAAAATGAGAGATAGAATTTTATCCAGAAATCTTTAATCTTCAATCCCAAACCTATTCTTCAATCCCAAACCTAATTATTGTACAGAGCCTTTATGATAATAACTCCACCAATATTGTTCGTGAATAGTTTCAGGTCACTGACAATAGCCCTGGTTGTTATTACAAGAAGTTTTCCCTCTTTTTTTGACAGTCCAATATGATTCAGAGATCTGTCCATCTTTATTAAAGTTTAAGCAATAAGGATATTGTTGGTATAAGTATTAGGAATCTTGTAGCACAGAAGTTTGATCTGAAATGACTCTACTCTCAGCTTTTTCTTTCATTTCGCTTCTGTCAAACACTGGACAAGAAGCTTTCAACAAGCTGATTAATTAACTATAAAGCCAACTTTTAACTCTACATATAACACATTGAAGAACAATTAAGCCTGAAATATTTCTAAACATTAAGTCATCACAATCAAATATATGCTCAATACCCAGAATCCACCAAATTATTCCAAATTACTTATGCAAATCTCTGTATGGTACTTGTGACTTTTGACCCATGTGGCTACCAGAGGCACTGGTCGGGGTCAACCACAGAAATACTTAGAGTAGGGGCCCCAAATGCAGCATTGCAAATTCCAGCTAAAAGGTGGCACTGTTCACAATGCGTAAGCACAGGAACATTCCACCAGCTGGCTGACAACAAAGCTGCCCTTGGTGGCGCTGGTCGCAGTGTGTAAGCCCATTTAGCTTACATCGTCTGCTACCAGCAGATACCAAGAACCTAGGTGGCGCTGATTGCCGTAATACACACGGAAAAACTACGCACTGATAGAGTTTATGTACATACTACTTAAAATATGAATGGCGTATAATGTACAGGTGTGATTAATTAAGAAGCTACAACTATTTAAATATTCTTTCAAACTTTGGTGGCCACATGGGTCAAAAGTCACAAATACCGATTCTTCAAATGATCATTATTAAGAAAGAGAATTGTCATGTTAGTTTATTCCTAGCTTTCTATATCACAGAAAGGTGTCAAATCTTCTTTTTTAATTTCGTCATAACTTTGAATCTTCTTACTTTAAGCACGATCAAGACAAATTATTTTTTTTTAATTACTTCAATAAATATTAGTTTTCAAACATTTTTAATGCGTTTCTAATCTTACTGTGCTTAGCCTAGCCCTTTCTTCCCAATCAACTTAATTATTTTTAAAACAAATATTTTACAATAAAATACTTCTTCTGACTGCTTAATTAATTATTCTAGGCAATTATGCAACAAGAATAAATTTACTCGTAAAAAAAAAAAGTTAGATTTAAATAATTACTGTCACACTTTACACAAATATCACACGACTGTTTTATTAGCTATTTAGCTTTTAGAAGCCGATACGGTATTTAATGTTTATTCTAAACCCACTTCTTTGTAGGCTTGAGTAATCTCAGACTAACTTATCAAAACACCACAACGAGAAATCGTTAGGTAGAAATTAGACCGGGATATGGATTATAACACTTACCACCTTATATCCATTGTTTACTCAGACAAAACAGATGGCTCTAGAGTGGACAGAATAAATAAAGTTAGTATCTGCTCCTGAAAATTAGATACCACGAATACCCTTTTAATTATAAAAAGATTGAAGTCTATCCATTAAAGTTTGAAAATTTGCTATCTTATATAAACTGAGCACTGATTATGACCATGTGTGGGATATGATGATCTAAACCAATTGACGAGTGCTGTTTCAGCACAAAATACAGATACTGAGGATCATTTACCTTTTTCACATGTATGTGGTCATGTGTATCAGTTGTATAAGATCGAGTGGACAGCTGTAGAGAGCTTGGAAGTCCGAGTTCAAATTCCTTCTGATTATATTCAATTTCAACGAGTAGCGAATTATTTCAAATTCGTTGATTTTTTAAAAATATATAGCAATTTGTTTTAATGTTAGTATCTAGAATGTTTTGACAATACAATATAGAATATATTATATAGTGTGGATAGACGAAGGGTGCTTGAAAATCTAAGTTCAAATCCCCTATACTTACAATTAAGCTCCCAGGTTTGTGAAGAGTGCCTGGTTTTCAAATATTTAATAAATCAAATTGTAAAATAAAAAACTGAAATTGTGTACTACTTTTTTAAAAAAATCTTTAAATTATCTACTCACACACATGCAGGCAGGCATGTACAAAAGATGTAATGTTGCTGAAGCATAGTAGATGGCGCTAGTATACAACTTTGCAAAGTAAAGATAAACTATGGGCTGTGATAACTCTCCCTACCAGAGGTGAAGTCCACTTCATACTATAAACATTTTTATATATCTGACCAATCCAGATTAAATAGGGACCTTTACCTTTTGCTAATAATAAATACCCATATCTAATTACTACCTAATATTAAAAAGCTAACTACGTTGCAATGGACTGATTTCTCCACACTTCTCTCTCTTTGATGTACAACGTATATATATATATGATGAACTTTGAGTTTAACAATTTCCTCCCTTTTTTAAAAAAAAAAAAAAGATGTTAAATATTACTTCTTTTTTGACAAACTAATATTTGCAAGAATTTTATTCCAATCTAACTAGTTTAACACTAAAGAATTTATAATAAACTATTCAAGTACAATGCTCAAAAGTTTCCAACATCAAAACAAGCCTGTTGTCAAATAAGAATCATCCATCACACACAACATTATGAACAAAACTATTTTAAATTTAAACGATGTTTTGTTGTAATTTTTTATATAAACATGTGTCTGCATATATACGGTACACAAACTATAAAAAACTTATATATTAAAATTGAAAAAGTTTGCATTTATGTAGAACATTCAGCCACTAAACCCATATGAAATAAATTTATATATTTTTATTTCATTTTAATTATTTCGTGAAAACATAGTTTCCAAAATAATTTTTACAATGTTACAATAATAAAGCTTTTCTATAATGCAAAATACAATATAGAAACCAACAAACCATTGGACCGTATGTGGGAGTATAATATTATATACAGCGTATATAAAAATCTATATATATAGTATACAAAAAGAATCAGTTATAAATGTAAACAGAATTAAGAAAGTTATAAAAGCTCTGATGAAGACTGCAGGACAGTCAAAACTGTTAGAAAAATAAAGGAGGAATTATATATAAAAAATTCCATTCAAGTGTATAAAAGTAATATATAAAAATATTTTAGCCAAATAATTAATTGCTGGTAAATAACTCGTGTTTCCTGTAGTCACATGATACATGATGTCACAGCTGCTTGGAAAAATTATTATGCATAGTTTGCTGGCTTTTATTTCATAAACTCTATTATGCTCATATGCACAATATCATAAGACTTTCATAGAAATGCTTAATCAACTACTATTTACCTATATAGCATTACCTATAAATATTAATTAACTAATACTACAAACCCTCTTGAGTAACCTTTTCTTTAAATTGGCACTCAACATATTACTATAAAGTAATATTGCAAATTACGGCTTTAGTGTTGAAGATATGAGTGTAAAAGTTATCCCAAATCATTATCATATTAAAAAGCAGTGATGCTATTTGAAAGACATATTTTATTGGTCCTCTTAATAATAAGAAAAGTCAAGCTATATATTCTATTGATGTTTGCCATCAAATTACCTGGCAATGAATCAAGCAATGTACCATATAGTTACATTGTCTGATGATAAATTAAACAATCTGTCAATGTTCCCTGTCTTTGAATGAACAAATTCATTCTAAGGCAATTGCTGAAACCACTTTCTATGTGCAATGCAGTTGAAAATGCAAAATGACAAAAAAAAATATCTCCAGGTATTTGTGCTCATTCACTAACTAAACAAATAATTTTGTGACATGGCAAGATGATATTCATACATCTTCCAACTACTGACAATGTTCTATCCAGCTATGAAGGGGAGTAGCTAGGAAATATCTATTGCTTGAATGTTGTTGATTTGTTTAACATAGCCCATGATTTCAACTTTTAAACAACTAAATGTTTGAAGCTAAAATCACATCTCCCTGTATCATATCTATCACTACATCTTAAGGGGGAAAAGTATCACCTATTCTTTAATTCAGTATATTGTAATAGTGAACTCTTGACTGCATTTTATAATAATTTGCTTGACTATTGTGATTGTCAACTTTGATGATTTCCTTTTAAAACAGGCAAAAATCTCCATATAGTAGTGCCATTAAGTGCAAGCCAGAAGAATCAATTGATGCAAGAAGGTTTGTGCATAAAATCCCCATCTAGTGCCTACTCATCCAATATCCCCAGACTAGTTTCTATCTTAGGGCTTTCATCAGTGAGAGCCTTGGATCTGAGAGCACTGCTCCTAGATCTTGCACTGAGTGGCATGCTACTGTATGGAAAGTTGCGCCTGTTTTAATAGCTTGAGCAAGCATAAGAAATGGTGATCATGTGATGTTTAATGATTTTCTTTTCTGAAACTTCTCTTATATTTGATGCTGTTTCTCATTACCATTAGTTATTTGGCAAAAGATAAAGCTTTCACATAATTTCAGAAATATTCTCTAGCATTTCTATTCATTATTTCATTTTTCACCTACTCATTGCTATTCCTCAGTTGCTTTTTTTCTTGTAATCCATCAACTTTTTAAAATATATTCATAATTCCTCTTCTGTTTCATGATTTCTTAATAAAGAATTCATTATCATCTTCAATACTGTTATGGCACTGAAGTCACTTTCATCTTTCCTATTTTTGCCCAAACCAAATTTTAGAATCGCCCATCTTCTTTTTTAATTAATTATTAAAACAAATTTTAAAACATCACATAATCGCCATTTCTTATGCTTGCTGATTGATTATTCTGGTTTGCACTGAGTGGCAATACTGTATGGAGAGTTTTGCCTGTTTTTAATTTTAAAACGTTTTCGTAATAACTTTAATAAACTTCAAAACAATTGCAATGGTCATATTAACATGTTTATCGTTACTTCCCATCATCAGATAAACAATTACATAAGAAGAAAAGGTATTAATTCTGCCCAATTATCACTAAGATATTTATCATTTCTCCCCTTACTCATTTCTTTAGAGCTAGATGTTTTTATTAGCATTCCAAAATTTCCATAACTTTCATTAGCTCTATGTTCTGCAACATCGTTAGCAAAAGTGATGCAAGAAAATTAATCTTCTCTACACCAGAGTTAATCAACCTTTCATACCTATCGCCCACTTTTGTATCTCTGATAGTAGTAAAATTTCCTAACTGCCCACCGATTCCACAGTAATGGTGATTTATAAAGTAGGGAAGTAACTTTACTTTATAAAATTTATAGAGTAGAGTTACAGCAAGCTAAAGCATATATAACTCTATGAAATTTTTTAAAAAGTCAATTAAATTAGAAAAAAAGAATGCTTCAGTGTCAGAAAAAACCCCTATCGCCCAACATGAAGGCTGGAACGCCCACTAGTGGGCAGTAGATAGGGACCAAGTTGACTACCACTGCTCTACACAATACCAAAGAAATCATCAAAAATGATATCATTAAATAATCCATTTAAACAAATATTAAGCAATCAGCAGAGAGATAACATCCCTTGTCAGAAAAAACCCCTATCGCCCAATATGAAGGCTGGAACGCCCACTAGTGGGCAGTAGATAGGGACCAAGTTGACTACCACTGCTCTACACAATACCAAAGAAATCATCAAAAATGATATCATTAAATAATCCATTTAAACAAATATTAAGCAATCAGCAGAGAGATAACATCCCTGCCTAACACATTTTACAGTTCTCTCTTCTACAAGAATATGCAGACTGTATGACACTTATTTCTACTTCAATCTATATTTCTCTTCTATTGATATTTTATCAAATATCTTCTCAAGATGAACTTCTCTTGTTTCTTTATATATATCCCAACAATAGTATTGCTATTTCACTTATGTCACTAATACTTCTACCCTTTTTAAATTAAAAAAAAAGAACAAACTTAGGAGCCCTTAGAAGACTATTTGTAACCTATGCTATATCTAAAACTGTAGTATCTGATGATGATGATGATAATAATAATAATAATAATAATAATAATAATAATAATAATAATAATAATAATAATAATAATGTAGACAAGAACTATATTTTAAGCTCATGTAAATTCAGAAAGAACTCTATCAAAATGACAATGTAAATGTTAAAATTTGTAATCAACTTGTAGCAGTTAATTTACTATGTAACCACTAATGTTGTATTCTTTTGAGACAATAAAGGCCTTTTGAAACATCATCATCATCATCATCATCATCATCATCATCATCATCATAATAATAATAATAATAATAATAATAATAATAATAATAATAATAATAATAATAATAATAATAATAATAATAATAATAATAATAATAATAATAATAATAATAATACAGTCTTCACTGCAAATTTATTTTAACAATTTTACAATAATAATAATAGTGAACAAGGATTCAACCTGACTGTTAAACACTGACTGGGTTGAGATATCAAATGAACTGCTATTAAACATTACTCCACATCTCTTAGCTCTCAGGCCTGACCAGAATGGAGACATTTAAAAAATGCAAAAATGAAAGGACAAAATAAGTGTAAGCTCCCGAATACTGTGCTGTATATTCAAGGGGTCTACCAAATCAATTTTAAATATATATATAGATAGAAAAGTTCTCTAAACAACAGTTGTTTAAACTCCAAAGAGACACCACCGCAACTGGCACAAAGACTATTTATGGTGTGATGGTAAAGATTTTCCCTACAGCAGTGGAGAGATTACCAGATTACGTAATGATGAGCAAAACAGAACAACAGCTTCCAGAGAATAGAAATCATCATCTAAAAAAAACAGACAACAAATGAAGGATCTACAGGTACACCAAACTACCGTAAGGATTACATATGTCAAAAAAAACTTGAATGAGAAAAAATGTTGAGGATTTTTCTAAAGTTTAGCTTTAATAATATTTGTCCAACAAATGGGAACTCTTTAAAGTCACATTCAAAAGATAATGTGACTGATCAATTAAATAACAACTAACAAATAAACAATGGTAATACAGTTTCACTAAACTAGCCACCCAATATTGGTTGCTAAATGAATATTTTTATTAATAAGGTAAATATTTAAACAGTACCAAGTAGCTCCATTCAGTGTGCCACTTGGTGCAAGCCATAGTAATCAATGAATGCTAGAAGGTTTATGCATCAAAATCTAATGCCTACTCATCCAATATCCCCAGACTAATTTCTAGTCCATGGCTTATATTAGTAAGGAGCCTTGGGTTTAAGAGCAGTGCGCAGCCATCTTTTTTAACTTTTCAGTTAACAACAAAGCTATAAGCCAAACTGAAAACACTAATGTTTTCAATTCAAGCTCATTCACTTGTACAGCTATATAGATCTGAACCCAGTTCAGTATCTATAAATTTGGTGTCGTTGGTTTTTACATAGCCATATTCACCATCATTCTTTGGCCCAGGATTGGTATTGAAGCATTGAAACATTACATGATCCCCGTTCCTTTTGCTTACAGGAAGCTGATAGAACAGTAGCAATCCTCTCCATACAGCAGAACCATCCAGTGCAAGGCATTATAATTAATGGATGCTAGAAGGGTCTGTGCATCAAAATCCCTATCTAGTGCCTACTCATCAAATATTTGCAAACTAGTTTCTAACAGTGGCCTTCATCAGTGAAGCACTTTGGACCTGAGCACACTGCACCTACATCTTTGGACTAATGCAACCATCCTGCACCTTTTTAGTTAACTATAAAGTTGTGAGCCCAAACTGGAAACACATGTGATTTCAATCCATGCTCATTAACTTGTACAGTCATACAAATCGGAACCCAGTTCAGTATATATACATTTTGGTATCTTTAGTTTGGAGTAGAATAGCCCAAACTGGAAACACACATGTGTTTTCAATCCAAGCTAATTAACTTGTATAGTCATACACATATGAACACATATACATTTTGATATCTTTAGTTTTGAGTAGAAACTAAGATAGGGATTTTGGTACAAAAATCTTCTAGCATCCATTGATTACAATGGTTTGCTCTGGGTGGCACTATTGTACTGAGAGTTCTACTGTTTTAACAGCTTATGTAGCAAAAGAAATGGTGATCACAATGTTTTAGTGGTTTATAATAATAAAAAAAACATAATTATTTGATGTCAGTCTTCATTAAAGGTTTGTCGAGCATTGTTAGCCGGGAGGTCATCGCAGTCGTCTTGCAAGCAAGTAGTTGGTTGCAGACGGTTGTGGGTTCGCCTCCCGGCCGATGCTATGACATATGGGGAGAAAAAAGGTAGGGGTTATGAAATGATCAATGAGATAAATAAATATTGTCCGCTAATAGTAAAATTCCAAAGTTTCAACAACGCCATCCCTAATATCAACCCCTATTTCCATACATTTTTCTAAAATTAAGAAAAGTGAAAAACCATCACATATAAACAATATTTATTATATGTATATGGGTGTTATATGCATTGTACTGTTTTGTTTAACAGATCAGTTATTTTAGATATAAAAGAAAAATATTTTTGTTAAATCAAAATATTTCCATCTAACTTTATCTCATGTCTGTCGCACGTAAACAGAGGATTGTTGTTCCACTTAGTAAAGAATTAGTTTTGTACAGTTCCCCAATTGTAATAAAGTAAATGGAATGATACTGAGGAAAGATAAATTTAGTAATAAAAATATTCGCTCAGTGACAAAATAAACATTAATAAGTAAAGCTATTGTCCTGGATAAAGATAAAACATAGGAAATTCATTGTTGCTAATTAATTTTATCTATATAATGAACAGATAACATGAGTTTTCCCCTTTATATACACGTGCAGCATTACATAGTTATTTTACCTGCTTTTAGGCAGTCAACACACATATATATATATACACATTAATAATTTTTATTAGTCATTCATTAGACGAGATTTATCCATTTAATGAATAATATTTTTGTAGCGTAATTTTCACTACACCACTCTAACGCAAGGTAGGGACGAACTTCAATCTGCTTTTAACATCCCCAAGATGCACATTTCGTACTGAACCAACACTCATTAGTTGTCCCAGATCACATTCTCTTACACATATCTTTATCATTGTTCAATATATATATAAAGAATTACTACAGTTTAATTGATAAATGTCAAATTAATTGATCTCACAACATTGATACAACACGCTTGATTAAAGTATATTAATAATTTTTATTAGTCATTCATTAGACTAGAGATTATCCATTTTATGAATAATATTTCTGTAGTGTAATTTTCAGCACACCACTCTCATGCAAGATAGAAACGGTTTGTATCTGCTTTTAACACCCTGTGGAAGGGTGTAATTATAAACGTACATCTTTTCTACATGCTTTATCTTGCATAAGAATGGTGTAGTGAAAAATGCACTAAAAAAATATTCATTAAATGGGCAATCAGTAGTGTAATGAATGACAAATAAAAATTATTAATATATTTCCATCAAGTGGTTTGAATCAAAGTTGTGAGGGCAATAAGTTTGACACTTGTCAATTAAATTGTAGCAATTCGCCATCTGGATAAAAGTATGTGTAAGAGAATGATGTATCTGGGTCAACTGTTGAGTTCTGGTTGATCACGAAATGTGCATCTTGGGATCAAATATCTCTTCCTACACATCTTTGGTTATATGTTTATAATTACACCACACATACACACCCATATATACACACAAGGTGTTAAAAGTGGATAGAAACCAGTATGAAAGTGATGTAGTGAAAATTACATTACAGAAATATTATATATATAAATTGAAAAATTATTTAACAGCTTTAGATTTCCAACCTTCCTATATTAATGATTTTATTGGATTAAAAAAGTTTGCCATAATAATTCAATAATACATCTTTTGAACTCCCCCCAATAAATGTGAAATCTAAATAATAGCAATTAATTTAACATCTATTACTACGTACATTTACAATATATTCTAAATATTATATATAATTTATATACGTTTGTATATTTCTATGCATCCAACACTCCAAAAAATGATTGTTAATTAAAAAAATCACCATCACATGGTTACTTCTGGATGTGAAGGACGGATCATATTATAATGCCAAATATTACCCAAGCATTTGAAGAAATGCTACATATAACCCAAAATCATGAATTATTGTAATAAGATAAAGGAATTCTTCACATAGAATTACATAATGAGATACTAACATTAGAAGATTAAACATAGTTGTTTTAATATGCTTTTTTTTCCCCATGTGCCATAGCATCAGCCGGGAAGCGAACCCGCTATCCCGGGACAACTACTTGTAAAGCAGCTGTCGCTGACCTCTCGACCACCAATGCTTGACTTTAATATGATTTTGGGGTAGTAACACGTGGTTAACTTTCTAATAACATTTAGTGATTTTGTCTAAGCTTACTTTCTACAAAGATCCTTTCAGTTTTTTATTATCCATAGTATAAAAAGTTATTTAAAATAAGTAGTATTTAAAGTTTGTTTCTATTAATCATTTCTTTTATAAATCAAAGTATCAAATTAAGAAAGACAAAAAAGAAATATATGTTCACACTTAATTTACAGTGAGGCTGCAATATATACTATATCAATATAATAATCAATAAAGCAAGTCATATATAGCGTGACATTGCTTTATAAAAAGCTTGTATTTACAAAAATGCAATATAGAGAGCAAACCAATAAGCTCTTATTAATAAGTGCAGCAAGAGAAAATATTTAAAATCTCTATCTGAAATATTCTTATGCCCAAACCAATTGGTTTCAAGCTTATGATTCACCTCAGTGAGGAGTTAGAATATTCAGACACTAGATCTAAAATATCAACTCAAAGCCTAGCACTTATTAAATACATAACTACTGAGAAGAAACTCTGAAATTTTCAGACATAAAAAAGTTTTTAACTTCAGCTATCTAACTCAAATAGTTAAAGACTTTTTTATTTCAGGGTGACTTCTCAGTAGTTACGTATTTAATAAGTGTCGGGTTTCGAGTTGATATTTTAGATCTAGTGTTTGAATATTCTAGCTCCTCACTGATATGAGCCATAAGCTCAAAACCAATTGGTCTGGGGATATGAATATTCCAGATAGATTTTAAATATTTTCTCTTACCGCATTTATTATTAAGATCTTGTTTGAGCTATTGGCACACTCTTTATACTGCACTATATCAATATATACTACTTCAATTATACAATATTAAAAAAAAAAAGCAAATAAACAAATAAAAACATTAAAACTCACATATTTTATCAATTTTATGACAGAGCAACAGTCATTTTTACATCTCGGAATGCTGTATGCAATTATATTTATTAATAATATTTCTTGGGCTTACATTGAAAACATCAAAATAACTAGATTATCTGTATTATTGAAAGAAAAATATATTATCCAGACTATATTTAATTATAATAAAAGTCTGATATGTTTGACCATTCTTTTTATTTAAATAATAAAGATATGATAGTCAAATGTTTGTTATTAGTATTTTTTGAATACATGTGAATGCAAGTCGCATATACATAATAAATATATACGTCCGTGTGCTTTCTCAATTTATTATTAAAAACTACATTATCTTTTTAATTTTGTTTACACTAGAATCTTTATTTATATATGTATATTATACACATACACAGGAGTGTATGCAATACATATTCCATTATAATCAAAGCTTATCAAAAAAAATATGAGCTATTATATGTGGTGTATGTAAAGGGGCTTGGAACAAACAATAGCAGGTGTTGTGGCTCCTCTTTATCTACTGCAGGGGAAGGGAGATGCTTATTCAAGTTAAAATAATAAAAGTCAAAGATCTAGAGAATTTCAAGTAATCCATATTCATTTTAATCAGATTAAAAGATGCATAATGACAGATAATGAATCATTAACATTTAACCTAACTATAATTTTCAAAGATTTATTGATAATACTTCCAGAGAATGTTATATTTAATATTTTTTATTCTTTATATTCATTCAAAACTTGATCAAGGACTTGAAAAAATGTATATGTTTGTGGGTTTTGGGGAGGGGGTGATACACTGTCCACATATCCTCATACATTAGTATAAACGTATACTAATTTTATAAAAACTAAATGCTTGAAATTCAATTTACTTAATCTCAACATAAAAAAATAAAATGTTTGCACCCACAGAAATTTATGGTAAAATCAATAAATAGCACTACCAGAATTCAAATAAATTTTATATGAAACTAAATACAATAATATATATATATATAGAGAGAGAGAGTGGAGGGGGAGAGGGGAAACAGAAAAAGAGGAGAGAGGGAGGGGAACAGAAGGAGGAAGATGAGAGGGGAAGAGGGAGAGAGAGGAGAAAACGAGGGAGGGAGAGAGGAATGGGGGAGGAGGGGAGGGAAATCTACTCAAAATATTAATGATGAACATTTCCATAAATATCTAGGATGATTAAACACTTTACGAAATTACTTCTAAATTGCCTACATCTTCTACCCATCCTAATGAACAGATATAAATTTCATGTCAATGCAAACAACAAGACCATAAATAATTATTGCCTAATGAAAATATTATAAAGGAGCACATAAAGAGGCAAGCAATATAAATGCAAACCCACAAAAATATTTTAATAATATTTGAAATTTAAATAATAAAGAATAAAGTATATGAAATTTTAATACTGCGTAACTTAATTTATAGAATATTCTGTACACCTATATCAAACACAGATACTTTAAATATATATAAAAATAAGACAGAATGGATTAAAATTTTCAATAACAGACAATCACAAGGAAAAAAAAAAAAGAATAAAATGATATCGATCATAAAAAAATATTTCCTATAAAAAAATAATAATAATAATCCAGACAAGAATATATATATAAAAAAAGATTTTACAAGTGTCTTCTTAAAATATTCTACTTTCATGAAATTTTTAGAAAATAAAAAGTAGACAAAATGAAATATATATATATATTATTGGAACATTCATCATCAACATCATCATCAACCATTATCAATCCACTGCAGGATGGTCTCTCCAAGTTCAATCCATCTTCTCCGATCTTTAGCTTCTCTTCTCCACATCACCCCCTGCACACTTTCTTATTTCATCCATCCACCTCACATGTGGTCTTTTTCTGGGTCTTTTACATAAATCTCTTGTAATCCAGTTTAAGATTTCAATTAAACATTACCAAAATATATTTCATTAATAATGAAGGTAAAGATAATATTTTTCAATGCTTATATCTCAAATCTTTGAGATGTATAGAATTATTTTTATTTGTAATAATAATAATAATAATAATAATAATAATAATAATAATAATAATAATAATAATAATAATAATAATAATAAATACCAGTCATAAACAAGGATGGCCATAGCAACACCCAAAAAAAGAAAAAACAGATCATCAAAACTGTTTTAGAATAAGTCTTTGTGATAATTATACAAACCCATCTGTGAATCCCAAATATGTCCATATTTACATGCTGGTCTATATGTCCACTTACTTGATATTTTATGATGCTATCTTTTAATTTCTTCAGCAGAAAACTTTTCTGAAATACTTCACCATTATGTCCAATCGTAGACTTTGCAATGTATTCTCTTCTCTGGTATAGTTTCCCAGTAGAAAAGGTTGACATTGGACTTCTTCACAATGACTTTGAGATCATCTTTATAACATAAAAGGGTCTACTTCTCACACAAAACCCCATGCTCAACTTCACCACAAAACATCTTTTTATGAAGTCCTGCATTGTTCATGTATTTTACATATCCAATCTGATAAAGGAGTGATTTTACAATAATGGACTCTATAATATTAGATCCAACAAGTTGAAGAACATACTGACTTTTTATGAACTTATCATTGTACTTTTAAATTTTCATGGAGCATCCTTAAATGGAATTTCTTTATTGCACGAATAAGGTGTCCAAGTCTTCTATACAATAAATTAGGTAAAATATCAGCTCAGTATAAGGCTAATTTACTTGCAACAGTTATTTTCTTATCATGAAAGATTCTATTTTTTAACTTGTTAAAAGCAATAACAGTGTATGGAAGTCTGTGTCGTATCTCAACATCTAAGCCCATCTTTACTTATTTGATTGCCGAGATATTTAAACTGGTTCACCATCTAAGTTAAAACTTGCTCAAGATTTTTCTTCCCTCATTGACTAGTAAAGAACTTGAAGTTTTTTTTGAACATTGATTAATAAACCAAAGTCTTTACATGATGCATTCAAAACACATACCATAAATTCAGAATCCAAGATGCCCTTGCTTTGATTTTTACTTCATTCGAATTAAAAATTCCAACCTATATTGTACCTTGAACCCTCTTTCATAAAACCAATTATCCAAAGCCCACTGCTATAAAAATTGAAAACAATGTTGAACCAAGTATCCATCATTGATTAAAAACAGTTTTTTTATTTCAAATACCTCAGATTGTCCACTGCAATAATAACACCTCCTCTCATTCAATCATGCAGAAGCTATGTAGTATAAATAAATTTTGGTGGATAACCAACTAATTCTCCAAATAGTTCAATAATGAAGTCATATTAAATAAATTGAATGCCTTAACTCGTAGCATAAATCTGAATTATCTGTGTTTGGTATCTTCCATCTTCTAAATAATAATCTTGTTATTATGGATAAACCATTAATCTCTACAATTTTGTTTTTTCATTTGTCATTTCTTCACTCCAATTTGAACTTCTAAAATATGTATTTATATAATAAAATATGTCTAATTTTCACAAACGAATTGTTTTCTTCATTTTTTCTTCTAAATTCACAAAGTAGGATAATATCCCTTTTAATAGTAATTTTTTTTCTTAATTTATAATCTTACTTTGTGTAGAAGTGAGTTATAGTTTCAAGATGACCAAATAAAAGATCATAAGTGAATGGCAATTTAGGCTAGTTAGCCAGCTATTCTTACCATCCTCTGTCTTGGGTTTCCATTCATTACTTCAATGATAAAGTTACAGTCTCTACAATGTGAAGTTCATATTTATGGCCTACATGCGAGTAAGAAAAAAGAAAATGAGCATCAATAGATTACGTATAAACTCTGGATTCAATACAAGCCAATCTTTATTAAGTAAAAAACCAATGGGCATCTCAGAAAAAAAACAATGGTCTTTTCTTGGATTTAAAACCTGAGGTTTAAAGGCAATGAACTCACCCCCTTATCTGATGTGTGCTGATGAGCAGACCCTCACTGTTTACCATGTGAAAAATCATATGGCAATGACAAGAATATATGGCTGAAGATTAAAATTTTGCTCTATTCAGTTTCTGTAAGATTTCAGAGATGAATCAAAAATTCTCCTTTCAGTTAAAAGCAAACTCCTTTGCATCAGCCTCAGCATCTATTAATTGCTTATGCTTAATTAAGATTATATTTATAATATGTGTATGAATATAATTATTATCCAAAATCTTAAAAGCAATTTATATGGTGAGTCTACTTATCATTATTAATGTGTCAATCACTATATAGCAAACCCCATTTTTAATCAAAGCTTTATAATTTTACCATTAATTCTCTTATGTATATTGAGCCCAAAATAAAATCAAAATGACGACAACAGTCGATCACCATCAGTATGTTTGCCAATATGTACGGTACTTTTAACACAAATTACACTTTCAATGTTTATAGATTTATCATACCTTTTAATGAGCCTTATATATATATTTTTAAAAATCGATAGTTATTTAATTCTAATTGAAATACGAATTTGATACTATAATTGCGTACTATTTTTTTTTTTTTCTCTCATATGTCATAGCATCGGCCGGAACGCGAACCCACAACCGTCTGCAACCAACTACTTGCTTGCAAGGCGGATGCGATGACCTCTCGGCTAATAACGTTTGACAATTTCGTACTAAATTTTGAGCTGATAAAGCACACCGTGACGTCTAACTTATTAGAATCGATAATCTTACTGATCATAATAAACTTGGAGGGTTATTCTGAATAATTATCACATCGCCAGAATGAAGGCTTAAATATTGGCATTAATGAAAGCAAATTAACATTTACAGATAGCAAATGATTTCCAAGTCTAATAGCCGAGAGACAATACTTCAAATACACATATTAATAGACATGTTGAACAGTTCAGTAAAGAATGATTAATAAACAGCACTTGTATTACATGAAAATGAGAAGTCTGCAAGTTAAATGAGTTACTGCTGGTGGAATTCCAAAAATGACATTTAAAGACTTTAGTCTGAATGAAATAACAAATTATAATTTAAAAAAGAAAACACAGTTGCGAATGTTTAGAGAAGCTTAGCTCTTCTGTTCTATATCATCCCTCCCCTTACAAAATAATACAGCCACAAACTTATATATTTATTACTGACTATTATTTGATTAATTAGGGAGAATTTAAGACCAGATTTTCAAGTTCCCTTGAGTCATCCACTCCATCTTATACATACACATGACCACATAGATGCGAAAAAGATAAATGAACTAAAATATACGTATTTCGTGCTATACCAGCATTCATCAGTTAGTTCAGATCATCATCTCCCACACATGCATATAATCAGTTCTCGGACCAATTGATGAGTGGTGGTTCAGCACGAAATACGAATGTTGGAGATTATTTATCTTTTAAGCATGTATGTGATCGTGTGTATCGGTTGTATAAGATGGAGTGGATGACTGAGGGCAGCTTGAAGTCTAGGTTCAAATCCCCTCTAATTACATCTAGCTTAAAGTATAAATACTATAGATGAATTTAAATATTATTATTTGATTAATAAATACAACTTCAATAAAAATAAAATTATTTCTTTTTAGTTCATAGAAACAAGGGAACTAGTAGTAAATTAAATAATTAGACACAGTGGTGAATATATGACAAACGCCTCCATACGATCTATTGCTTTGATTTGTTTCATATAGTTACAACATTGGTATTGAATAATTATTTGTTTTAGAGATCAATGTGTATTCAATCACTAAAGTAACAAGGTGAGCGTAGGGGTTCAATTCATTGGATCAAGCAAGGGAAAGCAGTTTTAATTAGCTGTGAATTAATTTCAGATCATTTAGCACTTAAATCCATTAATCACCACCCCAAACTACTCAAGGTATAGAACCTAATAGTTTGGGAATCTCTACTATTGTGATTGGTCAGCATACTCTAATTTCCTTAGCTAAAATTTTAATATATGTAAAAGAAACATAAATCTATGACAACTAAACCCATAATTAATCCTTTAATAAACAGATTGTATGAATTATAAACGAGGCCTGCAAAATGTGAAATATATTCAGTGTAATGGCCTCCTCATTTAAAAACATTTATTATTATATAAAATTCTTAGCTAGAGAATCTTCATGTTCTCATTTCCAAACACTTAAGATTGGCCCGTACTTAAACATTTGGGTTGAAAAGATAGATGATTCATTCTATCTTTTCATAAAGACTTTATCTTGTGTTTGAGTATGAGAGTATTCATTTAAATATATTTTTAAAAATCTGTAAAGTGTATGTGCATTAGCCTGATCACTAATTTACAATTATAACATAAGGATAGAAACTTCTCAAATTCTCATCAGCTGGAAATTGGAAAACCTGAAATGAGTAATGTTTTCCCCTTCTCTGAACCTCTAAGGTAACTATTTAAAAATGGTAAATTCATTCACCAAAACATGACAGCATTAATATCTTTCAAGAAACAAAAATATTGCGCTCATATTAATGTAATGTTATATTTAAAAAGAATGCAACCAAGGCAAATTTTGATAAGCACTAGACTATACATGTTCTGTATATACTTTGATCTGAATATTTTACTTCATACATTTGCACATTTAATTACAGTAACTTGTAATTTTATTAATGGTTTTATATAACATTCTTGATAATTCTGAGACTATTTGCAAAAAAGCCTGCTTGGAATTGGAATTATTTTCAATGTAAACATCTTTCTCTTGCTCATCTTCATATATTCAAAGAATCCACTTAAAAGCAGTCATGAATCCAGTTCTGCCCAAATAATTTGCACAGAGAAGAGCGATGCCAAAAGAAAAGTCGAAGAGGCTTATTACATAGCAAATTACCTCAGTGCCATTAATAGAAGAGAGGTATGCTTTGTTCTCCAAACAATGGACTAATTAATTAAAAATTCAAGCTCATTTGCATACATATACAACAATTCACAATAGAATCTTCATTCTTAAGGCTATGAATATAAGATTTGAATACTTAATCCTGAAAGCACTAAGCTAGTATATTAAATCTTAAATTATAATTATAGCTTCACTAATGTGAAAAAATCACACAATTATAATTAATAAAATAAAAAGATTTGTGCACCATCAATTCTGAAACCCCTCCCCTCAAATCTTAACAGATTAAATTAATAATGCCAAAGATAAACTGCCATTGGAGCACATGTTGTAAATTGTATATAAAATCCAATGCAGCAACTTTTCCTGTATAGCTGTACACTGTAGGGAATCAAAATCAAACATCGCCACAAGAGTTGCTCAACACAAATAATTATATAAGCATGCAGTGAATAATTCCAAATATGAGTCTATCTTCTGAGAACATAAGTCATATCTCCAATCCACAGAATGTCAATCCAGTTTGCATGAAATGCCATGATGAGAAAAGAAAAATTAAGAAGGTGTGGTCTATTGCCAACCACTCTCACATCATTAACAAGAAAAAAAAACAATCTTCAACTATCAATCATATATTAAGATGTGAAAATCTAATTTAAATAATCTCACATATGTAATTAGTCCCCGATATAAATAGGGGTTATACCTAACCAATCAGTGAGAGCTATGAATCTGGTGAACTACAGTGAAAGTGCACTCATAAGGGAAAAATAATAAAAACTTCTTGGTCCATTTTGCTAAATAAAATTACAAATATAAACAAAAGGGTAAACTATTATTTAATAAAAATAAATAAATACTTTAAGTCTTTTACAAAATTAAGCTGTGATCAGGCTATCATATTTGACATTTTAGGCAGTGCAATGGTGCTACAATTGTCACTTTTCTACATTGTTTTAAAGCATTGTATATCTTAAATTACTGCATGTGACAGACTGCAGTGATTCTTTCTATGAAGCTTCCATTTTTAATGCATTAATTTAAAAAAAATTCCAACAGATGTCAGCAGTATATGGATATTTATGGACTTTGTATGTGACTGACAGCACGTTCTATTGTTCTGCTAAAGTTATGAAGGAGGTAGCAATTTGTGATTGCCTGATGCTTTAGATTGTTTTAGCCTGGGGCTAAATGACACAAAAATGTGAGTTTCAGTAATTACTAAATAATTATGACACAATATTTTTATAAAAACCTTATTATTAAACCAAAAACTACATCACTAGGGAGTGATTGTCTTTGAAAATATTTTATTTTTAAAAAGACTGCTCTTAGAAAGTATAGAAAGTACATTATGACAACAGGAAATTGCCACAGAAACAGTTATTACAGGCTAAAAAAAATCGTTTTTGTGAAAGCTGTAAGTGATATATATTAATAACAATCAATAATGTAATATATATATATATGCTATAAGTGCTCATATATAAATTTAAGATAGCCAATCTTTATACTTTAATGGATAGGCTTCAATCTACTCCATCCTCCAACTCTTCCACCATCCATCCAATTGAAAATCTGATGATGGAATGCTCAAAGGCCACCCTGAGGCCAAGATTCTTGTATCTAAGCACTTATAGCATATATGTGTGGAGATGACAATCTGGACCAACTGATGATTGCTGGTTTAGCATGAAATATATATATTGGTGATTGTTTATCTTTTCAACATATGTGCATTAAAGTGTATCAGTGTTACGAGATAGTGGAGAGTGGTGGGTCATGTGAAAGTTTGGCTCATATACCTAATATATTAAATATATAGACACGGGTATATAATAAGCCTGTGTCTCAGTTATAATCAATAATTGATTAACTTTTAGAATTTTCTTTTTTTTTGATGGGAACTAATTCTAGACATTATTTTTTAATAACATAAAATTCTAATATCTAATATTTCCTTTGATTCTTCGTTATCAGCAAGATTTTCAGTTAGATACTTATTTTCACAATTTTAGAATATTAATTTTAAAGATTTTTTCGTTTTAATTATTAGATGGCTTAAATAATTACAATTTAACATATAACCTAATTATAATATATATAAAAAGATTTAATTGCACACACACAAAAAAAATCAAACGTGGAGTTATATTAAAAATAACAGGCGCTTGAGTCCATTCAAAAATTTTCTAGGCGGAGTTGTCATTGATGTAGTTAAATAAAATTCTGGCTGTTAATTTTAAAAAAGCTCCTGAAATTTTGCAGTCAAACATTTTTTTTTTTTATAACTTTGGCTTTCTTTTTAACTTTACTGAGATTATATCAAACAAAGCATCATTTGATTTTCCTAGCTTTCTTATGTAATATAGGGTATATGAGCACAGACTTTCAGATGACCAATCACTCTCCACTCTATCTAATAACACTGATACACTCAAGCACATAAATGCTGAAAAGATAAATAATCACCAATATACGTATTTCATGCTAAAACAGCAATCATCAGTTGGTCCAGATTATCATCTCCCACACATATATACTGTAAGTGCTCAGATATATATTAAGATAGACAATCTTCATACTTTAATGGACTGGCTCCAATCTACTACACACTCCAACTCTTCAACCGTCTATCCAATTGAAAATCTGATGATGGAATGCTCCAAGGCCACCCTGAGGCCGAGATTCTTGTCACACCCACGTTGACCTAAGGTCAATCTGAACCCCACATGTACAGAGCATAATTCATTTAATACATATGCAAATGGTTTTTTTCTTGGATGTCCAAAATTCTTGTTAGCCAAGTTAAAGATTCTTTCACTCTGTAATACGGCTTGATAAACTCATCTACTTCCGTCTTATTATCAAAAATTATTCTTCCAGTCTTGATTCACTTTTTTCTATCGATTTTAAGTCCATTATCCTATTCTTATAAGACCTAAACAAAAAGTCACAAAATTTCTACATCTTTTGTTCCTTTTTACCTCTCTAAGTTTTACTAATTCTTTGTAAAAATTATCATGACCCAGTTTCAACAAGCTAAACTCCAAGAATAAATGTGAATACTCTTTCTTCCATCTCAACCAAAATAATTTTCAACTCAAATTCTTATCCCACGATTTCGTTCTTGGTATCTAAAATTCCTAAACTAATATCCAAGTACTACACACTTCTTCTAATGCTATCATGAATCCTTTCAAATACTTTTTATTCTTATATAACCCAATGCTATTTTTTATTTAAATTTATTTTCCAAAATGTTATTTCTTTATTTTTAAACAACATATCTATTCTGTTTTCCTATCTTCATGATTATGTAGAAGTAACATATTCTCTGTATGTTTATTCCATTTATACATAAATTCTTTATCCATTAATTTTGCACTTGTAAAACTTTTTTTTTTTGCCCAATTTAGTTATCCTCCGTATATATTTTTTTTATAAAATAAAAAAAAACTTTTTATATAGCATTTTTATTAATAAATTGTAATTCTTTAAATCGTTTTAAATCAACATTTTATTTTCTTTGTTAAAAAGAAAATCATTTATCAGCTCATATTCACCAACTCCGTTGATTACTCAATCTTATAATAGATGCCTCTGGCAAAGAGTATACAAAGTAGTTTACTATTAAAATTATTGTTAATATACAATTTATTTTTACATTTGAATATCAGATTATGATATATTTTCAAACAAATTTTTTAAAAACTTTCTACTGTACTGATTTTAAATAAATATAGGATGGAGTCGCGATATCCGCTATATTTTGATTGCCCTCTTTGCTTACAACGTACATTGTGTATAATATCTTACATTTTGTTAAGCTTTGATTATAATACAATGCGTATTATTTACTGAATTGCAAATATAGTTATTTTCAACATACACACATATATAATACAGATGCTTTTCTATGTGTATAGTATGCATATATATCTCGTAAGATTATACTATAAACGAAATAAAAAATATATAATATAGGCATGTATTAATAATAAACTGTGAGAGCCTATTTACATATATATATTTAGGAGAATGTATTCACTTATTTGTGCTGACTAAAAAAACAAAAATAATAACAAGCTTACATTACCATATTTTTATTTTTTTAAATAAAGTAAACAGTGAAATGTCAGAATTTCATCACAATTAAATACACTCTATGTGATATCCTTTTCCTTAAAAACTTTTTTTCCCTCAATGGAATTTAAATAGCAGTCTGATTATCAGCTGATTATAATTGTGTAGATGTTATTAAACAGGCAAAATATCTCCATACAGTAGTGCCACTCAGTGCAAGCCAGAGTAATCAATGGATACCAGAGAGCTTGTGCATAAAATCCCTATCTAGTGCCTACTTATGCACAAGCCTTCTGGCATCCATTGATTACTCTGACTTGCACTGAGTGGCACTACTGTATGGAGAGATTTACCTGTTTAATAAGTTATGAGCAAGCATATAGAAAATGGTGATCAAGTGTCGTATAGATGTTTTTAAGCCTATATCGACTTCAGAATCTATACAGTCACCCCTACTTGCTATTATCAATTTCAGATTTTCATTTAAACTTTTCAAACTTTAAGCTTTCTGACATATAAATAAAAACAATTTGTAGGTTTTTTTTTCCTGCCATTATTAATTTTATTGCTTAATAACTATACAAATTTTAATAAATTTTATAAAACTTTCAGCTTTCTATTTAATGCAATTATAAGGGATTTGAACTCAGATTTTCAAACTCCCTTACAGCTATCGAATCCATCTTATACAACTGATACAGGTGACTACATAATGTGAAAAAGATAAATGATTTCCAATATACATATTTCATGCTGAACCAGCACTCATCAGTTGGTCCAGATCACTATCCCCCATCCATATATACAATCAGTACTCGGTTTACATTAAGATAGCAAATCTTCAAACTTTAATGGAGAAGCTTCAATCTTCTCCACTCTCCAACTTTTTAGCCATCCATATCATTGAAAATCTGAAGATGGAATACTCAAAGCCCTTGACGATGCCAATATTATTGTCATACCCATGTTGATCCTAAGTCAACATTTTATTATATGAAATATTGTATACATCAAATTCAGAAATGATAATAAAGCAATAAGTACATTGCATATGTTTTCAATGCAAGTTGAAGAAACATTATTAAATTAACATGATTGCATTCTGCGTTCTGAGATGGTTTGCTGCTGTATGTAAAATTTATTACATTTACGAATTTTAATGTTTTTATTTTTTGTTTATTCTCACTTGGGGGGGGGGGGGGGGGACAGCATATAAGTCAAGTAGTGTATATGACTACAACATACATCACAGCTTCAATGTATATAAATAAATTAACTACTTAAATTCAGAAAATCTAATAGTTTAATAAAACTATTAGATTACTTGAATTTAAGCAATTAATGTGTTGTTTAATATGTAGAATTTTAAATGAAAAATGCATACAACTTTCTTCTTTATCTATACATATTAAAATGATATTTATTGTATATGTATATGATTGTAAATACAGCATTGGTAAAATAAATTTTCGTGATATATATATGTATGTGTGTTCACGACTGATTCAAAACACAGTATAATAAATATTTTAAATACTCTCTAACCCAGCATAACAAGAAAAAAAACAGCTGTCTTTTCTTTTGTGTCATTTATTAACATAGAGGCATGTCTAAAATATTTTATTTAGAGAGAATGAATATTTAAATCATTTGTTCAATGTATCAAAATATGTTTCAAATTGATTTATTTCAATAACTGATATGCCTAAGAGTGTTCTCAATTTAAACATTGTCAACATCAATTCAAACAAACGAAAATATGCAATAGATTATCTCCAGTTTGAGATTGTTGTATATATTGGGATTGTCTAAGTGTTGATTGGTTTCTAATGGTTATATATATATATACACTTTGGGCATAATTTGAAATTTATAATGGCAGTCTGTAATGTTATAATTGACTCTTTATTAATCTGTATTCAGAACAGGCTATATTTACTTGTTGAAAGAGATTTATTTAAACTTATTTGTATCAATAATTTCAATCTCTGTGGTCAAGTTGCAAATTTATTGGACCATTGTTGTTAAAAGGCGGTTGCTATGACAACAGTTTGAAATTGTTGATTGTTATTGAGATTGTCTAAGTGTTGACTGGTTTTTAATAATGTAGATATAATATTTGAGATTAAAACTTGTGCCACTGAACAATAAATATTTTAAATACTCTCTAACCCAGCATAAGACAATAATTAATGAAGCCTAAGAAAATATGGCTGCTCTTTTCTTGTTAATTATTGTCTTATGCTAGGTTTGAGAGTATTTAAAATATTTATCGTGCAGTGGAATGTATGGTAAATAATATATAAAGTCACATAGTATTTGTGCCTAAATCATTTGGCAAACAAAAGTGAATCAACTTTTGATTATACTTAAAGATCTTAGGCAAAAGGAATTTAGACAATAACAATTGCAAGAATAAAATTGTATATGTCGCAAATATAAATAACACTCAAGTGAATTTCAGTGAAAATCATTGTAGCCCTTAATTTATTACATATTTAAAGTCATAAGTTTACAATATTAATCAAAGCAATAACCACCTTATATGTTAAACAAGGCAAAACTCTCTCCATACAGTAGTGCCACCCTGTGCCAATCAGAGTAATCAATGGATGCCAGAAGGCTTGTGCATAAAATCCCTATCTAATGCCTACTCATCCAATATCTCCAGACTAGTTTCTGGCTTGTGGCCATCATCATTGAGGAGCCTTGGATCTGAGAGCACTGCACCTAGATCTTAGGTTCTAATGCAACCCTCCAGCAACCACCTTTTATCTCCACTTAACTACAAAACTATGAGAATGAAATTGAAAACACAGTAATATTTTCAATCTAAGCTCAATAGCTTACATATAGTCATATGGGTCTGAACTTAATTCAGTACCCATACATTGTGGTGGCTTTGGCTCTTTAACAACCATAGCCACCACTATCCTATTGGGCAGGATTGGTGTTAAACCACTAAACATCACATGATCACTATCTCATACTAGCACATAATTGTTATTAAACAAGGCAAAACTCTCTCCATATGACTATATAAGCTATTGAGCTTAGATTGAAAATATTACTGTGTTTTCAATTTCATTCTCATAGTTTTGTAGTTAAGTGGAGATAAAAGGTGTTTGCTGGAGGGTGGCATTAGATCCTAAGATCTAGGTGCAGTACTCTCAGATCCAAGGCTCTTCACTGATGATGACCACAAGCCAGAAACTAGTCAGGATACTGGATGAGTAGGCATTAGATAGGGATTTTATGCACAAGCCTTCTGGCATCCATTGATTACTCTGATTGGCACAGGGTGGCACTACTGTGTGGAGAGAGTTTTGCCTTGTTTAATAACAATTATGTGCTAATATGAGATAGTGATCATGTGATGTTTAGTGGTTTAACATCTTATATGTTAATGTAACCCATCAGAAATACAGATTTTTTGGACACTTCTAAACAAATTTTTACATGAGGGATGTTGATAAAAAAAAATAACTAAAAATATTTATTATTCTACATTTTGTAATAAAAGAATAATTAAAATAGTTTTTTAATTAGGTTTTAAGAAAAGACAAGCAAGCATGTTGGGTGTGAAAGATTGTAAAATAGGTTAACGAATTGGTCTAAGATTTTTACATTGGTTTATTTATATAAAAAGCATGATAAATGTTTTCTGAATATTATCAAGAACTACAATATAGGAATAAAAGAATATTTATCACTAATAAAAGGCTGAGAGTTAACAGCAGGTGTGGGAAATAAAAAAACATTGAATACATATAAATACATAAGTTATCAGAAATGAGATATTTTATGATAATGATAAAAAAAATCAACTTTTCTTCAAAGCTTAAAGACAGTATTG
Organism: Epiperipatus broadwayi; assembly: GCA_028023455.1. Lineage (NCBI taxonomy): Eukaryota > Metazoa > Onychophora > Udeonychophora > Euonychophora > Peripatidae > Epiperipatus > Epiperipatus broadwayi. The sequence goes on from JAQFVV010006198.1 coordinate 30,388,783, forward strand.
ATAACTAGAGAATACATTCATAAATGAAATTACTTCAGGGTTTGTTTTATAAATTACATAAATGAAATGTAAAAGAAATCCAATATCAGATGCACTTTCATCCAGAGTATCTATGCTACTAAATGCCTTAGAGCTAAAAAATTAGTTCTTAAAGTCTTACTTATTGGTGGATATTCTAGACTCACTATTCATTCATGGGTCTTATCTTATTACTGGAGTATTATTTTTTTAGAGCTTTTCTTTTCCACTGTTATATAATGTACTTTAACTGAAATGTCTACTTCTGTAAGATCTTTTAACATCTGATTTTCATTCCTCACAAAGTCCTCTGTTTGGTTCATAAATTTTTCACTGATTAATTACCATTCTTTTGTTCCATTTTTTTCCTTTGACAATTTAGAAATTTATATTTCTAAAAGGTTTTTTTTCCTCCAGTTCTGCTATTGAAATTGGTAATTTGGGTTTATTTGTGGCACAATTGACCTGTTGGTCATTTAATTACTAGAATAAACATACAATCAGAAAAATGCAAATGGGGAATTTTATTTAAAAAAGTTAAATAAATATGCAGGAAGTAAGTTTTGGGCTTTTTATGTTGGGATCGGGTGATTTTAAAACTACAATTATTAAATGGATAAAGATAAATGCTATGGAAATGGGGAAAATAGAAAATAAATTAAAGAATATAGAGGCTGTTTGCAGTTAAAAAAATAATAAAGAGAGAGATAGGATGGCTAACAAATTTATTTGTGTATAATGACTTAATAATTCCTGATATGATGAAAGAAAAGTCATGTTTCATTTCACCACTTGTCCTGCATGGCTTGGTGAAATGTTACAAAAGCAGACTATGGAGGTCAAGATCCATGGGTTATAAATCAGTTCTTTCACTTTCGGGGTTCAAGTTTTTATAAGCATCAGAGCAATGACCTATATGATTTTTTTTATTATTAATATAAGCTATAATATTTAATACAAGTAAGTACATTGTATATAATAACTAATCTTTCTTATTGCATTGCCAAATATATATCATATAATATTAAATCATCCATGCACTTTACTACTGCTACACAATGCTTTATTTACCACTCACTTTTACAGTTTACAGTTTCGATTGCCCAGTAATCTTCTTCAGAACTAATAAAGCATTATGCAACATTAGTAAAGTGCATGGATGATTTAGTAGTGTATGATATACATTGTATATACTGAACTTTTAGGTACAATTAGAGGGGAGTTGAACACAGATTTTCAAGCTCCCTTTAGCTACCCATTCCATCTTATATAGCCAATACATATGACCACATACATGTAAAAAAGATAAATGATCTACAATATACCTATTTTGCGCTGAACCAGTACTCATCAGTTGGTCCCATTCAACATCTCTGACATATATATGTAATTAATGTTCCATTTATATTAAGATAGCAAATCTTGAAACATTAATGAACAGATTTCCATCTTTTCCATCCTCCACCTCTGAAGCCATTCATATTATTGAAAATCTGATGATGAATGCTCAAAGCCCTTGTGGATGCTATTATTGTTGATCAGAGTAACTTAAAGTCAACATGGGTATGACAACAATATTGGCATCAACAAACGTTTTGATCATTCCATCATCAGCTTTTCAATAATATTGATGGTTGCAGAGTTGGAGGGTGGAAAAGATTAATAATTGTCCATTAAAGTTTGAAGATTTTCTATCTTAATATACACTGAGTCCTGATTATATATATATGTGTGTGTGAGATGATGATGTGGATCAACTGATGAGTGCTGGTTCCCCACGAAATATATGCATTGGAGATCATTTATCTTTTTCACATGTATGTGGTCATGTGTATCAATTATATAAGATGGAGTGGATAACTGAAGGGAGTTTGAAAGTCTGGGTTCAAATCCCCTCTAATTAAGCTATAGTAAACAAATAATATTTAGTTTTGTTATTTTAGATTAATTATTATTATCTCTAATAATATATGAATCTATAAAATATATTCCAAATATTTTATTAAATTTATTCATGTTAAAGATCAACAGTGTGAAAAGAAATGCAATGGTGCCAATGCGGACAAAAAAGAAAGCAAAAATAAAAAAAATTGTCAAGCATTAGTGGCCTAGCGGTTAGCGTAGCTACTTTCCAAGTAACTGGCCTGGGTTGGCTTCCCAGTCAACACTTTGACATATAAATAAAAAATTATAATTTGTTTCTACTTGCTATAAAAGAAACGTTTGCTTTTTTTTACCCATATGTCATAGCATCGGCTGGGAGGCGAACCCACAACCGTCTGAAACCAACTACTTTTTATGAAATGCAAACAAAGAAATGTGAATAAAAAACTATTTAATCAATCTTTACTCTAAATCCTGATATTTCTTTACTATTTTTTATAGTTTCTAAAACAAATTTATTATCCCTTTTTTATGATAGCTTCCGATAACCTTTATAATTACATCTCAATATTTATATGCTGAATGTATTTATAGTAAGATGATAAATATATAGATTTATTAAGATAAATGAGATTTTAAATACAAACTTGGAAAATATATACACCTGGGTCTCTTTTTACGTGGACTTATTTAACATGATTTCAAAGTTACGTGATTCATGTTTCACCGGAAGTCGAACTCCGATAATGCGCTATTACTTTAAATAATAAATTTCACGCACTTATGTTATATTGAAAGTAATAGCACATTATTGGAATTCGACTTTCATCTTAGTAATTTCAATATTTTCAGTGCTTTATAATAGTAAGATTTTATGCAATAATGAAATTAAAATCATGATTTCTACATTTTATGTATACACACATTAAATTTTACAAGATTATAATGTAAATTTGTTCAAATATTGTGCGTGTTAATTTTGCATTTTAAATCACATTCTGTTTTTGCTTTTTAAAAAAGAATGTAATCAATTATTAATCATTTAGTGTCCACAAGTTTATTTTTAAAAGGTCAGTAATAGCAGTGGGCACAATTAAATTTGACAATTAAAAATTGAAATCTGATTTTTAAACGGAATTGAAAATTAAAGACAAAAAAAAGAAATTAATTTTTAGTTGTTAGTTTCATAAACAATTAATAAAATCATTGTCTCAAAGATTAATTACTAATTACGTTGTCACCAGAAAACCGTTGACACAACATGAGTGTGAAGTTGGCGCTAGTTGTTTGCAAACGAACGTGTTTTTCAGCAAATAGCTATAATAATTAAAACGTGTATAAAAAAAATGTAAATTACTGTACTGTAAATTATGCAAAAAAATATATTATTTTGAATAAAATTAAATATTATAGTTAAAAAAAGTTTGTCTTGTATCAATTTTTTTCAAATTTGAAATTTTTTATTAGTCATATTTTATTTCCTTATTTTTTTTTTTTTGCATGAATTTTAAAGTAATTTTACGTTGGTGCTTTGCTTTTACGTGAATTTTGAAAAGTCATAGACCGCATCCCCCTTTTTTTCAATGTAAGTTATGTCTATTTTTGTGTGATTTCGTTTGCGCATGTTTTCTGAGGAACCTATCTATCGCATAAAACGAGACCCAGGTGTATATTAAAACAAATATATTAATGCATATTTATACTATATACAATGTTATATCTTAATTTTATATTGTTGGAATGGTATAGAATTTAGTTGCTATGCAATTACTTCTGTAAGGTATTTCAGTTACCGTTCCAAGTTTATCTATCACTTGCTGCTATAATGTGACAGCTTTCCTCGTGAGTGGGTAGATGTCACTTCCAGTTGTTCTATGACAGCTTGTCTCATGTATAGTTATGATAACATTTCTAGCTGCACAGTGACAACCTGCCTTTATCTGATCTAGATTCTAGCAGCTTCTAGCTCTGATGTGAACTTGCATCCCTACTTTAATAATGTAATGGACATGTTCATACTACTGTTTAGGTCCTACAGTAAATTTATGTCAGATCCCCAACTAAAATAAAACCGATCAGATTCATGGCGCATCATCGCCCATTGGCCTGTTATTACCATTGGATATATGTTATCTATTCATATATGTTAGACCATGGTGATGAATTTTTAATCTGATCAAGATAAATTGGAATCTGGATTAGTGTATTAGTTAATGGTAAGTTGAGATATATTCTTATTTTTTTCTTTTTACTTTCTTTGCAATCCTTCATATATTCATATATATATATTTCTCTCATATACACTTTAATGCAAAAAAATTTTTTAATGACTTCTTTATTTTCCTGACAATTTCAACTGTCCTGCAGTCTTCAGCAGAGCCAGTTCACTTTAATCTCTTAAAAAAACTGGCTCTCATGAAGACTGCAGGACAGTTGAAACTGTCAGGAAAATAAAGAAATCATTAAAAAATGTTTTGCATTAAAGTGTATATGAGGAGTGTTATTGTAAATTGAGATATAACAGCATTTTTTATGATAGCTTCTTGTAACTTTATAGTTATTGTTGCATCCAAATATTTATGTGTTGAATGTATTTATACTGGGATGATATGTACATAAAGATGTATTAAGATAGATGAGATTTTAAAGCCTTAAAACATGAGTTGATATAAACACACATCTTTTTTTAAATAAATACTATAATGGTGTTACTGCTTGGGAGTTCATAAAAAGTTTGATCGAAGGAAATGTCAGAATTGGAATTGTCGATCTGTAAACCTTATGCTCTGGAATCTAGTATTCAACACCGAAACCAAGCAGGGCTTTCTTTAAATAAACTACTCCACCAAGTTTAATATTATAAACTTCCATAAATGAACAATAAAGGTAAAAGCATTGCCGGGTTTATCACTTCCCAATTGGAAGAAATATGTGCGTCTTTCAATTTTTATTTAATCCTCTAGGAATAGTTAAGTATCCATTTATGGATTAATAATAAATGCTTAACTAGTACTGCTATGAATTAGTTACCTAAAAGACTAACACTAAGAATAACTGAAATTTAAAAGATGTTCATATTTTACCACCCTCGATTTCAATCCAGCCATAAACATGGTAAGCATATATATAAATAACTGTTCTCATTATTACTGCATGAAAAATTTGAATAAAAATTTCAGATGTAATTAATCAGATTAGGTAAGTATATTTACAAAATCTGACATAGACTACATACATTTAAATACGAAATTTCCTAGAAACGTTTTTTTAACCAACTGACACCTATTAGCAGAAAAATGAAACTTAATATCTAAATAAGGTTAATTTAGGAATACTTATGATTCATTTAAACTATGTTAGAAACAGATGTGCTTATAAATTCTCATAAAATTAGGTAGCATAAAATACAGTAATTTTTATTTTATATGATTTCATGTTGTCAATATCTAAAAATCTATTTCATTAGCTTTACTGAATACATTTATTAAAATTTCAGTTCATAAGCAAAATATTTCCCTAGTAGATACCTGAAAAAATTATATATATATTACCCCATCATTGGAAGCTTGCCATGTATTTTTCTTTAATTATCCATTTTTAGGGTATCAAAGTATTTATGTTTTTTTTTTTTGTCAAAATTATTTTATCGAACATGCATTACTTGTTAAGTTTAAAAAATATTAAGAAATCAATTATAAATTCCTGTTAGTCGAAAAATATTAATAAATCTCTTATAAACTCCATTCATAAGATTTAATCAATAATTTTTTTGGTTATATATTGTGCCCTTTTCTATAGGTCAGTAATAGTCCATCTCAGTCAATTACTAAAAATTTTAAATTTTAGAATATGTTATTTTAATATGTTAATTATAGTTTGTCAATTATAATATAAAGTACAATTTGAAGCTAAAGAAAATATGTAGTATATAAAATTATAACGAATCATTTAAAAATAGTTATGTAAAGCTTTAAATATTGTTGCATATGGTTGTAAAAGCTGGCCATATTAAATAACACAGCTATAATTATTAAAAGTATATTTAAAAAATTCGATTTTAATAGTTTAAAACTTATAGTTAATAAATGCTATGTTTAAATTTATAATCATATTTAATAGTCAAAATTAATATAGTACATTTTAAATATAAACTTTATGATGGTGAAAATTGTATTTAATTCTATATTTTAAATTATTTTTCCAAATTTTTATAATTATATTATTAAATATAATAAGTGTATCAATTTTATAAATCTGGGCAGAGAAATAGATTAAAAAATCGTCTGTCAAAGTTATTGACCATGTGACTTGTATAATGCATACTTTCACACACACTGCTTGTTTGAATTAATAACAAAGTTTAAAATATTTTAAAAGATTGCATTATAGAATTGGATGGAATTATTGCCTGTCATAAAAGCAAATAATAATAAATAATAAGTTAACTATTGTATAACATGTTTTAAATAATGTAATGAAGACAAATACAGTTAATAAAAAAATTAAATATTTTGTTAAATAAAAATAGATAAATTGAATATTAAAGATGGAATAGGTTATTAAAATTATTTTAAAAGTTATTTTAAATGTTTAAATAATTTTGATAAAGTAATAATTGATTTAAAAGTAGTATTTTAAATAATATTTTTGAGTTATTACGTCATAAATTTTTATTTTAAAGATTCAATTCTGTAAAAAATTAAAAATATGTAAATTTGTTCTCAAGCTAAAAGTAAGAATCAACCAATCAAATGAGGTATTCTTACAGACTATAAATATGAATTGCATGGGGGTATCAGGGGAGATTAATAATGTATTAAAACCAGAGAAAGGTATATTAACAGCTATCAAAGAGATAGTATTTTTAAATTTTTATTTTAGTCAATTTTTAATACTTTCTTATAGTTTTATTTGCAGAAACTAATTAATAATTTTTAAGAAGTATTTTGCAAAAGAGAGTTTAAAAAAATAATATATTTAGAAACTTCATGAAAATGGTTTGCTAGTTTTTTAAAGTACTTGCCAGGATTATTTTATCTGAAATTTGACCTAAACTTCGCAATGAAAAGATGGATATACTGTAGAATAAAATGCATATAAATTCTAATAATATAAAAATGTTTTTGGAATATTTTGATACAGCTTTGTTAGTGCTTCACGGGAGAACTGTTCTGGTGCATAAAAACCCGGACATTATACTGATATAGTGGAAAGTTATTTTCCGTTTAAAAAGGAAAAATTGGAGACGCATTATTATTTAGATAAGCTTACCCAAGATTTATTTTTTAAAATAGTAATAAGACAATTATATCTTATGAATCGTTTTATAAAATATTATATCAAAAGGAGTAAAATGTTAGATCCTTTCTGAAGGTAACATTTTAAAAAAAAAAAATATTTTAAGATTTAAAGAAATAACCCAGGAGAATATGTTACAGATGTGTTTTTGATATTAAAACCTCCAGTCTTAGAATTGTTTAAAATGTATTTAGAAAACATTTGTTTAAAAGTACTTGAAGTTTTTTTAAAAAGGTGATATATAAAAAAATATCAAACGAAAGTTTAAATTTATTAAGGATGGAAACTTATATAAAAAAAGTGAACACATAGTTGAATAAAAAATGGATCCATGGAAATATTGTAAAAAAAAAAAGTTTACCAAGTATTTTTAAAGCTAAATTAGATGGAAGATGCATCGGATATGCCGCAGAGAATATTGGCAGAGAATATTGAAGAAATTTCACGGGATTAATTAATATTATGATTTAATAATTATCGTCCTAAATACTAAAACCAAGGATTATTTTCTATAAAATTTTACTAAATGGATTAATAATTATTTTTATTTTTAAACTTTAACGCGCTTTGAGGAGAACATTTTTAAAACTCTAGAGAAAATAATAAACATTTTGGACTTATCAGGAACTATTGTCAAGAAAATATGTAATTATAGTTTTGATTCCTTTTATTTTATTAACCTAGTTTAAATCTAAATTTTTTTTATAAGATTAGGAAAACATAAAACATTAATTTGTTGATGATATAAAATTTTATAATGGAATAATCTTATAATTTAGATAAGAATATATTTTAAAATAAAGTGTATGGATGTATATTTCTTTATGTTTGCAATGATCGGTATCTAGTGAATGAAGAAGCCTACAAATGATGACCAGATAAAGGTTATTTTGGTAATAGTAATAACTATTAATAATTTATAATGTATATTTTTTTGTTTTCTTTAGATCATCTATGGATAGTAAGAATGAAGTGTAAAAGTTTTAATTATATGTAACGCATTTTCATACAACATTTTTAAAAACATTATGAGATAGGATTGATTTGAAAATATGCATACGACGATTTTTTTTATATTAATGATATAATCCAACATAATAACAAATAGTTATGTGATTCTTTTAAAATTTTCATGTTGGGATATTCAAATATTGTCTGATTAGATTATATATGATTAAGCATACAGAATGATGAAGTGGACAAACTTTTCTTGTTGAACAGTGAAATTGTTTAATTATCAATGAATTTTATTTATTGTTTTGTAAATGCAGATAGTTATTTATTGATGTAAGATGTGGAAAATCTTAAGAAATAATGTTGAGATAGTGGCTTGGAAGTACTTAGTGAACAGGAAACCAAGATGATGTTTTTAAGAAATAGGATATGATAAGGAATAGAAATAATATTTTGTCTTTATGTGGATATCAGCATAGTTAACAAAGCCCTATGACTGGTACACATTTTATTTGGACAGTGTTTTATATTTCTTTAAATATTTGATGTTCTAATAAAGCTGAAGAAATAGCTTTAACATCGTTCATGTATTAGAGGTTATTAGACAGGTAAAGGTCATACCTCTTTCTTGTAATGCACTGTGCCATGATTTTTGAGATATGTTATGAGTGATACTCTAGCTTTCTTCCTTAAATCCTATACATCTGTTTCGCTATCTTTATTTCATGTAACTGCATCGTTTAGTAAGATATTTTGAAAAGAAATGGTAAATAATTTAGAACTTAGGTTATGCTATCGTTTTGTATAAGATTGGTTTATTTGCTTAGAAGGAATAGAATTTTATAACTTAAAATTGAAGGTCCAATGAATCCTAAAGGAAAGGGAAAAAATCATAGAATATATTTTTGAATTTATTTCGGAAATGAAATATAAATTTTGGAATAGAGTATCTAAACAAGATATTTTCTTTAAAATGTTAATTATTTTTTTTAATGCTTTATTATTATTTTTAAGAGAAAAATAAGTATTGCATATTTTTAAAATACAATAGTACAATGTAAATTATATAAACAATATGCATAGTATATTTTTTTTGTTTATTGAATAACAGGAATATATTGATTATTACACTTACATCATACTAAAGTAAGGCTAAATAAGAATATATTATGATTAGTAAACATCGTGTGATAAAACACTAAAATCTAGTACTGAATTTTGGATAAATATTTTATGTAACATCTTTGACTTTGCAAGATGAAAATTTTTTTAATATTTTGAGAAATCCATACTCATTATAAAGTTAATTTTGTTTTTCTGTAGAATGTTTTCCTATGAATGTCTCTTTTAAAAATAAGATAGTTTAATAATATTAAGGATGGAATATTATGCTAATAAGTAAATATATTTATAATAAGTTAACCATAATGAGAAACCAAATGGTAACATTTTTTTATTATTTTGTCTTAAGTATAAATAAAGATATAACTAAACTATAAACTATTTTTATATAACTTAATAGATAAAAATGTAAGATTAAAATAAGGATATCCATTGTAAATAATGTACATAAATTGTTTATTTTATTTGTTGTTGTTAATAAACTTTGTTAAAATTTGTTTTTCAAAATTTTTGCGTCTTGATTGTTTATTTCTCCACTTCACTGCATGAAATCACGATATATTCATAACAATTGAAACAAAAATATAATTTTGCACAAAAAGATAAACAGAGAAGTATTTTAAGAATTTTAAACATTTTATTAGTATTCATTTAATTAAATAATCATAATTTTACATTGATTTATTGGTCATAAATCAGTTATCACAATAGTATATTGAATTATATGCTATTAGTTGCCACACATATTTTGTTTATCAGATTATCAAAATGCTACCACGTATTTATTATATTATTACATGAAGATATAAGATCATATTATATTATTTTATTATTTTATATGGTAATAAAAATATAACGAAAAGAAAAGATATCCAGTAGTAGTTAAACAATGAAGAATATTATTATTATTATTATTTATTATTAGTTTCAGTGTAGTAGATTATGACATAAAATCCCTTCTCATATTTTACTACCGTATTTTAAATTAACTTAGAATAAACTTTATGAACCTGAGATTATTTTATTGAGCTAGATTATTATAAATAGAAGATTGAGATGTAATTATTAACTTAATCTTAGTGAGTAGAAGTTATTAAAGTTGGAAGAATACTATGAGTTTGTTATTTGAAATAGTAATAAGGGGGGATAGTGTTCTTATGCCATTGAGGTAGTATCCTGTGGGATATTGGCTCAATGTAATCTATCTTGTCACCTGTATTTTCACTTCAAGTCTCATGAAAATATTAAATATTTATTTAATTTATTTTTATAAACTGAACCTTATTCGTATTTTAAATTTGAGCTAGTGAAACATTTTAATTTTAATGCTGAATATTTTATTTATTAATTATTAACTGAGCTAGAACCCGTTTTATTTTATATCATATACTATTCTGAAGTGAGGATGCACAAGACCAGGTTAGAATATATATTATAACATACGACTGTTAACATGATGTGAACATCGTCATTGATCATCTTAGTTTTTTTTTTTTTGGTAACATTTTGCCAAAAGCATTAAAATTTGGGATGTTCCATTGACAGAAGAATATGCAGTGGAATATTTCCAAAATTACAGGACACTAACCAACAGTGGAGAATTCTTCTACAGCAGTGATTATTTGGTGGCTTGTGCAGAGACCAGTGAATGCTTTATTGCAACTGTTCCAAGTTTACTGTGGTTATATTACATTTATTTTAATTACAATCAAATACTTTACTTTTGTGTAATTTCTTGTATTTTTATAATAATATTAAAAAAAGGAAATATTTAGTATGACAGCTTCAATTTAGTCATATTGTTTTCAAGGCCCCTGAAAATGAATAATTAAAAAAAAAAACCACCTGGCAAGCCTCTGGCAACAGGATAATATGTAAGCAGCAAAAATTCCACATGACTTCAAAAAAATTAAAAACTGTTTAAAACAAAGAGTGGGGAATTAAAACATTAGGTTTATAATTATTAGACAGTGTTGTCTTTTCTTTTATTGATATCTAAACTATAAGGTTATAAGTTTTTGGCCATTTGGCTTTGCTTTCTTAATGATAAGAGCTCATTATAATTTATGATATAGTTTTGAAATTGAGATGATGGAATGTTCTATTACAGGAATGGCAAATAACTATCTCAAATTCAAGATTAAATATTATTGTGCACTCTATTGTTTAGTTAATTCAACAGAACTTAATATATATATACACACACAAATTCATTCAAACAGATCTATAAATGAACAGATAAAAACATCAAAACGAATATATAATCTAGACTTCAAAAATATTTTACATTTACGTGTTAATTCTTTAAAAATAATACGAACAAAAATAATAATAATAATTTATTTGTAAGATCTCCAAGAGAGATAAATAGTCTAAATTTTTGTTGCCCTGTTATTCAGTTGTATATGTCAAAATTTTCTTAATTGGTTCCAATCAAATTTTTATCCACACAGAGTTTTGACGAGATCCTAATCAAAACAGTTCTTGTCTTCTAATTTTCTATTTTGAATCTCCTTAGAAACTTTCAATCAAAAATATCGACTTTTAGAGAATTACTTTAATCATTTAGTAAATGATAAATATGCTTTCTAAATTGTTACATCATTTTTTTTCCATATGTCATAGCATCGGCCGGGACGCGAACCCACAACCGTCTGCAACCAACTACTTGCTTGCATGGCGGCTGCGATACCTCTCGGCTAACAACGCAAGACTACATCTTTTTTTTGTTTCTTAATTTAAAATAAATTGTTATATTTTTATATTCTTACAGTGATAATTCGTTTTCTTAAGTTTTTTTTTATTTCTATTTCCAATCATTTTAATTAATACAAAGGGCGTCGTTGTGATAACTATAACATAAAAACAGATTTAAGATGCTAGAATAAATTGAGGGAGAGGTAAACTACCACTGATGATGATGAACTTATTGCTTAGTTACTCCAACTTCTCTTTGAGCAGGCAGCTTGATATACCATTCTGTTAATGGAGGAAAATAAAATACAAATTCACAAATTATTCTCCGAAATACTTTGTGACTCATTTCCTTATTTCCTGGAAGAAGATGCTCAAAACAAACTAGGGAAAAGATGGTCCTTCATTATCCCAGTGATGAGTTGACTGGATTTTTCTCCAAGATGCCTGCAGTGCCATCTATAAGTCAATGCATACATTATTTGGTGATATAATTTAGCTATTCACCCCAAACGTTTTAAAGCACTGGCATGTCTGGATCAAGAGTTATGGCATAAAATATTGTCTTCAATGCCCTTCTTGCCATCACAAAATCAGCACTTACATATTAGACTTGCTGCCCATGTTTGCGACAGTAGAATGCCATATCTTTTCCATTGGGGGGGGGGGGATATTAGTGCTGGCAGAATGCCATATTATCTGCCATTGGAAAAAGGTATGGCATTCTGCTGTCGCAAACATGGGCAGCAGGTCTACTACAAACCATGGGAAAACCTTGCAATTCATAGTTTCATTATCATATACAGTTTCAATCATTTCAAATATTTCAGTAGCGGTTTTGCCCAATTTAAAATAAAATTTAGTGATCACACATTGACGTATCATGAGTTAAAGTATGAACCACACTATTACATTTCATGTTGCAACTCATAATTCAGTCATACTAGTTACCTCAGTTTTGTGGTGAAGAGCTAAACTATGTCATTACGTAACACATGCATTAATTCAGGGATGGCACTGAGGCATCTTGGTGAGAGAATCAGTCAACAGCCACCTGTTCATGAGTATAATTATTTTCTGATAAATGCACATACCATAATAATAAATCACAAGTCAGATGTACTAGAGTTATTTTAACAAACTTCTCAATATCATTTCCTATATCAAAGAAAATTTACCAATCAGACACATGGATCATAAATCAGTGACTCATATTCGAAAGATGAAACTTTATGAAGAGCAAAGATCATAGTCATAATCAAACCAATTCACAATTTCAAATAACAAGATAAAAATTCTAATAATTTTAATAAGCCCATCAATAAATTATCTCTATTAATTGTAAAGGGTATGATATGTAAAAATGGAATCAATACATAGGAAAAGGAAAAAGAAATATAATATTTCAAGTTCAGATCATCTCTTTTTTATGATTAGTCCGTTGATTTTACAAACATTTAAGAGAATCTGGTATACTGAACACAACTATACCTTCCAATTTGATATATTTTTCTCCTTTTTTTTTTATTCAGGTAAGAATACATTCAGAAACTGTCCACTCAGTCAGACATTTTTAAAATTTCTTAAATCAGAAAAGTCATTAATGCTTAAACATTAAAAATTTAAAAAGAATAATACGGATGAAATTCAGTTAATCTGGTATTAATGAGTTCTTAATTTTCTCCCTCACTGTAAGCCTCTCTTTAAAAAACCAAATATTGCCAAAAACTTAACCAAATTAAATAATTTTATTTTCTATTACATATAGATTTATAATGCATCTTGTATATTAAATGTTTATTTTAAAATAGTATAGCATTTTTATGATGATCAAAAAATAATAATAAACATTGTATATTTTTATTTATTAATACATTGTACAGGCTTAACCTGCATTTATATATGTAATATATGTAGGATTCGAACTCAGACTTTCACACGACCCACTACTCTCAGTGCCATCTCATATTACTGACCCACCTGATCACATACATGTCAAAAAGATAAATAATCACCAATATTCGTATTTCATGCTAAACCAGCAATCATCAGTTGGTCTAGATTACTATCTCCACACATATACACAATCAGTGCTCAGCTTTATATTAAGATAGCCAATCTTCATACTTTAATGGACAGGCTTCAAACTACTCCAACCCATTTCATTGAATATATGTGTGGGGATAGTAATCTAGACCAACTGATGATTGCTGGTTTAGCATGAAATACATATATTGGCGATTATTTATTTATTTTATTGTAAATTGATGGCTATTTATATAATAATTTCGTATTTTCTTTTTGCTCATTTCTAGTAATTTGATATAATAAAATAATAATAATAATTAAATCAAATGCAATAAGTGAATAAAGTTTTTATTTTTTTATTTTATTTTTTTAATGTAATTCCAATCTTTTTAAACTTTCTCGGAAAAGTGTAATTCAAAAAATAAATACATAGAACATATATACTAAAAAAAGGTAATACTTTTAGATATATCAACATAGTATGCTGAGCATACTTTCGACTAATTGGTAGTCATACTCATAGCTACAGTTATCCAAGAGAATTGTGAGATTTATAGAATTCTGTGCCCCCCCCCCAATCAAAAAAACTCTCTCATTTAAATAAATTCATTTATAAATATTACCAAAATCACACTTTTCTTTATGTTTGCCGTAATATCATATAAATATAATTTATCCAAACTTCAAACACTTTTAGCAAACTTTATTTGTACATACACCTACGTTTCGACTGACCTGCAGTCTTCTTCAGAGCTATGATATAATGAACAAATATCCCACTAAGGCCAATTATTGATTGTAAAGGATCTTATTTAGACAAGGTTTCAAAATGGTTATCCAGTGAAATTTTTAAAAAATATGCTAATGAGTATGAAAATTCCAATATTAAAAATAATAAAATTTTAATACATGAGGTTAATGACATATTTAAAAAATATGAATACAGAAACTTAACGTTTTTAAAGATGGACATTATTTCTATGTATACTAATTTAAATGTAGGTAAAGCGATAAATTTAGCTATAGAGAAATATATTAAGGATAAAAATAAAACAATAAAAATACCTGTTCATATTTTGGTAGATTTAATGGAATTATGTTGCAAGGATGTAGTTTTTTAATATAATACAGAATTATATAAGCAAAAAGAAGGATTGTTAATGGGAGGAGCTCTTAGTGCAATTTTAAGTAATATTTATATGAATGAATTTGATAAAAATATAACAGAAAATAAAAATGCTCCTTTGTTTTTTAACAGATATGTAGACGATTATTTAATGATTTTTAATAAAAGCCAAAGACAAATAAGCTGGTTTATTAATGATATTAATAAAATAGAAGAGAATATAAAATTTACAGTTGAGAAGGAAGAGAATAATAAAATTGCATATCTGGATATAATGTTTCAAAAGAAATTGATAGATAAAAAATGGTGTATTGAGACAAGTGTTTATAAAAAGAATAATATTGGTAACAAAATAACAAATTGGTTTTCCAACATTGATAGGAAATATAAAATTAGTTGTATATATTCAAGAATATACAGAGCTGCAATGTATTGTTCAAGGAAAGAATATTATAATATACAAAAAGATTTAATAATCAATGAATTAAAAATGAATGGTTTCCCTGTATATATAATTAAAAGAAGTATTGGAAAAATAGAATATAAGATAAATAAAAATGAAAAGAGTGAAGGAAAAAAGAAAGGTGAAGATAGATATATAGGAATAAAAACAAATAATAATATCATAGTAAATAAATTTAACAAAATTATAAAGAAGATTAATAAAAGATACAAAAGAATAATTAATACAAAAATAGTTAATAAAAAAAGAGAAAACCTATTAAATTTGATAGATAACAAATACATAGGATATAATAAAGATAATAAAGAAATAATTAATGGAGTATATGTGATAAAATGCAAACAATGTCTAGATAGTGGGATTGATAACAAATATGTGGGAGAAACAAAAAATTCTATAAAAACAAGACTAAAACAACATATGGCAGATAATAAATCACCAATATATATACATAGAAAAGAAACAGGACACAAATTTACACAAAGTTCAATAAAAATGAAGTTATATACAAAAAGTATTAAAGAAAGGAAAATAAAAGAAGCTATATTAATAAGAAAGATAAAACCAGAATTTAATAGAGATTCTGGGATTAGGATGAGATTGGTTTAGTTATTAAATAAGATATATAGAGGTAAATATGTAAAGAGATAATTGTTAATAAATAAGTTGGGGATGATAAAAAATGGTTAGGTTAAATCTTAATATAAATTTGGGTATATTTACAGATATTAAATAATAATAAATAAATAAATTAATAAACTTAGCATAATATTTACATATAAAACAGTATAAAAATTTTTTATAAGAATTATATAAAAATAATGATAAAAGTTAAAATATATAAAATAAAAAAATATATATGTAAATAAAGTTGTAGGGTTTATATATATAAAAACATATAAAGAAGTATAATATAAATTTATGAGTATTATATAATAAAAGTTAAAGTGTAAATATATATATAAAGAGTTGTAGGGGATATATATTTAGTTTAAATAATATGTAATAGAGGGAGCTAGGGTATAAGATAATTTTTTGAAAAAAACGATTTTTCATTATTTTATTTTGAAGATCAGAATAGCCTTAGTAAGTGTAAAGATTATAAAGTTTATAGGTTTTAAATATTCAGCAGTAATAAATATAAAATATTAATTTTAAAAGAAGAATGAGTAAGAAAATAATAAATATGATTTAAAATTAAAAGAATTTTAATTACTAATCATAAAGTTTAAGTTTATGAAGAATACAGATAATTAGTAGATTGTTAATAATAATAAAATAGATAATATTTAGATTAATAGTTGTCCTTGAATGTATATATGTATAAAGTTAAGAATACACATGTATAATTTATATTTATTTTTCATTTATGTAGTACATTTTATTTTATATTAATTGTTTTATTTGGGTTTGATTATTTATTTCAGGTTTTTAATATATATATTTTATGTTTTTGTTTTTTTTGTTCATTATATCATAGCTCTGAAGAAGACTGCAGGTCAATATGTACAAATAAAGTTTGCTAAAAGTGTTTGAAGTTTGGATAAATTATATTTATAAATTCATTTACATCTCATAATGAAATTTTAAGTAAATCACCATTTTTGTAATTCTATAAATCTCCCAATCCTCTTGGATAACTGTAGTTAATAGTATGACTACAAGTTGGATGAAAGCATACTACATTGATATATTTAGAAGTATTAAATGAACTTTTCTTAGTATACATGGTGTATGTATTTATTTTTTGATTTTTTTTTTTTACAAAAATCATGTTAAATATATGATAAACATGCAAATCTTTCCATACAGTAGTGCCATTCAGTACAAGCCAGAGTAATCAATGGATGTCAGAAGGCTTGTGCATAAAATCCCTATCTAGTGCCTATTCATCCAATATCGCCAGATTAGTTTCTAGCTTGTGGCATTCATCAGTGAGGAGCCTTGGATCTGAGAGCACTGCACCTAGATATTATGATCTAATGTAACCCTCCAGCAACCACCTTTTATCTCTACTTAACTACAAAACTATGAGAATAAAATTGAAAACAATGCTCATTAGCTTATATAGTCATATAGGTCTAAACTCAGTTCAATACCCATACATTTTGGTGTCTTTGGTTCTTTAATAACCATAGCCACAACTATCCTATTAATCAGGATTGGTATTAAACCACTAAACATCACATGATCACCACTTTTTATGCTTGCTCATAACGGTTATAACAGCCAAAACTCTCTATACAGTAGTGCCATTCAGCACAAACCAGAGTCTGGGGATATTGGATAAGTAGGCACTAGATAGGGATTTTATATACAAGTCTTCTGGCATCCATTGATTACTCTGACTTGCACAGAATGGCACTACTATATGAAGAGTTTTTGCCTGAGCAAGCATAAGAAATGGTGATCATATGATGTTTAGAGGCTTAAAACATAAACATGACACAACAAGAAATCTGATTAAATTGCACACATATTTACAAATCAGCATTTATTAATTAAATTATGTTTATAAAAAATATTACATTATTAAATCATGAACTCATACTAAAATAATAAATACTGAAAATTTTAAAAATCTCTCATAATTTTGTTTAGATTAAAAAAGTTGCAGATTGTATTTATACTGAATTTTATTCTCATTTTGGAAATATCGAAAACTTTTGCGTAATATGAAAACTTTTGCGTAATATGAAAATGTATATACATCTATTATTATTTATTGTAACTAACATCCATATCTGATTCAAAATAATGATATAAATAAGTTTTTTAGACTCTTAATAAAGAAATCATTTTGGATCCCTAATTTTAATTAGACATAATATGAGAAAAATATTGAATCATTTTAATAAAACAAATATATACTTTGAGTATAATTATAACATTCAAAAACATAACAATTAATATTACATTTCAATATTATTTATTAAATATAATTTATGCTAAAATGGATCAATTTACCATTGAAGTTAAAAAAACAATTTTCACACTTTATATTTATTAAATCACTAATAATATCATAATTAATTAATTTTGTCAGCATATTTACATATTTATAGTTTTGTAGTTAAGTAGAGATAAACGGCGGCTGCTGGAGGGTTGCATTAGATCCTAAGATCTGGGTGCAGTGCTCTCAGATCCAAGGCTCCTCACTGACAAAAACCACAAGCTAGAAACTAGTCTAGGGATATTGGATGAGTAGGTCCTAGATAGGGATTTTATGCAAAAACCTTCTTGCATCCATTGATTACTCTGGCTTATACTGAGTAGCACTACTGTATGGAGAGTTTTGATTGTTTTAATAACATATTTACTATTGTTAGATTGCATAGTTATAGTGATGAATAGCATTTCTTTTATAATTTTTCATTGTTAGTAATTTACTAAATGATTTTTAGGGGGAAGCAGATGATAAAGACAGCGTAAAAAATAATACAAGTAGAGTACCATTAATCCAAATACTTATTATTCAAAAATTATTATTTAAATAACATTTCAAATATGAGTTTAACCTTTTACAATGCCCTGAACAGTTTGGTGCAATAGCAGATTATTAGACTTTAGAACATAAGGTCCTCAGATGGATTCCAATTAAAACATCATTTGTTCACCATGTCCTATGTTTACACAAAATGATTGTGTGATGTTTTGATGGTTTTATACCAATTTAGCCCATGGGATAATGGTGGGTGTCATTTTTTGAATACCAAAGACACCAAAATGTATAGCTGCTGAGCTGAGTTCAGATCCATATGACTATATAAGCAAATGAGCTTGGATTAAAAACCTTATTGTGTGTTCATACTGGGTACATAGCTTTGTAGATAACTAAATAAGTGAAAGGTGGTTGATGGAGGGTTGCATTCGATTCTAAGATCGAGGAAGTGCTCAAAAATCCTAGGCTCTTCATTGGTAAAAAATCACAAACTACAAACTAATCTAGGCACTAGATAGGGATTTTATGCACACATCTTCTTGCATCCATTCATTGCTAAGCCTTGCAATAGGTGGCGCCACTGTATGGAAAGTTTGCTACTGTTATCGATTCCAATTCTGGAACTTCCAGCAATTAAGCTTCTTATGAACTCCCAAGTAATAAATCCATTCAGTTATATATTTTATTTTATTTTGTATACACATTTACAAACAAAATGAAGTAAAAAAAGACAGTAAATATCTATAAATTAATAAGCCTAATTACAATGAGCTGCTCATTTTTTATGTTAGCAGACTTTAGACTTACAATGATGGACAAGAGACCTATTCTTGAAATCTAAACAATTCATAAATCAGAAAAAGTTCTAGAACCAGAAATTTTAAGTTAGTGGTATTTATTATTTACTATTATTATCCTTATATGTAAAATCCCTATTTTGTCTGATTTCTGAATATATGTTTGTCCGTAATGCAATCATGTGTCAAATTTATAACCAATTAAAACTTGTTTTTCCAAAATTTTCCAAAACACTGTCAAAGGAAGTAGTTCTGCCATTAATAAACTATTTTTTTTAAAGGAAGTAATTCATTCCTTATATTTAAGAGGCTTAATTTGATTACAAGCACTTTATTCAATGCAAGTAATTCCGAAAAGCAAAAAAAAAAATTATTAAAACAACCAATTAAAAGAACTATCGCAAAAACAATGGCCTTTACGTAGGCCGGGTACATTTGCCAACAAGTAATTCCGCAAAGCAAAAAATATTTGTTAAAGCAACCAATTAAAAAAAAGTATTGGCAGCTTTTCCAAAGTCCAGGTACTTTTCTGGATTCCAAAAAAATATGGTATTTTGCAAAAGACACGTGGAATAAAACTTTTTGAAGAGAAAAAAGCTTGGGGAAAAATCAGTCTATATGCTTTTGATTACAGTACAAAACTAAAGGTGGCATTCCATAGGCTGGGTAAAAACTTGTAAATAAAATAAAAACTTCTAAAAAGTAATTTTCAAGGCCCTTAAACTCTGCCTGCTTCTACTATATGGTAACTGTTATTCCTGATTTGGAGCTGAATTTTAGTTAAGAGTATTATTTATTTAAAGATGATTTATATTTCAGAGCTTTCTCTCAATAAATATATTTACTGTAGGATAAGATTAGATTATACTGCATTAAAAATAGGTAATTATTTTAAAATTATAATCAATTTAGATCCTAAGACCTAGGTGCAGTGCTCTCAGATCCGAGGCTCCTCACTGACAAAGGCCATAAGCCAGAAACTAGTTTGGGGATATAGGATGAGTAGGCGCTAGATAAGAATTTTATGCACAAGCCTTCTGGCATCCATTGATTACTCTGTCTTGCTTTAAGTGGCACTACTGCATGGAGAGAGTTTTGCCTATTTTATAATTAAATAAAGATTTCATTTAATATTCTAGAATTTTGGTGACTTTTCCAATAGGACCGTTAACTGCCAGCAAATATCTTTAAACCATGCATTATTTACCGTTTTTAATTCTGACTATTCTTTTATTTTTATTGTATACTGTGTTTTTTTAATGGTCTAAAACAAAATGAAGCAAACCGAGGACTCATTTCTTTCTGCCTCTCCCCCCTCCCCGGAAATTTTAATTATCTTTCCTCAGTGTAATTTATTTTATTATTGTTTTTAATAAACATAAAACAATGCTAAAAAATAGATTTACATATGAAATAATGAATTCCCCATTTTCTGATTTAATTAGTAATAAAATGAAGATCTCACAAAGGAAATTAAAAGCAATTCATAATTTTCAAACCGCTTCCACGATATTTCAATATTTATGCTTGAAAAGTTGAAAACCAATAACTTAGCGACGTAAAAAAAAACAGCCAGCAAACTGAGTTTTACTTAAGTAAGTTAAGCCCATCTGCACTGTTTGTCATTGATCTGGCTTCGTAACAAACTCATTCCTTGACATTTCCTGGAGACTGCTACCAGAACATCTCACAAGAGACAACTTGTTTACACATCATTTTTTGTTACGTTTAAATTAAAATTAATGCACAAACAAATAAATAAATCAAGCAGCTATTAGAAGAAAATTCAATTTTTGCGATAAAAATATTTATTATTTTTTTAAAATTCATTTAATTGTACCATTTTTATCTTCTGTATCGGAGCAATTGAATCTTTTATATATTAATCATATTTTTAAATAATAACAACAGTAAGGCTGAAAAATACAAAAAATACTTTCTTTTTCAATTCAAATCACTACATACAAAAAACCAACAGACTCTCATATTCATTATTAATATAAGCACGTATTTTCATTACCTGTGGGTGATATCTGCTGTAAATAATTTATTTATTTTACAGTAATAATAATTACATAAGTTAGTTGCATGGGAGGTCATGTGATATCAAATTGCCTTTTGACCAAATTGAGTTTTTTTTAAATATATATACAGCTGATAATAGATCCAGGAATTTTTTCACTTTATAATAATAATAATTGCATACTAAGTTACACAGGGGATCATAAGATATCCTGGCATTCAAATAGCATTTTTATTGAATGACTCAATTAAGTTTTTTTTTTTTTTTAAAAAATTATTCAGCTGAGGGTAGATAAGGAATCTTTAGGTCTGAAACAGGATAACTATAATATTAGATTCATTTAATTTAACACCATCATAACAGTAATATTAAATACAATAAGTAGAGGTTGCAAACCTTAACAATAGATGGCAGCTATAACTGAATCTAAAATAATGAAAAAGATCACTAAAAATGCAAATATAAAAAGAAAGATAAAAATAATTAGTAAATATAAAAGTTTTCCCATAACAAAAATTTTTGTTCTTTAAGCACGATATATATATACAACGTAGCACAGAACTATATAATGTAAAAGTCACATAATTTAGAAAATCCTGTTCTATACACAGTGAATATTGTAAATTCCTGATATAGACTATCATAGAAAGTACTATGGCTGCTTTGCAAAGAACTACATCTAATATTAATGCAAAGCCTGAAGTTGATGTGCTCAAAACTCTACTGAAATAGGATGGAAAAAAAATGTTGGATCTGGCTGAGTATGACACCATCTATCGCTTTTCTCTTATTATACTTACATATGAACTAAGACTTTTAGATAAGAATCCCTTATCTACTGAAAGCTAAGAGTAGCCAAAACTTGTTAACATGAAAATCCAATTTCAATTATACTTTCTAATCAAATAAATAAAACAAAGCCCATTTCAGTTTTCTTTAGTATATCAATGCTTTGGAAATAAACAACCAAAGGCTTGCATCAAGTACTATATAAAGATGCATTAGTTGTCAAGCGTTGGTCTCCGAGTGGTTAGCATAGCTGCCCTACAAGCAGTTATCTCAGGGTTCGCTTCCGAGCCGACCCTTTAACACATTAAAAAAAATGCATTCGTTTGTTAATTACTTTTTCCTTTTTTCTAAGAATCCATCAATCTAAACATACCACAAACCATTTAATGATTTATAGCTATAAAACATTTTCCTTAAACCAAAATGTACAACTTTTCTGGCTTCATTGAAATGACTTTCATTAAAAAGAATAAAATAAACTAGTAAATAAGAGTAAAATATATTACTAATTATATCAATAAGAGACTAATAGAAGTTGAATCCTTGTAATCCAGTATTCACAGATCTGGGCTTTTTGAATTTAATGATTTTTAAGATTAAATGGAAGCTTATAGTAATAATTAACATTATTTCTCCCATTATTTACAGTTATAAAGGTTATTTAAATAAATAGGAGGTTTGTATTAGAATTACTATTTTGGTTGAATTAATCTTAATTCAGAAAATCCAGAAAGAATCGCGTTGGTGGCCTAGTGGTTAGCATAGCTGCCTTCCAAGCTGCTGGCCCGGATTCGTTTCCCAGTCAACACATTTGACATATGAAAAAAAAAAGAATCTAAAATCTTTCTTAAATTTCCTTGTGATAAAATTTCTATTGCCTACTTACATAAATACTACACAATCAGTAGAAATATATTTAACAAGGCTAGTGATTAAAATCTTACGTTATTGTCTTAAAAAAACAAACATAAAAAAATCCTCAATTAAATAAAATGGTCGCCAAATTCAAAAATATATAAAAATAAATATCGCACTGACATCCATTATTCCACATTGATTTTCAGACGTTTACGGAATTATGTTATTTTAGTTTTAACGTGTGTGAGTTTTTTAAAACTGTAATATGTTTATTAATTTGTTTTTTGTAAATTTGTGTATATTTCCTGGATTCTCCTTCAAGAAATATCAAATCTGTATAAATCTGTTATAAAACAGAAGACAACAGATTTATATTCCATTTATCCTTAAATTGAAATTTTTGTATAAACAGTAAAAACATTTCAATCAAGCATCTAATATAATAAAAACTTAATACCTACTCTCTTCTTCCAATATGATTAGTTTAATATATAAATCAACTATACACTAAAATATATCAAATTACATAAACAATTATTTTTGCCAATTATGCTACTACCCCCCCACAAAGACCAATGGTTTTTCACAATGACTAGAAATATACAAATAGATATTTTCATAAACAGCTGATGGGATTCATATCCAAATAAAACTTGAAGATCTTTTTTCAGATGCTAAGTATGGTTGGGTTTTTTCTTTTAGATAACTGGCCTATATTCTATAAAATTACTGGTTTGTGAGTAAGTGGTTGACTGTATTTAGTTACAGCATAAAGCATAAACAAAAAATGCAAATCCTGGCTTCTCCCTCAATGTGTATTATTCAATTACATTTAATTTCTCATCTGGAAAGGTTTAAGATTTTTTTAAAAATGTTAATTAATTTTTCTTCATTGCCTTCTGATAATATTCATTTCAACTTTTTAATATAAAAATGTTCTTCAGTGAAGAATGGTGAATAAGCCTTTATCCTGTTGTGAGCTACGTGTTTTTATTTCACTCTTTTATTGTTCTATAGTTCCAATAAAATATTATTAAGCCAATAAACATCACATGATCACCATTTCTTATGCTTGCTCATAACTGTTATTTGCACTGAATGACAATACGTAAAGAGTTTTGTCTGTTTTAATAAGTTAAGACCAAGCATAAGAAATGGTGATCATGTGATGTTTATTGGCTTAAAACCAATCCTGCCTAATAGGATAGTGGTGGCTATGGTTATTAAAGAATGAAAGACACCAAAATGTATAGGTAATGAACTGAGTTCAGACCTATATGACTATATAAGCTGATGAGCTGGGATTGAAAATATTAGTGTTTTCAATTTAAGTCTCATGGTTTTGTAGTTAAGTAGAGATAAAACATGGCTGCTGGGGATTGCATTACATCCCAAGATCTAGGTGCAGTGCTCTCAGATCCAAGGCTCCTCACTGACGAAGACCACAAGCCAGAAACTAGTCTGCAGATATTGGATGAGTAGGCATTAGATGGGGATTTTATGCACAAGCCTTCTGGCATTCATTGATTACTCTGGCTTGCACTGAGTAGCAATACTTCTGCTGTAATTGTAACCCCATTCAATTTCCTCTGCTATTTTTCTACAACCATTTATTCATTATCCACATGAATCCTCCATAAATTATTTTGGTACTGATTTAGAATGTTCTCTCTGCTATTTTAGTTTTTAAGGGGACCTTCAATAATTATTGCAATATATTGTTTTTCATAATTGATTGATGTAGTTATTTGATCTTTTGGTCAAAGAATTTTTGCTAATTATTTTTTGATCATATATCAAATATATTCTTATATATTTGATATTTTGATTTCTATAGATGTTTGATTTTTTTTTTCATTAAGCTGTAGTTCTATGAAACTTGCATGTTCATTTTTTAATTTTTGATGGAAATTGAGATTTTTAAATTATAATGGGCAAAATAAATGGTACACTTTGTTTCTGTGTCACATGGTATTATCTGATTTCATTTACTAATTGGCTGTGTTAGTGTTGGTTTCCCCCCCCCCCCACTAAAAAAACAAAATGGTGGAGAGTGCATTCTAAACCAGTATCGTATTTTGGATTTTAAAAGCACTAATCATAGCCAATGTGTGCAAAAATTTACCTCATTGATAAAATGGTCTAATGTAAAATGCATTCTCAAATATTAATATGTTAATATACTTCTTACAAAAAAAAACAAAAAACATCATTATTACAGTTATTAAAAAGCATCAAATATTTATTTAAGATCTCAATTAAACTTTTTCTGCATATAAATGAAGTAATTTTTCATTCCATCCAAATTTAAATGAGTACTAATGAGTGATAGAAGAAAAAAAAACATATTCGTATTCAATTACTGAATGAACAATGAAAAAAAAAGGGGGGAAATATGAGAACACTTTATTCTCTCGATTCATACTAAAATTAATAATTCTATACAATTACTATTTCTAACTTTTTTTAAAAGTTATTTGTACATATGCAAATTTCTTAATATCATTTTAAAATTGATTTAAATTCATTGTTTTCTTTTATATTGCAACCTGGAAATCATTCGCCATTTTCAGATGTCTTTATTCACGTGATTAAAATATATATAAAATAATTAAAAAGTTACAAATATATCCAAAAATTTTATATATTTTTATTTTCATCATCATCATTATTTTCAAACATTACTGATTCACTGAAGGATAAAGTTCTCTCCAAGTTCAATCCATCTTCTCCAATCTCTAACCTCTCTTCTCCACATAACCCAGTAACACTTCATTATTTCATCCATCCATCTCACATATGGTCTCTTTCTAGGTCTTCTATAAATGTGAAACTTCTTTACAATTTGAATTTATTGATTCTGCAGATACATATATCCACACTTCTTGTTAAGTAATTACCACATTTTTCAAAAATTGAAATGAATCGGGGAGTTCCTTGTAGCAATATTGCTAAAAGGATTTCACTGATTCCGTTTTTGCAAAAATGTGATAACAATTCAACAATAAGTGTGTATGTAAGCATCTGTAGAATCAATAAATTCAAATTGTAAAGAAACCTCACATTTGCTGCATCTTTGAATTAACACATTTATTATTTATAAGTAGTCTATGATATAAATTCATTTCTAAATCATGATTCTTTGGAATAACCACACTTACTTTGAAATCTTCTAAAGAAAACTTCAAAGAAAACTTTGTGTAACATTAGTGATAAGATATATTTTGTCACTTTTTTTACAATTATTATATCTTTCTATCCATATTTGTGTGTGTTATAGTTTTTAACCAAAGATAAGTTTTATTGCCTAAAAAATGAAGTATAGTAAACAATTAAACATCATATAATAACCATTTTCTATGCTTATACAAGCTGTTAGGAATTGTGATAAACTCTCCATAGAAGAGTGCCACCCAGTGCAAGCCATAATAATTAATGGATGCAGGTAGGTTTGTACATAAAATCCCTATCTAGTGCCTATTAATCCAATATCCCCAGATCAGTTTCTAGCTTATGGCTTTTAACAATGAGAAACCGCAAGCAATAAACATATGGTGATATTGGATTAATAAGCACTAGATAGAAATTTTATGAACAATTTCTCAAAATTCATTGATTACTATGGCTTGCACTAGATGGAACTGCTGTGCAGAGTTTGTCATTGTTTGATTGTAAACAATCTGGGAATTTTTTTTTTTTTTTTATTGACAGCATACAAATGGATTGCTCAATTTTAAGGGAATGCTGATTTCTTCCAAACATTTTTCTTTCAAGTGATAAATATGACACACATTTTGTACCACATTTAATCTTTTCATGTAAATTCCATTTCTCATATTTGAAATTTGAAGCAATATTACATATTGACTGAAGACTTAATTATTTTTAATCACGTCTCATAGTTATGATTTGTGAGTGATTTCATACAACAAAATGACACTTTGAGGAGACATCAGGTAAAAATGCTATTTGTATGAGACTAGTTTGTGAACTGAAATGAGCAGATAAAATATGCACACATAATAGTGAAGGTAATGAGAACATGTAACATACTTTAGTAAAAAAAAATGTCTTTTTTTGTTTGTCCTTGTTTTCCAACAAATAATTCCAAGTTTATAAAAACTTCTTTAGTATGCATTGTAAATGCAATCTTTTTCTTTTTTTAAAAAAACAAAAACATTTTAATATATCACTGAAATAATGACTTAAATTTATTTATATAAATCGGATTACACAAAAAATTGTACAAATGACTAACAGTAGTCGGGAACACCATACGTGGGTGTGCAGGTTGAGCACGGCATAAAAGCACTTCATTAATGGGGACACCATGTTGCCATAATAATTAATAAAATTTATGCATAAATGAACATGTTTAGATTTCTAAATCACTTCACTGTTAGAAACACATTCTGGTTGTAAATATTTTATATTGAATATAAGAGGATTACTATACTTATTTACTTAGTCTCTTGACAATTGCTAAAAATATACTACATATGTATTCTACTATTCTGCTAAATCGAACAGATTCGTGCCACATCACTGTGATAATTAATATGAACAATAATGTTTGGGCTTCTGAATCACTTTTATTTAAATATGCTAATTTATATAAAAATGATAAATTACTATGAATAATTTATTTAAAAATAAATTTATTTAAAAAATATTCTCATAATAATTATGGTAATTCGGTAATATATTGGAGCTCAGTCATGTAATAGGTTTTGAGGTTTATTTGTCATATTCTATAAGTACCACTATAGTATCATGTATATAGTGTAATGGTATAGTGTCAGGTTCCAAAATATAGGTTGTTGGAATTGATTCTAGTGCAGTCTTGAAAAAAAAAAAATTTTAATACCGATATGATCTCATATTTTAAAATACTGATATTTTTTTAATACCAATATATTTATATATTACTAATTTGCTTTACCTTGAATTTGGAGTCATACGGTTTTTTACTAGCTAAAACTCATAATTATTCATAATATTACTGGAATACACAAAAATCCAAATGAAAGAAAACAGAATTAGTAAAAAAAATACATTTTTTTTTTAAAAAGATATTATGGCATGCATTCCTTAAGTAAATGTAATGTTTTCTAGATATCTGACGGGACATTTAAATAATAATGTAGAGTATGTACAATACGCCTAAGTTATTATACTGAAATAACTGAAACACACAGGCTTATTATATACCTGTGTTTATATATGTAATATATAGGGTATATGAGCACAGACTTTCACATGACCTACCCCTCTCAACACTATCTCATAATACTGATACACTTGAACACATATATGTTGAAAAGATAAATAATCGCCAATATACGTATTTCATGCTAAACCAGCAATCATCAGTTGGTCCAGATTACCATCTCCACACATATATGCTATAAGTGCTCAGATATATATTAAGTAGCAAATAAAAAATTAAATCATGAATTACTGTAAAATATTATGCTATTGAACGAACATTTGAGAAGCTAATTTGATAAAAAATATACACAAGTTACGCATGAGAGTTTTCACATGAAATTAAAAGTAACAAACAATTATTTTTAACAAACCAATTAACACACTGGTTAGAGGAGACCTAGTTAAAGCTAAATGTTATTTATTACATGGAAAATTTTGTGGCTGCCACAGTCAGGGGAGTTTAACGTGAAATAAAAAGATAAAAATATAAATAATTATTTAATGGGTTACTATTTTTGTATCTTTTGTCAAACGTAATTATATAAAATCCAAATGCTGGAATTTAACTTGCACAAAGGTACTTCTTACACATTCGCAGCTAGGACTATAGTTACTATATTAAATTTGTTGTTCATTTTAATTATAAAGGTATAATTGTGAAAATAAAATATAAAAATAATAATGAAATATAAATGTGAAAATAAAATAATGTTATAATAAAATAAATTTTAGTACATCCTGTTTGCTGCAATATGTATTAGTGAGTGAAAAGGCGCTTAATTCACTTAACAAATTTCATTTAGCAGGTTCTACCATATTCTGCTATTATTTTAAAAAGCTGCTGTATTTTAATGCACATATATTTATTTAATAAATGTAAATATATATAAGAATTAATTAAAAAAATTAAAAATCAAGATCATCATCAGAAGAAGGAGGAGGATGAGGAAAAGAAAAGGAAGAGGAGGCAGAAGAGAAGAAGGAGGAGGAGAAGGAGAAGAAAAAGGAGGAGAAGAAGAAGAAGCAGGAAGTTTACATGATATAAAAAGAAATACACCTGGGTCTCTTTTTACGCGGATTTATTTAATGCGATTTTGAAGTTATGCGATTCACGTTTCTCCGGAAGTCGAACTCCGATAATGTGCTATTACTTTAAATAATAAATTTCGCGTATATTGAAAGTAATAGCACATTATTTGAATTCAACTTTCATCTTAGTAATTTCAATATTTTCAGTGCTTTATAATAGTAAGATTTTATGCAATAATGAAATTAAAATCATGATTTCCACATTTTATGTATACACACATTAAATTTTACAAGATTATAATGTAAATTTGTTCAAACATGTTAATTTTGCATTTTAAATCACATTCTGTTTTTGCTTTTTAAAAAAAAACATAATCAATTATTAATCATTTAGTGTCCGCAAGTTTATTTTTAAAAGGTGAGTAATAGCAGTGGGCACAATTAAAATTGAAAATTAAAAAATTAAAGACAAAAATAAGAATTTAATTTTTAGTTGTTAGATTAATTACTAATTACGTTGTCACCAGAAAACCATTAACACAATGTGAGAGTGATGTTGGCTCCCATTGTATTTCCTCTAATGAAGAATCTGATTTTTTACCAGTTTGCAAACGAACCTGTTTATCGGCAAATAGTGATAATAATTAAAACATGTATAAAAAATGTAAATTACTGTAAATTATGCATAAAAATATATTGGTTTGAATAAAATTAAATATTATAGTTAAAAAAAGTTTGTCTTGTATCAATTTTTTTCAAATTTGAAATTTTTTATTAGTCATATTTTATTTCCTTATTTTTTTTTTGCGCAAATTTTAAAGTAATTTTACGTTGGTGCTTTGCTTTTACACGATTTTATAAAAATCACAGTCCGTATCCCCCCCCCTTTTTTTCAAGATAAGTTACGTCTATTTTTGCACGATTTCGTTTGCGCGTATTTTCTGAGGAACCTATATATTGCGTAAAACGAGACCCAGGTGTATTCATTTCACATTTAGTTAAAAGATAAATATCATAATTTTTTTTTTTTTTTTCAATAATTTTAGCAGTTTCTTATTTTTAAATTTTATAATACATTTACAATGAAATCTTTTTTTAAAAAAAAAAAGCAAAATGAATATCTGGCAATTTTATTTTTTAGGAATTTCACTTGTATAAATTAAAAAACAAACGTTTTTTTTTTTTAAAAAAAATATTACTAAATATATGACTGAAGAAGTTTTATGATAGACTAAGAACATTTTTTTTCTTTTTAGCTGACATTACAAATTTGTTTTGGAATGTAACCTCCACAGCAATCTGAAGTTTATTTTGTCTGAATTTTTATTAAAAAATAATGTGGGATTCGAGCTCAGACTTTCACACGAACCACTACTCTCAGTGCCATCTCATATTGCTGACCCGCCTAATCACAAACATGTTGAAAAGACAAATAATCACCAATATTCGTATTTCATGCTAAACCAGCAATCATCAGTTGGTCTAGATTACTATCCTGCATATATTACATATATAAATGCAGGTTTAAGCCTGTACAATGTATTAATTAAAAAATAATGCAAATTTTTGTTTCTGAGATGCTAGGTTTTATTTGAATATATAGAATATTAAACAGCATTTTTGCATTTGGTTGACTGCTAACTCCTTATTAAAAGTCTTAATGATATTCTCAGGTGTGATTTTGTATTTTCAAATGACAGGTGATCATTTTATTTACTTTTGACAACATTTTAATTTCATACTTCAAATATTTAATACAGTACATTACTTGAAAATGGCAATTATATTCCTAAACCATCACACTTATCTTTCTTTTTAAACTTGCATATTGTGAAATATATATTTAATGAACTTTTAATTCATGAAACCTTCATTCATGAAGTACAAACCATTTTATCAAATTCTAAAACTAATCAGGTGTGATTTCTAGGAAGAGATAAGGAATAAAAAACCCACCTACTCTTTTAAAGTCGAAATAAATTTTTCATACACTTTTTAAAAATTTGTTTCAGCATTATTTTATATCTATTTCATTGCAATTAATAAATAAATACCATATATAGATTAATCCTTTAATTGAGCATATTTTGCATTTGAAAATTTTTATTTTTATTTTTAAATGTTAAGATTTGAAATACAGGCATTCTTACACCTGGAACTTAATTGTAAATATAGGAGATTTGAATTCAGACTTTCAAGCAACCTTCAACTATCCACACTATCTCATACTATTGATACACATGACCACACGTGTAGAAAAGATAAATAATCACCAATTACGTACTTCGTGCTATCTTAGTATAAAGTGAGCACTGATTATATATGTGTGTGGGAGTTGATAATCTGGACCAATTGATGAGTGCTGGTTCAGCACGAAATACATATATTGGTGATTATTTATCTTTTCTACATGAGTGTGGTCATTTGTATCAGTAATATGAGATAGTGCAGATGTTAGTACTTTTTTTTTAATCACAGCTTCATAACTTGCTAACTTTTTTTAACATAATAATAGCAAATAATGAATATACTCTTCAAAAAATGATAAGTTTATTCATTAATAGGCATTCCTAACTTACTGATTTGGTGATGTAATTTTTGGCAAATAGAAGCCATCAATAAATAATTAGCATCTTATAGGAAAAAAAAAAATTCGGTTAAGCATCAAAAAACGGATTATTCATTCACTCAAATATAAAAAAACTCATAGGATTGTAAATTAAGAACTGCCAATGGTAAGTATACACACAAAATATTTTATATCAATAGCAAGTTTTGTTACAAACAGAAAAATAGTAGGGGGACGGAGAATCAGCTTGGCTTTATTTTAAAGATTGAATATTCACAGCATCCAAAACTTTAATAAACATCAAACATACAAGCTGTATTTTTATATTGGACTATTTCCATCATCTAATATGTGTGTTGAATGTCTTTAGAAAAGTTTAATTTTTAGTTAAATATTCCAAATGCATTCAACTGTTAGTAATATCACAGCAAACAGGTTAGTATATGCACCAACTGTTAGTAATATCACAGCAAACAAATGTTAATAATATCACAGCAAACAGGTTAGTATATGCACTAACTGTTAGTAATATTACAGCAAACAGGTTAGTTGAATGCATTTGGAATATTTAACTAAAAATTAAACTTTTCTAAAGACATTCAACACACATATTAGATGATGGAAATAGTCCAATATAAAATACAGCTAGAACACCATCATCACAAACCTTCAGAAAAACATCAAACATACAACCCTTGAATAACTTTTACAACACCCGCTGCAACACCCGCTGCATAAAAGACTGATTTCTCATTGAACTTTCCATGAGAAAATCTTAATCGTTAGTGATTGGTATTTATGAAGATTGGATGAATGTTCACTTTTAATTTTTATCAATGGCCAATATGAACTAAAGCCACCTTCTGTTCTATATAATATTTTTAGCTAAAAGCAATATTTTATCACTGGTCAAAATTCCTATATCTGTTATCTTTTAATTACACGATAAATGAATACCATATATTCATCATACATTTTATTTCTATAATGAGAGCATTGACATTTCTTTGCACAAGCTATCATTTACAGACCAAGAACTGTATAGCTGATTGAAATGGCTAAGGCAAAGTAACCAAAAAAAATAATTGTAAGTTTATTTGTGAATTAAAAATTTTTCTAAGGAATGTTTGAGCTGAATTCAAATGTTAGATTATATAGTGATAGTTATTAGACATAAAATACATATGCATTTTATATATGACTATATAATGGCTTTTCTTAACGCTGTATAATAAAAAACCCTGACCACATTTATCAATTTCAAATATTCCAAGATTACCCTATTTTTGTTCAATAACATTCTTTTTCAGAGATTATCTTTATGATAATTTGTTTTATTTATGCAAATGTTTTTATAAATTCTTTCCTATTCTATACATAAAATTATGATTGCCAAAATGCTCTTAATTTAACTTCATGGAATATTATAAGAGATGGTTCTATTTAGTAGACATATTCTTATTTTTAAGCTTTTATTTTCAATAGAGAATTGATTATAAAAAGTTTGTATACTTTTTGATTCATTTGTAAAAATCAATAAACAATAGTTCAATTTCTGGGGCTGAAATATTTCAAAATTTGGCTTCTCAGAGTTGGTTATTTTAGTAGAGCAATCACTTATTTTTAGACTTACTTTTATTTACCATAATGTGTGTGTATTAAAAAGATAGTTTGAGGTTTTAAAAAACTGTCTATTTGAAGTATAAATATATTATTTATCATAATATATATATATATTAAAATATAAATGAATAAGATAATTCAAGATTTAAAAAACCGTCTATTTGAAATCTAAATAAATTAGAAATTGAAGATTAGCTTGTGTGAAGGCTAGCACGTTTGGTTTAATAAGTGATTTTTGCAGATAATTTTTCGATCTACATATGAATGTCAAAATAACCAGTTGCTTTATTTAATTATTGTTATTATTTATTATTGCATAGAAAAAAATTATTATTATTATTATAAGAAGGAGGAGGAAAAACATGATGATTGGAAGATTGTATACTGAATATGTATTGTAATTAGGAGTTTGGCCACCAGTCCCTTTTGGTTGTCAACATATTAATGATGTTCTTAGACAAAAAAAAATAAGTTTCAGTCTTTAAATAGATTGATTTCCTTCACAGGATATATCTATACTTAAATAAACTAAAAAATTAAACCTATTATTAATAAAGCGCTGAAAAATTTGAAATTATTCAAACGGAAGTCAATCTCCGATAATGCGCTGTGATTTCCGTTTGAATAATTTCAAAGTTTTCGGCGCTTTATAATAATAGGTTTACATTACAAGTCATGTTTGTCTTAGCGTAAGTGGTTAAAAATGAGACACCGTCTTTCTCTTGCGAAGGGTTAAATAGATTTGTACAATTGAATATTTGATTATAACATCAGGCACACAATAGACTTAAGCCCTGATTTAAGGGTGGGGTGTGTGAAAAGAACCCCCCAAACTTAAGTCTTCCCCCTTAATTTTTTAAACTTTGGGGGGGTGATTTTAATGTTTAAGAAATAGCGCATTGTCGAAGATTGACTTCCGTTTGAATAATTTCTAAAAAAAAAACAAATAGCTGAGTGATAGATGAAATAATCATATGGTTACTTAGGATGTTATATGAAATTCAAGCAGCAATATGGTAAGCTAAGCAGAAGTATTTTCAAATGGCATGAGATTATTTTTTTATTTTATTTAAAAATT
Source organism: Epiperipatus broadwayi (assembly GCA_028023455.1). NCBI lineage: Eukaryota > Metazoa > Onychophora > Udeonychophora > Euonychophora > Peripatidae > Epiperipatus > Epiperipatus broadwayi. Next base: position 30,423,789 of record JAQFVV010006198.1, read on the forward strand.
ATTAGTTTGGAAGTCTTCCAATCTATCCCTATGTTAATCACAGAATAATGAAATAAATGAATCAAAACAATTTATATAATAAAGTAAAGAATATCACTATTTTATTGATGAATTCAAAATTCAATCACATGATTTCACAACAACATAATATAGTAACAATAATACAATATTAATTTCTATACATAATCTATAATAGTACAAAAATTGTTCTCCATTCTTGGGCCATTCTTCCATAGTATGCTTGTGTAGATGCATAACAACGTTATTTTCAGCTTTGAATCCCAAGCTTCAATAATAAAGACAAAAATCTATTGTAGAGTATAATGTGAAAATAGTAGTGTATACAAGCGTTTTAAAACGCTGGTTGAAGAAGCTGTTAATAGTAAGCAATCAAAATAAGTTAATCAAGGCTAAGCGCTTTTGAGGTGTTATCCCTCATAATCGTAGCCAAAATAAGTTATGATATTATTAAATGGTATATATGCAAATGTATATGTAAATTAATCAACTTATCCATTTTTTGGAGATAGCGAAGCATGTGTCACATCTATTAATAGTGTTATTGTCATTGATGATAAAATACGCTTCTTTTATCTTCGTTTTGCAGTCATTAGTTTCAGTGCACACAATTTTGGGATTGGAGAGTTTGAACCTATGACTGGATTGCTTCTCGTGTTCGAGGAATATTGAAATGTTGTCATTGTTCTTTTGCACTCTCCTGTATGCATACATATGCTGGGTGGCTCTATAATTGGCAGCGGCCTTAGTTTCCCCATAATATGTGGCACTGCATCTGGATTAAGGGCATAAAATGACCAATTTATAGAATGCATTAGAGGAACTATAGAATAGCTGCATTACTGTGTTTATCCAGGATAAAAAATAACTTGTGCAATCCAAATAGTAAGGATATAATGCTTTAATAAGAAAGTGACTTACAAATTAAATTACTGTTTGTATGTTTACTATAATGTGATATAGCAATGCTACATTTCAGGAATAAAGTGCAAAAATAATAACTTATGACACCCTACTCTATGATTGGACAGAGTCATGAAATCATGAGGATTAACATCTTTGCATAAGCTATTATCAAGGAATAGCAAAGAATAAACTCTGACAATTACTAATAGAAGGTAATATGACAAGTTACTAGTGATCAGATCAAGAAGTTTTATGCTTTGAAATTAATAAATAAAAAATAGACTATTCAAAAAAAAAAAAAAGAACATGAAGCAAAAATGTATTATTCCTGCTGAACAAAATAGAATATTGCTTCCAAGTGGAAGTGGATGAGTAATTTCTCCCACAATTGTAATCCCTATGATTACTTACAAAAATTATGTAAGAAACTGTGACTATAGAACCTATATAAGGCAGTAAAAAAGGATAAAATAGAAAACAATAAAAGTAGAACAACTTGAAGCTAAATGATTTGAACATTTTCTGATTTCTCTCTCTCAAAATAAAACTAGAATGAAATAGCAGAGATCAAGTATTTCCATAATGGTGATACAAGGTTAAAAAAAAAAAAATACTGAAAGAGTTTAGAAGAGTAACTAAAGTAAATAGCAAAAAAATAAAATATATACATTGTAAGTGATTACATAAAACCAACAACAACAAGAGAAACTTTAAAAAATTGAGGCATCAAATTTAGTAGAAAGAGCGACTTCCTGTTCTTTAGCCACCTATTGTAAGCTTTGAATAATCAGTGATTAATAGCGAATTAAAATCCCCACAATCAGAACAGTTTCCGATTTCTGCTTTTATCAGTGAGACTTTGGATTCAAAGCTAAAAGTAATTCAGTTATGCAAACAGCAATTCCCTTTAATATCCATTTTGCTACCCAAGCTAAAAGCCTAAATGTCAAAACACCCTAAGGTTTTGAACCCAAGCCAATCTGCCTGAATAGTTAATATGTTACATAGGTCTTAATTTTGGGTCAGCAACATCAGTTCTTTTTTAACTATTCTCAAGATAAACCTCATTGATAAAGACAAGCAGGAATAGGAGTGGGAATGAGGATTTAAATGTAATCCCAACCAGGATTCACTAATTACCCAAACTTACTGCAAATAACAAAAGAATAAGAGGTCCTTCTTCTTTTATCACATTCATATAATATCAATTTAAAAAATCAAGTGCTTTGTAATTAATTAACATTCCTAATTAGTACAAAAAAGGGCCTATAATTAGAAAATAATTTTTACTTACTGATTCGAAGACAGATCTACATAAAAGTTCAGTCATGTTGGCTTGAGTTGGAAAACTTTCTGAAATAAAATTAAAAAGTGAGTGATAGGTACTTAACTGCACTGCTTCCAGTTTTCAACTCTAAGTCTCAGTGATAGAGAGAAAAAACAAACATTAGTCTGGTAATTAGGGATTAAAATTGATTATTATTTGTTAATCATTACTTATTCAAATTCACAGCACATGCAAAAGAATAAAGAGTTGTTCTATCACATATTATGGAAGCTTAAGAATCAAATAATATTTTTTTAGATAGAAGTTTAAAATGTTTAAGAAAAAGATGACATATAAAAAAAAACATCCAAATTTGTTCAAAAGAGGATCTGGGTGTCGTAAACAAAGCTAGTGGGGAGCTTTATAAACATTTTAAGACAAAGTAAAAAAGCCTTTTCTACGTAGTCTCTTCTCACTATTTCAATAAAGATGAAATATTAATGTCAACAGAAAATCCAGAAAACAAGTGATTCCTAAATGTAAATGACAGATTTGCTACTATAGAGTAGCAGTGAATAAAAATCTTTAAGCATCATATGATCACATTTCCTATACTAGCACATTAATTGTTGATAAACAGAGCAAAACTCTCCATACAGTATTGCCACCTGTGCTAAACAGAGTAATCAATGGATGCCAGAAGGCTTGTGCATAAAATCCCTATCTAATGCCTACTCATCCAATATCCCCAGACTAGTTTCTGGCTTGTGGCTTTCGTCAGTGAGGAGCTTTGGATCTGAGAGCACTGCATCTTCTAGATGCAGTGCTCTCAGATCCAAAGCTCCTCACTGACGAAGGCTAGATGCAGTGCTCTCAGATCCAAGGCTCCTCACTGACGAAGGCCACAAGCCAGAAACTAGTCTGGGGATATTGGATGAGTAGGCATTAGATAGGGATTTTATGCACAAGCCTTCTGGCATCCATTGATTACTCTGTTTAGCACAGGTGGCACTACTGTATGGAGAGTTTTGCTCTGTTTATCAATAAAAATCTTCTTTAAAAAAGATACATATTTGGTATCAAGTAGAAAGAAACGTTGATTTTCATCAAATCTAATGATTTATAAAACAGTCATCAGAAAGACTTTGAAATACAGATTGATATTTTAAAGTGTAATAGATTGCCTTTTGAAGTTACAACAGTCCATAACAGATGGATGCATTATGAGAGAAAAAGAAGATGGGATTCCATATTACAATGGTATATCAATTACAAATATTTCAAAAGGGTTAAATCAATGAGTAAAGACAGAATATAAAAAATTTGGAGTTAAATAGGAATAAAAGTATTATGAAAACCAGAGATAATAGAGTTTTTGAGGAATATCATCTCAATGGAATATAAAAACTTTCACCTGATAAGGTGAGAAATCAGTAAAATAGCCATACAATTTTCTTGGATTGATAAACTTTTTTGATAGTTTTGTAAAAAAAAGGAAAAGAAACAAAAAAAAGGTGGAAGAGATCAAAAAGGGTGACCAAGACAATAAAATTTTGATTTTCTCCAATGGAAGGGTTGATGCCTTATAATATATGAGATAACTATCACTACTTACTCATTAAGAGTTAATGCAATTGTAAATTATTTTACATATGAAGATGAATTTCCCAACAGCTAATGCAGAATGTATTTCATCCGAAACTCAAAATAAACAATTCATTAGGTAAAGAGGCTTTGCAATAGGGATAAAGACATTCCATCAATAATTTTAGAAGACAGCTCAAATCAATCCAAGACCGTAAACCTTTATTATGAACACTAGCTAATAATAAACTTATAACTCATCACATAAGTGTGTCAATGTTAAAATGGTATAAATTATTAACTTATGAATGTAATTTGATAGGAAACAGAAGTCAAAAACCTTGCATTGATCTATTATCAACATTTCCAAATGAGAAAGAAAGTTGTCAGAAAATAGTAGATATAAATTATAGCAATACAACACAAACTGAAATATTAAATAATAATATAAGGACTGTCAACTGTTAAAAATGGCCTCCAAGGTACCCAAATATTCTATTTGAGGCTTTTTTAAATGCAAAAGATCATCTATCCACATCCTATCAACATCAATGAGATGTACCATAATGAGAAATATATAAAGTATAATAACCATTATTTCCTATTGCATTGTCAAATGTATACCGTATAATAATCAATTGACGAAACACTTTATTACTTTTACAATGCTTTATTATCCACCCTTTCCTTCAGTTAACAGTTTCGATTGCCCCAGCAATCTTCTTCAGAACCTTATATCTCCTAATCTAAGTAAGATTATGAAATTTAAGATTCTGAAGAAGATTGCTGGGGCAATCAAAACTGTTAACTGAAGGAAAGGGTGGATAATAAAGCATTGTAAAAGTAATAAAGTGTTTCATCAATTTATTATTATATGGGGAAATAAAGTACTTATAATAGAAGGAAGAAAATTATTCCTATAAATTTATAATGGTCATGGTGGAATATTCAAAACTGTAGCACATAGCTATGTTTGGTGGCTGAAAATGAACTGTGACAAAAAATATTATCCATGGATTGAAACTGCAAGACCATGGCAAAGATTGTATACAAATCATGCAAGTCTATGCAAGGGGTCACCAAATTCTTGTTATAATAGATGCAAATGCAAGAAAGATGGAAAGATAATGGATAAAATTGAAACTACTAGTTTTAAAGAAGCAGTTGTTAAAGAGATTTTTTCTAATCATGCCATTCCATAATTACTCATCACTGATAATAAATGAAGGTGGCAGAAATTATTGGGAATTGGTTATGCTAGCCATGATGACACTACCATATCATCATTCTCAATGTAATGGACTAACTGAAAATCATAAATAATGTGCATGAAGCTATGCATAATTCATGATTGTCATTAATAGAAACAGGGCTAAAACTACAACCAAAACTATGCCTATTGATCCCAAATAGTAAAAACAATTAATAAAACTTAATAATGAATTCAAAGTTAATCACATGACAAGATGTGAGGCAGTGATAGCTTAAGAGACCTGGTTTCAGGATAAAATCAAATCTAGTTTCCATCGAGAAATATTGTTATAGTAAATATCAAACATGGAAGTAAACTCAAAAACAAAGCTGATGTAGCTCAATCAAATAATCAAAACCAAATCTTGGAATGACAAAATAAATGACTGTAAACGATGAAAAAAGAAAGTGGAATTGAGGAGTTAGAGACCAAAAGAGTGACTACAAAAAAATAAGAAATCAATGCAAAGCAAGTAAACAAATGATAAATACATAAAATGAAATTACAAAAACATTACAGATAAAGCGAAGACTATCTGAATATTTAAAAAAGTATACTGTGGATTAACCACATGTGAGATGGATGTATGAAATAAGAAAGTGTGCAAGGGTGATGTGGAGAAGAGAAGCTAAAGATCGGAAAACATGGATTGAACTTGGAGACACCTTCATCCTGCAGTGGATTGATAATGGTTGATGATGATGATGACTGTGGATTAAACTAAGATAATGCCCATGGAGTAGAAAAATATTTATGAAAATAAAATTTTAAAAAGCAAGTTTGTTTATAAACTAATGCCAAAGAATAAATCTCTTTTACAATTAAATAAATAAATATCTAATAAGGTTAGCCAAATTGGATAAATTTGATGGAGAGGTGTCCAACCTGCGATTATATGTTCAGAATAGCTGTAAATGTGGTGCAACACAAAGTCGCAAAACCTGTCGCAAATATTATGAGATTACTTTTGCGAGAATGCGTCATAGTGGGACTAAAATAAATGAATGTACGCTCTTACATATAATGTCAAATATCCCACTAGCTTTATATTGCCCTCTTTTATTTTTATTAAAAAAATGTTTTTTAGAAAAACATGTATATATTTTATTATTTAGATATATACACATTCTATATTAGTGAATCTCAAACTTGAAACCCTGCTCGACGATTTTAAAAGATTCTCCAAATACGCTGCTCAATAATTAGAATTATTACGTGAGGACATTTTTTGCTTATCAGATAATGTGTGGCTCAAATCAATTCTTCTTTTTCTGATGTGAGCCAGAGATATCAAAAGGTTGGATACCATTGATTTAATTAAAAGACAATGAGCATTGGTACTTAGGGGGTGAGGACTAGGAATAAAAGTAATTAGCTTTTTTGTCTATCTTGATCAAATTTGGATTCCAGAAGCAGGGATCCGATTGGTTGAATTTGCCATGAAAAATTAATATGGATATGTAAGATCAAATACCAAAAGTAAAATTAGTCAATATAATAACTAAGAACACCAATTCACAAGTAAGTGAAATTAAATTATAAATCCACTATCAAGAATTTTCCTGCCAATTTATATATATATCGGATTGTTCAAATGTTAGAAGTACCCTGAGCGGTTTGGCGCAGTTGGTTGGCTGGAGGTCCCAGGATCGGTTCGGTGTTAGAACTTTTTATGAACTCCCGAACAATACAGTTATTAGTATTTATTTTATTGAGAGAAGTAGAACGTTATTGGTTTTTATAAAAACTATATGTTTTTTTTTTTGTTTTTTTTATGTATTTTTGCAAAAAAATCATAATGGCTTCCAGAAATTCTATTTGAAATAATTATAGCGATATTAGCAAAAATATTAATGTAGCTTTCGGTGGCAATATTAGTAGTGGAGTCTACAGTTAGGAGTGTCACCCCTAATAATAAAAAAATATAAGAAAACTAATAGGATAGAACCATTTCAATGCACAAAATTACGGTAGTCCATTTCTGTTGTTTTTTCCTCATAAAGAAAGAATCAAACATTTATTTCTTACAGAAAAGCTAAAACTGCCATAATAAACAGGTAAATTATTAAAACTTTACCATCTTTTGTTACTAAACATTAAGATTTAGAACGGGAAGAAATTGAAGATCTAATTCGTCAAGCATTGGTGGTCGAGAAGTCGGTGACAGCTGCTTTGCAAGCAGTTGTCCCGGGTTAGCGGGCTCGCTTCCCGACTGATGCTATGACAGAGAGAAAAAAAAATTGAAGATCTAAATTCATTGCACCACGCCCTTCTGAAATCATAAATAGGGATAACTAATAATATTGGCAAATATACCTTTTTTTAAAAAAAGTATTGAGTATACAAATTTATTTTCATACTATAGATAATATAATCTGTGTTTTTTTTTATTAAATTCCACATTTATACATTAACCAGAACTATCATTTTTTAAGATCAATTCTATTTATTATAAACATTCTTAAGGGATTTATGCAAATAAAGATCAGAATTTAGCATTCAATATTTGGGGATTCGTTTTGTTTATAGATACCATTTCTCTCGATAAACGTATTTGATGTCACATATAATCTCATTTTTTGAAACAGACCAGACTTCATTTTAATTCAGAAAAGCCATTGCGCGTCTCAACTCCATAATTAAAAAGCTTCGTTTCATTTTGAGGAAAGCATTTTAATTAAAAGATAAATAGTTGCTGCTTCAGTATAGGAAGGGGGAAAAAAATGAAAATAATATAGTACTGTATATTAAAAATTTTTAGAAATGGAAATGTTTCACACAGTAGTGATTTAAATAGGAATGTTTTCATAATAAAATATTTAACTAGTAATAACAATGTAAGTACATTTTCAACAAATATTTTATATTTTAAATTAGTAAGTTGGAGATATATCAGGCATGGGGGTATAATCAAATATTAAATTGTCCAAAATATTTTCAAATCATTACCATAGTTTACATATTTTGATTTAAAATTTTCGGCAATAGAAAATATTTATAAACAACTTTACACCAACAAATGCATACGTGGATATATCGCTGGATTCCAAGAGATTGTAAACGACCCAAAAAGAGACCACATGTGAGATGGATGAATGAAATAAGAAAGTGTGCGGGGATGATGTGGAGAAGAGAAGCTAATGATCGGAGAAAATGAATTGAACTTGGAGAGATCTTCATCCTGCAGCGGGTTGATAATGATTGATGATGCTGATGATATATATATATATAGTATATGCCCAGACAACATTCATACAGGATATCTGCTTTACAGAATATTCTTGTTAAGCCATATTGTTTCATTTAGAATCTGTAGTTATGGATTATTTACAAAACCATTACTGAACCGTTTTACATGTAAATTACGTTGACTTTGAACCTATGGAGTTTACTTTTTGCAGCAAATAGAATACACAAATATTATTTTTATACAATTTTCTTCATTTATCTGAATTCTATAATACTTCTAATATGATAAATTGATTTAAAGTGATACTAGATCGATGGTAGGCAAACTTTTTACACTTGTGATCTTCATAATCAGACTGAACATTTACAGGATTCATTATACGTTACCATCCTATTATATGCATATAAGGTTAGTAATAATAAAAATCCTTTTACCACATACATATATATCTTTATATAATATTTCAGTACAAAGGATTTGATATAAGACCTTTGAAAAAATTGAATATTAACAAAAAATATATAATAATACTTGGTTCTTAGTAATCTGTTATAGAAATTACAACTTTTTTAACCTGTTTTAGAAATTTGTATATTCAAGAGAGCAGTACCGGCATCAACTTTAGGACAATACTAGCATGAAAAATAAAATTCTGAGAGCAAACGAGAAATGAAAGTAATGTAAATGAAGTGCCATTATATGTGCTGTTTATATAAAGTGGATTGGAATATAAAGAAGGAAGTGTTTCAACACAAAAGTGGTCAGAACTACAATAATAAATTGAGCAAATTTCATATATATTTTTCATAGTGTTTAGATTCTTTTTTTTTTTTCAATTAAAAATTGATTGTGCCACATAAGAATTTCTCAAAATTTTCATGACAACCAATAATTTTTCTGCGACCACTTGAGGGATTGTGACCACAGATTGCTTACCCCTGTACTCTAGATAACTGGATCACTTCTTCTCGTAGGACAATGATTTGATAAAAAGTTGCCTATTAATTATCAGTTTACATAATTCTCAAAAGACATAAATAATTATGCAATTAGTTATTCAGGAGGTCATATATGTCAAGGAATAAATAGTTCTTAAGTCCATCAGGCTACCCACTGTACTAAATCACAGAATTTCAACATTGCTTAGAAAACAATAAGTTAATTAGATAATAAATGGATGTAAAAACGTTTAAAATGGAGAAAGTAAATTTATAATCATAATAACTGAATGAGTTTATTGAATAGAAAGTTTGTAAAAAGTTAGAGCACTTAAAGTCCCAGAACTGAAATTTACCTAAGTATCTTACGCTCCAAAAGACGACACTCCATTACCACTTTAAACTATAAATGATACTTGTTTCCTATGGGGTCTAGTAAATTTATTGAAAACTGGAAATTATACTTAACAGAAAGCATTATTTACTACTTCCCAGTGTTTAAGTAGGACTTTTAAAAAGCAATGTAATAACATATAAACCTTTAAGGAATAATCGGGAAATGAAGGATTATTATGATCCCATCAATAGTATGTTTTAAAAAACAAACAAACAACAACCACAATAAATCAATGCAATTTATGTAAATAATTAAGAAAATATACATTATTCATCTTATACCATTCTTCCAGCACTCATATTATTAGCCCTAGATTCAAAAACAGAAAAGAATAAAGCAATAATGTGTTAAAATCAAGTTCCCATTTGCAACATTTAATAAAAGAAATGCTTTTCAGCAGAGCAATGTTAATGATAGTAAATATGACGCCAGTAGCCAGTAGGAGTCGACACATCAAAATATTATACAAGTAATAATCTGTATTCATGATTGTGATAAAACATTATGACAATGCTGTTTGATTAAAATGTAACAAAGGCAATATTCATCATCATCATCATCATCAACCATTATCAATCCACTGCAGGATGAAGGTCTCTCCAAGTTCAATCCATCTCATCCAATCTTTAGCTTCTCTTCTCCACATCACCCCTGCACCCTTCCTTATTTCATCCATCCATCTCACATATGGTCTCTTTCTGGGTCTTTTACAATCTCTTGGAATCCGATTTAAGATATCAGTTGTCCATCTATTATCATTTCTTCTAGCAATATGTCCAGCCCAATGCCACTTCAGAGTTTTAATTTTTTCAATGAGGTCAGTAACACCTGCTTGTTCTCTTAACCATATATTGTGTTTTCAATCTCTTCTCATTACTCCCAACATGCATCTCTCCATACTTCTTTGAGTGGTCTGAAGTCTCTGTATTGCTCTTCTATTAAATGTCCAAGTCTCAGATCCATAAGTAAGAACTGGTAAAACACATTTATTAAAAACTTTCCTTTTCAAATACATAGGCATATTTCCTTTTAGTATCAAGTTATTTCTACCAAAAAGTTTAATTCTATGATTAATTTCATCCATTATATTTCCATCTGTATTAATAATCTGACCAAGGTATTTGTAACTGTTAACTTCTTCTAACTCATCATAATCAATCTTAATTTTCATACTTTGAGAAAATCCATTAAACATTACTTTAGTCTTTTTAACATGTATCTTTAGTCCTACTTTCATCTGATAACTCCTGCAACATTTACTGCAGCTCTAAAGCATTATTTGCAAAAACAACTACAATATTAGAGGGTATTTAATTGAAAATGTTAACTAAGCAGACAAATGGGTGATTTTTCCAATCCCTGATCTGACTAGAGCTTTTAAACTAACACATACAATAATGAAAACAGCCACATCTGTCTCCTGGGTTTTTACTTCCATTGAATAATGCAAAAAGTAATCAAATAATGTGTGGAAGATAGTTAAAATTAAGGGGTAAAAAAAGTTTATTACATATAAAGAGCAAAATTCTTTCATCTATGGAAGTAAAGCACAGATCTCAGACTTTGATGACAAAATCATATAAGTGAATATCACAAAGGAGGGGAAGATTGCCAAAATCAAATATAAGATGATATCAAATCTACACGTATAAAGGCACTTGAGTGATGAATTCTACAAAAAATGTCAATCACCATAATACTATATGTTGTAGCTCAGTATGCTTTAATTGATCAAAATTGAATCATATTGTGTCAAACAAATTAGTGTAGTTATTACTCTAAAGGTTTAAATTTTAAAAAATTAAATTACTTCTGCAGAGTCAAAATGCTCTCAAATATAAAGTAGTGTTCACTCTAAAATATAAAGTGTCATTGGAACCCCTCAGTGACCATTGCCTAATCAGAATGATCTCATTCAAATATTAATTAACCTGCTGACCAATAAGTGATGCCTTGCTAATATTTTGAGAAACTGAATTTTATCCTGAAAAAAGATCAATGCTGTCATTAGGTTATATGAGAATTCCAGGTCTTTTTACTGAATATTCCATCATTATTAAAAACACCTAAATATAACACAAAAATAAAACATCTATTCCATAAATAACATAAAAATAATAATGAGATGTTCGAGCACTACATGTAATGGGGAGAACTTTGATTCAAAAACCATTAGTTCTTAAGTCATTCACTCTATAACTGGGCTAAATTATTCCAAGGCGTTTTTTAAATTATATTGGACCATGGAAGAAGTAAAAAAAAAAAAAGCGTTGGTGGCCGAGTGGTTATCACAGCTGCCTTACAAGCAGTTGTCCCGGGGTTCGCTTCTCGGCCGACGCTTTGACGCATTAAAAAAAAAGACTATAATAAATTCAACTGTTAACACAAACTAATGGCAATAACATAAAATGTATTTTTATTTTATTTATTAAAATACATCATTATGATATTTGCATTTTAATAAATAAAAATCTCTAATAAAAATACTGGAAGTCATTAAAAACATGATAGATAAATAAAGAATGCAATTTATTTTTTCAAAGCTCCAGACAATCTTATATCTACAAGCAGGCTCGCCACGTGGCTAAGAAATGTATTTATGCAAGGTAAATTTTGTGCCCACCCCCAATTCTGTGAAATAAAATTTGTAAACTAAAAGACATTTCTTTCAAGGCCAGTCGCAGTAAAAACTTGAACATATAGCTTTAGTCATTTAACGTATTCTAAATACGTCACGTGTTTTATTCATCCATTTCTATAAAAAAAAACAAAAAACATGGAGAATAAAACACTTGCTAAAATAAAACATTAATATTTAAAAAAATAATTTTTAAAACAATAAATAATATCTTGAAACAAAAATATTTATTCAATTAATCTATTCATTCGGTATACTAAATGTTTTCTATATAAGTAACTAACGAGATTTTAACTTGAAATTTTCAGTGTACATTCATCCTCTAGTCCATCTCAAACAACCAATACACATGGCCACGTACATGTAAAAATATATATGTATGTGTTCATGTGTGTCAGTTGTTTGAAATAGAGTAGAGGTTGAATGAAGACTGAAAAATCCTAAGTTATTCCTCTAGTTACTTAAATATTTATTTAGTAAATTTAAATTTTTTAAGTTTATTTTTCAAGTTTTCATATTTTTTTTTTTGATAATCCTGTAAAAATGATAGTAGAGATAGAAAATATCTGCAAATAAGACAATTTTTTTAAGTGCTTTTATATATTTAAAAGAACCACAAACACCACACATACCCACGAAACCATTGCATTGTTCTCCTCCCCTTCTCGAACCAACTCTGATATTATATAAGTTACTTACTAAATTTTATGTACAGCTAGAATATGATTCTTTGGAATGCATCATGTCTGAGTTCCATCCTGCCCATTTGCTGGTCAGTAATTCATTATTAACAATCTTTGTTTGAAAAACCATTGAAAATCTCTCATGCATAGACACGTTTTTTATTATCAAAATTATATTTCTTCAATAATAAAATATTCAGACTATTATTTAATTTTTTTAGATGGTATTATTCCACTACTGGTACATTGGGATTACCTCTGCTATTATATAATAGTCTGGTCATAATTATTCTAACTTTGCTTGTAAAGTATCACTTTAGGTTTGAATTCAAGTTAAAATTATAATTTATTATATAATCCAATATTTTAAATTTTTATACTTACATTGTTTATTGATCATATAACTTATATTTTATTAGGACCACCAAACTAGTTCAATTTTATATAACATAGCTGATAAAACTCTTACGTCCCATTAGCACCTCTTGTTAAAATGTTCATTATTTAAAAACCCATTCACTATTTTTAATTCACACAAAACTTGTTTATCTTTTCTATTAACAAAAATAGTTTTCACTTGTTTTTATTCAATAATAACATGTTTACACTATTATTTAACTTTTTACATAGTGTTTCTCTCTATTAATAATTATAACTTCTTATATCTTTGATGATATAAGCCATTAAGCTCAAGTGATATTTGTAATAATGATGTACATAAAATGCCACTTCCAAAGGTAATTGAGATGGTGTGCAAATAAAGAAATCACCAACCAAAGCAAAAAAGGATGAATTGGAGCAAATAGACGTAACATGCTAACAGAAATATTAAAAAAGACAAAAATACGAACAAGAGGGGAAGAAAAAAACATGTCCAATAAAAGATGAGCAGAAACTGTGCAAGCACAAGGAAATAATGACAAATGATAAAAAGCAAAGAACAATCCAGAAATCACAACTAATAACTTAAAAATAATGACACTAAACAATAGAGAAATTAATGGCCCAAATAAAATGGAAAAAATCTAAGATTTATATTCGTAGAGACAAAGATAAATCATAAAATATCTAAATTTATAACAGATACATGAGCCAAACAGAATATAGTTTTATATAAAACTAATAAGAGGCCAGCACAAGGAGTGGCAGTGTTAATAAATATCCATTCAGATATAGAAAAGATCCAGATATTAAATTACTGACAAATTATATAATTATTTCTTTTATTTATTAAACAATGCTGCATTATTTGATTGCAGTCTATTCAATAGCAAAGGATAAAGACATTGTGAATATAATTCTTAATGTCCAAAACAAATGACTACAGAAACCATGACTAATATTAGGTGGCAACTTAAACTGTACATATGAAGAGCTCCCAAAAACATTAAAGCATAAAATGAGCGAGGTGTCCATTTATTCACTGCATGATAAATATCCAACTAATATCTACTCATTTTTCAATAGTGGAACTACATCACTCACAGATCTATTTTTGATTTCAGGCACAAGGTAAATAATACAAAATTTTTTACTTCACTAGTAGAATTTATAGATCATCTCAGTGTACAGACAACGATAAATGACTATACACAAGATATAAGTGCTTATAGTTATTTAATAAAAAGAAATATAATAGACAGTATTAGTTTAACAACAGATTAAATATCAAATTCTTTAATAATAATAAATTACTGCATAAGCAGCATAAACCTACCCACCCTGTACAACACGATATAAAATAAAGAAGGAACTTTCTGAGTTATGTAGAAAAAAATCTAAAGAAAAATTGTCATGGAATCAAATAAAACAAAGAGTTTTAGAAATATAGAAAACTCTACAAGCATTAACAAGATTCAAACTTAATCAAGAATTAGTACACAATCAACAGTAGGAATATGACAATTTATACCGACAATGTAACAAGAAAATCAAACAAGAAAAATTAGAAAGCTAATACCCAATTTGGGAAACTTATCAAAGCTACTGATTAACTATGCAAAAGTTTATATGCCACATATCATGGGTATTTCTGCAATAAAAAAAGATAGAAACAAATTAGTATCATGAATACAAGCAGATAAATATATATTGGAGTTGCTAAAAAATAAAATCTGGTGAAGTTAAAAATGATATAAATGCATACAAGATCAGTGTAATAGAAGAGCAAAGAGAATATATAACTAAAGATGAAATACAACAAGAAATTAATAATTTAAAGAAGCAAATAATCTTGGCAAATGATTCAATTCCATGATGTGTTTATAATCTACAGGATTATGCCTTAAAACAAGCAATGTGGAAATATTTTAATCAGATGTGTTTGAAAAGATCTATTGGCCACATATGAATAATACAGTAATGTTCAGTGTGAAGAAAGAGAAGACTGTTCGGACACTGACCATGGAAGATTTGAGACATATTTCAATTGAGGATATTGACCCACAAATACTAGAATATTAACAAATTACATCAGTTGATAAATTAAAATTTCATCTGCATACCATGCTATAAAAGAGAGAAGGGCAGTGAACGCAGCAATGAAAATCGAGGAAGCAATAAAGTATACAAAAGAATTAAAATTGACATATTATGCTATATAAATAGGCTTTAAGTCAGCCTTTGACTTAGGAAAATTATGGGTAAAAAAATAGAAATCATCTGAGATCCCAAATGTTTTTTCACATCCATCAATATAGTAAATTGGATTTTATCTTCCTAGATGCAATTGGAGTCTCGACAGATTCAGAAGAATCCAGGGACATGATGCTCATCTGCTTCATAAAGGAATTTTTGAGCCACTGATCAATGTACATGTAGGCAGATATAAACTACATCTGGTAATAGTTAATAACAGTCAGATTTATGAATACTGTGACAGAATTGAGGATTATAATAAAATCATGATTGAATCTATTGATGAAATCTAGATTCCTTTATGATCTTAATAAAACCATTAGTGAATCTATCTCCCAAAAGTATCAATAGTAACATTACCTTATGAATTGAAAATAGAAAATTTACCAACTCTGCCATTATTATGTCCTCCAATTATTTAAGTACTTACTCTTATTGTTAAAATTCGTAATCCGGCTCGCACAAATCTTCAAAATAGCTAAAGTAAAATGTTCTTCGATAGATGTTTATTCCTATTTATTTTTTTAAATGTCATAGCAACATCTAAATGCAACAGTTTTTTCCCAAAATATTTACCAATTAAATATTAGATCACTAAACATCACATGATCACTATCTCACACTAGCACATAATTGTTATTAAACAATTCAAAACAAAGCAAAACTCTCCATACAGTAGTGCCATCTTGTGCCAACAAGCCAGAAACTAGTCTGGGAATATTGGATGAGTAGGCACCAGATAGGGATTTTATGCACAAGCCTTCTGGCATCCATTGATTGCTCTTGTTAGCACAAGATGGCACTACTATATGTAGAGTTTTGCTTTGTTTTGAATTTTTTAAATATTAGATCCTAAATAATTGATGAAATTCTGCATATCATCATTAGTAAAATTGTATCGGATATGAATTTATTGATAAAAATAAGCAATAATTAATCTCACTATATTTTGGATTAAATTTCTATATTAACTTTATATTTTTCTTAGTAGTTCAATATTTATTCATCACTGCAATATCATAATTATTAACATTATCATTATATTACTAATTATGACATTTACACATAAATATATAAGTAATAAATATTAAATAATTTTCTATCATTGTTAATTCCTTTGATTTTGAACACCTAAACTTATGATTCTCATCTACTTTAGATTTAAATACGTTCGAATTGTCTTATATGCAGTAAGAATGGCATCCTAAAGATGTAAAGGATGTGTGGAAAAAAACTGAATCTCAATTAACATTTTTCAATATTATTCTGCCTTCTTTTACTTATAATGTTGAGGTTTGGAAAGAGGTGAAGAAATTGATATTCAAAAGATTTGACTTATTAGCAGATTCATATTACTAAAAATGAACCATTGGTCAAACAAGTATAGCAGTGTAAGGAAAAAAGTACATTGATACTGTAACCAGCTGACTATATAGCTGCACTAACAAATAATTAGATAGTTGGCAGTATGTTCCTCAGGTTTGAGTATAAAAAATTATTTAATTAATGGGGGAAAGTAATATTTAATTTTCTTATACCTATTTTTTAAAGTGTCATTATTTAACTTAATATTTTTTAAGTTGTCAATATGATAGTATGAAAATTCTCAAACATTAAATATATTTAAGAGTATTTTTAAAAAAATAAAAATAAAAGAGAGGAAAGAACAATATAAGATTTTAATCACTTTGTAAATTTTATTTTTAATTAGTCAGATTTGTTTTTTATCTCTCTTTAATGGAAAAGAAAAATCAAATCAGTTCAATTAACTAATTTTGTTGTTGTTTTTGCAAAAAAAAATTTGCTTTTCAATTATAAAGGAATGACAAGCATTTTATAATATTAATTTAAGTTCTTGACTTGTTTTCAAATCTATGATTAAAGAGGAAATTGTCTGAATAATTCTATTTGAAATTTTATCTAATTGAATATCAGTAAAATTATCATGTAAGAGATAACTTGTAATTGTCTTGTGAGCAAGAATTTTCTAGAAAAAATATATGTGGGGGTGTGAATTAGTGATAATACCCAAATATAGAAGAAATTATTCTTAACTTAGCTGCTAAAGAAGAAAAGAGCAGAAGTCTTTGCCAAGCTATTGAATAAAATAGAAGTTTTTATCAAGCTTTTAGCATATTATGAGTTTAGCAAAATGGTTTGTGCAATAAAAACCATGTGCTAAATTCAGCTAAAAGCTAGGCATCACTTTCCTCCATGTAACCTACCTTCACTAGAATAAAAATGTAAAGAAGGTACCCCCCTAAAGTAGTCTGCAATCTTGTCTTCAACCATGAACATGAGTTTCTCTCTGCGGCAGTCTCACCTGGAAAATCAAGAAAACCCAATAGACAAAATTTGCTACTCTTTGTTTACCTAGAATTGCTACAGACCTGGAAAATGACACCTTAACTAGGAAAATATCTAAGAAGCTTTCAAGAAGCTCAATTGAAAAGAAACTGGAAATTGTAACTGGAAAGGACTTCATAAATACTAAAGTTATGGCTAGATGTATTATTTTTTATTGTGTTAATGGAATTTTTTTTATTTCATAAAATAACAATTTGGTTTTTGTGTTATATAATAATTAATGATTTTCTTTTTGTGTTTTTTTTTTATAAAATCCCATCAAATGTCTTTTATAAATAGTGGAATAGTTTTTAAGAAAAAAATCTGTTGTGAAGTTTTTTTTTTCTTGCTAAGCTGAATCAAAGATTATTATCTTTGATTCTGAACATATTTAAATAAATTGAACCAAAGACTGTTATCTTTGATTTTAGGAAATATTGTAAAAATAGAAAGAATCCTTAACTATTTTTTAAAAAACAGCTTAATAAATTTAGAATTAATCTATAATTAAAATCAAATGATTGATTAATATAACTTTATCAAACTACACCTGGGTCTCATTTTATGCGGTAGATAAATTCCACAGAAAACCCACATTAAAAAAATTGCACAAAAATAGATTTAATTTACCTTGAAAAATGGGGGATAGGGTCTGTAATTTTCAGAATTTGCATAAAAGCAAAGCAACAATAAAAAAATTACTTTAAAAATCGCATTAAAAAAATAAGGAAATAAAGTATGACTAATAAAAAGTATCAAATATTTTTAAAAAAATGGTACAAATCAAACTTTTTTTATTAACTACAGTATTTAATTTGACATTTTTTCATATGTATTTTAATCATTATCGCTATTTTCGAATGTGCAGTTTGTTTGTAAACTGGTAAGAAATCAGATTCATCGATGTGATGTGATGTAGCTTCTTCTTGAATGAAGTCAAGAATCTCTCAGCAATTATGCCCATAGAAACTTGTTAGCCACTTTATTTTCCATTCCCCACTCTAATTTTTACCATATTCTGCTCCATCCCATTTACACAACTAGTGCCAATTTCAGTCTTGTACTGTGTTAATGGTTTTCTGTTGACAACTGATTTTTACTACTGAAATAAATTTTAAATGTTCACATTTTGTTTCTATATTAAAAAAATGAGGATCGCAATCAAAACAAAAAGATTATACATTAGCATTAAAAATATTATTTTCAGTTTATAAAATCAATAAAATCTTCATTATTTATTTTAAAAATCTACATTATTTCTGTTATACCTAACAAAATACATTTTAAAAGTTTAAAATTTTTGTAATATTTATTGCGATATTTTTATATGTAAGTATAAATCTATTATTATTATTTACTGATTACTATAAGTAGGTTATTTATTCTAAATATAGCCAGCCATATTCACATTAGCTGCTAATATAACGTTATATTTTTTTAAAAAAATAAAAAAGTATTTCAAGTCTAAACAAGTTATTAATAATTTAATTTTTTGATATCTAATAAATATAGTGAAATATGAAAAATATTAAGAAGAAACATGAATCGCATAACTTCAAAATCACATTAAAATAATCCGCATAAAACGAGACCCAAGTGTATATATATATATTTGGTGAAATGGTTGTTTGAAATGTCATACCATGCCATTTTAGTTTTTGTTGTTAATTAGATATTAAATAATTGGTTTTAAAAATATTTTGTTTTAATTTCTTTATTCTATCCAATTCTTGTTTCATGAAATACAGTGTGTGTGACCTTACATCATGACAGATTATATTCTAGGATTTACTTTTGTTTATGATTCCAATAAAACTACTTATTTATAAGTAGAGAAGCCCATTATTTGCTTAAGGTTATTTATAATGAGCTAATCTATTTATTTATTTCCCTCTTGCTCACAGTAATAAATTACAGAGTTCTTGCTTCCTGAGCTAGATTCATGCATAACAACTATAGAGAATAAGGGGCATATATATTTAGTGTATGGGCATCCAGATGATGGTGATGCTGATTCTGTATTGATATGAAGAGTATATTCTTCAAAATCCATGCACTATATTTTATTTAGTTTAGTCTCTATTATAAATTAAGTTTATAGTTGGCCAGTACATGAATAGTACTAAGCGGCCAGAGCATTGATGATGATCAGCATGTTTTAATATCCCAGCATTATTGTTTTATGGGTATGTATTCAGATAGATTAGCACTTAAGTTTGTGCATCCAAATTAAGATTTAAATAATTGCTCCAAACTGGCAAGGACTCAATAGATAGCATCATCGATTTTTGACCCATTTTTAATTCAGTCACCAGATAGACTGTTGATTTATTTTTGACTGCAAATCATTCATGATGATGAATGACTATCACTTTTGGGTAGTGCTGGTGGACTTATAGTCATCTGTGCTGATCTCTCAGAGTTATCTTATCATACTCATAACTTTTGATATAAAATTTTATATATATATATTACTTGAGGATAAACAAACAATTTCTCAGATCTCTGATGGCTTAAACCCCAAATTTACATAAACTTGCAAATGGTGACCTAATTTTGAGTTGTTGATGATCACATACTGGTGGCCATCATCTCAGGTATGATCCCCTTATTTCTCTGTAGTGTTACAATATGCATTAAAAATGTCAAATTATTATATGACCAGGCAATGCTTTAATTGAAAATATCCTTATTGGAAATTAATTAAATACTAACAATATTCATAGATAAATTACAGATATAAGAAATAAACGTATGAATTATGCAAAGATAGAATTATGTAAAGATTATAAATAATATTTCTGTAGTGTAATGTTCACTACACCACTCTCAGGCCAGGTGGGGACTGGTTTCTATCTGCTTTTAACACCTTGTGAAGGGTTGTAATCAGAAACATATGACCAAAAACATGAAAAATATATATTATCCCCAAGATACACATTTTGTGCTGAATCAGCACTCATCAGTTGTTGTTTCAGATCACAATCTCTTAAACATATCTTTATCGTTGTTCACTACATATAGATAAGTATCAAACTTATTGCCCTCATAATTTTGAAACAAACCACTTAATGGAAGTATATCAATAATTTTTCAATCTCTAGTCTAATAAAATTATGAATGTAAAGATGATACCTTTTTTTTAATTAGAGAAAGTTAAAACTAAAATTGTAAATAAATTCCCCTAGCCCAAAGTTATACAGAATGAAGTAAATGCTTTCTGACTAAATCTAAAATGAATTATTAATTCAGAACTGTTATTTGTAATTGCCCAATCCCATGATGCTGCACTCCAATAATAACAGTGCAGTAATGGTACCATTATTAACTAATTTAAGAATATTAAATATTTCTGTAGTGAAATTTTCACTACACCACTCATGCAAGGTAGGGACTGGTTTCTATCTACTTTTAACACCTTATGAAGGGATGTAACCATAAACATATGATCAAAGACATGTGAACAAGATCTATGATCACCAAGATCCATATTTTGTGCTGAAGCAGCACCCATCAGCTGACCAGGCCATAATCTCTTATGCATATCTTGGTACTTGTGAATAATTCAACCGATGACGTTTTTGACTTACCGATTTCCCTTCCGGTAGACATCGACGTTTTTTGCATGACAATGTTGTCATGGTAACCAAGTGACTGGCGTGATTAATCCATCAGAGAGTCAGTTTTTTTTTTTCACCCACGAGATTTAAAATTCGTAGAGAGGTTTGGGAAATTTTTTGATTTTTCTGTCTATTGCGATTTTGCTATCCACAGCATCACAGTTACTTTTTTGAGCTGTTAATTTGGGTAAAGTGTTTTATTTATCTGTTTATTTTAAATTTACAAAAATTTTTTGTTAATATTTCTACAATTCTCAAACTTCTCCGGTAAAGTGTTTTTTATTTATCTGTTTATTTTAAATTTACAAAAAGTTTTTGTTAATATTTCTACAATTCTGAAACTTACATTGAATTACGTTTAATGTGTAAATAATTTATTCTCCGGTAAAGTGTTTTTTATTTATCTGTTTATTTTAAATTTACAAAAACTTTTTGTTAATATTTCTACATTACGTTTTTAATGTGTAAATAATTTGAAATAATTTTTTTAATCAATTTTGCAATATGCAATACGTTTTAAAAATTACTAAATGCATGTAAAAGTGTGGCGTTTTCTGGACGCCATTAATACCAGATTTGCATTAGATCGCATCTTTTTTATTTAGGTGTTTATTTAAAATTTACAAAAAGTTTTTGTTAATATTTCTACAATTCTCAAACTTATTTACAAAAAATATTTGTTAATATTTCTACAATTCTCAAACTTACATTAAATTACATTTAATGTGTAAATAATTTTCAATAATTTTTTAAAACAAATTTTGAATATACATTACCAAATGCATGTGATAACAAGGACGCCATTAATGCCAGATTCGCATTAATTCGGGTAAAGTACTTTTTGTTAATATTTCTACATTACGTTTTTAATGTGTAAATAATTTGAAATAATTTTTTAAATCAATTTTGTAATATGCAGTACGTTTTTAAAATTACCAAATGCATGTAAAAGTGCAGCGCCATTAATACCAGATTTGCATTAGATCGCGTCTTTTTTATTTAGGTGTTTATTTAAAATTTACAAAAAATTTTTGTTAATATTTCTACAATTGAATTACGTTTTAATTTAATTTTTAATTTCTGAATTGTATCATACAGAAAATTATTTTTCGTAATTTATTCCAGTAAACTGTTTTTTATTTATCTGTTTATTTTAAATTTACAAAATCTTTTTGTTAATATTTCTACAATTCTCAAATTATTTTTCGTAAATTCATCGTCAATTATAAAAACTTTTTGTTAATATTTCTACAATTCTCAAATTATTTTTCGTAAATTCATCGGCAATTATAAAAATTACAGGGTGCGACGCCATTAATACCAGATTTGCATTAAATGACGCCATTAATACCAGATTTGCATTAAATCGCATCTTTTTAATTTAGCTGTTTATTTAAAATTTACAAAAAATTTTTGTTAATATTTCTACAATTGAATTACGTTTTAATTTAATTTTTAATTTCTGAATTGTATCATACAGAAAATTATTTTTCGTAAATTCATCGGCAATTTTTAATTTCTGAATTATATCATACAGAAAATTATTTTTCGTAAATTCATGGGCAATTATAAAAATTACCCCCCGCCAACTCCAGCGCTACGCGCTGTTTTTTATAATTGAGCATAATATAGGGTGGTTTTATAAATTAGAATATAGTTTTTTCTAAATTATTTTGACACATGCATGTACATTTTTTTTTTTTTTACTATTTGCCTGACCTGCGTCAGATTTTTGCCCCTTTTTTTTTGTTTTTTATCACGTGACCTGCGTCACATTTTTTTCTTTTTTTTATGTTTCCTTTTTTTTTAAATTTTTATATTTTTGCCATGTTTTTTTGTTTTTTACCACGTGATCAACCGATGACGTATTACCCTGAAGGCATATCGGTCTAATGTTGCGTTTTTTAACGTAGCGTGTTAACGTGATCTGCAGGCAAATTTTAGCGATTACATGTGTCCGCAAATCACTTGGAGACGTTATCTTAAAAATCGCAAGATTAGACTGATATGCCTTCAGGGTAATATGTCATCGGTTGAATTATACACAAGTACCCATATCTTTATCATTGTTCAGTATATATAGGAAATTACTACAGTTTACACAGTTTAATGATGTGATGTGATGTATTGTGGCTTCTCCTTAAACGAAGTCAAAAATATCTCAGCAATTATGTAATAAGTGTCAAATGTACTGCCCTCACAACTTTGATGCAAATCACTTAACGAAAGTATATTAGTATTTTTTATTAGTCATTTATTAAACTAAATATTATCCAATAATGAATAATATTTCTGTAGTGTAATTTCGCTACACAATTACATCCCTCCACAAGGTGTTAAAAACTAGAGACCAGCGAAAATTACACTACAGAAATATTATTCATTATTGGTTAATCTCTAGTCCAATGAATGACTAATAAAAACTATTAGTTTAAGAATAGCACTCGAAATTTTCAAAATGTTAAAAAAAATGTAATATATATAAAGTCACATACATCAGTTAAAATCGTACAATATACACGTCATAAAGTTGATGACTTTATTCTATCGTTTCTTCTTATATTTATCCTTAAATAAATATTTTTTTCTAAAAGAAGACTATTTAAAAATAAATAAAACAACTGCATACATTTCGTTTTACCTAATTATCTGGCTTTTTTCAAATAAGCTTTGCTAGTAGATAGTAATTTATACAATTTGTTTCATTTAAAGAGTTGTTTAATTTGTAAAAAGTTGGGAATCTTGAAATTAGCTCTAGCATTTCCTATAGGACATTAATGTCGCCGACTATTTTCTAAATGTCTTATGATGTGTAACAGGACAGACATTACAATGTAAACATTACAGTCATTTACATCTGAAAAAAAAAAAAAATTATCTAAACACTTTATTGCTTAAACTTTTACTTTATTGCTACTTTTAACAATTCAGATGAGCGTAAACAATTTTCGATTATAACAAAATAAGTTATTAGAAAAAAAAACCTTTTTAAATTTCACATTTAAAATATATATATGGACCAACTGACGGGCTGATTTAGCACGAAATACTTATATTCGTGATTATCTTTTCGACATGTGTGTGATCAAGTATTTCAGCAGTATGCGATAGCGTGGATAGTTGAGGGTCGTGTGGAAGTCTGAGTTCAAACCCCCTATACATCACATATTGGAGTGCAGGTATGAAAAAAGCATGTACTGTAGAAAAAATTCATATATTAAAATATATATACAAATTTTAATACTTTCTTTTTAAATCTATGAAAAAACAAGATTATGTTAACCTCTAAAATATATCCTATAATAACAAATCATTTCTAAAATTTACCCTAGAATGTTTAAATTTCCTGGTTTTAAAAGCTTGAATACTAAGAAGTTTTATAAGTTGCTGCTGGATACATAACTGCATTTTTGAGAGCTTTGACTCCCGACTATCAGTGATCAAGGTCAGTAACCGTTCTGAGGATGAGAGTTTAAATGCATTACGATTTGGAAGATCGACTTATACTCTGGATTATTTGTGGCTCGTTTGTAATGGCATTTGCATTGGGAAATCAAAGTAGAGGTAATGCACATGATTCTCCATAGTATATAGTGCTGCATCCTGCTTGAGGTCATGCAATTTTATATACAGTGTGCGAAGTTTGATCTATGTGGAATCGGTGCTTAGAATTATTTATTAGTCTGTTTATTGTGAGAAGAGTATGATAACTGACATAATGTGTTTGTGAACAAGTTTTTTTTATAATTTTGGCTATTTGGGGTATGTATGGAAGCAGTATCCAGGATTTGTCATCTTTGGGTAATTTTGTTCTCATTTCACTCTCAAAAGTGCTAAAGTTCAATAGGTTGAATGTATTAATAATTTTTTCTTAGGAGAGGACATCGAGCGAATATTTATAACTGTCTGTGTTATCATTGACAATTATTGAAATAAAGGTTGGTAATAGGTAAATAATTATTTTGAAACCCAGCAATTATGGTGGTAACTAACATGATGGGATTTGTAAGCTGTAAAGAATATATAACAAAACTCTAACTTCAACTAGTAATTAAGAACAATCAAAATATATGAATAATATTCAACATTATATCAACAGGGAATAAATATATTTGCATACTATATAATTATATACACATCTTTTCACTTCTTTTTCTTTTTAAATTATAGCTCCATGATAATAAATATATAAATTCAACATTCCTTTTCTTTTTAAAACTTGTTTTTATTCCAACTATAATTTTCTTTCTCCTTCCAATACAACGTTTCAACTACATTCTGTAGTCATTATCAAGTTTCCTTAAAAAATAATAATAATAATAAAATAAATAAATAAAAATAAAAAACAAAAATAATAACACAAATAAATAAAATATTAATACATTCCAAATATATAATATTCAATTAAAACCATAATATTATTATAATCTACAAATACAATTATTTACCTCCTTCCCTATCTTTAATTATTTCTTTTAAATTACCTTTATAAATTAATACTCTTCTTATATAAATTTATTATCTTTTCTCTAAATCTTTACCCATTAACATTCTTTTTATAACCCCCCCCCTTTTTTTTTTATATATTATTCCTATATTATCTTATTTTTTATCTCTATTTATTAACATTCTATTTAATACTGGTTTATACTGATCTATATATACTTCCTCTTTTTTTATTCTCTCTTTAAAATTTGTAACGCATTCCAATGGCCTTATATCAAAATTTTCATGCTTAAATTCCTTTTTATGAATATATATAGCAGATTTTTTATCATATAAATGCTGCCTTAATCTAGTTTTTAATTTATTCTTACTTGTTCCTATATAAGTCATATTTACATTACTTTTATCACAATCCATACATTTAATTATATATACTGAATTTATACATTCTAAAATATCAATTTTATCATAATCATTCATTAACTCACCCAAACATTGTTTCCTTTTATAAACAGAGCAAATTAATGTATTATATCTCCTATTAAAATACCTAAAAAATTTCTTAATTTTAAAAAATAAATATCTTGATACCCTAAATCCTATATAAATTATTTTATTTTCTCCATTTTTATTCAATTTAATCTTTCTTTTTATATTTTCAATATTATAATTAGATATTTGTTTTTAAAATGATATCTAATTATAATATTGAAAATATAAAAAGAAAGATTAAATTGAATAAAAATGGAGAAAATAAAATAATTTATATAGGATTTAGGGTATCAAGATATTTATTTTTTAAAATTAAGAAATTTTTTAGGTATTTTAATAGGAGATATAATACATTAATTTGCCCTGTTTATAAAAGGAAACAATGTTTGGGTGAGTTAATAAATGATTATGATAAAATTGATATTTTAGAATGTATAAATTCAGTATATATAATTAAATGTATGGATTGTGATAAAAGTAATGTAAATATGACTTATATAGGAACAAGTAAGAATAAATTAAAAACTAGATTAAGGCAGCATTTATATGATAAAAAATCTGCTATATATATTCATAAAAAGGAATTTAAGCATGAAAATTTTGATATAAGGCCATTGGAATGCGTTACAAATTTTAAAGAGAGAATAAAAAAAGAGGAAGTATATATAGATCAGTATAAACCAGTATTAAATAGAATGTTAATAAATAGAGATAAAAAATAAGATAATATAGGAATAATATATAAAAATAAAAAGGGGGGGGGGATTATAAAAAGAATGTTAATGGGTAAAGATTTAGAGAAAAGATAATAAATTTATATAAGAAGAGTATTAATTTATAAAGGTAATTTAAAAGAAATAATTAAAGATAGGGAAGGAAGTAAATAATTGTATTTGTAGATTATAATAATATTATGGTTTTAATTGAATATTATATATTTGGAATGTATTAATATTTTATTTATTTGTGTTATTATTTTTGTTTTTTATTTTTATTTATTTATTTTATTATTATTATTATTTTTTAAGGAAACTTGATAATGACTACAGAATGTAGTTGAAACGTTGTATTGGAAGGAGAAAGAAAATTATAGTTGGAATAAAAACAAGTTTTAAAAAGAAAAGGAATGTTGAATTTATATATTTATTTGCATATTATTATAAAACTACATAATGTTTACTATTTACAGTATTTATCTGAATTATCATTGTGAGCCTTGAAGATGTATAGAATTTATAATGAATACCATGTAGGCCTATAAACTGAGTCCTGCATCTCCTATCTGCTGCTTGTTTGGATAAACTGGGGTAAAGCCAACTGGTCCTCTCATTGCTTTGCTGATCCTGTAGCTAGTTACCTTTTTTTATTATTAAAATCCCATTCTCTGAAGTCATTATTAGTTCATGTGAAGATTTTTCATTATTAAATACTTTGTTTAGTATGTCTTTATAAATAATAACTAAATGTTAAGTACACTGCATTACACTATCTCGCTTCAGAGAACTTTGATTTTTCCCACTGGTCCAGTCACAGTTTTCTAATTACCTCGTAAGTCACATTATCCATCAACTTCTTTCTCTTGTTGGGACCTCTAGAATATATTTCTTTTGAAGTACATTTACTGATATGACAATCTTTCATATTTTAATGTAGGATTTGATATCTAAGCCTATCAGCTTTTGGTCTCACTGTGCAGGATGACCATTGTGCATTAATTTCAATACATCAAAGCAACCTTGAAGTGATATTAGTACTTTATTGGCAGCTAAAATACATCCCTTATTTGTTGACAATTTATTATGCAATTTCATAAAGATTTGTGGAGATTTACTGGCTTGTTGGGTCAACAATTCTTTGTCCATTTTTTATAATGTCTGATAGCCATGATCAGTTTTTGACATTATCGTTACAGTTTGATCATTTACCAACTTCAATTTCCAACTATCAGTAAGATTTCCTGTTATATTTTCTTTCTGCTTTGGTAGTTGCATATGGTACTCACCAGAGGGCAACAACGGTTTATTTGATTCCTCAGTTTAAATTCTAATTCATAATTGCAAGCACCATTCATGAACTTAAATGTTCAGGTGCCATATTTTTAATATTATCAATATTTTCCATTGCTTTGTTTTACATACACATTCAAAAAAAAAAAAAAATTAAGATATATGTTATAAATGTTAACAAGGATTCTTTTATACTTGAATGAAGATTTTCCTTTGAAGTGAATAAATAGTGAAAATCAATAGAAAATATATTGTTTATCAATTCATTTAATAATTTCTGTAACGATTTAACATTACTTTCACTATTTATTTTGCAAAGTTCAAAAAAGTTTGGATCATCCCGAGATTAGTTTAGTTTGAGAACATCTTGATCTTCAAACTGGAAAATTAATTTATAAAACTTAATTTTTTTAAAAAATATATAGCAGTCTAATGGTAATATAAATAGAATAATTCCAGAAAGTTTTTTTTTTTATTTAAAAAAAAATATATTTACATTTGATTCAGTACATACATCGTAACAATCATTACTTTAAAAAATAAATTAAGTTCAAATGTATCCAGTAAATTACATTATCTCCACCTTTCATTTAATCAGTGTTCTGTAAGAGCATTCAGCTCAACATTTCACACCTTGTAGGAACATAACCACCCCATACCAATAAAAACGTTTTTCTTGGCCAAAATTTCAAACCTTTATAAAACATGTCATCCTATTCTTTTTCCATTTTTTTTTTCCAATATATCTTCTTGTTATCAAAGATCAGAGCACACCTAGATATCCATATTGCTCTCATTACATGCACAATAACTATGGCATTATGAGGCTTGAATACAACAATGTTTTCTTTAAATAAGAGTCTTAGATTCACAATAGGCTTATGAAAGACCATAGATCTCAAATCACTAAAGGCTGTACGTTCCTCCATCAGGTGAAGAAAGGTCTCGTCGGATCTGTTACAGCATTTGCATAGATCATCCAGGCTCATTTTCAGCCTTTGGTTTAAAAAAGTGGTGGTTGGCAAAATTCCATTTATCAATCTGAAAATAAATTTCATAACAGACTGTGATGTACAAATAGATTGGAAATTTTTTAGAATTTTTTTTAATGAGGCATTGAGCCAGGAGTTTTCATTAGAAAGCTCTCTATTTTTTAGCTCTTTATATTTTAAATTATCTAAGGTCTCTAAGTTTAGATCATCCTGGATATCCCTGTATGCAATCATCATATCATCAAAATAAGATACTCCGTCTGACCCCAGGTTAGAATCTATATTAATATTCTGTGTTAGCGGCCTGAGCGAATTATCGTCAATGAACCTTAAATAAGCTCTTGCCTTAATGAAGCTCACCAATGACTTAGGGTCAATTAAATTGAGACCCCCTTCTCCAATCGGTAGCTGCATTATTTTAGTAGGTATCAGGCTATACTTCTTACCCCAAAGTTGTTGTTGTTTTGATATGTTAAAAGATATATTCTTTACTGTGGTGATGGAATATATCAGTCTCATTATTAAATCTTTTTCTTGTTTTTTTTACCAAACATCTTTCTACGCATTATGTCTTTTTCTAATAAATTAAATAAGCTCATGATTTAAAAAAAAAAAAAAATTTCAACTTGGTCATTTGCACTTAGAGTAAGAATTCAGGTCTAATTATGCAATGGCGTTTTCTGTATTTATAAAAGAATTTATAATTTAAAAATTAAAACCATTCTATGCTCTATTCAAATGTTCAAGATAATAATATACAAAAAATTTAAAACTCACATTACAACTTTAAATTACCATAATGACCTGTTATTTTTACTTTTGTTAATGTATGTTCCATTCTTTTGCTATCCAGGAAGCTATACCAGACAGTAGCATGTATGTGTACAGATGGCGCTAAAGGTCTAAAAGTTCTCTCTCCTTTTTAAGCCCAAATGGTTGATTTACATGATATATGACTATTATTTATGGGCATATAGTCAAAGTCATCTTAATAATTATAATATATAATCTCAACATTTGATATACTTTTGTATGGCATGTTATATACTTTAATTATTAGCACTTATTTATATGCATGAGTTTCTCTCTAGAATGTTTTTTTTTTTTTTTTTACCAAATGTTACAGTTTCCTGTATTGACATTTTTTTACATATTTAGGATTATATCTTTTTGCATTCTGTTGCAATGTATGTAAAAACTTATGGAAATCCAAAATAATTTTCATATAATGTTTTACACTAAAAACTTTAAACTAGTAATATCTACTTATGTTTTAAAAATCATGCAGAGTAAAAAGATTCCCACACTTTTATTTTTATAGCAGATTTTGATTGCCAGCCAAAAAGAATCAGTTGTTAGTAATGGCTGCGATCCCAAAGAGGGGAAAGAGAAGAAAAAGTTAGTTAAAGAACATTAAGCACACTGAGAGTTGATCACCAGCATCAAATACTTACTATGCTGACAGAGCGAGGGTCCCTGGGGCAATTAATAAATTATTTGCTCAATAGTGAATGTTAATGAACTATATTTGAACATTTGATTTCAAGTGTAGCTCTAATTTTCACTCATACATTCTATATCGAATTTCTTATAGAGTCTTTCACAACGTCAGTTTAATAGCAATGCGGAGGAGCTTCGCAAATCATCGCTAATTTCGCATTTGACTATTAACAATAGTTAAGCAGTTCATGCATTAGGGCTTCGGGTTTTCATAAGTTATAAGGTTACTCAAACATGAAGGATGAAGTTAAATATGCTATTTTATTTCATACATTACTCTATGTAGATCAACAATCGCCTTGGAAAACTAATATTATGTCGTTACAATGTCAATTAATCTTCAAAAATAATAACGGTCACTTAATCTCTACATTTTGCAAGATCATAGAGAAAATTAAGATAAGAGACTGAATAGTAGCCCCTATGGGAATAATTAA
Organism: Epiperipatus broadwayi; assembly: GCA_028023455.1. NCBI lineage: Eukaryota > Metazoa > Onychophora > Udeonychophora > Euonychophora > Peripatidae > Epiperipatus > Epiperipatus broadwayi. Next base: position 30,455,138 of record JAQFVV010006198.1, read on the forward strand.
AAACTCTTGGGCAATTTATTAGTTGCTAAAACCTGAATATTCCACCCCTAAAAAATCCAAGAACTCTCAATTACGAACAAACCCTTGCGGTCATAAGCTCAACCAGGTATTGCTGGAGGTTTAAACAAAAGATAAACCATAGATAGCAATGCTTAATAACCACGAAAACACATTGTATTTGTCTTGTATATCTAATAGACTAATACATTTTATTTTATTTTTAAAAAAATACTTACTACAAGTAAATTAAAATAACAGACATTTCTAAATTCCAAAAGCAATTGTCTTCACCCTATCCTATAACCATTTACTACATACTTGGAAGCATATGAGAAATTCGTGTGATATTTCTAAATTATTACTACCATGTTTAAATCAAACGGTCTTCTAAAAACAAATTCACAACTGCGGCTTCAGCCATTTATATTTTTAAACTGAAACGCACTTTAATTATATATAAACGTTTAAATTAATAATTTTATTAATAATTCACAAGTCTAGAGATATTCACTTAATGAATAATAATATTATTCAATAAACGTTTAAATGTTTGTGCGTTTGAGGGTGTGTCTTTCTATAAACTCAATTGTTGAGTATGATTTACCTCATTGTCTAAAATGGAGAAAGTTTAATCCAGCAAAAACGGATCTTGCAAATTTGTCTGACGCTTATATATAAAATTAAAAAGGTGGGAGATATATATATTTTTAAAGATGTACAAAACATCTGTTTGATTATTCATTCTCTTAAAATATGTAATGAAAAGCTAAAATGATTAAAACATTATAAAACAGATTTTAAGTTTCAGTAAACATATTTGCTAAATACGTATTTCCATAAAAGTTTTCTTAAAAAAAATAATTCTATGGCACAAATTCTAACTTATAAGATAATAATATAAATGCCACCAGATGGCTCTTCTGTGTCGATCAAAAAAGTTAAATTACTGTCATTATGCATTTTCCGTATGACTTTGTATTTTTTTGTTCTCTAAGTTGAATAAACATAATAACCATTCTCTTTAATAGCATTTTACATATTTTTTCTACTATTTCTTCATTACTCCTGCTATATATTTCTTTTAAGATATCTTTCAAAGGGCATCCTTTAAGAAATCAACCAATCTAACTATTCTTTTTTTAATCTTTTCACTCATAATCCATTTTATTATCTTTTTCAATATTTTTCCATCTTTATTCTTTCAATCTTTCTTCAATCACAGTCCAATAGCATTAAAATGACTTTTCTTACTTCTTACATGGAGTAGGTTCCAGGATATTGTGTATTGAGTGAGAAAGAAAAAAAAGCTGGAGACCACAATTTAAAATAATATTTATAGCAATATTATTTTATTATTTTTTTCTAACTGTATTTTACAGACAAATGTTTGGTTTTTTAATGTTACCAAGTCATTAGGAAATGATATAGAAATGATGTATATATGGCATGAGAGAAAGTTAAGGAGATCTGATCTACAATAGTTAATTTATCATGACTAGTTTAATTCCACATTCTGTTATAGAAACAATGATTTTTTTCTCTTCATGTGTCATAGCATCAGCCGAGAAGCGAACCCGCTAACCCGGGACAACTGCTTCTAAAGCAATTGTCACTGACCTCTCGACCACCAATGCCTGACAGAAACAATGGTTTCCTTGGCTCTCATTATGAAATTGCTATAGCTTGAAAATCAAGAATTGCGGGAAACTTACAGTATACTTTTTATTTTTAATGTTGATCTTTTAAAAAGATCAAACTGAAAAAATATTGTGGATGAATCCGAAATGTTTAAATTTCTCAAAGGAATTGACTGTTATAGAAATCATGTAAAAATGATATGGACGTTTCCAACATATATGGTGTCCCCTTTTTTCTCTCATTTCTTATCTCAGTAAGTTAAAATGCTTATTCTTATTAATATTCAATCCTTAGCTAAACTGACTTAAGTAGATATTATCATTTTCCCCCCTACGTTTGTGTTTGTAATACAAATTTGCATATATTTGTTTATCTGCTATGATTGTGAACTTCACCGAATGTGCACTCAGTTTTATGTTATAAAGGAGAAAAAACCACTTCATTTTGCATATGATGAATAAATAAACAAATGTATGCAAATTTGAATTAAATAGTGAACTTCACCGAATGTGCACTCAGCTTTATATTATAAAGGAAAAAAAAACCACTTCGTTTTGCATATGACGAATAAATAAACAAATGTATGCAAATTTGAATTAAATAAATGTTAGTAAAATGAATCTAATAACCTAATAATATTTAAATTTATCATTAAATATTTATTCTAATATAAAAAACAGCTTTGATTTAAAACTTTAAAATAATATTTTTTTTAATAATAAATTAATTATCTTTATAAGATAATGCTAATATTGAAAATATCTCACAATCTAAAATTTGTTTACTATTTGCATAAAAAATCTATCAGACAAAAGTGCCAATATTCCTAGACTAGATTTTAATTGTTGTTTTGAAAAAAAAGAATAAAGGGCAGAGAAAAGGATAGATTCAGGGCATTTGGTTTGCATCTGCGATAGCATTTTCAGTTAGTAAAAGGATAAACTTCACAAAATAGTGAGTATTATGTATAAGGTATTTAATAAGTGACAATGAAGGTTATAATATTAGAATAGCTTTTGTAATAACAATAATATATTCAGAACACTCACTTCTCATCACTCTCAGATTAACAATGCTCAAATTTCACAGTATCAATGTCTAAATTATTAGCAAACAGAAATGATATATTTCTTTATCTGCAACCTAATTGGTTATATAAGAAATAAAATGTTTATACTGGTAAATGCAGGATTGAAATCCCATGCAATCTGGACATATTCAACCCCTATCTTAATACATAAGAAAATTTGTTGTTATTCATTATTTTAAATTTAAATGATCCACTCTAAATCATTCTAATCTAGAGTCAGTTATATAAGCATGAGTGATCACCGGATATCAAATGGTAGTGCTAATTAGATGCTTAGACTAGTTTCTGGTCATTGGTCTTTGTCAGTGAGGATTTGACTTCACAATTTCAATAGTTTGCAGCGTTCAACTCAAGGCGAATCAATATAAAACCTAGGTAGTTCTAACCCCATATTACCAACTATGTATTTTAATGACATACTTAGGGCTAGTGTTAAAGCTAGAAAAGACAAATCTCAGAATATGGTACCCTTCTGTTATTTATTGAATACACTAGATTACATAAATAAATCCAAAGTAGAATAGAAACAAGTCCGAGATCTGGTTAGCATTATCATTTGGTATTGATGGATTACTTATGCTTATATAAGATATATATAATGTGTGTGCCAATAGTTCTAAACAAGCTTTTCTGATAAATGCCACAAGAGAAAGCATTTAAAATCTCTATCTAGAATTATCCTATCCCCAAACCAATTTCGAGCTACTAGCTCTCCTCAGTGAGGCTTATATATATATATAAATTCTTTATTGTTTATCATGATATACTAGACTGAATATTTAAACAGGTTGCTTGATGATCTTATGAAAGTTGACTTGTCCACAACAATAATTTAGTTTTCCTTTCCAAATAGGATCTAAATAGAATTTTTATATATATATTTAAAATAAATTGAAGTTTTTATATGTAATCAATTTATCATTTATCATGATTATTTTTACATCCCTATATCACCAAATTAGATCCACTAAATCTGGCTCCATCTCCATTCTTTTTTTAGGTATCTGGTTGGCACTACCATTCAATATTTACTTTGTCTACAATTGGTGAAAGAGTCTATCATTCTATATTCACAATAGTTTGTTATATGTTAATAAATTATTCAAAAAACTGACTGCTCCCCTACTATATTATCATTGATTTAATGTTCTATTACTTGTTCAGTGAAGACTGTATTGCATTATAAATAGCCATTCTTTAAAAAGACAAGCCTGCATTTGATATACAAAGGGAGTATTCTTATAAATAAAGATTGTTATTTTAATAAGATATGTTTTTGTTGTTATTGTTTTTGTAAGCTTTTCATTTGTATAATCAATCATTCATAAAGTTTTGATCTCATTATTCAATTTTGAATTAGGATTTATTTTTATGTATTATTAATTTATAATATTCAGCCTAGAATTATTCAAGTCTGAAGATTATTCTCGCTATTTGATTCTAAATCTTCATTTAAACTTCTGGCTTTTATAATAATATTATATCCTAAATCTATTATTACTTTGCATATATTTCCTTTTATTACTAATATATTTTGTTCTAATCCACTTCTTTTGGTAAACTTTGATTGATTTCAAGTTCAAATTTAATGTTTCCTAATCATATAATACATAAATTCGCCCAAACACACACACAAATATTAAAGACACACATATAATCTTGGACCATCTAAATAGATTATCGGTCATTCTGGAGGAATAGCATTCACATGACCATCATGAGTCAACACCATTTTTAATGCACAAAATAATAATTTATTTTATTTATTATTTGATTAATAATAATAAAAAAATTTACAAACAAAAAAAAAAAAACTTTTGTGAAGAATCATACATAATAGCTATTAAATTAACAAAACATTATTTACAAAAACATCATCATCATCATCATAATAATAAAATAATTTCTCCAGACATGGTAGCTGCAACATGGTCACTTATAATACAACCTTCCAACCTACAATCAGAGTACATTGACTTAAAGAAGCAACAATCAATCACATCTTCACAAATGCAACAATAGATATTGTTCAATCATCCAGACATTTTCCAAGTTTCATTTAAGAGTGACATTTAGAAAATTCTAGATAATTTTGTCGACGTCATTCATTCAGACATCGTAAACAGTAATTTAAAGTGAGTTGGTGTATCCTCACACTTTCACTTCCAGTACTTAAGATTTGCCCATATATAAGCATTTGGGTTGGAAAGAATAAGTGGATTCATTTTATTCTTTCCTAAATACTATATCTTGTGTTGGGAGTGAAAGTATTCATTTATTATTAACACTTGTAAAAAGCGCACGCACAATAGCTTGAAAAGGCTGATCTTTAATGCATTATAATCACATAATATTGTAAATACATATTAATTAATAGACTATAGTTGTCATACCACTATAAGAATAACAAGGGCAACAAAAGCAACTGTGAACATAGAAGTGAACTCATTACAAGTAGAACTATTCTAATCAATGAACTATAGGCATGATTGCTCCTGTAACCCATTGCAATCAGATTCTGTAAAATCTAATGTAACATTTTTTGAAGAATTAATAAAGATCTATCTTTGAAACATCATCATCATGTAACTAATCCATAGCATGTAACTAATCCACAGCATGTAAAAATTCCTGTAATCCTATGTAAACAAGGCAAAAAACTCTCCATACAATAGTGCCACCCTGTGCCAAGCAGAGTAATCAATGGATACCAGATGGCTTGTGCAAAAAATCCCTATCTAGTGCCTACTTCATCCAATATCCCCAGACTAGTTTCTGCCATCCATTGATTACTCTGGTTGGCACAGGGTGGCACTACTGTATGGAGAGTTTTGCCTTGTTTAATAACAATTGTGAGCTAGTATAAGAGATAGTGATCATGTGAATCCTATGTAAAACAATAAATCAACTTTTATATATGTAAACCTACAACTACAGATTGTCCATGTAAATACAGCAATCCAAGCTATGTAAACTCATGTAACCCTTTAAGACAAATAAAGCTTATCATTAAAACATCATCATCATAATCATAATAATAATAAGATGATGATGATGATGATACATATAAATCTTGTGCAAAACATATCCTCCTATAGAAAATTTGCAATGTTAATACAAAAAAAATAGTTATGAACAATAGGATAATCAAAATTGTAAACATTTTTAAAATTTTATAAACTGAGATAATGACAATGTCTAGTGCAGGAATTGGATCTTTTTCAAGTGAAGAATCATTTTCTTTAAATATTCGGATCCAAAAATTAAGAGTAGCAAAAACAGGATCAGTCTAGAAATAAAGAAAATTGGAGTCCTCTTATAATCAAACGAACAAAAAATACTTTGACATTAATGAGATTTTCTAACTTGCAATACAAAGTTGGTTTAATTTCAGGAAATAATTTGAAATTTTAAGCAACTTTCAGCTCACATCATTAAGTTGGCTTTTTAATTTGCTTTGTATATAATTCATATTGGAGAATAAGTAAAAATAAATAAAGTGAAAACAATAATACAGTAGCGCCACTCAGTGCAAGCCAGAGTAACCAATAGATGAAGACAGGTTTGTGCATAAAATCCCTATCTACTGCTTACTCATCCAATATCCCCAGACAGTTTCTATCTAGATTGTGGAGTTCATCAGTGAGGAACCTTGGATCTGAGAGCACTGCACCTAAATCTTAGGATCTAATGGACAAACCTTTCTGCATCCATTGATTACTCTGGCTTGCAATGAGTGTCGCTACTATATGGAGAGTTTTGCCTCTGTGAAAACCAGCTTGACAAAAGCATGAGGTATGGTGATCATATGATGTTTGATGGTGAAAACAATAATAGTAAAGAAATAAAATTCCAATGAATTTTTGTTATGAATTTATAAAAATATTAGAAAACTGCTGCTATAAATATAACTTAAAGTCTTGCTTATATTTGAACTCGGTCACTAGATGAGACTGTGGATTTATTATGCAATAGCAATCAAACAGGAGACTATAAAGCAAAATTACAAATAAATATGTTTATCATAATAAAAAGATCCACAAGTTAAGAGTCAAAAAACTTCATATGATTCGTGAGATATGGGTTGTTGCTCCCTCCTGGTTTCAGTAAATAAATAGTAGCAAAAAAAAAAAAATACTCTGATGCCATGGTAATAGAAATGTCTATGTCTTCATTCCAAATTAGAAGCTGGTAATGACAAGTGAAAGTTTATGACCAAACAAATATTTACAATGATGATTTTATAATATGAAAAGGATCAATGACGATATATGTCAATCATCATTCTATTACTGCAAACATCATAGACTAATGCAACCAAAAAAATACATATATTACAATGAGGTTAGAATGCAATCAGTACAATTACTCCAAATAAAGATATTATTATAATATTCGGCAAAATACAACTAGACAAGAGTTCAAGTAAATAATAAAATAAATAATTAATTTAGCTTAACTGAGAACATAGCTAAATAATTTCACAATGTGATGATCAAAATAGTACAGAATCAATAAAAAAAAATCCTAAATAACAATAATTACCAACAAAAACAATATTACCTTGAGAATAAATGTTATTGTAATGAATCCTACATTGATAATAGAAAATATTAAATGAATATAAAATGTATTTACAAGAAAAAATAATATCTCATTTTATTCCAATTGACTAGTAGACAGTTTAGCATAAGTCTATTACTAAGTTAAGCAAAATCCTTGTTAATTACCTATCTAAAAAAACTATATGAAACAAAACTACAGAATAGAGCAATGTCAACAGGAAAACATAAATGATCAAATCCAAAAACAAAGTAAAAATATCATTTATACAATTCAAAATAATATAGGACCAAGTACAGATTTCAGCAGAATTCCATAATTAATCAATTTACAATCACTAAAGATACTGTGAATTTTGCTTACTTCCTTTCTATCTTTTGGATAATTTTTTGACCAGAAAGCAAAATTACCTTGAAAATTATATAAATATAAATACTGAAAAAAAATTGCATGATGAACAGAGTCAAATGCTTAGATAAATCAAAATGCTAAATTGTGTACATTATTATAAAGAACATCCAAAATATTATTTCCAATAACTAAACCATATGGTGCACAGAAATCACTTCATGCATATTCAAGAATGACATGATCTTATCTTTGTTTGCCAATTCAAATACCTTATTAAATTATGAAAAAGTGCTGATACTTATATATTCTTTTCAGAAATAATTGTAATAACACCAATGTTTAATTAAATACTCAGATAGATTAATTAAATAAACTAGAATATGTTTAAAAAACTATTTATCATCTATGAGAATTTTTGATGTCAATTTTCTAGGCCAGAACAGTAGATATGATATAAATAGACAATCAAATGTCATAATGAAATATTATAAACTTCAAAAGAGAGAGAAAGAGAAATTAGAAATAGACCGAAAGCCAATCCACTTTGAGCAACTTAAATATTTTTCACTATTAACTTACAATAAATAATTATTATTTCTAATAAAATGAATTTGGTAAGACATTTTTTTCTATTTCAGAGAAATGTTTTTATTACAAAGAAGTTCTCTATAATAACAATTTAGCCTTTTCAATATCAGATATAGTTTTCTTATCAAGCCACTTTAAATAAACCAAATTACCACCAGAACATTTTACTCACTGGCTTATTTTTTTTCTTCTATTAATTGTTCTGCTGTTCATAAAAAATAATTCCTTTTCAATTAATAATCAATTTAAAATAATGTTGTTTTTTTTTTTTTTATTTTTCATACCCCCCCCCGGCCCCACCCCCCCCCCCCCCCCCCCCCCCCCCTTCTCTGCCGGGGGGGCGGCGACCCCTCTCGGCTAACAACGCAAGACAATGAAAGTTCAAATATTCTGAAATTGGAAAAAAAGCCGTGTTTACATTATTCAAGCCAAAAATGTTATTCCAGTTCTAATTGGATTATAAATTATTCAATATAACATGATAGTTTATTAATAGACAAATAGGCATTTAGTTATTTCTAAAAAACCGATGCAGAATAATAACCTAAAAAATTGCTGCAGAATAATAAAGAATAAGCCATATTACATAAACACAATTCATATTTAAACATTAGGACTAACAAATAAATAATTAAGTAGAATTTTACAAGACTGATTTAATTTATGTAGATAAAAAAAAAAAAGTCCAAGGGTTGACAAATAGAAATATGCTCTTTAATTAGTAAATTAATATTTATATGTCCAATTATCGCAGCAGAGGATAAATATAAATCAAATGATGACAACCCAATAACAACAATATATATATATATGATAAGGACTTGAACTGAGACTTTCAAACTCCTCACAGCTATGCAATCCATATTATACAATTGATACATATGACCACATACATGTGAAAAAGATAAATGATATCCAATATATGTATTTCATGCTAAATCAGCACTCATCAGTTGGCCCAGATCACCATTCTTAAACACATATATACAATCACTGCTCAGTTTATATTAAGATAGCAAATCTTCAAACTTTAATGGACAAGCTTCAATCTTCTCCATTCTCCAACTCTTCAGCTATCCATATCATATATTGGAGATCATTTATTTTTTTCACATGTATGTGACCATGTGTATCAATTGTATAAGATGGATTGGATAGCTATGAGGAGTTTAAAAGTCCGAGTTCAAATACCTTATAATTACATTAAATTTAGTATAGATAATATATATATATATATATAAACTAAAATACCAAACGAATAAACTTTTGTCTAATATTAAGGAAGGTTTAGGGAATGAGCATCACAATATGCAAATGGCTACATTTAAACACTCAATTTGAAAATTAATTTCATTTATAATGTTTCCAATTTGATGTTTTAGCAAAACAATTTATATTTATACATGTCTTGGTTATACAGGTGAAAGAACATTTAAAAAAAAAAATCTGAATTCTGACATTAATTTTATGATATAGTATAATTATAAGTTTTAAGATTGGTAGCATATTCTTAACAGAAACATCGGCTATAAAAGAAATCAAAAAATAGAATTATAAAATATCAAATAAACGGATTTTGGAACCAGCATCTAATATAAGCTGACTGTATTCATGTTTAAAGATTAATTAGTGTAGTTGACACAATACTCAGTTTTAAATTCTTTTTTTTTCTTTTTTTTTTTATCTCTGCCCTTTATTCTTTGCTGTAGTTATATACCTATATAGCCACTAATGATGACAATATTGAAAAAAAGACAAATTCCTATTAATTTATGTTATCTCCATTCCTAACTCGGTCTGACAACAATAGACTCAAAAATATACCATCTGAATTAAAAACTGAAACAACAAAGGCTTATTATACACCTGTGTCTATATATATATAGGTTTGACACGACCCACCACTCTCCACTCTATCTCATAACACTGATACACTTGAACACATATATGTTTAAAAGATAATCACCAATATACGTATTTCATACTATACCAGCAATCATCACTTGGTCCAGATTATATTGGTGATTATTTATCTTTTCAACATGTGTTCAAGTGTATCAGTGTTATGAGATAGAGTGGAGAGTGGTGGGTCGTGTGTAAGTCTGTGCTCATCTGAGTTAAAGTAATGTTGATACAATCAGAAACATTAGAAATAGAAAGTACTGTCAGGTTAAAATCACAGCAATCAAATATTAAAACATGACTGCAACATAAAGTTAAAATTTATTAGTCCCTGATTATCAATATCAGAAGTTGACAGAAGCAAGGTTTTTAGGACCATGTTCTCTAACCTTATTGCTCAGGAGTATATGATGAATTTAAATGCCAATATCAGAAATGAAATCAGTCTGATGATCTTCAAATCCAGAGTTGTTGTTGTTTTTTTTCATATGTCAAAGCATTGGCCAGGAAGCGAACCCGCAACAACTATCTGCAAGCAATTGCTTGCAAGGCAGTTGCGCTGACCTCTCAGCTATTCCAGAGTTGGATCCACATTTACGGCACTTAACTTTTTTTATTAGTCTATATTTTGCTTGGTGATAGTAAAACTGGAAAAAGAGAATTATGCAAATTACATTACTCAAATGACATTTTATAATCTTTGAACATTAATCTTCATAACTAAATGTTATTTCCTACAATTTCTACTTCTGGTACATTTACTATATATTCATTATATTGATAAATTTCTTTATTCAATAGCTTTATCACTTTTGTTAATAAGTTTACAAAATAAAAATATTTCTATCAAGCCAATAATACGCTTCACATTGTAAAAACGTTTACTAAATCTTTTTCAACTCGTTGTTAGCCGAGAGGTCAGCGCAGCTGCCAAGCAAGCAGTTGCTTGCAGACGGTTGTTGCGGGTTCGCTTCCCGGCCGATGCTATGACATATGGAAAAAAAAATATTTTTCAACTTTTTCTCTCTTATTAAAATATGCTTCATTCATAGTTGGGAAACATATGAAAAATGTGTTTGTCCTCCAATAATTAAAGAAGTTTGTCATATATATGAAATGCTAGAGAAATAAATCCCAAACCACTTTACCTGATTTTAAAAAAAAAAATTCAATTATAATCCTCTCTATTTCTCTTAACATTTGAATTTGATGAAGATTTATGATTTTCAGATGATTAAATATTTCAATTTTTTTTTAATTTATCAATTTCATCCATTTAATTAATTATAAATAAAACCTAATATAGGACTTTTTTAAAAAACAAAACATTCTTAAAATTAAATAAGCAAATAGTTCCAGTACATTTTTCAAATTTGTAAACTGGATTTCAAAAACAGATTTTATACCCCATCAAATATAAACTCAAATTCTGCTAAAATAAAAATGGACAACTCATTGCAATTAGGCTTATTAATTTATAAGTATTCACTAGATCGCCCCCCCCCCCCAATTTTGTTTGTAAATGTGTGTACAAACTAATTTATTTATTGTAAAAGGTTAAAAATCACTTGTGAACTTTTGGTTGGATAACAATAGTCTTAAATAATAGGTACAATATTTGGATTAAAAGTATTCTATCTTTAGACTTCATAGAAAGCTGTCTGGTAATATTTATGAGGCAAATCTTCCAAAGGCAGCTTTTATAACATTAGAATTTACAAACGATGAATATACCACACTTATCATATCATACCATTTACACCTTTCTTAAACACTTTATCAATACTTTTATTTAAACAGTTTTGACTGTCCTGCAGTCATCATCAGAGCTCTTGTTAATTCTATTTCCAAAACCCAAAACAAAAGCTCTGATGATGACTGCAGGACAGTCGAAACTGTTTAAATAAAAGTATTGATAAAGTGTTTAAGAAAGGTGTAAATGGTATATGTTAAAGTAGAAATCAATACATAGGAAAAGAAGAAGTAGAAAATTATATACCACACTTCCGAATACATAAATAAATATGAATATAATGTATAACTTCTTTGCAGTTTTACATATTTTAATATCACGTATCTGAAGACTAGCATATTTATAGAAAATATATAAAGATCTACTAAATATATATCAGAATTACATATGAACACCGTTTTACTATCTAATGCATACTTTAAATCAAGATCTCCACTTAGAACACAAAAATTATTGTATAAAAAATTGAATTCTTTATATTATCTTTTCCCTACCAAAAAAATTTATTTCTTACAGGTCTAATGATAAATTTAGGCAGACTTGATTTTTAGTAATCATTATATTAATTGCATCAAAAATGTAATTTGGCAGTATTTAACTTCAATATCTGTGTAAAAATGGTAGAATTAGTAGAACCAAAAATCAATCAATATTCAGTTTCCAATCTCTATAGATTATTGTGTAATAGCTAGTTTTGTTTTGTTTTTTTAAAAAATCCATATTTTAATTAAAATTATAAGTTATTAAAAAAATTCAAGAAGCAATCCTCTACTATTTGTTTATATTTGAAATTGATTATATATTCATGCTCTCCAAATCATATTTTCTAGTTGTTCATATTTCCTGTCATAGCTTAAAATAAACAATTTATAATTCTTTCTATTTTTCTACAGATGTTTTTAAATCTTATATCAAATCATTTGTATTTCAATTTTCCTTTACTTTTCTTTAGAAATACATGTAGAAATTGAGTTCAAAAAAATAAAGTGGAATAAAGGAGCAAATCTCAAAAACTCTATAGAATCTACCTAAGACAAAAGTGGAATAAAGGAGCAAATCTCAAAAACTATATAGAATCTACCTAAGACAAAAGTGGAATAAAGGAGCAAATCTCAAAAACTTTATAGAATCTACCTAAGACAAAAGTGGAATAAAGGAGTAAATCTCAAAAACTCTATAGAATCTACCCACAAAAGTGGAATAAAGGAGCAAATCTCAAAAACTCTATAGAATCTACCTAAGACACATACACACACTATGCACTTGTCACAATACTTGATTTAATTTATGACAGTTTCAGCTGGCTGACAGTCTTCTTTAGACCTTCCAAACTGCCTGAAAATCTGAAGATCTCAAGCCAGTCAAAACAGTCATTACCAAAACATTGTGAAAAGTGCAATATGCTACACTTGTAAAGATTTACAGAGAATCCATTTTTGGAATAAGACATATGATTTGGAAGTATTTTTAAAAAATGAAACATAAATTTGATTAACACTTGTAAGAATATATATCACATCAATCATTTTTATTTCTGTATAGTCAATGCCCTCATCTGACAAATCTGAGATTAAATTGGAACCTTTATTCTTTAATCACCATCATCATCAACAACCATGATCAATCCACTGCAGGATGAAGGTCTCTCCAAGTTCAATCCGTCTTCTCTGATCTTTAGCTTCTCTTTTCCACATCACCCCTGCACACTTTCTTATTTCATCCATCCATCTCACATGTGGTCTCTTTCTGGGTCTTTTACAATCTCTTGGAATCCAGTTTAAGATCTCAATTGTCCATCTATTATCATCTCTTCTAGCAATATGTCCATCCCAACTCCACTTGTCTTTTAATTTTTTCAATGAGGTCAGTAACACCTGTTTTTTCTCCGATGGGAATAATATTTTTAAAACTACATTTTAGTTACAGTGAAGACTATCAACTTTAATATGATGAAATTCTATTCTTACTTCTTATATAAAATCAAACAATAAACAATAACCATGTGTATTTTTAATCTAAAAATGGATTTGATAACCCTGTTTAATAAATTTAACTTTGAAAAAAAAAAAATTATATGTTGTCTTGTGTAGTTTGTTACGGTGGTAGATTCTAGACCTTAAAATCTATAAATCATGGCCTAAATCTGTCACTTCTACTTATCAAACTTCTTATGAATCTAGAACAATAAAACATTCAATAATTGCATTTACTGGCACATAGGACACAATGTCCTATAAGACACACCTTTTTAACACACATTTTTAAAATAAATAAATAAATTTCTACACTTTTTCATGAATTTCCATAATGATTTACTGTACAGTACGAATTTTATAGTTATTGATGCCTACAAAAAATGTAACTATGGAACACTGTAGTTAGATATCTTTTAATCTTCATCCTTAAAACTCTGAAATTCAACTCTAGAGCTAAATGAAAAATCACTTGAAGTCTCTTCTTCAGAAACTGAGTCTTCGTATAACAAATCATCCTCTGCGCCATCAAGTGAGCTATGAATTCCACATTTCTTAGATGGCTTTACAATGGTCTCATGTTTCTCAGCATCCCATGAAGTTTTGACCCATTCACAAATCTGCAAAATGTGAAGCCTCTTCCTTCTTTCTGCTGGTATCAGTTCATAATCTGTAGACTGCATCCAACTGTTCCCATTTCTCATTCATAAATCCTTTAAATGGTTTATTAATGCAGATATCTAAAGGTCACCTGGAATTACAGCAGAGTTTTCAGTTGGTTGATTTTATTTTTCACAGCTTCTGTTACGTGACCCTGAAGCTGATTCCATACTAGCAAGACATGCTTCTTTAAAAAATCCACTAAGGTGCCTAAACCACATATTGTTCATCCACATCTTCACCATCCCCTCTTCATTTATCCAGTCCTTAGGATGAACTTGCAAAAACACATCTTAGACTCACTGCAATTTGAATTCATAATTTTGATTACTGCCGCATAAGAGGCACCCCATATTTTAAATATATTTTGATGGGGAGGGGGGGTGCGTACCATATGCTGGCAAATATGATATATATATATAAGGAATTTAAAGGAAAAAAACACATTTCTTTCAGTTTTTTTATTATAGAATCATAATCATTACTGAAGCCCTCTCTGAACGATGATGAAGATTGTACATGTGTATGTTAAATTGTTATCCATTTTTTTTAATTCACTTATATTTCAAACATATTTTTACTAGTCCCCCCCCCCGCCATCAAAAATTTGAAGCAATAAATTCTGATCTATTTTTAAGCAAGTCTTTTTTTAATGGAAATACATAAATTTTAAACTATACAATAATCTTAGAAAGTATATCACCATAATCTATCATATTACTGTTATTGTTGTCACATCCAAATCTGAATAAATGAGCTCATTATTTCTCCCCAATTCTTAGTAGATTGCTCTTTTAATGGTCATTATCTTACTCGCTATGGAAATTGATTGCATTTGAAATCAAGTGTTAAATGATTTATAGTACCACTCACATAAATGATAAAATTCATATTATACACAGTTAAGTTTTGTTTACGTAAATTTGGGACATTATTAATCTTTTCTTTCATTCAATGAAATATATATATTTCTTGCTTTTTAAATATTTTCAATATTTTCAATTGATAAAATTTTTATTTTATTTTTATAAAATGACTTCCAATAAATAGCTGATTGTTTCATAATTTTAGCTTTAATTTTTAAAACTCAGTCACTTTTAAGTAAATCACCCAAAAATGTCTGGTCACTTTTTTTGTAAAAAAAAAAAAAAAATCAGTTTTTACCCTCCTAATGTGGTTCAGCAGAAAAATGATAAGCAGGCATCCATTGGTTATTTGTTATGAACTTCAGATTTGACATTTGATTAATGTTTTTATTTTTTTAAAAAAACTAAAATCCATTGTCAAAAAATACTAAACTACAGTATATATTATTTTTTTTAGTTACAATTAAAACAACATCCAAATGGCATATACAGAAAATAAATATCTTTTATTTGGGATAAAAACAGCTAAACCAAAAAATATGTTGATTAATAATTAGTAGTATGCATATCCTTGTATGTATGTTGACTGATTATCAGCGATTTTTTATCACCAAAAAAAATTTTTGACAATGGGTATTGTACTTGTTTAATCTGCATCCGGGAAATTTAGAATTGCTTGACAAAGATTATTATAACTAATAAGTTCATGTTTTGTCTATTTCATATTTTTCATTGCTGACGTAATTACTAATGACTTTTCTGAGTTATCAAAGTTTATAAAGTTAAAATTAAGACCTATATATGTGCGGAGATGGTAATCTGGACCAACTGATGAGTGCTGGTTTAGCACGAAATACGAATATTGGTGATTAATTATCTTTTCAACATGAGTGTGATCAGATGGGTCAGCAATACAAGATGGCACTGAGACTAGTGGGTCGTGTGAAAGCCTGAGTTCGAATCCCGCATATATTACATATATATAAATGCAGGTTTAAGCCTGTACAACGTACTAATTAAGACCTGTATAAAATAGCAGCTCTATTCTAAAAAAAAAAAAAAAATACTAATTATCATTAATCTGAAGAGGATACTATCAAAGCGGTGAATACATACATCAAATTGAATAATTTTATATTAATCAATATTGAACAAATGATGAAGTCAACTGTAAGAAATTGCGAATGGTGCCAGATGAAGAGTGCTTCTTTGTTCAGTACGAAATGCATCTTGGAGATCATCTATCCTTTTCAGATGCTTTTATTCAAGTTTCAAAAATATATGGTGGAGTGGAAGTTTGAAGTATACCTAAATAAAAATATACATTTACCTTAACATTTACAGCGATAATACATAGCCAATTCAAAACCTAAACTTTCCCCAACTGATTATCAATAGCCAAAATAAATAAAATTCCAAATCAGTTAAATAGAACTATTATGCTCAGCCTATCATGTTAGGTTCAACATCAGATGATCTTCCAAGAAATTGATTATATGATCTTTTTTTTTTTTTTTATAAATGTAATTACATAGCGGTCTATTGCTTTCAATGGGCTATTCAAATTAATGCACTAAACACTGTAATAAACCAAAGCATTCAATCCAAACCACTAGAATATCCAGTTATTTAATTTTAAAACTATTTTACCTAAATATTTTGTTATTTATAATCTAAATAGAGTTATATTTAAGCATGCTTTTCCTGGTGCTGACATAAACTCAGATCATAATTAGATTATGGCTAATTTAAAGTTAAGTTTAAAAAGAATTAAAACAGGGAAAAGGTATGTAAGATGGGACTTTTATAAATTGAGAGAAATGGAAAAGGGAAAATTTGGTTTAATATGTGAAAATGTAATAAAAAGAATTTTTAAAGATGAGGAATATATTAATATTTCTAATAAGTGTTAGTATAGGATTAAAGAAGGAATTGTTGAAAATAGCACAAAATGAAATAGGTATTATTCAGTTAAGGAAAGCGAAACGACCTTGGATGTCTGAAGATGAAAATATAGAAGTATGAAGAAGATGGAAGAATGTAAATCCTGAGGAAGGGCAAAGTGCATATAAAAAAATTAATAATGAGCTCAGAAGAGAAACAGATTCAGCAAAAGAAAACTGATTGGAGAAAGAATGTATAGTGATAAAAATGTTTCAACAGGTGAAAAGATATGATCTGGTATATGATAGGATAACAAATGTCACTTGAGAGAAAAAGACATGGATAGCAAGTGAGACTGCAGATAAGAATGGAAAGAGATTAACTGATAGCAATGACATATTAAAAAGGTGGAAAGAATATCTTCAGGGTCTTTTTAGAAGAGAAAATAATTTCATTAATTATGAAATTGAAAATGAAGAAGATATTAAAAAGAATGATAGAAGTATGAACATATTGCCAGATGAAGTAATAAAGTCAATTGCACAAATGAAGAATGGTGAGGCTGTTGGATTTGATGCAAGACTTATAGAATTTTTGAAAGAAATGGAAGAATTTACTATGAAGAAAATAGTTAGACTTTGCAATTTAATATGTAATAGTTGAGTATGGGCTGAAGAATTTTTAAAAACTATAATACTTCCAATTGCTAAAAAGAAGAAAGCTGTTAAATGTGAAGAGTATAGAACAATGTTTGTTATCTAATACTTCTAAAGTTTTATTGAGGATTTTAACTCCAAGAATTTATGGAAAGGTAGAATATTATATTAAAAAAGAACAGTTTGGTTTTCAGAGAAGAAAAATTGCAAGAGATGCTATGTGTTGTTAGAACAATTACAGAGAGATATATTGAAAAAGATAAAGGAATTGGTATATATTTTGTGGGTTTGAAAAAATCTTTAGATAAAGTAATCTCAAAGAAACTTATGACCATCTTAAAAAAATAAAGGAATATTTTGGAAAGAGAGAAGTTTGATTTGGAATATGTACAACAGACAAAGAATAAAAATTAGATTGGGGAATAATGAGATTGATGAAGTGAATATAGAAAGAGGAATTAGGCAAGGATGCAATATATCATCTGTTCTTTAAATAATTATTTAGACTGTGAAAGAGGAAATGTTGGCGGTAGAATAATGAAATGTATAAGATTTGCAGATGATATGGCTCTTATAGCTAAGCATGAAAGTGTCTTTAGAATATATTGAATAAATTGAAAAAAGCAATGTGGAAAGAAGATTAATGTTGATAAGACTAAGTATTTATGGATAGGGAGGAATGTTGAAGATAGAATAATAAAATGTATAAGATTTTCAGATGATACAGCTCTTATAGGTGAGGATGAAAAGTGTCTTCAGAATATATTGAATAAATTGGGGAAAAAAATGGAATGAAGATTAATATTGAGAAGACTAAGTGTTAATGGATAGGGAGAAATGTTGGAGGTAGAATAATAAAATTTGCAGATGATCTGGCTCTTATAGCTGTGGATGAAAAGTGTCTTCAGAATATGTTGAATAAATTGGAAAAAGAAATGTCGAATGAAGATTAATGTTAAGATGACTAAGTGTCTATGGATAGAAAGAAATGCAAAAAGACTACAAACTGAAATCTGTGATAACATAGTTCAACAAGTAAAGAGATTTAGATATTTGGGTAGTTGGTTGAGTGAGGATAGAAATGAAAATGAAGTTAAAAGAAGAACTGCATTGGCAAAGGAGTTATTTATTAAGAGAAAGAAAATAGTTTATGGACCTTTGAAGAGAGAATTAAGAAAAAAAATAAATGCTATATGTGGAGTGTACTACTGTATGGTTGTGAAACATGGACAATGAATAATAAAATTAGGACAAGAATGGAAGCCATTGAGATGTAGACATGGGAAGAATGGGAAAAAATCAGTTGGATGACTAAAATAACAAATGAAGAAGTTTTGAAAAGATTAAATGAAAAAGAAGATTAATTGAGGGAGTCAGAAAGAGAAAGAGAAACTGAATTGGACATGTATTAAAAAAATAATAGTTTTGTGAAAGATGTTTTGGAGAGAATGGTGACTGGAAGTAAGAAGAAAGGATAAAAAAAATTGACATTGGATGATGATGTGTCTAATCTCTGGACCTGTTCATGGGACAGAATACTATTGATGATGATACAAAACACTAAGAAATCATGTGTTTCTTAAATTCCTTTACGCAATATTTAATAATGGTATTATTTCCACTCCCAACCTTATGTAAACAATAATGTCTTATATCTTTATTTATATGAAATTTAAAAAGAATGGGGAAGTATGGAGGTTGTTTAATATATCTTTAAAGATATTACACATGGGAAAGAGAAAGGTGAATAACTCCATGTGTGTGTGTGTGTGTTTAAAATTTAAAAAATCAGATATATTAATCTTTAACTGAGATTTAAAGTTTATATCTGTGCTAGAGATAATCTCCAGCTTAGAAAATGATTAGTAATAATCAATGGTGTCAAAGTTGCGAGTGGAATGAATTTGACAATGATAAATAAAAATATAACAATAAATTAATTTTCAATAGATATTAACTGATAACAACTAATTGCTTAAACATTTCCAGAACTGTTTTTCAGGTAATTGGTTATATCTTCATCAGAATTAATAGTTATCTAATGGTTTTTTGAGGCAAAGTAATATAATAATAAAAAAAAAAAACAATTATATAATAGTGCAGATATGTAATCAGACTGC
Organism: Epiperipatus broadwayi; assembly: GCA_028023455.1. Lineage (NCBI taxonomy): Eukaryota > Metazoa > Onychophora > Udeonychophora > Euonychophora > Peripatidae > Epiperipatus > Epiperipatus broadwayi. The sequence continues at coordinate 30,475,182 of JAQFVV010006198.1, forward strand.
TATTTAAATATCCATTCACTGATCAAAATGTTCATAGGGTTGTAAATGAAAATAAATCTCATTGCACAAAACAAAAAGCTAACAAACTTAGTATAATGAAGGTTCATTGTAGGAAATCAAAATAATTTAATACTACCACAAATTTAGATAGTAGAATGAAACTATGATATACAATATATCTATGTATACTACTGCATTTACATGCTATATAAATAAACAAAAAAAAATGTAAAGAAAAACATTAAAATTTGTTAATTATATCAATTTTGTTGCATAATAATAGCTATTGTCTTTGTCTTGGAGTGACATGCACAATCACATTTATTAATAAAGTTTCTGTTGGTTAAGTTGAAAACATATATATATATATATATTATTCATCACTTTGATGTAATAAAGTACTCACATAATATAATGTTTAAATAGTAGAAAACTCTCTAAACAGTAGCGTCACCAAGTCCAAGCCTTTGTAATCAATGGATGTAAGGTTTGTGCATAAAATATTTATCTAGTGCCTACACATCCATTATTCCCAGACTAGTTTCTAGCATGTGGCTTTCATCAGTGCTGAGCCTTGGATTTGAGAGCACTGCACCTAGATCTTACAATTTAATGCCACCTTTTACCTATTTAATTAACTATAAAACTAGTCTGGAGATAATGGATGAGTAGGCACTAGATAGGGATTTTATGCACAACCTTTGCATTCATTGATTACAAGACCTATATTTGGTGGCAATGCCTGCCAAAAATATTGAGCAGTGCTTTCTTATTTTTTAATTACTATCACCATATGTAAACAAAAAAAAACACTAACACAATAGAATTAACACTACCATTAAAACTGAATCATTCAATCCAAGATTGTAGTTAAAATTCTTCACCCTTCAATCAATCTAATGCTGTGATAAAATTAAGTGGTCAGTCCATATGTGGAGCTCTTACTGGAAAGTCATCCTCCTTACAGCTCGCACAGAATGGCTCTGAAAAGTTGGTTTTGCAGCAGTGAAAGGTACCTTTTATATTTATTTGGTCCTTTAAAGACCACATTTTGTTGCTAATGCACTCTTCCATTCATTAAATCTCAGTTTTAGTGCATTTTTAACATAATTTCCCTATGTCTATCTTGTGCTTATCAGCATTTAACTACCTCACCCTCCCCTGTTTGGTGGGTTGTTCAACTGTTTCATGGATCATAAAGAGTTTTATTCCCCATTTCTCTTACTCCAATTTCTCTCTCACTCAGAACTTATTTATAAAGTTTTTTGTGTGTTGTTCCAGTTATTTATGCCATTTTTAACTTTTTTTTTTTCCAGATACTTCCTCCTCTGGGGTAACTAACCACCTAAAATTTTACTCAATTTTCTCATTACTCAACTAAAATTGTTAATAACAAGTTTTCCAGTCTTTTTCTTTTTTGCTTTTACATCAATATATTTAATTTCTCCCATTTCAAAATTGTTTTATTCATATCACTTTTCATTCTTTCAAACGTTTTAAAGATGGCCACTGCCCCTAGCGGGAAAAATGTGCAGAGACTTAAAATACATGAACTAAAACCTTCAAAATTACCCAAATTTTACCCATATCAAATTTCAAACAAATCTTAACTAAAAGCATCATCACCAAAGAACTTATTTCAAAGACTCCATCTCCTTGCCTTCTGGATTTTCCTCCCTTTAGGCTGTGGTTTGCTCTATCAAAATTAAAAAGCAAGTCAAAAAGAACAACATAACCAATCATAACGCCATTCCAAACACAACGAGAAAAACTAAAATTACTCATCTACAAAAGACAAAAATCAGCCTGCTGCATCTAAGCATTACTCAGAAATCTCCCATCCATCCCTGAAACCTCCAAAGACTTAACATATAACAATTCCTTCAAAATTAATGACACATATGGATCCTACTATCAATCCATCAGGGCAGCCAAGCCTATCAACATTGCTCCTTGCCAAAGACTCATCTTTGCCTGGACCTCATACTCTTTCCATATCCTCTTCCCATTTCATATGTATTCCCTTCACCATATTGTACTTGAATTTCATTTTGCCATGTAATCATCTCTTTGTAAACCTTTTTTAACTGTTGTGTATTTTGTCTTTATGAAGAATAAAAGCTTTCATCACTGAGAAAAAAATTAAATGGTGATTTTTGCTAGGAAAGTACTATTTCATGAAGACATGTCCTAATGAAACAAAGAATTATCCATTAGTATAAATTTTTTTTTATTAAAATATATTACAGATTGAAACTTGGATTATATGGTTTATCTTTATTAATAAAGATTTAATAATTTGATAATAGAATTTTAGCTGTCCTTTGTTTTTGAAAATCAACATTTAGAACGAAATTGTAATTTCTTTGTTTCTGTATTAGGCAGATAATTTATGTAGCTTAAGGAATAACTTAATTCATTTATAAAGTTAAGAGCGTGCTAATAGCTCTAAACAAGCTTTTTTTTTTTATTTATGATAAATGCTACTACAAGAGAAGGCATTCAAATCGTGGTCCCCATCCCCAGACCGGTTTCGACCTATGGGTCTCTTCAGTGAGGAGTTGGGACATTAGATCTAAAAAACCAACTCACTGAAGAGACCCATAGGTCGAAACCGGTCTGGGGATGGGGACCACGATTTGAATGCCTTCTCTTGTAGTAGCATTTATCATAAATAAAAAAAAAAGCTTGTTTAGAGCTATTAGCACGCTCTTAACTTTACATTTTAGTAAGTGCAAGCTATATATAAGTCATGTGACTTCTGACTTGTTACTATTAATTCATTTATGTAATTTAATACATTGTATAGACTTACACACACCTGCATATATAATGTAATATATAAGGAGTTCGAACTCAGACTTCCACACGACTCTCAACTCTCCATACCATCTCATATTGTTGATCCACCTGATCACACACTTGTTGAAAAGATAAATAATCACCAATATATAAAGATGTACTACAGATAGAAATCTATGTAGTTTTACATTTTTTATTTTGATATCTTAAACAATTAGTGATTTGATATTAGAAATTGTGACCATGTTTTATCTTTCATTTGTTGTTGAAAATGGACCTTTACCATAAAAATTATAAATTGCAACTTATTGGTATATAATATAGTAATTTAAAAATTATAATTTCTGTGCTTGTGGACTATGAGATAGCTTAAGAAATTAGTTTATTTTTTTTATATAAAAAATAAAAAATGGCCGCGTGCTTGTGTGCTTTTTTAAAAATAATATTTACTAAAAAATTAGTAATTTGACATAAGAAGTTGCCATCATATTTTGCCTTTTATTTGTTATTGAAAATAAACTTTTAGCATAAAAACTAATTTATTTACTTATAACTTATGCAGATAGTTGAAAATTTTATGTAGCTTAAGAATAAATTTAATTTATAGAAAACTCGGCACACAGTTTTCCTTTATATATATAAATCTTAAACTGAAACTGGATTTCGAGAGATTGTAAAAGACCTAGAAAGAGACCATGTGTGAGATGGATAGATGAAAGAATGAAGTGTGCTGGGGTGATGTGGAGAAGAATGGCTAGAGATCGGAAAATATGGATTGATCTTGGAGAGATCTTCATCCCGCACTGGATCAATAATTGTTGAAATGATGATGAAGATGATAATGATATATATCAGCTAAAGGAATAGCAATTTGATCTTAATATATTTTTGTTTCATTTTTTTAATTGATATAATTAAATTCTTAACATAGCATTGCCAGCTTTTTGTTCTGTTGTTTAATTAGAGGATTAATAAAATTCTTAAAAGTTGAGAATATGTATACAATGTGTCCCAATAAAAAGATATTGATGACTGATTTTTTTTTTTTTGCTAGCTGCCTGCTGAATTAACTTATGTGTTAGATAATGACATAGTTTAACATGTCTGAATCGTGATACGACATAATGATAGTGTTTTTCATAACTTAATCCATAATGGAACAAAGAGTTAATATTAACTTTTATTTTAAATAGAGCAAAACTGCTAATAAAAGTGTATGAAATGATTCAAACTGTATGTGGCAATGAAGCTACGAATCTCAAAAATATTTCCAAGTGATTTGCAAGATCAACTTTTTCATTAATTATAATCTGAGTATATTTTTACAGTGCTATGTTGGTTGCTCTTAAGAATATTCATAAAATATAAGGGTTCAAATCATTACAGTTTAAATTAATGATAATATACATATATTAAAAACTATAAAAGTTTTGTAATATAATAGGCTTTCTATACATTATTTGATATTTGTGCTTTATCCTGTTTGCCAAACTTAGCAGATCTTTTTTTTTTTAATAAATAGTTTCAGGGGCATATAATAAATGTTAAAAAACATAGAGACAAAACTCTCCAGTACAGTAGCGCCACTCAATGCAAGCCAGAGTAATCAATGGATGCAGAAAGATCTGTGCATAAAATTCTTATTTAGTGCCTACTCATCCATATCCCCAGACTAGCTGGCTTGCACTGAGTAGTGCTACTGTATGGAGAGTTTTGACTCTGTGAAAAACAGCTTGTGTACACATAAAGAATGGTAGTAATGTGATGAAATGTTAAAAAACAAAATGGCTGACAAGTAGTAATGGTATTTAATATTTACAATTTTTTTTTAAACATTATTGCTATTTTGAAAAAAGAAAAATTTTTGCAAAAATTAATCATAATGTTTCCAATTTATTTATTTATTGATATTTTTTTATTATTAAGACAACTTATTAATACAAAAATAATAGAAATATAAGAAATGTAAAGTGTCATACAGTTCAAATTAATGATAGTATACCTATATCAAAAACTATGGAAGTTTTGTAATATAATATTCTTTCTATACATTATTTTAATGTATATAATAGTAAACTACGCACACAGTAGACCAATATCTTTTCTTGCTAAACTTCATATTTAAAAGTGTCTAAAATCTGTTTTGTAAATGTATTTCAATATGTTTCTGAGTTTAAAATCTATCTCTGCTGATAAAGAGTATTTCCTAGAAAACAATCTAGGAGTCTTTATTTTTTATCGTTTTCAGTTTCAGAAATTTGTTATTAATAATAAGTAAAGATTAAAATTGCTTACAGAAAGCATTTGTATATAAAATTCTACAGAAGTTTTATTACATAATTTTCACACAACTTAGAATGCATTAAGAACACTCAATATCCTAATTATGGTTCCCATGCAAATCCATGTCTGTAACATGCATTGATTGAAAGTATGCTGAATCACATAAAAATTATGTATCAAAGATTCTACAGTTGAATTTCTTACTATAAGATCTTTTCATTAACTCGTAGTAAATCGTAAGATTTCGAATTGTGGACTTAATTAGTGAAGTATTTAATAGCTTCACACTCTTAGATCAAAACACTTCTGCTTCACCTATTTATATATAAAAGTAGGTCGAAATAAAGAAGGGATTCTCTCTTTTCTTCATAGCGTAAGCATGTGTTTTAAAGACCTACAGAGGTCCCTAGTGACGATTTTTTCAGACGCTCATTGCTAAGGTTCACAGCCTTGTTAAAACTATTACATAAATACTAATTGTAAATATTTCAAAGAGAAAGGGTCAACCATAAATTATATCCATGTACTATATTTAAAGTTTATAAACAGGGAGAATGATTATTAGGAATCAATATCTCTTTGGTAGCAACTAATAATAATAATATATCAGGAGCAAACACTGGCTTTAAAAATGCAATGTAAGCACTGACTTTTGATCACTATTGGATATTAAAAGTTTCCATTCTACCCGTAACCTAGGAGATACATAATCTTGACACATTAAACAATTCTTAAGTTTTGTTTTAGGTAATCAAGCAATAGCAATTTGGACTATTTCGCATAGAACCAACTTTAATTTTATAAGTATATGAAATAGGTATTGATAACCTAGCACATGCTTCTTACCATATTTTTACAGTTTTATACAACAACAAAAAAATATTATGGTGTGCTGATAAATGTATTCATCTTTAATAGTATGAAATGCCAAAATATAATGGCAATATGAAAGCTGTTGCCATTATTTAGTCCATCATAATGTATTAATGAATTGTATATATATTAGAAGGGATTTGAACTCAGATTTTCAAGCTCACTACAGCTATCCATTCCATCCTATACAACCAATACACAAAGATAAATGATCTCCAATAGATGTATTTTTTGTTGAATCAGCACTCATCAGTTGGTCCAAGTCATCATTTCCCATATATATATAATCAGTGTTCAGTTTATATTAAGATAGCAAATCTTCAAACTTTAATGGATATGCCACCCTCCAAATCTTTAGCCATATATTCCATCATCACATTGTCAGAGATATGGATGGCCTAAAGAGTTTGAGGGTGGAGAAGATTGAAACCTACTCATTAAAGTTTGAAGATTTGCTATCTTAATATGATTTGAGCATTGATCATATGTATGGGAGATGATAATTTGGACCATCTGATGAGTGCTGCTTCAGCACAAAATATGTGTATTAGAGATTTACCTTTTTCATTATGTATGTGGTCATGTGTATCAGTTGTATAGGATGGGTGGATAGCTGTAGGGAGATAAAAATCGGAGTTTAAATCCTCTCTAAATTACATTAAGTTCTGTATAGATAATACGCTTGTATTTAATATATATATATAATGAGCATTTGATTACTACATGCATTATCATTTAATTATTTGAATATATTCCAAATTCAAATGCTACAAAACAGGGCTGTCCAATCTTTTTGACAACTTTGAGCTACATTGGGAAAAGAAGTTGTCTTGGGTCACACATAAAATATACAAACATTATCAAAATCTGATAAGCAAAAAAAAAAGTTTTGCATAATTTCCATGATAAGCATCACCACAGATAAGCAATAAAATCCTTAAATAATACTCCTAATTATGGAGTCACCTATTAGGAGAGTCTTTTAAATTCATGATGCAGATTCTAATGTTTGTAATCACTAATATAGAAAATGTGCATATCTAAATAATAAAACATCACGGATGCTTTTACATATTCATAAAAGTAAATGTGGGAAACCGTTGGATATTTGGTGCGAATGCGTTCACATTTAATTTAATTACATCACACATGTAATCACACACAAAAAAATCTCATCGTGTTTTAGCCGCATTCATAGCAATTCTGGCCTGCGTGTTGTCCTCGGACCGTAGATTGAACAACCGTACTATAAAATATCTACATTTAGAACTACCAATATTTGCGTATATATAAAAGAAAAATGTGTAATAGTTTTTAATACACATATCCCGCTATTTACTTTTTGTATGTGTACATATTAATTTGAAGCAATGTTAAAAATGGTATAGTTTCAGCTTTTATCCTTGGAATTATTTTCTTGTTTTGCGTTTATTTTGTTTGATGACTTTTTTCAACAAAAATGTCTAGCAGTGAAACGAATGAGTAATCTGTTATTACAGTTGGTGAGAAAGACATCCTGCTTAATAATTTAGAAGTATTTCCTAATTTCTCTAATGCCAGGGAGAGGACTCATGCATACATTTTTATTTTTAAAGACTGTTTCTTTATTCATACTTGGTGACTAAGTCAACCATTTTAAAAATGAATGAAAGTCTAACGTTATTAATGAAGTTAGAGATGTTAATACTAAATATTTAATATCTGAGATTCAAACATGGGTATACGCATAATATTAACTGTGACAATAATAATAATAATAATAATAATAATAATAATAATAATAATAATAATGGTGTAAAAATATGTTCTACAGATTACAAACGAAAGGTGGCTGCTATTTTTTATAATTAATGTCAAATATTCTCTTCTTTTTTTTAAATATATATTTAACCACACTCGTTTACAAATGGCTTCAATGATAATGATGTTTCAATGATAATGATGATAATGATATATTGTTATAAGTAATTGCATACGATCCTGACGTCATTGGTATTGTTCAATACAGTCATTAATGAATTAAGTCCAAATATTGATATACTAGCATAAATTATGTTAAAGAATCCAGTAATAGCGTATAAACTCACAAAATAATACCTCAATATCTTAGTCTTTATATTCTACTGCTTATACACAAGATAAAGCCAAGAACTACTAATCATTTATAATATGCATACACACACATATATATAAACAATAATATAATTAGAAGGGATTTGAACCCAAGTTTTCAAGCTCCCTTCAGTATTCCACTCCATCTTATACAACTGATACATATGACCACATAGATCTGAAAAAGGTAAATGATCTCCAATATGTGTATTTCATGCTGAACCAACACTCATCAGTTGGTCTGGATCAACATCTTTCACACATATACTTAATCAGTGCTTGATTTATATTATAATAAAAAATCTTCAAACTTTAATGCACAAGTTTCAATCTTATCCTCTCGCCAACTTTGTGGCCAGCTATATCATTGAAAATCTGATGATGGTATATTTAAAGCCCTTGTTTATATATATGTAGGAAATGATGATCTGGACCACCTGATGAGCGCTGGTTCAGCATAAAATATTATATCAGAGATCATTTACCTTTTTCACATGGAAGTGATCATGTGTATCGGTTATACAAGATGGAGTGGATGACTGAAGAGCGCTTGAAAGTCTGAGTTCAATGCCCCTCTAATTACATCTAGCTTGAGTATATATACTATACTTGTATTTAATAATATATAAAAAATATGATACATTTATAATCTTATTCAGTTTCTGTAATATATGTCTGTTTTGCTATCATCTTCTTATAAGATATATTTCATTCCAATATCAGCCTTTCAAGCTAATTGAGCACGTGCCTTTTGAGAGTGTTAAATAAATGAATACTCTCCTCTTCAATCCAAGATATAGTATTTATGCAGGAATAAAAAGAATCCCTCTTATTCCTACGACTCAAATTCTTTTATATGAGCAAATCTGAATGACGGTGTAATTACTTAGAAGATACTCACTTTAAATTACTATTTACGATGTTTTTTGACTGAATTTGGTGTAATTACTTAGAATTTACTAAACGTCATTCTTACTGAAAATATACTCACGCTCTCTTCAACAATTCTTCAGATTTGCTCATATAAAAGAATTTGAGTTGTAGGAATAAGAGGGATTCTTTTTATTCCTGCATAAATACTATATCTTGGATTGAAGAGGAGAGTATTCATTTATTTAACACTCTCAAAAGGTGCATGCTCAATTAGCTTGAAAGGCTGATATTGGAATGAATATAATTGCAAGCACGGCGCTAGATAAAATATTTGCTTATTTACTTATAAGACTTATAGTAAAAGAAATCTAAAAAAATATGAAAAAAAAAAATAGTAAAAGAAAACTAATGATTTACTAATTAATATATCTGCCTGTTATACAGGACTTCAAATGCTATAATATGATACTATTTCAATAAGAATGAATGTAACAATCTCTTGTGAGTGTTTAAGATTTGGATTTTAGTGATAAATATGTGCATATGTCATTAACTGTTATTTACATTCTCAAAATAAAGTTATGAAATATATAAATATTATCATGTTCATTACATATATGATATTCTATTTTTCACACATTCAAACAAAAATATATATCTTTATTATAACTTTACAATACTAGCAAAAAAAAACAAAAAACAATTTTTTTCTAAAATGGTTTCATCCAATAACAAATAGATCTTTTCAAGTGAAATTCAACAAGATACTTACACTATATATATGCAAAGCAAAATAGCCTTCCCATTCTTCACTTCAAAAAACAATTTCCTTTAACATCAAAGGACGTCTTCATGAGATTGATGGTCTAAGATTAAAAAAAAATTATCACAACTGTTTCTTTTACTTTTCTTTTTAATTAACTTTTTTCCATAAAAGATAATCTCTGCATTGTCAAATAATATTTTTGACCTGAATATATAAAACGGACATATCTTTTTTTAACTCTACTCTTGTGAATGTTACCTCTTTCATTAAGACTTAATTTAGTTTGACCTACATAAATTTTATGACAATAGCGAGAAATCTTACAAATTGTACCAGGAATAGTGTTTTCCTGAAGGTTTGTGATGACGGCGTTCTAGTTGTATTTTTATATTGGACTATTTCCATCATCTAATATATGTATTGAATGTCTTTAGAAAAATTTGAACTTTTTTAAAAAATCCTAATACATTCAACTGTTAGTAATAGCACATCAAAAAGCTTAGTATAAGCACATTGTTTCGAGAAGTATTAGTCTCCCCTCTTCTTCAGGTGTTGCTGGCCTGATCAGTCACAGTACTGGCATGGGATTCGAACCTGGGTCCTTAGATTCTTGAGTTTTGAATTTTAAGGTAATGCAGGATGGCTCAGTTGGTTAGTGTTACCTTAAAATTCAAAACTCGAAGAATCTAAGAACCCAGGTTCGAATCCCATATTAGTACTGTCACTGGTCAAGCCAGCAACATCTAAAGAAGAGGGGAGATTAATACATCTCGAAACATTGGGCATGTACTAATCTGTTTGATGTGCTATTACTAACAGTTGAATGTACTTGGAAAATTTATATAAAAGTTAAATTTTTCTAAAGAGATTCAATACTTATATTAGTTGATGGAAATAATCCAATATAAAAATACAACTGTAACAGGAATAGATTTGCTATTAATTGACTGCTTTGAACTATTTAATAATGTATTTAAATCAAGATTTTTCTTCCAGGTCATTATTATTCTACCCAAGAAAGAACTATTTTTATAAATCTCATAAAGACATCCTTTGATGTTAAAGGAAGTTGGTTTTTGAAGTGAATGATTCGAAGGTTATGATGTTTTGTGTATATATCTTGTATGTTTTAAATTTCACTTGAAAAGGTCTATTTGTTAACAGATGGAACCATGGTCATGGAAGAATTTTAATAATTTTTTTTTTTAGTAGTATTGTAATGTTATATGATTTTCTATTCTATTTTATCCATATTGTTGTGTTCATTATTCATTTGTGAAAGGGTGACTGCTGGTTTCGAGGATTTCTATCATGTGACATTCATTAGATTCTGCAGTAAGCCTGGTTAATTATTTTACAATAAAACAATGAAATGATATTATATGTCATTGATTATCTATAATTAAATTCTTCATTTATACATAAATATTTTTAAAAGAAACAACCATTTCCTTGAAATGGAGCATTTGTACACAAAAACAAATAAAATATTGTAAATGAAGCTTTCGCTTGGAATGTATTGATCAGCTTACTCTGGTTGAAATAGCATGTTTCATTAGTTTTTATCTATATAACTTAGTTTCTTTTCACACACACAGATTTTTAAATTTGTACATTATTATGATAAAAATATATATTATTTTAGCCACAAATAAACAAGCTCATATAATTTTAAAACCATCAAAACATCACATGATAAACATTTCATATGCTTACACATGCTGTTAGTAAGAGTACCTAATTCTCCATATAGTAGTGCAATCAAGTGCAAGCCTTAATAATCAATGGATGGAGAAAGGTTTGTGCATAAAATTCCTATCTAGTATTTAATCATCCAATATCCCCAGACTTGTTTTTAGCTTGTGGCTTTTATCAGTGAGAAAGTCTTGGATTTGAGAGCACTGTGCTTAGATCTTCCTTCCTGCCATTGATTACTAGTTTTGCACTTGGTGGCACTACTGTATGGAGAGTTAGGTACTCTTATTAACAGCATATGTAAGCATATGAAATGATGATCATGTGATGTTTTGATGGATTTATACCAATCCTGTCCAAAGGATAATGGTGACTGTGGTTTTTAAAAAAATAAAGACACCAAAATGTATAGATGCTGAACTGAGTTCAGATATATACTATACAAGCAAATGAGCTTGGGTTGGAAACATTATGGTGTTTTCATCTTGAGCTCCTAACTTTATAATTAACCAAATAACTAAAAGGTGTTGATGGCCTGATCAGTGACAGTACTAGTGTGGGATTTGAACCTGGACCCTTAGATAATGCTCTAACCAACTGAGTCATCCTGCCAAAGGCAACAGTCTGTAGAAATTTCATATACTTATCTAAGAAGTTCTTCCTGATTTCTCCACTTTTTCCTAATAGCGAAGTTGATTAATGGTTTCCATACATTATCTATAGTCATAATGATTAATCAAAAATTTATTTGCCCATTTTTTTGATTTTAATACATTAACAAAAGACAATCTTTACATTCAAATATCAGCCTTTCAAGCTAATTGTGCACGCGCTTTGCGAGTGTTAATAATAAATGAATACTTTCCTTTCCAACACAAGATATAGTATTTATGCAGGAATAAAATGAATCCACCTATTCCTACAACTCAAATGCTTATATATGATCAAACCTGAAGTACTGGCAAGGAAAGCGTGAGGACAGACCACTCACTTTAAATCACTACCTACAATGTCTGAATGAATGGCGTCAGTGAAATTGTCTAGAATTTACTAAATGTCACTCTAACTGAAACGTAATCATATGTAAATAAGCATTTATTTTTATATAGTGCTGTGTTTACAATTGCATTACATTCAAATATCAGCCTTTCAAGCTAATTGTGCACGCGCTTTGTGAGTGTTAATAATAAATGAATACTTTCCTTTCCAACACAAGATATAGTATTTATGCAGGAATAAAATGAATCCACTTATTATGTTCTACATAGAGGAGTGCAAATGAGACTCATAAAAGGGTCTGCATTCATAAAAGTAGAGTTAAAATCAGCATCTTAAACGTTTTTCTTATATGGATATGATACTGACTATGAATATAATTCAGTTAAAGATTGCTTTTTATGACTAAAATGATATCAAAAGAAGGGTCCTTAAAAACTCTTTTGATTATTCATTTTGTGTTTGATGATTATCGATCTTATGAGAACTTCCTTTAATGTCAAGAATGATTGGCAATTGTCATTGTTTTATGAGGTCATTACTATGTGTTTCCACATTTGCTGTTTTTACCTGTAATTTTTATTTGAGAAGGGATATTCAACTAAAAGGTATATATATATATTTTCATGTATCATAGCATAGGCCGGGAACTGAACCCGCTAACCCGGGACAACTGCTTGTAAGGCAGCTGTGCTGACCTCTCGACCACCAACGCTTGACAAGGTGAAAATATTTTTGTTAGATAATAAAAACTTTGCAAATTTTGATAGTATGTTACTGTTTTTGCATATTAAGATAGATAATTTACTATATAAAGACTTTCTTATAACTGTAATTAATAAATTCTGTACAATTTTTACTCTAAATGAAATCATATCAATAGAATAGCAAATAAAACCTATTTTAATTCATCCGATTGGTTAGAAAATATTTACTTTTTTTTAAATGCATTTTTCTTTATTCATATAATTATAAAATATAACAAAAAAAATTTATGCAATTCAGTTTCATAGTAGTTTAAATGAAAAAAATTATTTAGCGGTCCCCTTTTCATGCTATAAAGCCAGTGTGCAACCTTCTTACACCTGTGACTCCTCCCTTAGACAAAATTTGATGTGATCCTTTATTTGCTTTTTACCATGCCTAAATCATAAATATGAGTAAGTAAGAATATTCATAGTAAAACAATAGTAGTTGTCAAGCATTGATAGCCGAGGGACATATGAAAAAAAAAAAAACAATAGTAGTTTTAATTAATGCACAAATGTATATTTCCTAATATTTAGTATTAAGCGTGTACGATTTGAAATGAAATTTTTGAAACAAATGATATACACACCAAAACAATTATGATACATACAAAAACAATTTATTTTTATTAGATTTTTATCTAATTTTTACAAAACTTAGGAGTGTTTCTTAAAAATTTTGACCACAAGAGGAGATGTGACCCATGGGTTGTGCACCACTGCTATAAAATCTAATACAAATATAGGTTCACATCATTTATTTAAAGGCATTTAAATTTTAATTTATATTGTATAAATTATATGATATATTAGAAATATTATTGTATAAATTATATAATCTTAAATACCCCAAACAAAAAATTTTTCAAAAAAAAAGAAATATCTTATAAAAAAAGAGAAGGAGACTGTGAATTTTTAAAGAAGCCCCAAAATCAAAACTCTGAAAAATTCACTATAAATTAAAGAATAAAAAAAAAAAAAAATAAAAATAAAAAAAAAAAAAATTTTTAATAAAAATATAATTTTAAAAAAATCAATATTTTTAAAATATTTTTTATTTTAATTTTTAAAATTTAATATTTTTTTTTATATATTATAAATATTTTTTTTAAATTTTTTTTTCTATTTTTTTATTTTTTTTAATTTTTTTCAAAAATTTTTTTCGTTTCATCTTCTCTTGTTGTGTTATTTTTTTTTTGTGGTTTTATTTTTTAATAATTAATTTTTTATATATAATTTATAAAAATTATTTAATTTTTTATTTATTGAATAAAAAAGAAATTTAAAAAAAAACAAAAAAACATTAAATCAAATAACAAAAAAAAAATTTAAAATATTATATTTATATTTAAATTTTTATTTTAATTTCATAAATTATCAAATCCCTTTTAAAACCCTTCCAATCCAATTATTTTAAAATTTAAATTAATAAAAAAAAAAAATATTTTAAATTTTATTTTTTAAAATTAATTTTTTTCAACTTTCAATTGTCTTATTATAATATTAAATTTCTAATTATAAATTAAAAAAATTAAATTATATTATTCAATATTTTTAAAAATAAATAAAAAAAAATAAAAAAAAATTAAAAACAAAAATAAATAAACTAAACAATATTACAACTAAAAATGTTAAAAATATAGTATAAAAATATAAAATGAAAATTTATAAATTTAAATTTAATTTTTAAAATAACATTAAAGTTTAAAAATTAAAAAAAATAAATAACTAAGTAAATAGTAAATTGAATTAAAATAACATCAAATTACAATATTTTAATATAAATTAAAGGAAAAAATTAATTAATTAAAGTACCAACGAACAACGAAGTCCGAATGAAAAAAAAAAAAATCACGCAACTTCAAAATCATGTTAAATAAGTCCGCGTAAAAAGAGACCAGGTGTAATCAATTTTTTTTAATATTACCTTTTTTTTATTAATGATGTAACAATAAAAAAAATATTAAAAATTCAACTATCTGAGCACTTACTACATATATGTGTAGAAATGAAAATCTGGACCAATTGAGGATTGCTGGTTTAGCATGAAATACGTATATTGATGATTATTTATCTTATTGACATATATGTGTTTAAGTGTATCAGTGTTGTGAAATAGAGTGGAGAGAGGTGGACCAAGTGAAAGCCTGTGCTCATATACCCTACATATTACAATACTGTTGAAGAAAACAAACCACAAAATGCACAGAACATTTTTTTCTAACATCACATGATCACCATTCTGTGTGCTTACGCAAGCTATTTACACAGAGGCAACTCTTCATACTGTAGCACCACTCAGCGCAAGCCGGAGTAATCAATAAATGCAGAAAGGTTTTTGCATAAAATCCTTATCTAGAGCCTATTCACTCAATATCCCAGACTAATTTCTAGCTTGTGGCTTTCATCAGTAAGGAACCTTGGATCCGAAAGCACTGCACCCAGATCTTAAGATCTAATGCAACCCCCTAGCAGCCACCATTTTTCTTCCATGTTCAAATTGTTATTGGATAAAAGACTATCAAAATAGATGTATTCTTCTAAATGATAGCAGAAAGAATGATCGTAATATAAAAAAACTTTGTTTTAGTAATGCATCAAAATTGGTGTTGAAATAAAGCTTTTTTTTTTTTTAAAGTACATCTTTTATTGATATGGAGGCAAAAAAGATATTATTTTTTCTTTTAAATTCTTAAGTATTTCTCTTCTCTAAAATATTTTACAATTACGAAGATAAGATAAAAGATGTCACCAGAGAAAAACTGTGGTTTTGAAAATAAGCATTCATTCAAATGACATGGAATTTAAATTCTTTATAGCATTAATTGTATGTCGATTTTTTTTTTTTCTTATAATAGTAATTCAAAATAAAGTTAAAAAATTGATCAATAATTTTCTTATTTTGGGATTTTTTTAATAAGCCAAAAATTTTATTTAAAAAATCAACAACACACAAATGAATTAATTAATGATTAAATGTTCTAAACATCACATGATCACCATCTCATCATGCTAGCACCTAATTGTTAGTAAATAGGCAAAAACTCTCTATATAGTAGGGCCACCTTGTGCTAACCAGAGTAATCAATGGATGCCAGAAGGCTTGTGCATAAAATCCCCATCTAAGATTTAGGTGCAGTGCTCTCGGATACAAGACTACTCACTGATGAAGGCCACAAGCCAGAAACTAGTCTGGGGATATTGGATGGGTAGGCACTAGATGAATATTTTATGCACAAGCCTTCTGGCATCCATTGATTACTCTGGTTAGCAAAAGGTGGCACTACTATATAGAGTTTTTGCCTGTTTACTAACAGTTACGTGCTAGCATGAAAAGGTGATCATGTAATGTTTAGTGGTTTAATACCAATCCTGCCTAATAGGATAATGGTGTTTGTGGTTGTTAAAGAGCCAAAGTCACCAAAATGTATGGGTGCTGAATTGAGTTCAAACCCATATGACTATATAAGCTATTGAGCTTAGATTGAAAATATTATTGTGTTTTCAATTTCATGCTCATAGTTTTGTAGTGAAGTAGAGTTAAAAGGTGGCTGCTGGAGGGTTGCATTAGATCCTAAGATCTAGGTGCAGTGCTCTCAGATCCAAGGCTCCTCACTGATGAAGGCCGCAAACCAGAAACTAGTCTGGGGATATTGGATGAGTAGGCACTAGATGAAGATTTTATGCACAAGCCTTCTGGCATCCATTGATTAATCTGGTTAGCACAAGGTGGCACTACTATATGGAGAGTTTTTTGCCTGTTTACTAATGATTAAATGTAGTCAAATATAAATAAATAATTGACATAATGCAAAAATAACTTTTTTATAAAATAAAAGGGGGAGTGTATATAGCTATGAGGGTCAGAATCGATTCTGGGACTTCCCGATTACAAGCCAGATGTCCTACCTACTGCGATTTGTTCACATAGGGTAATGCAATAAATAATTTATAGTTATAAAAATAGTTTTCAATAAAGATTTTATTTTAAAAGTTTACATTCTACATAAATGTATGTGAAAATATATATTTATAAATAACATCATTATTGTTACAAATCAAACGTCCAAGTTTTTTTCCTTCCAATTTTTACAAACATAAATTTAGAATATAACACAATGGCATTATGAAAATAAAAATAAAATAGATGGAGGAGGAGGTATGTGTCATGATGCATAATTAGAAACATGTTAAATGTAAATGTCAAAAGATTAAGATTATTATGAGTATTATATAATATCTTTAAACATTATTAAATTTAAAGTGTATATCTAAATTTTTAAAAAATGCAAGTATTTCTAAGTTAAAAATTAATAATTATTTACATAATTTTAATGAAAGGTGATTGTGGAGAATATTTGTTAATATATATATATAGCTTGTAATTGTGTAATACATATTTAAAAAATGCAAATCAATAGTGTGTCGTGTGCAGACATAATGACAAACATATAATTACTCAAAACAACCATCCATAGGTTTAAAATGTGAGAATGTGATATTAAATGTCAATAAGATCATATCATAAGAATAGACATGAAAATTATTCTGGCATATGGATAAATAATACTATACATCTATTTAAACTTTATTAAATTTAATCTTATGTCTAAATTTTAAAAAAAAATTAATTTCTAACTCAATAAAGAATGATTAACAATTATTTACAAATCTATGAAAAGGTAATGGTGATAAATAAATGCTTGTAAAATATATAATTATAAAATAAATTTGTATAATATTTTTTAATCCTTGAATAAATAAACTTTCTTAGAACTGGTTATATTAATGCACTGTCCTCTATTATTAGATTTCTTTCTGAAAACATAAAACGAATCAATTTACATATTTGTCTGCAGGTTTGTAATGATGGTATATTATAAGATGTGATATGTTGGACTATTTCCATCATTTATGAGTGAATGTTGAATGTATAAAAAAATTTAAACTTTATTTAAACTTTCCAAATACAAACAACTTGTTAGTATTAACACATAAATAGACAATACAGGTTAGTAATTACACAATGTTTTGAGTAGTATTATCCTCCACTCTTCTTCAGGTGTTGCACAGTGACAATATTTGCTTAGAAGTTGAACTCGCACCATTAGATTCTTGAATATTTACATTTCCTAGTTCTTGTAAGGATAGCAAATCAAAAAAATGATCTTAATAAAGAAAAATGTCCAAGTGTATTCCAACATTAATAAAGTGTCACATAATATGGCTAACAATATAACATCACAAGTGAGAATAAATTATACTCAATTTAATATGTTGTAAGTAAATAATCAAATATTGAATAGGTGAATATTAAATTAATATAATGCTAAAATATGTACTCAATGAAATGATAAACTTTCCAAGTTTTTTTTTGTATCATTAGTGCTTTATTAACCTCCAATGGTTACAATGTGGGATAATAATGTAAGTGCTACAAGGAGTATCTCATACCACTCCTAAAAAGAGTATTTGTTTTATATAAATATTTCAAATTTGATTTGTTTATTATAACTATTATTTTCAATGAATATTAGCATATTTGAGAGGGGGGTTAAAGAAATATAGCCATAAAATCACAAAAATGGAAAAATGAATTACTTTTATTTATCTGGATTCAGTTATTTCCTTATTATAATAAACTAAATTTGTTCTTTATTACTGTAGGCATTAGTTACAATATGTTTTACAATAATTGCCTTAAAAAGTAAAAAAAAATAGTAATAATTTGAAAATGATAAAGCAAATTATAAACATTTAGGCTACAAGCAGTATGAAATTATTAAATATGAAAAAGGCATGAAATTTATACTACTTGAGTTAAATTCAAACTAATTTGATTTTTACACAATAAACATATATAAAAAAGTAATAAGATGGAGATCTGTTCAATTTTTAAATAATATAAAATTAAGACATTTGAAAATGTAACCTGGTCACACATACCAGTTGCAGCCAATGTGGGTTAATTAGT
This sequence comes from Epiperipatus broadwayi, assembly GCA_028023455.1. NCBI lineage: Eukaryota > Metazoa > Onychophora > Udeonychophora > Euonychophora > Peripatidae > Epiperipatus > Epiperipatus broadwayi. Next base: position 30,494,305 of record JAQFVV010006198.1, read on the forward strand.
GTTTACACACTAGAAAAGTATTAAAATGAATAGAAATTAAATTTATCTTGTGAAGTTAAGTTGTTAGCCATATAAAATAAAGATTTTTTAACATCAAAACATAACTGAATGTTTTCCTTTCATTTGCCAGATTTACTACTTTTACAAAAACTGCAAAAGTAATATCTGGCAATAAAAGACAAATGCATTGATATAATCAGTGCTTAGAAAGTTTACCAATCCAGAAATTTTTATTAGTAATAGTGTATTAATTAGTAATATTGTATTAATTAGTGATATATATATATATATATATATGTAATCTTATATTTAAATATTAATAAATACAGTAATCAAAAATTTTGAAAAGTACAAAGATATAAGCTTCATTTAGGAGTACTTTCGACTATCCTCATAGTCTTTGTCAACTAATAATTTGAAAGGTTAACCTCCCCATAATTCCATGATCTTAATGTTTGCTATCTGCCTATTGATTAAGTCTTGCTTGTATTTATATATTAGCATAGTTTCCTTTATTTTTCTTTTATTGTTATTTCTTTCAGTTTGCAATATTTTTACATTATTATAATTGAAATTAAAACCATATATACGTGATTTATTATGGTCATAAAATATGAAAGCTGATACATTATTATTAGCTTTGCAATTTTGCTTCGGATTTTGAACCCTTTTTAATAATAGCGAGTGCTCTTTAGTTCTTTTCTCCAATGTACATTTCAATTCCTCTATATATCCGTAACCACGCCTACATATCCATTTATAAATGATGCAATTTTTATTTATAAATGAGGTTTTATCTTTAGATTATTAATTTATTTAATGTAGGAAGTGCATAAAATGCAATGTCACATATACCTTTATAAATTTTCCTTGTGAAATTTACTTGTGGATTCAAAATATATGGTATTGATATCCAAATTTTCTTATTAGTAGAAGAATCAACCTTATTATCAATATTTTTTATTTTTATATATAATAAATATGATTATAATTCTAGCCAATATTTAACAATTCATTAGAATACATTTGAATATTTTTGCCTTTATCCGATGAATATTTACAAAGATTATCATTTCTGAATAAGAAAGACTTCAAACCTGCCATTTTATGTGATATTGGTATTCTTGATTTATAAGGAATATAGTCGCTTTTTGCTATTGATTTAAAGAGGCTATATTCCATACAAATCAAGAGTAACTAATGTCACATAAAATGGCAGTTTGAGTTTGAATTCCTTTTTCGGAAATGATAATCGTTGTAAATATTCATCAGATAAAGGTAAAAAATATTGAAATGTATTCTAATGAATTGTTAAATGTTGGCTATAATTACAATCATATTTATTATACCATTAAAAATTTTAATACGAAACATAAAATAAAAAAAATATTAATAATAAGGTTGATTCTTCTACTAATAAAAAAATCTGGATATCAATACCATATATTTTGAATCAACAAGCAAATTTCATAAGGAAAATTTATAAAGGTATATGAGACATTGTATTTTATGCACCTCCTACATTAAATAAATTAATAAATAACTCTAAAGATAAAACCTTATTTATAAATCAAAATAACATCATTTATAAATAGATATGTAGGTGTGGTAGCATATATATAGGGGAATTGAGATGTACATTGGAGAAAAGAACTAAAGAGCACTTGCTGTTATTAAAAAGGATTCAAAATACGAAACAAAATTGCAAAGTTAATAATAACGTGTCAGCTTCCATTTTTACGACTATAATAAATCATGTATATATGGTTTTAATTTCAATTACAATAATGTAAAAATATTGCAAACTGAAAGAAATAACAATATAAAGAAAATAAAGGAGGCTATGCTAATATATAAATACAAGAATGACTTAATCAATAGGCAGGCAGAAAATATTATGATCATGGAATTATGGGAAGGTTAACCTTTCAAAGTATTAGATGACAAAGACTATGAGGATAGTCAAAAGCACTCCTAAGTGACGATTATATATTTGTAACTTTCAAAATTTTTGATTACTATATTTACAAATATTTAATGATAAGATTACGTATATTGCTTCGAAGAAATACACACATCGATTTATAATATTACTAAATATATATATAAATTGAACAGAAATAAACTACATTTGCACATGCTATGCATAAATAGCATTCTCATGTCAATAAATAATAATAATTTTTTATCAACTTTTATTGACTTGAGAGTCCTGTTTACCCATAGTACTTTAGTTACGTTTAATTTACATATACATTAAGCTATGCATATTTAATATTTACACATATGTATGTGAATGAACATGAATAATGGCTTTTACTATTCTCCACTGTTATTTACCTGCACAATCATATCTTAACAGAAGAGAAATACAGAGACTTCAGACCACTTGATGAAATTTGAAGAAATATTTGCTAGGGCTAACAAAAAGGGATTGGAATGAAATATAAGGGTGAGAGAACAAACAGGTGTTAGTAACATCATTGAAAGAATTAACAGATTGAAGTGGAGTTGGATTGAACATATTTCTAGAAGAGATGATAATAGATTGAAGTTAAAATCTTAAACTTGATTCTAAAAGATTATAAAAAATCTAAAAAGTGATCACATGTGAGACAGATGGATGAAATAAAAAAATATGCAGGATTGATGTGAAGAGAGGTTAGAGATCAGAGAAACTGGATTAAACTTGCACAGACCCTGCAATGGATCATTAATAAGTGATAATGATGATGATCATATCTACACATTTTGTTATAGTCTTGAATCTAATTAATAAAAAAAAAAACAATGTTGTATATTCTCATTTACTGACTCAAAAATAATATTGGTTCATGTATATATCATTGGAATAATATTTTATATTTAAAAAAATAAACAATTTTGAAAAAAAAATAAAAGCAATTTTGTCTTTTCTATTCTTAAAAAAAAAAAAAGAACTGTCAAGCATTGGAGGCCTAGCAGTTAGCATAGTTGCCTTCCAAGCAGCTGGCCCGGGTTTGCTTCCCGGTCAATGCTTTGACATATATATATATAAAAGAATTACATTTCAATCAAGTATTTAAAATATTGCTAATTTCAAAACCATATCAATCACCTTTCATGTTAATAATACTTTTATGCTAATTTAATAATATATAATTACAATAATTATATGATGTGATGATCTTAAACAAAATCAGAAGTATCTGTACATAAGACTATACACCCAAAACCCTGTTAGTCATAACATGAAGTCAACAGTGTGAATATTAAATAGGCATTAAATCTTTGTTGCAAGGTTATATAAGAAGCCATAAAGGAATAATCGGGTGGGTCTTTAAAATAAAAATGACAGCCTTGCTGCAAATATTAATGTATTTGTTATTTATAGCATGATGACCATATGTAAGAATGCTTACATAATTCCATGCTTCTAAATAAAGACAAGACTATATATATATATAATGTGTTGACTTCTTTGAAGTAATTGATAAGTGCTGATGATGAGATGGGTTCCCCCCCCCCAATGAAACTGTTATTGCAAAGTTTTGATTTCCACAAACTACTATGTAATGTAGAATCACTTATAATATCTTGAGAAGGTCTCAATGGAGATGGAAGCTGGTTTTATAAATATTATAAAATAATTATTAATAGTTGTTTATTTCAATCTTATTTTGATTGTATTTGTGACAACATTTTGGACTAATTAATTGTATTGGATATTTAACCATTATAACAATGTAGTAGTAGTACTAGTAGTAGTAGTAATAGTTATTTCCTATCTGCACGTTACACATAACTGCTCTTATTTGTGATACTATTCCAATATATATACACATTCGGCACTAATAGATATTAACAAAATACTATCATATTCAATAAATTCAATAACTGATTGCAGATTATTAAACTTTTTTTCTTTCTTTTAATGTATCCATTAAAAAAATCTTGTTTGCCGCGTATAATGAATTTGATTAATTCTATTTATAAAAGCTAGTTCTGAAGCTCAGTTATTTGACATCATAATATATTAATCAAAAAATGTTTTAAGGTGACACAAAATTAGCAAAAATATTAAAATAGATGGGTTTACATTATGATCACATACGTTATAAATAGTTTTAAATGTTTTCAATTCACGATCTTTTATTTAATGAGATTTTAACATAGCTTAAGAAATTTAATTATTTAATGCTTTTTTTTTTTTTTTAAATTAAAACAATGAATAAAAAAACTAAGGAAAAGGAAAATAATATAATTTTTTTTTTGCATCCTATTAAAAAAATAATTAATTTAAAAATAAGTAAGCGCTATGATTATTAAAGTTATTGAAATGATGTTAACAAATTACATTATAGATTATCAATGTCTACCATGGTCAAGATATAGCTCGCGAGTCACATTTTGCTCTTTAGATGGTTAATGTGACTCTCACAAAACTTTTGAAACAAAATCATAATTTATATTCCCATGATGTATTTACATTTTATTTTGAAACCATACATACTTTATTCTGTTATAGTGACAATATTTTAGCAATTGTTTGTCAGTCAACTTATCCTGGAAAATAATGAATTGTTTGAACTTATTGGAAAATTATAAGTCAAATACTGGTTTCCATCAAGCATTAGTGGTCGAGAGGTCAGCAACAGCTGCTTTACAAGCAGTTGTCCCAGGATAGCGGGTTCGCTTCCCGGCTGATGCTATGACACATGAGAAAAAAAAATATTGGTGTCCGAAGAATACTTCAAAAATTTAATTGTAGTTCTTGAATATATATCAATTTTAACATGTGGATCTTACACATGAAGTTTAGACATTCTGTGCAGTCAAGTTCATAATTATTTTCTGGATAAAAACTTGATCATGACTTAACATTGCACCTCTATATAAAGATCCACTGGGACATATAGTAGCAGATGTCACAAGTCCACAAAAGATAAGCCAACAACATGAAACACAACCTATCAATGTTCTGTCAAGGAATCACAAATATTAACTTCAAAAACCAACAGATTGAGATGGATGAGGGAAATAAACATGTTTATTATGCAATTATATTACATGTAGTGTAAATATCTTATCGAAATATTATTCATCATATTAACATTAATTTTCTCATTTGATTTTTATCTCAATAGTTTTCAGAAATTACAAATTAGGGGTTCTTTTTGATGCGCCACAAATGATTGGTGATACAATTACTATTGCTGTGTAGCATTTTGAGAAGTAATGTAACAAAGGAATTTTAAGAAATATAAATTACATGATTTAATAATAACAAATGTTAAATGTAACTAATGGTTACACAATTCTTAAAATGCATTGAATATTTTTTTATTGACTACATGCGGTGCTTAGGCCAAGGATGGGTTCGGTAGGTGGCAGATAGTGCAATGGCCTTTAGATATGAAGGCAATTGTGAATAACAAATAACAGTGCCTGACAAAGAGCTTTTGCTGCTTTGCAGGATAGTATGTTGATTCATCAAAGAATAGGCACTGTTTCCAGTGCAAAAAAATATTTTCTGTCTCCCTTTTTTTCTTCTACAGTTATTTAAGATATTGTAGGGGCCAGTCATCTCGAGCCCCTCATGCCATCAGGCATTGTGTTGTGGAAGATCATTTCTATCCTTTAAATAAAGACACTGGATTAATTATTCCAATTTCTCTTTTATTATTATTATTATTATTATTATTATTATTATTATTATTATTATTATTATTAATTTAAATAAAAAGAAATGTTGCATTTTCTGCTCAGCAGAATCCAAGATTAAATGTTTAACTTATTAATAAATATAAAAATTGAATGCAGAACTATAACAATTGACAAAAAAGAATTGATAAACTAAAACTGTAAAATACAGACATTCACTGACTGCATAAGTCTAGGTGTTTCTTGACACATTGAGAGCAACATATGGACTTGAGAAATAGCATCACAATCCTATAAAACCTGCAATAGTACTCTATTATATAATAACAATCGTATTTTAAACAGGTGGAAGTAGTATTTTGATCAACTTTTGAATAACGATAAAAGAATTCAGATGATAGCTATTAACAATATAACCATTTTACCTAATTTAGATTTGGACAAAGATGTCCAGCTTAGTGAAGCCAAAACAGTTCTTTATAATCTTAAAAATGGAAAGGCTGCAGGTCCTATAGAAACACCCCAGGGAAGTTTTAAAATATATGTGGTGATATGTTAGCTGCAAAAAATATTTGATTGTTTTTAGGAATATATAGACCCATGAAATTATGCCATGCAATCTTAAGAATGTTTTTGCTGTTCCAAGTTTTAAAAACAAGGGGAATAGATAAGATTATGGTATTATCATTGAATATCATTTTTCTACATTACAGCATTTTATGAATTTTTTTGAACAGGCTGCTTCCAGTTGTAGATGAATGATTACCAGAGAGTCAATGCGGTTTTAGAGAATCAAGAAGCACTATAGATATGTTTTTTTTGCCAGGTAAATGCAAAAAAAATGTCAGGAATAAAGGAGTGCTTTATGACTTAGTCAAGATATTTGATTCAGTTAATAGGAAAAATTTATGGCATTGTTTGAAATTAGTTGATTATCCATCAAAACTTATCCACATTATATATCTTCTATATTATGAAATAAGAGGATGCATTATTAGGACAGGTGAAAAATCTGAGGCATTTGCAATAAAAATTGATGTTTAAAAAAGAATGTATACTTGTTCCAACATTGTTTTCACTTTATAAGACAGTCGTCTTTGGAATTTTTTATAAATGGGTTAATCAAATAGAGATCAAGATATGATGTAGATATGATAGTGGAATTTTTAAATTGAATCAATTAAAAGTTAAAATAAAAACTTCTTGGATTCTGGATTTACAATATGCTGATGATTGTGATGTTTTTGTCAGTTCCAAAAATAATTTACAGAATATTCTTAATGTTTGAATGTAACATAGAAATGGTTTTCAAGTTCTTTATCAACCAGAACTTGAAAGAAAATTCTCAACAACTTTTAGCATGGATGGTTATCAATTTGAAAACATAAATCAGTTTAAATACCATGATAGTATTAGGAGTAAAAAAGCAGACTTAGATAATGAGGTATGGCGCAGACTCCAGTATGCTTATGCTGTTTTTAACAAGTTAAAAGATATGGTATTTCATCATAGGGAAATAATTACTACAGCTCAGTTAACTGTATATAGAATTATTATTTTGTTTAATTTATTGTATGGACTTGAGATTCGGACACCCTATTAGTACAATATAAAGGCATTAAAAGGTTTTACTTAAGTATTTTCAGCAAAATTGTAAAAATGGCAAGATCGTTAAACCAATCAATATGTTATTTAGTTTTCTGGATGTGATACTATTGAGCCCATTATTGTAAAATCACACCTCCATTGAAGTGAATATGTAGAATAAATGAGTAATGGAAGACTTCTTTAAAAGATGTTTTATGAACTCGAGTATGATATTCATGGAAAATGTATACCCTGACTACCATATAAGGACTATCTAAAGGACATTCTAAAAAAGTGCAATTTCACTCATTTCTGTTGAGAAGATATAACAGAGATTAGATTAGCACACAACAGTTATATGGAGTAAAGGTTTATGCTTAGTGTTATGAACATCCAGATGATGATAATCCTGGTTGGTACTAAATGGATATCCTTTTGGCACTACATTTCGTTTTATTTATGATTTCTTTAAAAATTTAGTTTATAGTTGGGCAGTACATTAGGCGCAAAAGGGATATCCTTTAAATTCCAGGAACTATATTTCATTTTATTTATTATTTCTTTAGAAATTTAGTTTATAGTGGCCAGTACATTAATGGTACTAAGTGGCCAGAGCATTGATAATGGTAGGAATGTTTTTAGTATCTCAGCATTATTTGACTTATTATTGTATTTTGATGGAGTAGCACCTAAGTATGTGCATTCAGATAATTATTGTTTGTATTCCTTCCCTAGGTTTAGCAGTCACTAAATAATTATCCTGGTCTATATAGTGGACCACTTTCTAATCCAGTCACAAGATTGTTGATTTACTTTTTTACTGTTGATCATTCATGATGATGAATGATACTTTTGTGTAATGATCGTGAACTTATAGTTAGTTCTGTGCTAATCTCTGATGCTCATTTCTTTTATATTTAATTTTATATTTTGTTAATTTGGGAATGATGATGGTTTTCCATCTCATAATTCAGCCCTAATATGGTATACTGTTACACATCACTACCCAATTGTGGGCCATTGTAACCTCAGATTCCCTCTTATTAACCCCTATTTTCCATACAGTTACTCTGGCCTATTTTCCTTACTTTTAAAGTATGGATACCCTACAGAACCAATAATTGTTTTTTTTTTTAATTTTGGTGTCTCTTTCTTGGTAACAGTGATAGACAATCGTTCTTCATGAGAGTTTGTTTTATACAATTCTATTCATTTCCCAAATCACTGTTTTCCAAACAAACTTCCTTTGCTTTGTTCTACTGTAATAATATAAGTTCATGTTTGGTACTTCTGGTGTGATTGTATATATATGCCAAACATGTGACAGTGTGTGTAATTTCATATTCATTGTTTTATTTTGCTGTGAGGGAGTCTTGTCACAAGAACATGTAAGAGTGCCAACTCAGAATCCATTGTGAATTTAATTGAGAGATGTTGTTGATAAGCATTTAGAATGACTGTAATTGTGTCTCATGATATGGTCATATGACAAATGTTTTTTTTTTCAATATAATCACACTTTAAGCAGACATGGATAGTATTTATGGCTGTGGTTTCAAGTTTTTCCATTCAAATTGTTTGCACTTGAAAAGTTTAAGTAAAGTTTGCAATTTTCTACACCTTCAATATTTAATGATAAATGATGGAAATATTCCAACATATTATCATATCTAATATACAATTATCATAAATCTTCAGGCAAATATAAGTATCATCTCTTCATTTTTTCTATCAATTATTATATTCTTAGTCTATAGAAAGCTATTGAACATTATAATAGTTTTACAACTCTTTGCAGAGGCAAACCATATATCAACCATCTCGTGAAATGTACAAACCTTAATACATCCACCCGCCTCTTAAGATTTAAACAATAAATTTCAAGTTGTATAATGAACGTATAAAGTAAGGCTTCAAATTATCAAATGAGAAACTCAAGTCCTCCAATTTATAGATATTGCTGTAATTGTTTACCAAACATCAGAGAACTAGTCTGTATATACTATTTGAAGTATTAAATTTATTTTCTCAATGACACATACTTTAATTAAATGTAAAGTTCTGCATGGTTTGGTACAGTAGTAAGTCGCAAATTCTGGAATGCAAGATCCATGGACCATAGCCCGGATCTATCATTCCTAGCATCCAAGCTTCTTACGAATTCCTGAGCATCAAAGCTATTTGATTATTTTTTATATTATTAAATTGCAAGATAAAATATATCATATAAATTCATAAAATTCAATATGAAAATGTAATAAACTTAACATGTGATGTGATGTATTATGGCTTCTCCTTAAACAAAGTCAAGAATATCTCAGCAATTATGCCCAGATAAACATGTTAGCCACTTTATTTTACATTCCCCACTCTAAATTTACCCATAATCTGCTCTATCCCATTTCCACAACACAGTACTGCCACCTAGTGGAAGCCTTAGCAATCAGTGTATGCAATAAGGTTTGTACATAAAATCTCTATCTAATATCTACTCATCCAATTATAAACCACTATTGACAGTTTCGATTGACCTAACAATCTTCTTCAGAACTATAACAAACACATTATAAATACATGAATACAAAATACATGATCATATAATTAAAAATAATCACTTAAAACAAATTTGAAATAGACAACTAAATAAATAAAAAAATTATTTAATATTTCAATCTGGTTTGATGTATTAAACATCATTTTTATTTATGAGTTGTCTATTTCATTTTTTCTTTAAATTGATTATTTTTAATGTAGAAGGCAACATTATGGACAAATTTTAACATTGAAATTTGATCATTTAATGTATGAACATATAATTTTACATTATATATATATATTCTATCTTATAATCAATATTCATATACCTATATATATCTTTATATACTTCTCTATATATAATTACTACCTCTTTATATATAATACTGTTTAATCTTTTTTATATTTTATATATATTTTATCTTTATATACTTCTCTATATAATTATTACCTCTTTATATATAATACAGTTTAATCTTTTTTTATTTTTTATTTATCAATCAATATTTTCTATAATCATATATATATAATTTATCTTTATTTCATTTATTTTTTATTATTTTATTTTTTTTTTCTATTTTTTTTAATAAAATAGTTTACATCATTATTTATTATATTAACATTCAATATGTATAATTTTCTTTAACCTATAACATTATCCCTTTTTATCTTTTTATTACTAATTTTTTTAACTTATTTTTTTAACATATTTTATATCTACCTTCTACTTATATTTTCAAAGCTTGACTGTTAACTATTCAAACTTTTATTTTCCAGTTATACTTAAAACTCCCTCTTTTTATTTTTTATATGATTAAATCTATTCCTATTTTTAATCCCTATTAATATTATTATTTATTTATTACAACAGAAAAATAATTCAAGCCCAGATATATTACTGGCTTAATATTATTAATATGAATAGCTTCATTTATTTTTCTACAAATAATAAAAGGGTTAAAAAATAAAAGAAGATATTCATATTAATAATATTAAGCCAGTAATAAATAGAGATTTAGGCTTACAAATAATAAAAGGGCTACAAAAATAAAAAAAAGCTACTCACATTAATAATATTAAGCCAGTAATAAATAGACATTTAGACTTGAAAAAAAATTGACATAAAAAATAAATAAATAATAATATTAGTAAGGATTAAAAATAAGAAGAGATTTAATTATATAAAAAATAGAAAGAGAGAGCCACTAGGTGTAAAATAAAAATAAAGATAATAGTAGTAAGGTTTAAATATAAGAATAGATTTAATTATATAAAAAATAGAAAGAGGGAGCTACTAAGTATAACTGGAAAATATAAAAGTTTAAATAATTAACAGTTAAGCTTTGAAAATATAAGCAGAAGATAGGTATAAAATGTTAAAAAAAATAATAATAATAAATAGGTTAAAATAATTAGTAGTAAAAAGTTAAACAGAAATAATACTATAGGTTAAAGAACATTATACATATTCAATGTTAATATAATGAATAACAATGTAAAATGTTTTAATAATAATAAAAAATTAATAAGAATAAAATAATAAGAAATAAATGAAATAAAAATAATACATATACACCCGGGTCTCTTTTGAAGTTTGCTGTTTATGTTTCTTCTTAATATCTTTTTATGTGGTTTTCTTTTATGCGATAAAGAAGTTCATATTTCACTTAAAATCGGGATTTCCCCATTTTATATACATGCATTAAATTTTACATATGTTAAATGCCTGTTGGAAAAAGATTTGGCAATACATTTAGATAGCATAAAAGATTTAGAAAAAGATAATGAAACAGAAGTGGAACCTGTTCGTTTCACAGCAAAAATGATTTAAGAAAGTCTTCAACTTTCTAATCAATTGGAAAATCATTTTAATTGTTAATGACATGAATTATGAATTAAATTCCAATGAGAGCTAAATAGTTGTATGTCTGTGTATGTTTTATATTTTCTTTTATACACATATATACATGGAGAAACCTTTAGACAGAAAAAAGTTACAAGTAAAAATATTTAAAAACTTTTAATTTCTACTTAAAAAGAATGTATCTTTAAAAGTTTTTAAATATTTTTACTTGTAACTTTTTTCTGTCTAAAAGTTTCTCCATGTATATGTGTATAAAAAAAAATTAACTGTTAGTCATTATTAACACACTCATGGAAGTGTGTTATATATATATAGTTGCACTCGTGGAAGTGCATTCTCTAACAGCTAGACATAGCAGTCTGGATATCATGAGCTTCATAAACAATTAGTAAAATCATTGTCTCAAAGTTTAATTACCAATTACATTGTCGACAAAAAACCATTAACACAGCATGAGACTGAAGTTGGTACTAATTGTATTTCCTCTTGTGATGAATCTGATGTCTTACTAGTTCACGAATGAACCACATATTGTCAAATAGCAATAATGATTAAAATATGTATGAAAAAATGTAAAATAAATTACACATAAAAACATATTGTTTTGAATAAAATTAAATAGTTAATAAAAACAGTAAAAAAAGTTTGTCTTGTATCAATTTTTTTTAAATATTTGAAATTTTTTATTAGTCATAGTTTATTTCCTTTTTTTTTTTTATGCGAATTTTAAAGTAATTTTAGTTTGTTGCTTTGATTTTATGCAATTTTCGAAAATTACGGAACATATCCTAAATTTTTCAAGATAAGTTAAGTCTATTTTTGTGCGATTTTTTTAATGTGGATTTTCTGTGGAACCTATCTACCGCATAAAAAGAGACCCAGGTGTATATGATTATAGGAAGTATTAATTGATAAATATAAAATATAAAAAAGATTAAAATGTATTATACATAGAGATAATAATTATATAGAGAGAGGTATCTTGAGATATATGTAGGTATATGAATATTGAATATAAGATAGAATATATTTATATATAAAATTATTTGTTCATATATATTTGTATTCATGTATTTGTAATATGTTTGTTATAGTTCTGAAGAAGATTGCTGAAGCAATTGAAACTGTCAATAGTGGGTTATAATTATATGAAGCAATGTAAAAGTAATAAAATAAATGATATTAATATTATATGGATTGGGCAATGCGATAAAAAAGATAAAGTTAAATATTTTAAACTTTATTTAAACTTTTCAAATAGAATTATTCTTTGCCAGAATAGATCAGTTGGTTAGAGGATTTGCCCTAAATTCGATATTCGAGAATCTAAAGGGTGAATACTATCATTGGTCAGGCTAGCAACACTTGAATAAGAATGGAGAATAATACTAGTCGAAACATTGTGTAATTACTACCCTGTGTTATCTATTTGTGTGTTATTACTAACAAGATATGTGTATTTGAAGTTTAAATAAAGTTTAAAATTTTCTATACATTCAACATTTACTGATAGATTATGGAAATAGTTCAACATATTAGCACATCTAAATTATTACTATTTTCTTCATAATATTTTCTTTAATATCATAAAACAATAAATTACTCGTACACATATCAACTTATTTATAACATTAGCATTTCATTTACTAGACAATTTTTAGCTTTTAAAATCGACTCATGAATATATAATTATCTGCATGATGTACATACACCGAATTATTTAAATAGAATACACTCAATATTATGTGTATATAAAAGATTAATAACATTTCTTTTTGATGTTGCTGATACAGATGGTGGTTCAATGATTGAAAATTAATAATGCATAAAGTCTGCCATTCCTTATATTAATCTGAACACATGACATGTTTTTTCTAATTTCCAATTCTTTTATGACATGGTAGTCACATGAAACACCTAATTTGTTTCAAATTTATTCATACCATAAATACTGTTTATAAATTGTTTTATCTCTTCCACGTAAGGGAAAAAACTCTTTTAAAGGTGCATGTTTTTTTCTTTTAAATTGGTAAAATAATACCTCATAATTATCACTTAATCGAAGTCAGTTTTGAATTGACAAAGTAGAACACAACCAAAACTGAATATCAAATTTGAATTCATTTAATATCATATGTTTATCTCTTTATATATATAAAAAAACGAATCTATGTTTATATTCTATTGTCAATGAATCAGTAATGATAATAACTACTGTTGAACAAGGCAAAACTCTCCATACAGTAGTGCTACCCTGTGCCAAGCAGAGTAATCAATGGATGCCAGAAGGCTTGTGCATAAAATCCCTATCTAGTGCCTACTCATCCAACATCCTCAGACTAGTTTCTGGCTTGTGGCCTTCATCAGTGAGGAGCCTTGGATCTGAGAGCACTGTACCTAGATCTTAGGATCTAATGCAACCCTCTAGCAGCCACCTTTTAACTCTAAATTAACTACAAAACTATGATAATGAAATTTAAAACACAATAATATTTTCAATCTAAGCTCAATAGCTTATATAGTCATATGGGTCTTAACTCAGTTCAGCACCCATACATTTTGGTGTCTTTGGCTCTTTAACAACCATAGCCACCACTATCCTATTAGGCTGGATTGGTGTTAAACCACTAAACATCACATGATCACTATCTCATACTAGCACATAATTGTTATTAAACAAGGCAAAACTCTCCATACAGTGGCACTACTGTATGGAGAGTTTTGCCTTGTTTAATAACAATTATATGCTAGTATGAGATAGTGATCATGTGATGTTTATTGGTTTAACTACTGTTGAACTGAATGACAATGCACTGGAATTAGAACGCTGAAACCTGGTACATAATCTCAGTGTACAAAATTGAATATAACTTCAGAGTTGCAGTTTATGAGTCAAGAGTTCTTTCATATTTCAAATAAAACTGAAGTTAAAAAGAAAAAGCTTAATTATCACCTTCTAATGTTCATTTAACTTTGTTAGCAGTTATATTTGTGCACATAAACGGTTTCACTTCAATAAAGAATCAAAGAAAATATCGCAGCTCAAAATATTCTGATTTTTTGTGATAATTTGTTGGACTTTTCCACCAACTATCAGTAAATGTTGAATGAATAAAAAAATTTAAACTTTATTTAAACTTTTCCAATACAAATACCTTTTTTTTCTACAAATACCTTGTTAGTAATAAAACACAAATAGACAACACAGGTTAGTAATTATATGTTTAAGAGTAGTATTATACTCCACCCTTCTTCAGGTGTTGCTGGCTTGACCAGTGACAATATTTGTATAGGAGCTTTGAAAAGCTTTTCTAACTTCTACCAAACCTAAACTGGAAATGATGAAGAACAAAAATTGCATCTATGAAATACCGTTTGAATGTGCAAGAAAGTATATTGTGAGAGCTATTGCCCTATTGAACAGCGATTAAAAGAAAACAAACTAATAGTTAAAAGAAAAAAACAGATGTCTGTAGTAGTAGACTATATGTGTACTAATGACCATATGTTCAATTGGAAAAATACAAAATATTGGATAGAGAGGAAAAGGTACAAAAAAAAGATTCAAGGAAGCTGCTCACATGACAATTCCAAATAATCCTATAAGCCACCCAGTGTGACAATACACAAGATATGGAAGCATCTAATTACCCTTGCTCTTAGAAAAAAGTATTAATGCAAAAAAATTTGAAGAACTTGGGAGGATTTGAACCAACCCACACATATATAAATATGTTAAAGTTTCGAACTTGTCTTTGACAGAATAGCTCAGTTGGTTAGAGTGTAGTCTTAAAATTTGATATTCGAAAACGTAAAGGTGTAAATTTGACTCTTATGCTAATATTGTTACTGGTCAACCCAGAAACACCTGAATAAGAGAGGAGAATAATACTATTCAAAATGTTGTGCGATTATTAATTAATCTGTGTTGTCTATTTGTGTGTTATTACTAACAAGTTGTTTGTATTTGAAAAGTTTATATAAAGTTAAAAATTTTCTATACATTCAACATTTACTGATAGATGATGGAAATAATTCAACATATTATCACATCTAATATACTACCATCACAAACCTTCAGGCAAATTTTCATTTCTGTTTTATTAAACATAAATCCCTACATCTAAAAATCTAGTCTGGATTTTCATTCCAATTCTTTTCAAAAATAATCCACAATAACCACAACTCTTTTATTGCTGTTTTTTTTTGTTTTTCATATATCAAAGCATCGGCCGGGAAGCGAACCTGCAACAACTGTCTGCAAGCTTGCAAGGCAGCTGCCCTGACCTCTCGGCTACCAATGCTTGACAAATTATAAGGAAAGCAAAACTGTTAGTTACTTCTATATTCTCATTACAGAATCAGCTTCAATCTTTATTCACTTCATACATTTATCAATAATCCATTCTTTCATTATGGTCTTTACCTGTTCTAATGACAGTTTTGGAGCTTTCTTTATTTTCAGTTATAAGAACAAAGTTATCAACATGAATGATATTTTGCAATTTGGAATCTACATTAGTATTCCTTCATATGGATTCACTCGTTACATATTAAGTGCATGAGTTTAATAAGTATGGTCAAAATGCTTCAAGTCTATCTAATGTCTTTTCCAGTTTGAAAATAATCATCACCATGACCCATTTAAACTACAGTTTTTAAAGCCATATAGACATTCATCATAAAAACAATGAAATATTCAGTTACGCTCAATTTCCTAAAAAGGTACCATAAATCAAAGGTCAAATAGCAAAGGAAATATAAACTTCTTAGTAAAACCCTTGGTCTTTTCAATTCTCCAACACATGAGTAATAATATTTTTACTTATTCAACCTTCTTAAATCTGTTTATACATCAGCATGTTCTGTTTTAATGGAAACCCTAATTCTAATTTATCAATTCTCAGTAAATCTTATTGTAATGGGATAAAACAAATGTGTACCATAGTCTCCATTTTTGTTTAGTATACAAATATAAACATATTTCTTTCAGCCTGTAAGATAATGTAAAGTCTTTCCTGATTGAGTGATTTGATCTGTAGTTTTGATTCTTTTTCAATTTCCTGAAAAATATCAGATTGAGCGATATCAATTTCAATGTTCCTGCCTTTTTGATCTAATTTGAAGGCTAATCAGTTTCAGGTATTCTATGTGGAATATCTGATCAAAATGACATAGTTGATATTTTTACGATTCTATATATTATTTTCTTGTCTGTTTGTTATTTAATTATAATCTGTTTAAGAAATTTCCACAAACTTATTTCTGTCTGAAATGCTTTTCAACTCAAGAATCATTTGAAGCAGGGGTGGGCAAATAGCAGCCCGAGGGCCACATGCAGCCTGCTAAGAGTTTTTATGTGGCCCGCCAAGACAATAAGAAAAATCTGCTTTGAACTGAGATTTCCTTCCCGTGCATGACCGAACATTGATCTCGTATTTTCCACTAGGAAGGTCACATCAATACACATGTGCAGTGCTTTTCCAGTTGATCTGGTTAATTTCAATTTTGTCTTTGCATTAGCAAATATATACATTTCCAACTTTAGTGAAACCATGAACCCTCCGAAAAAATGTACAATCAGTGGTGAATGTCGTGCGTTTAATGAAGAATGGCCAAACAAATATTTATTTGGTAATATAGGGAATAAAGCAGTGTGTTTATTGTGTCATGAAAAAAATCTGCGGCCCTCTGCCAACCTCTGCAGCCCCCGAGCCAAAACAATTGCCCATCCTTGATTTGAAGAATAACTTTTTTTGTCAAGTTTTGCAAATATTATTATAATATTGCTTCTTGCCTTTCCTAATTGCTCTTTAGACTTTTTTTATTGATTTCTGTTAAAGAATCTTTATCCTATATAATTTTTGGCTTAATATCTATCATTTGCAATAATTACTGATGTAATTTCTGATTATTTTGTTTTCTTTATTATCTCAAATCCCTCTTTAAATACTTGTTTTTACTTCCATGAATAGTTTTCTCTTTTTTTTTTTTCAAATTCACTTAATGTTTACACATGTATCTCTTCCATAAACTGCTCCTGATAAACTGAGGCTAAGAATATAATCAATTGACTATCAGTAAACTTGATCCAATGATATTCACAAACATAATTGGAGCATCAGCCATTTACAAAGCTACCACCAATAAAAAATAAATCATACCAAGGCTCGTTATTCTCCTACTTCATACCTGCTTCCAAATCTATACTGATCATTAACAACTGTTTCATTTCCAATGTCAACATCTCATTCACTAATCACTAAAAATGCATAAAGCTTGTCTAATTTTTTATCAATTTCTGACCCATCTATTCATAAAATGTGTTTCTTCACTTGCTTCAGTTGCTAGAATGTAAATCTTGTCTTATAGTAATTTTGAAAGAATTTTCATAAACTAAATTAAGATGAGTCCATCATTTACAGAATCATATCCAATATTAGTCAGTATATTATTTTTGACAATGAAAGTTACATCACTTCCTGTTTGTGTGTCATAACTTGAATGATAGTTTACTAATTTAAATTTTGCAGCGTCCATCTTATTTTTTTAATTCCTAAGATGTCAGTGTGTATGCAACTTTTTTCTGATTTTTATTACATCTAACTTTCTTTTTGTTCATAGCCTGCATAATTCAAGTTTCTATGATGATCCTGAAAGCTTTGGATATTTATTTCTCACGCATTATCACAGCCAACTATGTATGCATATGGCTTAAAGTCAGTCATGTTCCACAGGCCCGCAGTCCTGGAAACTATCCTTGTCTTTCTGTAGAATGTGATCAGATCTAAGGAATTCGTCTTCCAGAAATATCACTTCATATCTCCCACTTTGAAATGTTTATCTGCTATCAGAACTGTTTTTACTGGTGATGACTAAGAGAGACTTTAGTAATGAAATGTTAAAATAAAACAATCAATAAGACATAGGGCAAGTAAAACTTTAAGAAACATAATGAACAAAAAACAATAGATGAATGCAATGAATAAGAGGAAGATAATAAAAATATAGGGCTTTTCTATAATGAATATTAAGGAATGAGGGTGGAATTCAATATAAATTTTAATATCTAGTGATGAGTCAGCTAAAACTACACTCATTAATTGTTTGATTGAGAAATATGTAAAGCTAAATAAGGATAGTAACTGATCCAAAAGCTTACAAAAAGAAATGTGTTGGAATAAATGCAGAAGATATATAGATGAGCAGGGAATGCAAAGTAGTAGTATTTTAATGTTATTGTAAAAATAAAAAAATTTGGACTGGTATGGAAATGATGGTTGAAAATAATAGCGGTTATCAAATGAATATCAAAAGAAGTATATTTAGAAAAGACAAACTGGAAATGGAATGATAAAAAGGTTTCCAAATCATTATAAAAAGGAACCTTATGAGAAAACTTTGGCAATATAAGAATGAAAATAATCATCAGTGATTTAAATCAGTGGTGCACATCCTGTTGGTCATGACTATTCAAGGAATTATGCAAAAATTGTTGGTGGTCATGAAAATCTTGAGAAGTTCTCATGTTAGATAATAAATTTTTAATCAAAAAAGCAAAAATGTAAACACTATTAAAAAATACATGAAAATTGCTCAATTCTGACCACTTTTATGTTAAAACACTTCCTTCTTTATATTCCGATCAGCTTTATATAAACACCACATAATAATGGCACTTTGCTTACGTTGCTCTCATTTCTCTTGTCCCTCTCAGAGTTTTGTACTTCATTCTAGTATCTTTCTTAATGTTGATACACATACTACATTCTTGAATGTACATATTTTCTAAACAGGCTAAAAAAGTTGTAATTGCTACAAAAACAGATATAAAAACAGGCAAAACTCTATATACATACTGCCACTCACTGCAAGCCAGAGTAATCAATGGATGCCAAAAGGTCTATGTATAAAATCTCTATCTAGTGCCTGCTCATCCAATATCCCCAGACTAGTTTCTGGGTTGTGGCCTTTGTCAGTGAGGAGCTTTGGATCTAATCTTGTTTTAATAATAGTTAAGAGCAAGCATAAGAAATAGTGATCATGTAATGTTTACTGGCTTAAAAACAGATATAACAAGAACACTTTTTGTTACTATGCAGGTTTTTTTTTCAAAGATCTTATATCAAATCGTATGTACTGAAATATACTACAAAGATATATATTTGTATGTGATAAAATGACTTATTGTTACTATCCTTATAGGCTTTTATAATAAGATGATAACAACATATAATGGGTCGCGTAAAATTTCAGTCTGAGTATGGGGGTCGCAAGTATAAGGTTGCACACCATTGATTTCAATTACAAACCCATAAACTAATTTTTTTTCCCCCATGTGTCATAGCATCAGCCGGGAAGCGAACCCGCTAACCCGGGACAACTGCTTGTAAAGCAGCCGTCGCTGACCTCTCGACCACCAATGCTTTAATAAAAGAAAATGCAGCAAAAACAAAAACAATCATTACTACTTATTTCTACAACTTCTAAAAATTCTTCATCAATTAAAAAGCAATAAGCCGTTTATTTTAAGCCATTCTTTTCAGTCTCCGACACATAAATACATATTTTAATTTTTCCAAGCCATTTATAAAATAATAAATGCTAAATATCATTTAAAAGAGAATATTCTTTATTTATTATTTAAATTTGGAAATGACAAATAAATTGTCTTTATAATCATAATTTCACCAATAAAGAAATATTTGAAAGATTATTAATTAGTTTTATATTTTTCACTACTTTAATGATTGATAATGTTTATCTAATAATGCTAAGTAATTGACAAATATTGAATAAATTCTAATTATCTTTACCATAATTAACTAAAGTAATTAAAAATAATAATAATAAATGTCAGTTTAAATTCTGGTTCTAAATGTATATCAGTATTTTCCCTATTGTTATACAACCACTTAATTTTCTCTATCAACAGTAAAGTTAGTTTATCATCAACTAAACTAAAAGTCTTTGTTCAGCTGAAAATCGTCAGCAAATTATATGCGTATATTCTTTTTAATGTCTTTAGTTATTATTGGATTTCTTCTAGTAGGAACTATACTTTACATATATCTATCCAACGATTAACAATTTATTACTATTCAAGGTCATGATTTGAAAATTTCAAATATTAACTGCTTGTCATCATCATCAATTTCAATCATTATCGATCCATTGCAGGATGAAGGTCTCTCCAAGTTCAATCCATCTTCAATTTCTAACCTCTCTTCTCCGCATCCTTATTTCATCCATCCATCTCACCCGTGGTCTCTTTCTAGGTCTTTTAAAACCTCTTGCAATCCCACTTACGATTTCAGTTGTCCATCTATTATTATTATTATGATTGTCTCTACTAACAATATGTTCAGCTAAACTCCATTTTAGTCTTTTAAATCTGTCAATGATATCAGTAACATCTGTTTGTTCTCTCATCCATGTATTACATTTTTGATCTGTTTTTATTATTCCTTACATACATTTCCAATCACTTTTTATTATTAAAAACATACACTTTCCCTTACTCGTTGAGTGGTCTGAAGTTTCTGTATTGCTCTTCTGTTAAGTGTCCAAGTCTCAGATTTGTAAGTAAGAACTGGTAACACATTTATTAAAAACATTCCTTTTCAAACACATAGACATATTTTCTTTTAAATTATTTATACCAAAAGCACTCCAACCAAGTTTAATTCTATGATTAATTTTATCCATTATGTTTCCATCTGTAGTAATAATCTGACCAAGATATTTGTAGTTGTTAACTTTTTCAAACTCTTCATTATCAATCCTTTAACAACTATATGAACTAAAATTACAAGCTATTTGTAATTACATTTGATCTTCTAGCAAAATATGATCGATATCAAAACAAAATCATTTCAGTTCACATCTAATATGCAATAATCTACCCCCCCCCCACTATAAATAATGTATAATCACTTTTTCACAAGAATAGTTGCTAACTATATATCACTCTGTAAAATGATATTCCCATGAATAAATTATCTGAAACTATTCATTTACTTCTACTAAGCAGAAAATAAATACAATCAAATGATTAGTTGCTCTGGAAGTCATGTGACTTCTAAGTACCAGAAGTGATAGATTGAATACTTATTTATCTATATGCAGCTAGCATTATGCCAATACAGTGTCCTGTACTAATAATCATCATCAGTAGCAGATAATCAGCAGAAAACTTATTGGTGAATAATCATCATGTTTCACATTGAGGAGTAATCTAAACTGATGTTAAAAAGACATCCTAGATGCTTTTAGATAAATGAGTATATTCTATATAAAAATGTGTGCATACATCAATGCTGGAATCACGATCATAATAAACTCAATTATTGACCATGTCAAATCATCAATGTGCACTGGTTATAAATAAAACAGTCAGATATTATGTTAATAAAATGTGACTTTTAATGGTGATTCTTAATTCTTTATCTAATCCATATAATTCCAAAAAGAATTATACCGAATCCACAATCACACACCAAATCTATTATTGATCTATGCTAACTGCCTGGCTAACAAAAGATTGCTGAATATGTGAATAAGAATAGAGTAAAACAAAATGCTTGATTCAATATCTAAATAAATCAACTATAATAATTTAAAATAAAAATATATTTATTTATTAATTAAAAGTAATATTAATAAAAATAACAGGATTAAATATTCTCCAATAACATAGATTATTACATCTGCTTCACACTTATTTACAAATACCACATTGATATTAACTTAATAATCAGGTAAAAAAAAAAGCAGGGGAGGAGTATTATTTAAATTTAACCTTTTAAAATGCTGACATTTTTATTGCTCCATCTGATGAGAGTTTTTGAAAATGCTCAATCTTTTATTTTTACAAAAAATCTTTATACTAAGTAAGGTTCAATAAATACAACTTGATTTCTTTTTAATTCAATTTTATAAATAATTAAATATTCTAAAAAAATCACTTTGAACTTTTTAAATATTTAAAAGTGACTTATAAATACAAAGTATATAACATCACCAACGATAGTAGTATACATACTCTTTCAGAGAATGAAGGAAAACTTTTTTATATTATTTTTTTTAATGTCAATGAATGAAAGTTGATTTATAATAAATCTATCAAATTCTGATTTAAAATCTGATACTTGCTTTATAATTATTAAAACATTTGAAAAAAATTCTAACACTATGTCAATTTTGTCAGGTGAATGATGTTAGCCATGAGCTTCACATAAACCATGTCAAGAAGAAGAAAAACACCCTTAAAACAAATCTTTCCTTTTAATCCAATAGAGTAAAAACAATTGATATTTGCTGACTGAATGTAAGACACTGACCTCTTCAGACTTTTTTCCAATTAAAAAATCAATGGAAGCAGTATAGCCAAATTTGCAATATTTAAAAAAATCCTGTGGAACAACCAAATTTTGTCTGAATAATGAATACCAGAGTGGGAGTTAAATTAGTTACACTGATATAATGTACACACTCATCTAGAATACAAAAACATTTCAATATAATTTAGAGATTAAATTATTTTAACAATATACATCTATGTGACACATGCATTTTATAATATACAAATAATTTTAATTATTAATTATTATTTTCTAGATTACATATAGAATTTAGATTTCCATTTAATACTTAAATTTATATTCTATGCACTATATCTCAGTAAAATGATGACTAGTACAAAATAAAATACAAGGCATTATTCGTGTTTTATTTATTCAAAATACACGTTTGATGACTGAGTAAACCACTGGAAATAATTATGAAACTGTTTGAAGCAGACCTTGAAATTTTGTCTGCCAAAATATTCTGAATATACTAATGTCAATCATGACATGCTCATTTCATGGCCAACATTAAATATGGAGATAAGCAAAAGTCATCAGAAGCTAAATCAAAAGTAGAATCAAGCATGACAGTTTTTTAGCCAGAATGATGCATAATTTTAGCAGTCTGGCTGGTATACTATCTTGAAACAGTAATTAAAAGCCTTGTTCCCAGTATTCAGATCATTTTCATAAAATGTTGACCTATAAAAGATTCAAAATACCCAAACAGCATTTAGTATTTACTGTTTAATCTTAAGGTATGTATTTGTGATCAATAATGACTTTAGAATAAAAAAAAATAATGAGCAATGTTTGAATTTAGTTCGGTTACATTCCTTCTGGTTATATCCATTTAGCACTCTGGTGTTTGGTTGATGGCTCATATTAGAAATACCATATCTCATCACCTGTTAAAATATTTGACAAGAATTCTGGATCTATAATTGCAGATCATTGCAAGTTTCTGTGGTGCTCCACACTAGCATCTTTTTGGTTGGTTATCAATAAGTGAACCACAAAGTGATCACACATCCTCTGCTTTTCAAATCTTCTGTTAAAATGTGATGGACAATGTTTTTGGAAATGCTAATGGATTCCTAAATGAGTCAGACAGAAAAAAAACCCAATCAGTTTAAAAAGTTTTGATAAACTTTTTGCGTATTTTCTTTATTTCCAATTGTTTTGGGGTTGTTTGTTTATGGAGCACTCATGGCGCACCTTCAATGTTCTCCCTTCCATTATAAAATGTTGCAAATCATTTGAAAATGTTATTGCAACTCATGACTTCACTGTCATGCATAGTTTGAATTATTTCAAGTTTTCAATAACAATTGTTCCAAATTTAAAACAAAATTTAATGTTAATACCCTGTCCCACCATGGGTTTTTATAAAGATGTGAAATACCCTATCACATTTGACATCAAAACTATTTAGACATGTTATTGCCTTCAAATTTTTATAATGAATGATTCAAACTATGTCACTGTCACACATGTATTGATCCAAAGATGCCCTTCAAGGAATTTGGTGAGATAATCTACTTCCAGTGGGACCCATAGTACACAGAAGCTAAACTCTCCATATAATAGCACCATTTTTGCAAGCCAAAGTAATCAATGAATGCAAGAAAGTTTGTGCACAAAATCCCAATCTAGTGCCTACTCATCCAATATCACCAACCATTTCTTATGCTTACATATATGTTTAGTGGGACCCATACTGTATACTTATTCAGTTACACTTTTCTAAATATATAATCCATAACATTTTCACCAACAAATTTAAGAACAAACTTTTTTACTATTATTTACCTCTTGTTCTTTTTGAAACTTTAAAATGGTCTGTTAGTTTTATTCCTTATGATGAATATGAATTTTTATTTTTCCAATTCTTCCATTATCACCAGTTAGCTAATTTACTTTGTCACTTATCATATCTTTTAAAATGAGCAAACATTTTTTTTACATTTCCTCAACATTAGGATTAAAGTTTTAAATAGTATGCACAGTAAATAAATGCATGCTTCTGAGTTTATTTCATAAAAATTTCTTTTATCTGTACTTCTAGGTGAATATAAAATAAGCTTCATGTATGTATAATCCATCTACGACAGTTATTCTTCTATCATCAATAAAAAATGATCCTTATATATATATATATATATATAGAGAGAGAGAGAGAGAATGGCTTAATATTTGCAAAGAAATCAAATAATATATCATGTGACTTAATTTAATAAGCTTGTATTAGAAATGTTATATAATGAGCATAACAATAGCACTTAATAAGCTTTTCAGAATATCCCTATTCCCAGACTGGTTTCATGCTTTTGGCATTTCTCAGTCAGGTGCTAGAATATTCATGCATTAAATTTAAAATGCCAGGTCAAGCCCAGCAGTTTATCTAATGGTTAATAATTAAATAGAAAATCTGAAATTTTTGGATATTCAAACATCTTCAAATCCAGCTGTCTAACTTAAATAGCCAAATGGGACTGAACAAAGTTCAGATACACCATATATTAATAACTTTAGCAATGTAAAATTACCAAAGATTTAGTTTAATAAGAATAGTTTCTTCTTGGCTCTACAAGCTTCTGAATTAAAATGAATGTCAGTATTTATAATCACATACCAAGAAATGTACAATTGATAAGCAGAAGGATTAAAGCTAGATATTTTCTTATTAATTAAATAAAAATACAAATTATAATTGTATCATAATTACTGATTTCATTATCTTGCATTCATTAAAACAATGCTTGCATTATTTTAATTTTAGGAATAAAATAATTTGACTATTTGTTTTCTTAATCTCCTTCAAAGTACAAAATGCACTGAAATTATCTTTTATGATTACATTAAACAACATCTGTCCTTATAAAAAAAGTTTTTCTTTCATTTGTTATACTAAAAATGTAGATTTACATTATTTTTGTTGGAATAAGACATAAATTAAATAATCTACTATTCAGAGACATCTTTTTATTCAATATTAAATAATTTATTTTGAAAAATCAAAAATATTACTATTTAATTAATATTTATATTATTCTAAACTTTATTTTAATATTTTATAAGTAACTTTTGTATGATTAGACTCCTTTTCTTTTGTATACATTAAACACATATACATTCTATCAAAACGATTCACCCACAATGTTGTGGGTATAAACAATACATCTCATTATGGAAAAATATGCTCTTATAATAAAGTTGTTTCAGATTTAGAGTTTTCTACTACCACATATAAATGAGTCTATGCAAAGACCACAGTTTAGAATATACCAGATTTAGTTCTACAAAGTTCAAAGAAAAATGTGTGTGAAAAAAAAACATGCAATGAATTGCTACAAAAATAAGAATAATAGCAATAAACAATTTAATTTTAATTAAAAGAAAGATCTTATTAAGGAGCTTATTTTTAAATTCTGTTTTAACTTTTGTTAAGATTGAGAATTTCAACAAAAGATACATGAAGAACCTGAAAAAGTGTGATCCCCACCGCCCCAGTGGCACATTGGAAGATTTTTTTCAAATTTTTACTATTGAATTGCCAAACACACTGAAATTCAAATGAAAGTAGAATAAATATTTAAATCAGATTTTCAGCCAATATGACCATACTTGTGATGCAGAGAATAAATTGAAGAAAATATTAAACTGAATTGATTATAAAATTAGTATGGAGTTTGAAATAAAAAAACAAATTGCAGTTAAAACTAAGCCAATATATATAGATGGAAAGAATAAAATATTAAATGAAAATGAGTTATGATAGAAAATGTGACAAAAAAAATTAATAAATAAATGGAAAGCCTAATGGATCAAGTAATAACAGCATGAGTTTATTTGGTTATCCATTAAAGTTAATCTTAAAACAAAACTTGTTAAATATTGAATGTAGTATTCGAAAAAAATAATGATTTACATTATTATGAAAAATAAAAAGATTAGGGTAGTGTTCAGTTATGCATACTATGGCCACTAGGTGACACTACAGAACCATCAAGAAGCCTGCAAGTGATAAATTTCTGTATGAAAATGGCTGAAAACCAGGAAATAAAAGAGTAATTAGATTTGGGTATGTTTTTTAAAATTAAAAAAAAATTGCATGGCAACATAAGAAAAGTGATAGCTACAAATAAAAGTATTCATAAAATTAAATTCAAATGGACTGTATTTAATATTAAGAAAAAAAAATGCTTACTTACTTGGAAGGAAAAGTTTTTAATAAATATTTTATCAGTACTTATTTATGAATATGCAACTTGGACATTTATTACAAAATCAATATGTTGACTGTAAACATGCGATACTTATGTTAGGATTATAAAAAAAGAGTTCTAAAGTGGAATATTTGGGTGAGAAAAGTTTCAATAACATCTTTGAAATAAATTAAGAGACTGAAAGGAAGGTGAGGTGATCAGGTTGCTGGAAAAGATAGTAATATATAGACAATTAAATTTTTAAACAAATGCCAAAGAATTACGAGAGACTTAGAAAGAAACTACACATGAAATGAATGAATAAGGAAAAGAATTTGTCAGGGTGGTGTGGATAAAGTAAGCTATGAATGAGAGAAATTGATGTGTGACTTCTTTTTATATGGAGTCAGGAATCTCTCAGCAACTATGTCCAGAGAAACCTGTTAGCCACTTTACCTTCCCTTTCCATTCCTCATCCTAAGTTTCTCCATATCCTGCTCCATCCCATCTCCACAACATAATATTTGTCAACTCCATGGCCTTCATACCTAAATCTCCCTTCTCTGTTCCCAAACCCAGCATAAAAACCAATAACCTACTTTCTGTATAATCACTTTCTTTATATTTAGTCTTCCATAACTTCATTATTTAAACCCTTTCTGCTTTCAGGCATTTACTTACACAACTTGAAGACAAAATCACCCATATTTTTCCATTTACATGTATATTCCCTTGCTGCTAAAGATCCCAATCGAGCCTTAAACAGTAAACTACATACCTTACTATTATCATATATTAACTCACACCCAATGTTCTGTTTACTTCTATATATATATTTTTAAACTTTTTATTGTCCATACTAGTTCTCCATCTCTCCAACTCCCTATTCTTTATTAATGCATCTATTCTTCTATCCCATTCCTTACCACTATAACCCTCAACAATCCTTGTAACACAATCATCCCACTTCTTGTACAAGTAAACTGATATAAATTCTTTATTCAAATCTTCTGTATACCATATTACCCTTCTCACCCATCTTGCTGCCTGCCCTTTACTCATAACCCAATTAAATACTGTTTTGGCTATTCTTTTATTATTCATAAACTGCAATCTACCAAACATTTTCATTTTGCATCTCTCATATAAAAACTTGAATTGAAATGCTCCATCTTGTGATGAAATTGAAAATGATAATGTTGATAAATATTTGACCAGAAAATTAATCTGTATTACTATATATATATATATATTAATAGCCAAAATGAATGAAATGAATTAGTCATCTCCAATACTCCTACACACACTTCTATTGCATGTTGCTTTTGTCTGTAATAGTCTGCTTTTTAATTTCATTTCTATATTTTGTTTTGTAACAATTATAGATAGTGTAAATATAATTTGATATACAATCAGATTTGTCATCTATTAATTATTTCATCAAAAAAAAAAAAAAGATAATCAAAAAATCTAATTCTCCGCTTTTTGTCTCTCCTAGTAATTTCAATTTTATCTATCTCATCATCCACCCACGTATCTAAAGACGTAGATGGATAGATAAAAGTTAACTTCACATACATTGTTAACTGAAACTTGTAAAATTTAGATGGTGAATTAGATAATCAATGTATCATTGTCGATCAAATTTCCTTACTTGCATTTTATAGACTAGTTATATAATAAAAAAACACATCTTTTGTCAATCAGCATTTAATGACTAATACAAAATAAACAACTACTGTATTTACTTGTAAAAAAAAAAAAAAAGAACAAGGTCTCTAATACGCAGTTATCAAAACAATTATGCGACGAAATAATTTAACTTTATAAAAAAAAAATATTTAAATTAAATAATTAATTTCAGAAACAATAAAGTTATAATTTTTTTTTAAACCAATACGAAACAAAGAAAACAATAGCAACAACAAGTGGATTTTTTTTTACTTAAATATTGACAAAAAAAAAAAAAAAGATTAATAATTTCATTCTATTAAAATGCTTTGCTTTATAACCCCCTATCCACATCCCCGGCATTTATATATGTTTGCAAGCAAATATATAAGGAGTTGGGATTTATAAAGTTGGGATTTAAAGGTTTAGTATACAGTATTTCAAATAATTTGATAAAGAATATTACGGAGGGCAATATATTATGATACACATAATCAGATTTGAATATAAACATTTCTAACTTATATTTGTGAGTTGAATGCCTATAATACGTAACTTGACATTTGTTACTTAGTGACCATAAAATATTTACTTTTGCATTATTATTTTTTACTAATTACTTCCTTTTTAAAATCTTGACCTGAGACCATTAATCCTTTATGTATGATGTGTAAATGATAACTGTGTTTATTCAACTAAGTATAAGAATAGACGCTGTATTATTTAAAAAATTGTTAGGTTTTTTTGTTTAATATTAAGCCAGTATCCTATTATCTTTATAGTTGTTTCTATCATCTTTATAGTTGTTTAATTACAATACACAAAAATCTTTTCTCAATTTTCGTTTTCTATTATATTTTTATGAATTCAACAACTCATTATTCAAATTTCTTTTAAAGCATTATCAAATAACTTTTTCAAATAATTTATTTACATTAAACACACATACTTCTAATCTTCAGATTATCCAGAATATTGATCTTCTTATATTGTAAATACTATTTTGATATCTAGAGTGCACATTTATTTGCCAATGCCCCTTTAGTGTTTTGAAGAGGATCAATGTTGAATTCAATAATTATCAGGTATAATTTACTGTTTATTTTAAACAATAATACTTTCCTGTAATATATTACCTTTAGTCTTTCTAATCTACTTAAATTATGGTGACTGGTTATTAAAGAACCAAAGACACCAAAAAGTATGGATGCTGAACTCAGATCTATATAACTACACAAGCTAATGGAGGGCTGTATTAGATCCTAAGATCTGAGCAGTGCTCTCAGATCCAAAACTCCTCCTGATGAAAGCCACAAGCTAGAAACTAGTCTGGATATATTGGATGAGTAGGCACTAGATGGGGATTTTATATGCAACCCTTCCTGCATCCATTGATTACTGGGGCTTGCAGTGAGTAGTACTACTGTATGGAGAGTTTTGCCTCTGTGAATCTACTTAGATTACATATAGTCTGCATTACAGTGACATGTTTATTTCATGTTTAAAGAGGTTTATTTAAACTTCATTGTATCAATATTTCATACTCTGTAGTCAAGTTGCAATCTTTAAGTGTCCACATATATTCAATGGACCATTAGTAAGAATGGATTTCCATTGGATTTCCATTCTTACTATTAAAAGGTGTGAAGTTTGCCTTGACAGCAGTGAGAAATATTGATTACTATATTTACTGTGAATGTTTAGGTAGTTACTGGTTGGTATCTAATAGTAAGATTTGTATGGAGTTTATATTTTGTTTTCTAAAATCCAGTCAAATTGGCCATAAATCCCATTAGCAAATAAATTTTAAATAACAGGGTCAGTTTATAGCAAACAGTATAATTTTTTTAAATATTGGAAGGAGCTCTGAAGAAGATTGCTAGACAGTCAAAACCAGGACTGCCACATGGGTAAGAAGTGCCTTTGTGCAGGCTAAATTATAATACATCTAATATCATGAAATAAATTTACACATTAAAATAAAATGAATTCTGTAAAATTCTAATTAATAAGAAAAAAATGTCGTCACAAAAAATAAATGTAATCACAAGGAATATTAATTTCAAAAACTAATAAAATATATAATCTAAATGCATTTTCAGTGTTGTCAAATGCAATAGTTATAAAATTTTTAACTTAGACATTAATACCTTGCATATGGATTTAAAAAACAAAATTTCCAATCACATTTCTTTCCCAAAATATTATAAAGATGATCCCATCATTCTTTAATCAGATATGGAATCCAGTAACTTTGGGCCAACCTATTTTTCTATTTAATTGCAAATAGAATAATTTTTTGCAGACACATAGAATTAAATGTAACAACTGTTTCTGCAATTTAAACATGGCTTCTTTCTGAATACACACAAAACTATTAATATATAATTTGAAGCAATTAGGAAACATATTAAACTCCAATTTTTTTAAACGACAATCGTGCAGTAAGTTTCGCCACTTTCTTGCAAATCTTTACAGCTTCTATAAACCTCCAATCCATTTTAATGAACATAATAATTAATACTTTTGACAAGGGTGCTTAGCATCAAAAATTCATTTAGGTTATTATATTTCATTAACTACTGTTTAATTCCATATTTTTAGAATTAATATTCCTTGAGATTAAATTTTATTTAATAAAAGATACAAAAACAGAAGAACATTAAAAAAGTATATTTATTTACATTATTTACACTTTTACTTTTTATTTACATATTAACTCTTTGATCTTGCAGCTCCATCCTCCATCACAAAGAGAAAAGTGTCTGTTCTCTTTATTCCTTCCATAAGGGCTTGTCTCTATTGTCTTTTCTGGAGTTCAATAGTTATAATAAGGCTGATGCAACTCTTAGATTTATTAGGTCAACATTAATGGGCATGTTAACTAAGTTTCCTAAAAATTGTTTTTGCTTCTTTGAAATCATTGATTAGTTAAATTTAAATGAATTCAGAATTTCCCATGCATAAATTATTTACATTTTCTATTAACAAATTTATATTCTTTTGATAATAAAATATTTACATTATTATTTTTGTTTGTTATTTTTTATAGCATGTATAAGATATAGTCTGGCATTTTGAATCTTCATACATACATTGTTTATTTGATAAATTTTTAGAAACCATTAACATGCATTTGTCTTTATTTTTTTTTATTTTTTATTATGGATCAATTACGAGTTTTTAGCTAGAACAACTTAATGGCAATCCAAATCCAAGAAAAAGCAGATTAGTAAAATGCAAAAAAAATAATATTGGTATTAAATATATATATAATGTTATTAAAAAGAAAAAAATATCATTATTAAAAACAAAAAATTGGGTACTGATATAGTACATGCTCGGTGGCCATTTTGAATTTTAAAATACCCACAAACACTGCTGGCACATGCAAGTTCATTTGTCAAGCATTGGTGGCCTAGTGGTTAGCATAGCTGCCTTCCAAGCAGCTGACCCGGGTTCATTGCTTTGGCATATAAAAAAAAAAAAACAAGAGTTCATTTAATTTTGTGAGATGTATTACAAAGTATTGATCAAGGTTATATTTTAGTCTTTTAAAAATTCCAAATCTTTTGATTTGTTCATTTTGACAGGATAAAATGTACAAAAAGATTTTACAAGTAAGAGGTTAATTTGGAGTGGAAGGCATAGGTAAAAAAATACTTGAAATTCAAAGCTGTGAATTATTCCGATTTTACATTTCAACTTCAGAGTATAGACTAACTCCATTAAACTTATGGCTACTTATGTGTTAGTTCTATGGTGATGAAAAACAAATGCCGGCACAAAACAAAGGTGTAAATAAAGACCGACTTAAACACATATACAATCTTCTAAAAATGAAAATATTTTTTTACGTGAATGCTAAATACTATCCCGACCAGGAGAAAGTTGTTAGTCAAAATATCGGTTTATTATCTAATATTCACTTTAAAAAATTGTTTTCGTTTTTAGAAGATTGTAAATGTATTTAATTCCGTCTTAATTTACACATTTGTTTGTGCGGGGCGTTATAATATAAATTCATAATTTTCTCCATGTACAAAATGTTTTCTCTTACAATCTATCACCGGACTAATACGTATGTGAAATCCCACTGTGGACTAATATGTAAGTACCAACTTATTCTTTATAACTTACCTTACTTTTTTTTTTCTAAAATTAATTTTGAATTTCCAATAGCAATATATATTAATACATTGCACAGACTTAAACCTGCATTTATATATATATACGGGATTCGACCTCAGACTTTCACACAACCCACTACTATCAGTGCCATCTTATATTGCTGATCCACCTGATCACACACATGTTCGTGCTAAACCAGCACTCATCAGTTGGTCCAGATTACCATCTCCACACATATATACAATCAGTACTCAGCTTTATATTAAGATAGCCAATCTTCATACTTTAACGGACAGACTTCAAACTACTCCAACCCACAACTCTTCAGCTGTGGAGATGGTAATCTGGACCAACTGATGAATGCTGGTTTAACATGAAATACGTCTATTGGTGGTTATTTATCTTTTCAACATGTGTGTGGTCAGATGGTTCAGCAATAAAAGATGGCATTGAGAGTAGTGGGTCATGTGAAAGTCTGAGTTCGAATCCCGAATAGCAGTATAATAAATAATTTCTCTGTCAGA
The DNA here is from genome assembly GCA_028023455.1 of Epiperipatus broadwayi. Classification (NCBI taxonomy): domain Eukaryota; kingdom Metazoa; phylum Onychophora; class Udeonychophora; order Euonychophora; family Peripatidae; genus Epiperipatus; species Epiperipatus broadwayi. Next base: position 30,527,816 of record JAQFVV010006198.1, read on the forward strand.
TAAGGATAGCATTTCAAATATAGCTCTCCTATCTATAATAATTGTTTTAAAATACTAATATTATGCTTAAGTATTTATTCCATTAAAAAATTATAGATAAGTAAAAATAATATTAATTTTCTTATCTTTGCAATATAATATTGAATTTCATAATACTAAATCCTGAATTTAATTAAATTATTGATTCTATATTAATATTTTCAGAAAAATTACTATATTTTAAATGTTTTTTTTATTTATTGGGAGTAGTTGGAAACAATTTTAAGCCCTACATAGATCAGTGCAATGATAGTGGCAGACACTGGCTCTCAAGGTCCATGAATATGAGTTCAAACCCCCTATACATTAACACAAGGATGCCCAAACCGTATCTCGCGAGTCACATGTGGCTCGCGCAATGGTTTAATGTGGCTCGCATTGCACTCTTCAAGAAAAATTGATAAAATATTTTATGTTCCTTGACGCCACATGCACACACTAAAAAATAAACATTTTTTACAATACAAACGATAACGATATGCAGTGTCAGGTTTCACATTAAATAAAATAATTAAAATATACTTTTCCTGTAATTGTAATTTATATGTAAGTTACCAAATTTTTAATAAATAAATATAAATAAAATGTATTTACATTTTTTTTCTTTTTAACATATTACACCAGTTTTTTTTTAGTTTGTGAATTATGTTTATAAATGTGATATGAAAAATGTAATATATAATTGTGGCTCCCCAAATTTTTTTAAATTCTCAACTGGCTCGCGTCAAGTTAAAAGTTGGGCATCCCTGCATTAACATATTGGAGTGCAGGTATGAAAAAGCCTGTACTGTGGAAAAAATTCTCTATTACAGTAATGGTAATGATTCTATTGTATATAAAAATGTATGTGTCATGTTGTTGTTTTTTACATCTCTTAATTTTTAATCTGTAGCTACTTGTATTTGAGCTATTCATCTAATAACCCTTAAATTATATTAATTAAAACATCAGAAGAAAAGTAATGTAGACGCATGCTTATGGAAATAAGTGACTTTCATTCAAATATCCAAATGATCATCGCCATAGAATTATTTGAAATTCAAGTGATAAATAAGAAGTAAAAAAAATTTCTTATTCATAAAATTTATTTGTTAATACTGAATTCTGATTTTCAGACTGGGATTACACTAATTCCAAGGATTGCCACATAGGTTTTTTTTCTTCATATTATTATTAATTCCGTTTCTTGTTGCTATTCTACAACATATTTTTTCTTACTCATATTTATATTATATATATGACCCCGATATTGCATATATATATATGTCTTTCTTTAAGATTTTTCCATGCATAAAATATGGAGATTTTTAATGTGAAAGATGGCCAACAGACAGATACTCATGCAATTCATCGCATCAGACATAAAAACATAACTACATTAGTAAAACAGTGGCAAGGAATTTTGATCGTCTGCCCAATTACTCATCTTGCTCCATACAATGATTCCTGTCAGACACTTGTATCTATGAAAATATTCACAGCAACACACACACACACAAATAGCATGTAGATTCTCTTGTTTATTAGAGATGAGGCTCACTTGTATATGTTTATCTGTTGAGTAAAATACATGTATGTGTTTGTTTTATTATTAACAAAAAAGCAGATTATCACCAATAATCACATGACTAGTCATTCCTGAGTTCAACTGATGTTCGCACACCTAGTGGGAGAGGTTGAACACAACACTTTCATTTAAACAAGCAGACTGAGATTTTGTTTTCTTAATTTTACTGAACCAAGTAACAACATTATATCAAACTACTATTTTAAAAGACACTTGCATTGGTAATAATAGCATATTATGGTACCCTGTTTTCTAATAACATCAATATGCCCTTGAGTAAAAAATTTAATACACAGCTACTTAATAAACAGTGAATATAATACACAGTAATGCAATATTTCATTATTATCATAAATTAATCCTTGGATTATTTAAACATTAGAAATTGGGCTGTCATTTGATGATGATATTTTATTTAGGTACTTACAACTGCAGACAACTTTCTAATGAAGGATGATTACAAGAATTGGAAGACCTGTCTAATGTTAAATGTGACATTATTAGACTCTGTAAAGTTAGAAGAAAAAGAGAAGAGACAATTGATTTAAAAAGGGCATATATTGTAATAGAAGTGGAATAGGATTCATTATAACTAAAAAGTGGAAGAACAACAGTGAGGAGATTGATGATATATCAAATAGAGTGGCATGATTAATTATACAACTTAATGATAGATACTAAATGCAGTCAATTCAGGTTTATGCTCCAACAAATTCTCATTGTGGTTAAAAAGCTTGAGGATTTTTCTATGGATGTACAAAAGGCTTTTGATCAGACCGAACAAACATTTTAAAATTGTCATGGGAAACATTAATACTATAATTAATAAACATTTGAAAGATGAAAGTCCTGTAGGTTAATTTGGTTGTAGTGTTTGAAATGAGAGCAGATATTTTGGTTGTGGAATTTTCAGGGAAAAAAAACTATATCATGAATTCTTTTTTTAATAAAAATTCTAAACGGAAATGGATATGCAAGCATCCAAATGAAGGTATAGCAGAATTGGATGTTTTGATTAACAGGAAATATGTACTTCAGGATTGTGGTTTTAATAAATTCAATACAGGGAGTAATCAACGATTAATGAGAAGTAAGATATGTGTTAATGCAGAACTAAAAAGAAAAAAATTATGAAGAAAAACAATATTTACAGTTGATATTCCCAATCTTCAGAAATTATTCCAATGAATTTAAATTAGAACTTGCAAATCGTTTTCAAATATTAAAAGATTTTTAACACAGTTTAGATACGAATGAAATCAATAGGAATATAACTGATACACTTTTAAAAACTGCAACAAAGACTGGTACAAAAAAGCAGCAATTGACCAGTAAAATTTATATTGAGACAAGACAATTTATGAAGAGACAAATGAATATGAAGATATACAAAAATGATGCATTAAGAAGGATTGAATATCTAGAATTTTGTAAAATGATGTGAAAAAGAGTTGATAATGATAGAAGAAAGTATAATTATGAATTAGCAAGGAAAGTTATAGAAGATAATAAAAGTCTCAAGAATGTAAAACAACATCTTCGTATTGTTAGGAAACTTATTATGGTAATAAAATAAAAAAAGATGGACCTATTACTAAAAAAAGAAAAGACATCATGAAATATGTAGAAGAATTCTATCAAGAATTATATAGCAATAGAGAACAAGGAAAAGTGCCTCCTGCAACTACTATATCTTCGGAATTTCCCAGGATTTTAAATCAAGAAGTGAGACATCCAATTAAATCTATAAAAAAGGAAAAAGCTCAAGGTAATGATGGAATTATAATCCATATTGTAAAAGAAGAAGGTGAAGAAATAAAAAAAAATTTGGCAAAGCTATATAGCCAATGTCTAAATAATAAAGATGAACCAAATGTTTGGAAGAATGCAATATTAATATTTTAAAAAGGTGATAAAAGAGATATTAGAAATTATAGACCTATCAATCTTTTATCAGTTCTATATAAAAATTTTACAAAATTAATTACAACTCCAAATACAACAAACATTGGATTTTAAGCAACCCAAAGAACAAACTGTATTTCAAAGTAGTTTTAAATCAGTGGATCATATCCAAGTATTGAGAGAAATTATAGAAAGGACAATGAATATGAGCTATGTTTTGGATTTGTAGATTATGAAAAAATGTTTGATTCTACTTCAAAGATTAAATCGTGGGGCCATCGAGATTGTCATATTCTGAAAAATATTTATAAAAATATAACAGCAACAGTTCGATTACATAATGATACTAGGAAGATTAACATTGAGAAGACATGTTGATTCCATATCTCCAAAACTTTTTACATCAATTTTGGAAATATTTGGTGAATTAACATGGGAAGCTAAGTGAATAAAAATAAATGGAGATTATTTAAGTCCTCTAGATTTTGCAGATAATGTAATTGGTTTCGAAAATGATGTTTTAGATCTTCAGGACATATTGCAAGAGTTATCAGATGAAAGTAGAACTAAAATGTTAAAAAGACCAAAATAATGTTCAATGGATTTTCTCAAAAATAGAAAATAAAGATTAATAATGATGAGTTATAGAAAATTAACAACTACAAATACCTTGGGCAGATTATTATTATAGCTCCGAAACATAATGGATAGAATTATAGAATTAAACTTGTTATGAGTGCTTTTGACACATCGATATTAAAAGGAAATATGCCTAAATATTTGAAAAGGATTTTTTTTACCAATTCTTACTTATAAATACAAGACTTACACACCCAAGAGAAGAACAATGCAGAAGTATAGAAAGATGTATGTTAAGAGTAACAAGAGTCAGATGTCACATGATATTCAATCATTAGATTAAAACTGAAGATGCCAGTAGCAGAAACCGGTCTGAGGTTGGGGGTTTTCTACAAAGCTTGTTAAGAGTTTGTTTTGCGAGCTCTATATATAACGTTTGTAAACACAAGGTCATTAAATTAAATCATGTGACATCTTAGATTTTTTTTTAACTTTTTTTTTTTTTGCTATGATGACTTTGGCAATTTTATATTGCTAAAGCTATTAATATATGGTGTATCTGAACTTAGTTCAGTTCCATATGGCTATTTAAGTTAGATAGCTGGATTGGAAGAGATATGGATGTCTGAAATTTTCAGAGTTTCTACTTAATAGTTATACATTGGATAAAGTTCTGGGCTTGTCCTGGTATTTTTAATATAATGACTGAATATCCTAGCACCTCACTAAGGATGCCAGTAGCAGAAACCGGTCTGAGGTTAGGGTATTCTACAAAGCTTATTAAGAATTTGTTTTGTGAGCTCTATATATAATATAAGAAGAGATCAAAAATGAAATAGATGGATGAAAGAAACAGGTGCTACTGACATCATTGAAAGAATTAAGATACTGAAGTGGAGTTGGGATGGACATTTGATAAAAAAGATGACGATAGATAGTTAGTTTAAAATTTAAACTGGATTCCAAGAGATTATAAAATAGAAAGATACCACGTGAGATGAATGAATGAAATAAGAGTGTGCTGGGATGATGTGGAAAAGAGAAGTCAGAGATCAGGGATGTATTGAACTTGCAAAGACAATTTTGAAGTAGATTGATAATGGTTTAAAATAAGGCTGATGATTGTGAGGATATACATCATATGCTAAACAAGAATTCAAGACAATGAATTGCAGTTCACCTGTCACACACATAAACGTGTTCATTCTTACTTACTTTTATGTATGTTGATCATTTAATGTTCTGTTTTATTAAATACCTTCAATTTAAATCAACAATTTATTTCATTGTATCTATAATATCTCTATGGCTTTCACATTTCAAAGTACATTTTCTTAAGTCAAAGTTAATATTTGGATGGAGCAATCACAGATATTTGAATTACTCCTTTGCAGTATTCACTTCTTTCTCATATTCCTCCACCAGATTTCAGAAGAAGAGTTACTTCATAAAAAATTTCTTTAAAACTATCAAGATCAGACTTGCCAATAACTCAAAATATAGTTTCACCATTTATGATCCATCTCAAATCTAGATCTATTTTTTTGACAGTTCATCCTAGGGTCAACAAATGAAGAATCATGACATAAAAAATACTAAATTTCTTTTTTCCAGTTTCAAGATAAAACTAGAGTCTGATCAATAGATTCAGGACAATCCAGGGTCATACATACTAATCAGCTTTCACAAATAGAATTTATCAGCCACTGATATATGTAAATATGAACAAATACAAAGTATTAAGCAAATAACAGTAGCAGATTCTCCATGCAGTAGCGCCACCAAATGTAAGCATAGAAATAGTGATCACATGATGTTTTGATAATTTTATGAACCAAATAATTAGTGACTGCAGAATCTATGATTTTAGAGGAGAAAGATTTAATAAAACCACTTATAAATCTATCACATTACTGGAATCTCTGCGGATTCTTTTGTGATATTTCGTAAATAGCCAAACTGTCAAATATATATATATATATAATATTTAAATACATGTATATTGTCTATATTAAACTTATTGTAATTATAAGAGATCTGAACTCAGACTTTCAAACTCCCCACAGCTAACCAATCCATCTTATACAACTGATACACATGACCACTGACAAGTGAAAAAGATAAATGATCTCCAATATATACCCGCACTCATCAGTTGGTTCAGATCACAATCTCCCACACATATATACAATCACTGTTCAGTTTATATTAAGAGAGCAAATCTTCAAACTTTAATGGACACACTTCAATCTTTTCCACTCTCCAACTTTTCAGCTATCCACATCATTGAAAATCTGATGATGAAATGCTCAAAGGCCTTGTTGTTGTCAATATTATTATCATACCCATGTTGACCTTAAATCAATCTGATTCTTATACATAGGACCTTAATGTGTAATATTTAAATACACGTATATTGTCTATACTAAGCTTAATGTAATTATAAGGAACTTGAAGTCAGACTTTCAAAGCTATCTAATCCACCTTATACAACTGATACACATGACCACATACATGTGAGAAAGATAAATGATCTCCAATAAAAATATTTCATGCTGAACCAGCATTCATCAATTGGTCCAGATCACCATCTCCCACACATATATACAATCACTGTTCAGTTAATATTAAGATAGAAAATCTTTAAACTTTAATGGACAAGCTTCAATCTTTTCCACTCTCTAACTTTTCAGCCATCCATATCATTGAAAATCTGATGATGAAATGTTCAAAGGCCTTGTTGATGCCAATTTTATTATCATACTCATCTTGACCTTAATGTTAATCTGACTCTCACAACATAGGATCTTAATATGTCTATTTAATTATACAGAAAAAGGATGGCCAGAATATGAGCTGAATATGTAATATTTAAATACATGTATATTGTCTATACTAAGCTTAATGTAATTATAAAAACTTGAAATCAGACTTTCAAATTCCCCTCAGTTATCCAATCCCTCTTATACAACTAATACTCGCGACCACATACATGTGAAAAAGATAAATAATCTCCAATATAAGTATTTCATGCTGAACCAGCACTCATCAGTTAATTCAGATCACCATTTTCCACATACATATATATACAATCACTGTTTAGTTTATATTAAAATAGCAAATCCTCAAACTTTAATGGACATGCTTCAATCTTCTCCATTCTCCAACTTTTCGCCATCCATATCATTGAAAATCCAAGGATGAAATGCTAAAAGCCCTTCTTGATGTCAATATTATTGTTACACCCATGGTAACATTAAATCAGTCTAATCCTTCACACATAGGACTTTAATATATCCATTGTATATATATATATTATGATCGCGTGTATAAAAAGTATTATTATATCCCTTTATTATTCAACATTAGTACCATTATTTATTATGAGGGACTATATTTCATTAGTAATGCATATTTGCGCAGTTGCTTTTATAAATATAAATTATTGTTTATTGTATTGGAAGCGACCTTAGGGTGCTTAATTCAAGCAATGAAATTATTATTACGTCTATATAATACACATTTAAAAATGTGCAATTAGTATCAAATGTGCAACAATTTTTAAACTGTCAGAATGATTCCATTTAACCTAAGCTAATTAAAATATTTATGCAATAAAAAAAATTATAAAAATAAAAATTATTCAAACAATAATGGAGTTTTTTGTTTCACCGACTCCGTCACATTAAGTGATTTAGACAATTTGAATGCACTCTTCACTTTCAAAATTAAATAATAAAAAAACTCAACAAACAGACTAACTTTTCAAAATCAATATATAGCTTGCATATCAATTTCATTAATCATAGTAATCCATTCTTAAAGTAGCTGATTTAGTTACAGGGTCACATGACATATCTGTCAATGTCTGACGCCATAAAAGAATTATGCAGAGATGTGTCTACAAGTGATCTTATCCCAACATCTTCCAGGATTTATTATCACTTGAAGCTGACAACAATAAAAGCACAACCTTCTAGATGAACTTCAGAAAAAAATAAAAGTTGAGAGAGGAAAAAAAAGTAGTAAAGATTAGATATTGCAATGGAAGTAAATTATATATATATAATAGTTTTACCAATTAACAAATATTTACAATTACAATTTTTTTAAAGACGTGTATATATATATAACAAACATCACTTGCTTTCTTATAAGTTGATCACAGTGCTGTTAAAGTACTGTTTGGTGCAGTGGTGAAACAGTAAACTTAAGTGATCATCGTTCCTGAATTGATTCATAGCTGAATTCATCAACTCCAACAATTCAATGAAACTTATGTGCTCGACCGTATACTTGAGTGTTCAAACCTGACATACAAAATTACTATTCTATTAATATTGACAGCAGAAAAATTATACAGACTCAACAAACTGATGTGCAGTGCTTCATTCACTAATTAAGTGTATGAATGCAAGTTAAATTTTAAAACAGCACAGCAATCATATTGAATGAGTAATATAACCTAACAATAACACAATTCATTTTAATAATTGATACTTTGAATTGTTAAAAAACAATGGAGTCCCTTACATCATTATATATAAATATTATTTTTAATGTCATATTAGAAAAATTACTATCAGACGCTGTTAGACAATAATTAATGAAAATAGTAAGTGGTAAATATTTCCTGCATTCAAAAGGACTATCTTCCAAAAGCAATCTCTTAGTATTATTAGAGGCTAAAGCACCACAGTATTTATTTATGATTTAAGGAACAGCCTATTGTTAGCAAAAATATATATGAAAAGTTGTCAGCTTTCTTTCCTTAAACCTTAAATAAATATTGTGACACTTTAGTCTCTGCATAACACCAAGAGATTACATTTAGAAGAGGTACCCTTTTGAATGCAGGGAAGTGTTTAGTTTACTATTTTCATTGATAACTATTAACATCTGATGGTAGTTTTTCTAATATGAAAATATAATAGATATTTCACATATTAAAGTATTGCAAAAATAATAACAATTATTAACTTATAATATATATATTTTTTTATAATATATTATTTAAAAAACTAAGATAAAGATTTAAAATTTTTTATAATTTTTTTAAAAAAAATAAACATACAATGAGTTGAATTATTCTTCTTATTTTTTTTTGTGATTAGTAATAACATAATTGAGAGAACAAAGATTCCAAAACAATAAAAAAAGATATGAAAGTAGAAATATCAAATTAATTAAAGATGGCAAAACTTGAAGAAAATAAAGACTTTATTACATAAAATTTATAAAACTGGATAAGATTAAAAATGGTACTACACCAGAATCCTGAAAACTGATATAAAAAGGAGGGATCCGGTTGAAGAATTTGTTCGTTTTGTTTCTCTAGTTGGTCTTGGATAACATTAATAGATCCAAGATCGCTCTTCTGAAGGAATTCCATGTCCAGTGAACGACTCCTGAACATCGGACCTAATGATGTACACCAGAAAGCCTTCGTGACCGATGGGGAAATGGACCACAAGATCAAGCAATAACCAAAGGCCAAGCTCATTATAACCAAAAAACTATGCATAGTTATTGTAACATTTATTTATATATGTTACAAATATATTGGCATTTGGTAAAACTAAAAAATAAATTTCATTTTTTTGATTAGTATAATTTTTTGAGAGTACAATGAAAGTTAAATTATTCTTCGATATTTTTTTAATTAGTAATAACTAATTGGAGAGAACAAAAGAATTCCAAAAGCAAGTAAAAAGATAAGCTAAAAGAAAAATATTTCTAGCTAATTAAACATGGCCGAAAACTTGATAAGAAAATAGAGACTTTAGTACATAAAATTTTAAAAACTGTATAAGATTAGAAAGGCATGGTAGAGCATGCGCAGAAGCCCTAAAACTGGATATAAAAAGGAGGGATCCGTTGAAGGAGGGTCTTGTTCGTTTTATTTCGCTAGTTGGTCTTGGATAACATTTAATATGTCCAAGATCACTGTCACGAAGGAATTCGGCAATGTCGCAGTGAACCGGAGCTCCTGAAAACATCAGACCTAATGATGTACCCCAGGAAAAGCCTTCGTGACCAACTGGGAAATGGACCACAAGAACAAGCAAGAACCGAACGGCCGAGCTCATTATTACAGAAAACTATGCATAGTTCGCTACAACATTCGTGAATTCACAAAGCTTACCGGTAAGTTAAGAATAATAACCCTGATTGTGACCAAGTTAAATAGTAAAAAAAAAACTACTCGTGAAAATATAGCTATAAAAGGAATCCCGATAGTGACTTTATATTTCTATATGAGAGACTCTTAATTAACCAAGAACTTTTTGCTTATTTTAAATGATATTGATATTTTCTATATATTTTCCACCTAAATTAAATGTGTTCTCTCCAAAGTATTAAACAATATTTAACCTAGAAATGTTTTATTTTGTTAGAATAAAAGAGATTATACTTTTATCAACTTTTTTTTTATTGTGTATTAATAGAAGTTATTATTTTGTTATTAGATTTATTTTAGTGTAATAAGATTTAAACGTAAGTTACCTTTGCCAATATGTTTCAATACGCCAGGCTAACAATCGTAAAAAAATATTAATTCTCATTACGGTAGAATTACCGTACAAAATAAAAATATTATAAAAGGATCTTTTTATTTTTCTTTTTTTACAATTTGCGAGAGGTGCTGGGGCATATTTCAGCGGATTCTTAGGAATCCTGGCGCCCATAGGAAATAAAATTAAAAGTTGATTTATGTCTATGGTACAAATTCGTAATCAATTAATAGGCCGGAGTCGATCAGGAAAAATAGCTGTGTTAAGAATAGAAATACAACTTTCTTTTTTTCTTGATACAGTTTGATCAACTCACGCTCAAATATATATTTGGGGCGATAGTGGTCTAGTAGAACGGAAAGCTACATTATCTACTACTGAATTCAGAAACTTACCGGTAAGAATAATTATCCTGATTGTGACAAAGTTAACTATTTAAAACTACTCGTAAAAATATACGTATAAAAGAATCCCGATAGTGACTTTAATTTTTCTATATGAGAGACTCTTATTTAACCAAGAACGGAAGAGCGTCTTCCGATCTCTGATATTTATATTTTCTGGATATTTCCCACCTGAATTAAATGTGTTCTCTCCAAGGTATTAATTAGCTACTTAACATGAAGTATTTTAGTTTGTCAAAATTAAAAATATTTCTAATATCAATTCTCATTTGTGCGTTATTAATAATAGTTATTATTTTTTATTATTAAATTTATTTTTAGTGTAATAAGATTTAAACGTAAGTTACCTTTGCCAATATGTTTCAATACGCCCAGGACTAATAATCGTAAAAATCATTAATTCTCATTACGGTAGAATTACCGCCCCTTAAAAAAAAATATAATAAAAATCTTTTTATTTTTTTTTTTGTTTTACAACTTGCGAGAGGTGCTGGCGACATATTTCAGCGGATTCTTAGGAATTCTGGCGCCCATAGTAAATAAAATTAAAAGTTGATTTTGTCAATAGCACAATTCGTAACAATTAATAGGCTGAAGTTGATCAGGAAAAATAGCTGTGTTTTTAGAATAGAAATACAACTTTCTTTTTTCTTTTGATACAGCTTGATCAACTCACGCTCAAATATAAATTTGAGGCGTATAAGGGCCTAGTAATACGAAAAACGTTACAATATATATATATTATGATTTTATCCCCGCTTTTATATTTTAAATTTATCTGTTCTTATTTTTTATTGATTGAACCTTTAATCTTATTATACATGAATGTTTGAAAAACACTAAAACATCACATGATTTATGATTATAAAATAAAATCATTCATTATCCATTTCATGGCAGATTCATTCCAGTCAAAATGTCAGGGCAATAGTATTATTAATCATAAATAGAAGAACTCTGGTATTATTATTTACATATATATTTTGCAAGATTATTAGTAACAAACTTATTGAACAACTTTAAACTTAATAACATTGCAAAGATCTGTGAATAGTATGAGGAAATTACATGCATTAAGTTTTAATAAAATGCTGTTCAAATTTTAGGCTTCATGTAAATAGCAAATTTAAGGATGATTCATGATTGTAAAAAAGTGTAGTTTAATGGCATCAGATCAAGCAAATGAAATAACCAAAAAAATTGTTTCACACAAATTAACAATAAAGTATCTGTCAAACTAATATATAAATAATCTCAGTTAAATAACCTAGTTCCTCTGAGGATTGGCAAAGCCAGAAACTGGTCTGAGGATTGGAGATAATTTCTAGGTAAGAGATTTTGTTAGAGCTACTAGCATCGCTCATTATTTTTTATTTACAAGCTTATAAATTGTATCATGTGATATATGACTTTATTTTATTTACTATTTTTAGCTAATTATAGTTTTGCAATTCATTTTACACAGTACATTGAAAATTATAAAAATTTTATGTTGTCCGAGCACTTTAAATTTCCATTCTTTTCATAACAATAAATAATAAATATATTAGCATGTCAAATTAATGCAAAATTAAAATTTCTTACTACTCCCTGGTGTCCCCCCCCACCCCCACCAGAGCGGGGGGGGGGGGGGGGGGGGGGCCTTTATAATAAAAAAAAAAAAAAAGTTGTTGGCATACCCCCCTTTATTCAAATAAGAAAGGGGAGCCATATATAACAGGACTTCTGACTTGTTATATTCTTTATATGCTTTTAAGTGTATTTTGATGATTCTATTTATGTATATTTTGAAATATTTCTGTTAAACAATTGATCAATCTCCAAGGTATGTTTTGGAGGTGGGGGTGGAGATTTACTCCCTTTGTTTATAATATATAGGGTATATGAACACAGACTTTCATGACCCACCACTCTATCTCATATCACTGATACACTTGAACACGTGGTCCAGATTATCATCTCTACACATATGCAATAAGTGCTCATATATATATATTAAGATAGTCAATCTTCACACTTTAATGGACAGGCTTCAATCCACTCCTCACTCCAACTCTTCAATCGTCCATTCAATTAAAAATCTGATGATGGAATGCTCAAAGGCCACCCTGAGGCTGAGATTCTTGTCACACCCATGTTGACCTAAAGTCAATCTGACCCTTCATGTATATAAACCAGTGTTAGGGTGTTAATTTAGTTATTACATATATATATATATGTGTGTAGTGTAAAAAGATTATTACAGTTTATAATATATATCTAAGTATTGCAATGTTACAATAAAGTGTGAACAGCTCTTTAAATTAGATCCTGTTCTTTGGACAAAAAACGTAATTACATTAATAAATATATAATAAAATTTATGAAAAAACGATCTCCCAATACAGATCCTATAAGAATAATTTCATCCTAAACATTATATATTTTCAATACTACATGTTTAATAGTTGTTATTTATAGAATAGTAAAATTATTATAATTGACATATTAATATATATGTAGAATGGGATCTCTTACAATAAATGTTATCGGTTCCAGAGAATACATATGTTTAGGAGCAATCTATTCCAGGATGTCAGCCAAGAGCAAAATTAGCATCTAAGACAAACATTTAAATGGGGAAATATATACATAGCATCAAAACATAAATGTAACAATACATATAAAATAGTGCAACACAAACATATTTATAACTGTGTGAAAAACAATAGAACAGAATATAAGTCAGTCTTTCTTGAACATCACAGTTTCAATCTTGTGAATGTAAATATAGTATGTTTGAAGCACAATGATAGAAAGTACAAGATTAACGAGGTATGGCATATCCCTAATAATTCCCACATTATCAATAAAAGATTCCATTTATACTAAGAAATGGAATATTTAAATTGATAGATTTACATAACAATATTCAAATATGGCAGTTCTTGCTACTGAACAAGAATGTTATGAATCTGACTATACAGGTCAAAAGTATGTTCAGAAAATTAAAGGCTGTCTATAATAAAACACTAAATTGATTTAATTAATTTTTTCTGGTAAAAATGTTTAAAAATGCTTATATATAGAATTAAAATTAGTTGCTGTAAAGATTTCAGTTGTAAATCACAAATTAGTTCTAATGAAACTAAAATCAAACTTTTAAAAGTATAAACAAATTAACCATAATAAAGCCATAAAAATGTATAACCACTGATTTAGCCATTACGTATTCAGAACTTTTGCTTTCTCACTTGACAATAATTACTTTCTTAATAATGCTAACTCTTGTTTTTCTAGCTCATAATAAATAAATAAAAATCTCTTTAATAATCTTCAAGCCTGTTCATTAAAGTATGAAGATTGGCTATCTTAATATAAACTGAGCATTGATTATATATATGTGTGAGAGATAATAGTCTGGACCAACTGCTGAATTAGCATGAAATACATATATTGGTGATTATTAATCTTTTCAACATGTGTATGATCAGGTGGGTCAGCAATATAAAATGGTATGGAGAGTTGAGGATCATGTGAAAGTCTGAGTTCGAATCCCTTAAATATTACATAATATATGTGCAGGTATGTGTAAGCCTGTACAGTATATTAAATTAATCTCTTAAATGATATATGAAGTCAACATATTTGATTGTATTCTTTTCATTTTTCAAATTTTTCTCTTTATGATATTACTGAAAGGAATAGCTTTCTTTTCTACTGTCACTTTCCAATTTTTACATTTTTTATTCTAGACATGAATTTCATAAATGAAATTAATCAAATAAATAAATAAAATATTAACTTTTCAAATATATATTACTTATAATACTTCATTCAAATACACTTTAATGCAAGTAATTTTCTTAACCTTCTTTATTTTCTTACAGTTTTGACTGTCCAGCAGTCTTCGTCAGAGCTACAAGATTTGAACAATACAAATACATAATTATCATTTCAGATATATATGTATAAATCATATATAAATCAAATATATATATATATATATCTCCATCATTTTACATGCATATATATAAAATACACACATACATATCAAAATATAGACATATACTTTCTTCATATATATAAACATATAAATCTATATGACCCCCAGACATATATATAATCCATATCTACATCTATATATACATATGCATATCCAATACTTAGACATACCTCTTTTAAACATACATCTATATACAGATATACATACACCTATAGACATATATACAATCCTCATATATCTTTACTAATACACATCTATATGTATATTTTACCTACATATATATAAAAAATATATAAAATACAAACATATCCAATTCACCGTTTTTTAAAAAATTTTATCATTTTAAACAATTCCATTTTTACTTTTTATTTTTAAATCAACCCTTTAAATATTATTATTCTTAATATTATCTTATAATATTTAATACTATTTTATTATTATTAGTTTTATAATTATCTAATATATAACATCTTTTACATTACTATCTTTAATTTTACTTTTTATAACTTTTATCTCTATATCACTAAATAATATTTTTTAACATTATTACCTATATCCTCCTTACAGTTTTAACCTTAATTAAAATGACCGTTATTTCAAAATCTTGTTTATTCATTTAAAACAGCTCCCTCTTTTATCATTATTATAAAACTTATAATTCTATTTAAACCTTCCAACTTCCCAATTATAATCATCAACCATATACCAATATTATAAAATAACTACTTAACCATTATTTCACATATAAATACACATATCATCCATATTTCCTACATATATATATATACATCTTCACTTCATCTCTATACATATAACTAAAAATAATATATGAAATAATATATAAAACCCAATATATAAAACTATATCAAAATAAAAGATTACAAACTTAATATTTAAAAAATTAATTTATAAATTATTAACAGATCCCTACCTACATCTATACCTCCACACATATACATATCCAATATATAATTATATTTCTTAAAACATACTGATATATATATACCTATACTCATAACACACATACATATACCAATCCTCCTATACATTTATACATACCCACTCTCATAAATACTCAACTTACTTATACATATATAACTATACAAAACACATCTAATGCCCCATTTTATATTACCTTTAAAATCTATTTTATTTTTACTGTTATGTTTTCATTTTATTATCTATCTTGTTTAATTATTATCTAATACATAATACCTTTTCACTTCCATATCTATGACACTAACCTATCCAATAGACCATTTTTATTACCTTTAAAACTATTTTATTATTACTTTTAATTTTTGAAATTTTTATAACAAATTTACAAAATCTTATAAACATTTACTTTTTTATTATTTATTATTACTATCAACTCCCTCTGTTATCAATTTTATAAAACTTATAACTCTATTTTTTAACCTATATTTATTAACAATCTTTACAAGTCTTTTATGTATATCCACATATTATAACTTTTAACCTACTTTCTTTTATTATTATTATTATTACCTTTATTATTAATCTGTCATAACAATAAACATGCTAACACCAATATCTTTTCCAAACCATATTTTAATTTTATATTGAATATTCACTACCCACATACACATTTATATACTCCTAAAACAGATATACACACTTATTTTAATACATAAGCCTATAAATACAATACTATACCTACCAACACAATGTTCTTAGTCCCCCATCCCTATTTAAACTAGGCCTTATCTTCTTAATTAGTATTGCCTCTTTTATTTTTCTATCTCTTCTTTTATTAGTATATCCTATCATTTTATACTCTCTTTTTCAAATACATGCCCTGTTTCCATAGTATGCAAATAAATTGGTGAATTTTTGTCATACCTATGTTGATTTAACCTCATAAAAATAGAATTATTTGTCTCACCTACATATTTTGTCCTTATCATGTTCTGCTTACAACATCTACAATCTATTTGATATATGCCATTTATACATTTTCACATATCTTTAATATATTTATTATCTAATATATTCATTACATTTTTTCTTTTTTATTTACTACCTTATACTTAATTACATTATTATATTTTTTATTAATTTTTCTAATAATTTTATTAACATTCTTAACTATATTATTACTATATGTTTTAACCCCTATATACTCCTTCTTTATATTTTTATTTCTATATTTAACACTCTCTTCTTCCTTATTACCTTTCTTATATTTTTCTTCTATTAATTTTATATTCTTCACTATTACATTCTCTGGATACTCATTTTCTTTAAATTCCTTTACTATTAATTCTACTTCTTTTTTATATTCCTTTTCACTTGAACAATAATTAATAGCCCTACATATTCTTGCACTTATACTTCTTATTTTATATTTATTATCTGTATTAGAATTCCAATTCAACTTTTCAAATAAACAAAACTGACTAATAAACAGAAGTAAATTGTTAAAAAAATAGAAGCTATAAAATGTTTTGGAACAAATAAATAATTTCTCCAAAATGAACTATTTTTCATATGTATCTTGCTAAACCTTCTTTAAAAAAATAAAATTGAACTAATACTTATAAAAAAATTCAACAAAACATTGGAAGAATGGTTTAATGGTTTTTGACAGGAGATGTTTTTATTAGGTCTAGCTTCTGATGTCAACAGTTATATTTAATTTATCCTAAAAAATTTACACAATTCAATAAAATGAAAATATAAGTGTCACTTACATATTTAGAAACAAATATTTAATAATGTTATAAAAAATTAATGGGAAAAGAGTAAATAAATGTTATATAAACTTAATATTTCATTTTCACATTATAAATAAAAGACAATGAAGTAGAAGCATATTAATATCTCAACTCTGATCAATACAACTAGCCTCTGTTTTAGTTTTCATTGGCTGAGGATATTTCCTTTAGTTAGAATTGTTTTATTCCCAGAAATTTCTGAAATCTAAATATTATAGTTACAACTAAGAATTTGCAAAAAAATTCACTTCTTAACTTACAATTTCTACTGCTCAGAATTTAAAAAGGATTCTAGCTGAGAAAAGCAGCCATAGGAAAATCACCATGATGAAGGGTTTGTGGGAAAGCCATACAAAGAATTAAAGCATAAACAAACTTACATGAATAAAAATTGTGAAAAGTCAGAGACTACTGATTTAGTCATTCAATATTTAGAAGTTCTACTTTTTCATTTGGAATAAATTTCTTTTTTTATAGTAATGTTACATGGCATTGTAATTCTACCTTTTATGCTAAAATTATTAAACTAACTCAGCAGAATAATTAACATGATAAAATATGTATAGTACTTTCAGCATCAAAGATGCAAATAAACAGATATGTGAACTAAGTTTAGTAAGTAAATCTTGTAAAATGTGACAAAAATTCTGAATTTCTACATAAAAGAGAGGCTCTGAAATGCATATGCGTGCTGCATCAGCCAATAGTGTTCATAACACATGTGCATTCACATTGATAGTTTTATTATTTCTTCAGCTGAATTTATTTTTCAAAATAAAATTAATCATTCTAATTTGCTTTTATATAGCAAAATAATTAAATATATATCTACAATATTTTCACTGCTAAAAAAGGATCCAAATAATTATCTTAAGCCTTACAAATATAACAAAGATGACTACAATTTTAGTACTTACTGAAACATTTCTGTTTATTATACAAATCTTAATGCAGTAAAAAAAGATGATTCTATAAATTTATTCATTGCAAAGCCATTTGTTATAGCAGACCCAATTATATATAAATTTATTAAAACAGGCAAAACTCTACACCTATTGCCATTCAGTGCAAGCCAGAGTAATGAATGGATGCCAGAAGGCTTGAGCATAAAATCCCCATCTAGTGCCTACTCATCCAATATCCCCAGACCAGTTTCTGGCTTGTAGCCTTCATCAGTGGGGAGCCTTGGAGGGCTGCATTGGATTCTAAGATCTAGATGCAGTGCTCTCAGATCCAAGGCTCCTTAATGATAAAGGCCACAAGCCAGAAACTGTCCTGGGGATATTGGATGAGTAGGCACTAGATGGGGATTTTATGCACAACCCTTCTGGCATCTATTGATTACTCTGGTTTGCACTGAATGGCAATATGTATAGAGAGTTTTGCCTGTTTTAATAACAGTTACGAGCAAGTATAGGAAATGGTGATCATGTGTTTGTTTTTTCTGAAGAGTTGGATTCGAATAATTGCTCATATTAATAAATGTCTTTATTACACTTTAGCATCAATTTATAATTTAAAAATTATCCATCGAAATTAAGAAATAAGCTTCTACTAAAATATGATTGACAAAAACAACCAAGCTAAAATAATTAACACACAAATAAACACCCATTAGTAATTACACAATGTTTTGAATAGTATTATTCTCCACTCTTCTTCAGGTGTCGCTCACCTGACCAGTGATAATATTAGTATAGGAGGCGAACTTACACCTTTAGATTCCCGAATATCAAATTTTGAGGCAATGCTCTAACCAACTGAGCTACTCTATCAAAGCCTCTGGCAGAAAAGTGAAAATAATGTTCAAAATGTTTAACATTTGAGTCTTAAATGCAACAAAAACTGCAAACATATAATCTTATAAAAATTTTAGACTCAAAAAAAAAAATCAAAACTCTGATTTATTTGCCTAAAGATGTGCAAATCAAGTTATTTTTGTTAATTAATAACACATATTTTGAAAATAAGAACTAAAATATCTTATCGTAATCAGCGCAATATTGTACAATATATAAAACATGAACAAAATTATTAACTGAATCAAAAAGAACAGATTAAAATATAAACTTATGAATTTAATAGTGTGTGTGTGAATATATATGTATATATTGTAATGAGTTGGCTATATAACTACATTAAAAATAGATAGTTGGCAGCATGTTCCTCAGATGTAGCATAGAATTATTTAAGTAATGTGGGAAATAATCTTTAATTTTCCCATGCATATTGCTTTATAATGGGTCTTCAATTGGTAAAATATCCCCCCCACACATGTTAGCAGGAACAATCTAGACAATTTTTTTAATGGTGAAACCTTATTTTTTAATTTTAATATGTATTGAAAATTGTAAATTATGGTACAAGGAAAAGTATAAAATCATATAAATTGTTTTTGTTCGCTCTCTTCAATAAATTTATTTAATTACCAGTTGCTTAAATGCACTAAGAGAAAAATTTTTTTTTTTTGTAAATTATTTAATAGATATTAATTTTAATCTTAAAAGAAAGATAAAGTTTTAACTTTAAGACTTTTTTTTTTAAAAAAAAAAGAAAAACACAATAGGATTTTAATATTTTGGTAAATTTTATTTTTAATTAATCAGAGTTGGTTTTTTTTCTTTATCTCTCTTCAATGAAAAAAAAGTAAAATTAGTGCCATTAACTGATTATCTTGTGTCTTTTTGCAAGAATTTTTTTTTAATTAGAAAGAAATGTCAAGAATTTTACAATGTTGATATAAGTTCTTGACTTGTTTTTCAATGGCTATAATTAAGGAGAAAATAGGTGAACAATTGTATTTGTAAAAATGTATCTAATTGGTTGTTATAAAAATTATCAACTTAGAGACAGATTGTGAGTTTTGTAGGCAAGATTGTTTTAGAAAAAAATAATGGGGGTATGAATAAATCAAAAGATTCAAGTGTCTGGTAAAAAAAATAGAGATTCCTTACCGAGTTGTTGAAGAGAATAATCAATTCTTAATCCAGCTGCTGAAAGATAGTAGAAGAAGAAATTATTCCTAAGTTAGCTGTTGAAGAGAAAACAGACAAATCCTAACCCAGCTAATAAAGAAAGAAATCTTTATCATGCTATTGTATAGAATAAAATGTTTTAATAAAGCTTTTAGCATATTATGAGTTGTCATAAAAATGGTTTCTACAATGAAAATGTGCTAAATTCAACTAAAAGATAAACATCTCCTTCCTTAATGAAATCCTACCTTCACTGGAATAAAAATGTAGAGAAGTTACCCCTAAAGCAATCTGCAACCTTGTCTGCAACCAAGAGCATGAGTCTTAGTATTAGTCTCCCTTGGGAAATTTATTTTAAAAAATTGATAACATTTTGCTGTTGTTAACCAGAAAATAAAATACTGAGCACCAGAAAATGACAAATTAATCATGTTCATGTGCAGAAGCCTCCCAGAAGAAAATTAAACTGGAAATTATAATTGGAAAGGACTCCATAAAAGAATGAAACCATGATTAAAGGTATTTTATGTGCACACCCTAAATTTTCATGTATAGTAAAAAAGGCAGAATTTGTTTTTTGTAAGAATTGATAATTTTAAATACATTCATTAAGTTAATGTTTTCAAATTGTGCAACATATTTTTTTAAATTCAGTCAATTTTCTCCTCAAAATTGTGAAACAGTTTTATATAAAGAATTCAAACTCAGACTTTCACATGACCCTCAACTCTCCATGCCATCTCATATTGCTGACCCACTTGATCACACACATGTTGAAAATATAAATAATCACTGACAGTGACCCTCAACTCTCCATGCCATCTTATGGTGCTGACCCACCTCAACATGTATGTGATCAGGTGGGTCAGCAATATGAGATGACATGGAGTTGGGGGTCATGTGAAAGTCTGAGTTCGAATCCTATTACAGTATATATGTGCAGCTGTGTATACGCCTGTACAGTGTATGAAATAGTTTTTAGAAAATAAATTTAAATTTTTTTATTTTGGAAACATGTTTTCCCTTTTCATTCATTTTCCCTCCTAAAAACTTAACAAGAGGTTAATTAAGTAAATCAAAAATTATCTTTGCATTGAATAAGTTGTTTTTCTAACTCTTAGTTATTTTTAAAAAATAACTAACTGAAGATTAATTTATGACTAGAAATCAACTGATTGATTATAATTTGTATGAAAATATACTTTTTGATGAAATGAATGTTTAACATTTCATAATATCATGTCATTTTTTTTTATATTTATTGTTAATCAATTAGTTATTAAACAATTTTTAAGAAATATTTTTTAGTCTTAATTTCTTTATTCTATCCATTTCTGTTTCATAAATTGTAGTCTGTGACCTTGACAACTTAGTGTTCTAGAATTTTTTTATGATTCCAATAAAGCTATTACTTAATTATTTAAAGTGATTTATAATACGCTGCTTTATTTGTTTATTTATTTCTTGCTCACAGAAATAATTTATAAAGTTCTTGTTTCCTGAGCTAGATTTGTGCATAACAGTGACATGGAGTAGGGGTTTATGTTTAGTGTTATGGACATCCAAATGATAATGATCCTGATTGACACAAAAGGGATATCGTTTAAAGTCTGTGCACTACATTGCATCTTATTTACTATTTCTTTAGAAATTTTGTATATAGTTGGCCAGTACATTTATGGTACTAAGTGGCCAGAGCATTGGTGATAGTCAATATGTTTTTAGTTTCTCAGCATTATTTGACTTACTATTGTATTTTGATGGAGTAGCACATAAATATGTGCAAACAGATAAATATTGTATGTATTCCTGCCCTAGATTTGGCAGTGGCTAAATAATTAGTCTGGCCTGTATCCATTTCAAATCCTGCGATAAGATTGACTATTGATTTTTAATATTGATCATTCATGATGATGAATGATTATTACTTTTGTGTAATGCTGGTGAACTTATGGTTAGTTCTGTGCTGATATCTCATGCTCATTCCTTTAATATTTAATTTTATATTTTGTACTGAACTAGGGTAAATGATAATTTCCATCACCCCAGCTTCACTCGGGTTTTCCATATTGTTACAATTGGCATCTAACTGGGACCTTGTAACGCCAGATTTTGTGTATTAACCCTTATTTTCTGTCTAGTTACTATATATATATATATGATCACAAATGGAGCTTTACCAATAGCTCTCAAGCTTTGTTTACAAAAAATGCTGAGAGAGAATCGAAATTTCAATATCTCTTTTCGATTCTCTCTCAGCATTTTTTGTAAACAAAGCTTGAGAGCTATTGGTAAAGCTCCATCTGTGATCATAAAATGCAAGCTATAAGCAGGTTAAAAAATTTTTAACTTGTTTTTGTTTATCATATATATATATCCAAATTGATCTTTGGAGATACAGATATTTGTAAATATTTACTTACTTTCATGTGATAATGACTGCAACATTTCCTAAAGCTCTAAATATTTTATGAAAAAAAAAAAGCATCATCTTCAAAATCTAGATGACTTAAATAATCCCCATTTATTTTTACTCCTTTAGATATAGCCATTTTAATCCACAAAGTACTTCTTGCAAAACCATTGTAAAAAGTTCAGGAGATATGAAATCACTCTAATGCTCACCTTTTCATATGAAACTAAGAAATAATACTAGAGTTAAACACTGAAAAGATTAAATTGAGGTTTAATGAATTTTCTTTGAGAAATAAAATCAAGATTGATAATCATGGATTAGAAGGTAACAGCTATTATAAGTATCTGTGGACAAATTTATTAATACAGACGAAAATGTAATGGGTGATATCTAATCCTAGAATTAAACTTGGATGGAATCCTTTTAGTAAAATTAACTTAATATTAAAAGAAAACATGTTTACAGATTTGAAAAGGAAGGTTTTTAAAAGATGTGTTTCAATTGTTCTTAAAGATGGAGCTGAAATTTGGACATTTAACAGAAAAACAATATAGTGCCTTCAGACCACTCACTGAAATATGGAATGATGTACGCTATGAGTAACAAGGAGATATTGAAAATAAAATTTACAGATGAGACAACAAACAGGCATCATGAATACCAATGAAAGATTTATGAGATATTAATGGAGGTCTAGAGACATTGTTAGAAGATATCAGAATAGATGGACAATTGAAGTTTAAATTGGATACAAAAGATTGTAAAAGAATTAGAAAGAAGCCAAACTTCAGATGGATTGGTGAAATAAAAAAGTTTGCTTAAGTGATATGGATAAAAGAGATTTATAGATAGAAGAAAGTAGATTCTTCTTTGAGAGACTCATCCTGCAGTGAATTGATAATGATGAAAAATGATGATGAATGATCTATTTAATAAAATAATAGAAAGAAGTAAAATAGAACTGTGCAAATCAGGTTATGTTTTTTCTCATTATTTCTTGATATAAGTTATAGAAATTTTATGGATTAGCTTTTTCTGGAAAAATGATTTCTTAGTAGTAATAATAAAAACAAAATGTAGAAACTTAATAATTATTAGGATATCGGTGTATTACATTAATTAAACAAAAATTAAATGGTAATTTAATGCAGACTACTGCTTAAAAATGATTATTTTTAAAAAAAATTAAATATATAAATTTTTGCTTAAGATAAAATTGCAGCTTTTTTCATTAGTATGTTTTGACCCAAACAACTTTAACAAAATTGCTTAGCCTGTGATTATATTATTTTCTACGTCTTTCATTGAAAATATTATGAAAATAATACAGCTAATACCCACGTGCGTTTAATGTCAGTTTATTGATATTTAAATAAATTTACCAATGATGATATTCATTTATTATATATCTTTAAAAAAATCAACATTTGACAGAATTTTATTGTACCCTCCCTTTATTTTGCGTAGAAAAGTTTAATTGTCCATGCATAAATCGTCATAATGCAGTCAATTTATTTTTCTATACGATTATTAATGACTTACTCAAGTTCTGATAATTTTTTTTTGCAATTAATTTTCATAAAATGAAAAAATAAAATAAAATGAAGTTAGTCGGCCTACTTTTTTTTTTCCATATGTCATAGCATCGGCTGGGAAGCGAACCTGCGACAACCGTATGCAAGCAACTGCTTGCTTGCAAGGCGACTGTGCTGACATCTCGGCTACCAACACTTGACAAATATATAAAACTATAGCATACACAGTGGGATCTAAAAATAACCAGAATTTTATAATAAAAAATTTAATAGGGGTTGCAAATTGAATCCCTTAAAAAAGTATAGTCTATTTAATGCAATGCATCAATCTAAACCTGTTTGTCATTTTTCAAAGTAGTCTGGAAACTCTTGAAAAGTGATGTGTTTTAATGCCTGCATCTATCATTTCCCCCCTTTCCCAGTTCCAAGTCTGCAAAAAAAAAAAAAACACATTTTTTTCATTAGAGAGATTTTAAAAAAAATTGCACAAATCGATATAACTGATAAGCTGAGTTATGCTGAATTTAATTGAAAAGTGTTTCACACTCAAGACTTTAAAAGATGACACTTGGTTGGAGTTTGCACTCTTTTCTTTATCACAAAACAGGATGTTTACATTTTACCACATCAAGTAAATGTTTCAGAACTTGCAAATAAAATGCCTGACCATTATAAACTAAATCTGAGAGAAAAACACCATTTGCATTAAAAAAAAGCATTGTTTTGGCTTTGGACTTGCGACGTTTTTTAGGAATGTGGTAAATTTAACATTTCAAATAAACCACTCATAAACTTGTAATTTTACGTGATCAGCTTGCTTATAATTGGTTTCAAGCATTATAACTGTTTTCCTTGCCATTTTATGTAAACAAAATCAAAATTTCCCATTGTCAAACTTTTCAGCTATTTAAAAAATTGACAAATATGCAAAACACACTTTACAAAAGAATGTGCTACATGGCTCCATGACTTCACACGATGATGTCATTTGACAGACTGATGCAGAAAGGTTCTTGCAAGATGTATATAACAGCAGAAGTATATACTACAAAAGGCACACAAACCAAAGAATGATTCTCGTTATTTTTGGCTCCTTCCTCGTATAAAGTTACTCATTCCATTAAATATAATGTCAGAAAAAGAATTAAATACAGGATATGACACTAACATATTTTAAACATTCGGCATAAACATTTTTTTAAAAAAATTGTACAGGATATATTTCAAATTCTTTATATTATGAAATATGTATTGTAACATAATAAGAAATCAAATAGGAAATACTGAGTATGACTAACATGTGATCAGATAAGATTGAGTATAACCTTTTTGAAAACAAAACTGAAATTGTTATATTATGAGATACTTCATAATATATAAACAATTATTTTTACAAAAACACTCTACAAATGTGTATTTATCTCCAATAAGACTAATATATCAGGGGTCTAGTGTATCTTAAAATGTGACTGTAGATTTAAAAGAATAAATAAATCTTATAACTTTCATATATTTGGCTAGCAAGTCTGTTCTAAGCTATTGTTACATAAATTTGATTAAAGATTATCTCGGGTTTCTAATATTGAAGTATAATAAAGACTATTTTACAAAAGGTCATTTTGTTGTATTTAATTCTTCTCTTGCAAACTGAATTACTATATAAAAATAAGCAACTTTCTCATGAAGCAGTGTGTTTTTAAATGATGATAATTATAAAATCATGTAACTATAGCCATTTATAAAATTAATAGATGATGAGATTAACTAATTAATGACAAAAACCAGATAATTACCAAATATAATAAATTTATTAACAATAATAATAATAAAAATATTAAATGAATGCAATAATAATATCAATTTCTCAAAAAAATCATCAAATCTTAATGTTTTAATTAAGGAAATGTTTTGTTACTTTATTATTAACTAAATGTGTAGTGTATCATGTATCTCAAGGTGATATAAAACAATATAATTTGTGGGAGAAAGTCATTAAGCACTATCCAAAAGGTTTAATTATAAATAAAGAATATGTCATTGTATCTTTAATTAAAAAATAAGATCTGTTTTCTCTAAGTATCCAACTGACCAACTTAACTACTTCATAAATGAGCAAAATATTAACAATTTATAATATTCAAAACAAAGCAAAACTCTCCATATAGTAGTGCCATCTTGTGCTAACAAGAGCAATCAATGGATGCCAGAAGGCTTGTGCATAAAATCCCTATCTAGTGCCTACTCATCCAATATCCCCAGACTAGTTTCTGGCTTGTGGCCTTCATCAGTGAGGAGCCTTGGATCTGAGAGCACTGCACATAGATCTTAGGATCTAATGCAACCCTCCAGCACCCACATTTTAACTCTATTTAACTACAAAACTATGAGAATAAAATTGGAAAACACAATTAATATTTTCAATCCAAGCTCAATAGCACCAAAATGTATGGATGCTGAATTGAGTTCAGACCCATATGACTATATAAGCTATTGAGCTTGGATTGAAAATATTGTGTTTTCAATTTCATTCTCATAGTTTTGTAGTTAAATAGAGTTAAAAGGTGGGTGCTGGAGGGTTGCATTAGATCCTAAGATCTAGGTGCAGTGCTCTCAGATCCAAGACTCCTCACTGATGAAGGCCACAAGCCAGAAACTAGTCTGGGGATATTGGATGAGTAGGCACTAGATAGGGATTTTATGCACAAGCCTTCTGGCATCCATTGATTGCTCTTTTTAGCACAAGATGGCACTACTATATGGAGAGTTTTGCTTTGTTTTGAATTGTTTAATAGCAATTATGTGCTAGTATAAGATAGTGATCATGTGATGTTTAGTAATTTATAATATTGTTCTTAAAATATAATTTTAATTAATTGACCTGATGCCAAGAGGAATTGCTGGCAATCCATAGGAGGCTTATCAAGCTCATCTTATGAATAAATGAGAATATAATGTGTCAGGTGCTTCACTCAATTGATCAATATTTATACTGATATCAGTACCACAAGTATAATTAAATATACAATAGAATCTTTATGAATTTCTGAGAGTATCTAGGTGGGTAAATAAGACAGATAATATCTATAAAATATATCCTTTAATTAGAGAAATATCAGATTAAAACTAATACCAAAAAATCCTATAAAATGTCAAGTATTATGACAACCATAAGTAATTATTAATTATTTTTAAACATTAATAACCAATCTCCAAAATATAAAAAATTAATAACATACACCTATACTAAACAATAATCATAAATTAAATGCACAACCTGTATTTCTTTCATATTTACTACTCACAGAGAACTTTCACAGACCAAGTTAAATATAAATATTATAACACTTAAACATAATTAAGAAACATAACATATTTCTCATAATTTAAATTAAATTTAAAATCTTTTAAGATATTCCGAATATTTATTTTAATGTATTCTTTCTAAATATTTGAAAGTGATAAAATATCTTGATGTTTTGGGATGGTAAAATTGTAATAGATACGAGATACACAATTTAATGAGTAATTGGTAATAAAGTTTGAGCCTTTTAGGTAATATCCAGCATGAGTGAATTTAAATTATTCAAAAGTTACAATAAGTTGTTTTATTTCCTAGGTGTGGAACATAGTTACAGATTAATCTCAGAAAGGATGGTATTCATAAAGTATACTTTTTCTTAGAATATTTACAAAGAAACAATCCATGAATTAATAATTTCACTTTTAACAACAATTAAGAATGATTATAAAATATATGTGTTTATTCAGATGAAGATAAAATTCATATTTTAAAATGATGAATATCCAATAGATAAGTGATTGTCCCGGTGAAGATAAAATTCAGTAGTTAAAGTTCATTTATTAAGCAAACTTTTGGAAGATGAGAAGTGAATAACAGTAGCATTCCAATATTTTAAATTTTCAAATTTAAATCCAAGTTTTTATAGTTTCATTCCTTTTAAAAATGTATTATAAGATGATAGACATAGCTAGATGTATAATTCTCCATTCAGGACAGTTTCAAGGAACATTTGCCTAATAGCAAATGTTTATTAGGTTTTCCTACTCCATGGTTATTAAAGTGCAAGACACTAATATGGCTAATTTTACACTGATTTCAATACAGAATTGTTGCAATCAGTTAATAAGAAAGACCAAATTCTTAATGCATAGTCCTATTTATAGGTTTGTGTCACATGATCAATGAGATCATTGTCTTTGTTCAAATTTCCTCTCTTTTGACTTTTTACAAGAAAGTTTTAACATAGTTGCTAAGAAACGATCAGCAGATGATATTTAGAAGTTTTAAAATTTTATAGTTCCAATTCATAAAATGAAATCATTAAAATATTTTAAATAATATATTTAAAACATTTTACATATCATATTACCTTAATTAATATAAAGTTGTAATTATAAATTTATTAAACGCACATTGATTATGTAAGTAGTATTTACTGAGACTATAACCTCGACAATATGCGTATAAAATGCGATAGTAGGGACCTCTACAGGTGTTTTAACCACAAAAATGATGCATTGTTAAAAAATTAATATTTACATGCCAAAAATATTATTTAATATAAGCTGCTTTTACTTATTTTATTATTGCAAATATTAATTTTTTGAAGTTTAAAGTTTATTCTTTTTTTTAAAGTTTAATTCAAAAGTTCAAAGTTTTTTTTAATAAAGTCTATCTTTATTTTCAAAGGAAATCGAAATGTTTAGATATCAAAGTCAAATAATTACCCAGGTTTTATATACGACAGAAACAGTATAATGGAATTATCTCTGAACTCACGACGGCTGGTAAAATTCTTTCGTAGATCCTGTGTCCTAATATTTCTGTGGCTGGTTTGGCGTTCCCCGCACTCCGCTGTCCATGTAAGCTATTTCAACATGATTACTTTCTGAACTAATCGCAGATCTTATATGCTTGTGGTTAAAACACCTGTAGAGGTCCCTACTATCGCATTTTATACGCATATTGTCGAGGTTATAGCCTCAATAAATATTACTTAATTAATATAATAAAACACATATTATCATTGCATAAACAAACATTTATGTTATAAATATTAAAATAAATGACTTTATTTATTTTTAAGTTCTCATTATATCTACTATTTTATTAAAATAAATGTAAGTAATTTAAAGTTACAAATGATTTCAATCATTCATGCATGCACACACATATATTTAGATATAAAGTTAAAACTTTCTATAATTATTCAGTGTAACTTTAAATCATATATGTGCAAGTTATTACCATACTAAAATTCTTAAATAATTTATCGTTATTATAATTAGTGTTATATCATTTATTTTATGTGTAATTCTTTTAAAATTAATCTCATGTGCATAATTGTTTTATCACTAAATGTGAATCATGATTAATATATATATATTACACATATTCAAAAAAATGCTGCATCTTTAAAATACATCTGGGCTGACATCATCCATAAGTTAATTCACTTTATAAAGCAATATTATCAATAATTTAATATCACATGTATATCATTATACATAACCAGAACAACAATAATAGTAATAATTAACTATATGTGCTATAAATAAACCAATAAAATGAGAAAGTCTGTTATAACCCTTAATTTGACTACATTAAATATCATTACAGTATATAATTTCAAATACTGAAAAAAAAAATTTTTTAACATTTTAAAACATTAAAAAAAAAATTCCCAGTATATGAAATAAATAAAATGATTATGAAATTTGAAAGTTGTTGTATTACTAAGAGATGGTAATCACTTCTATAGTATTCTTGTTCAAATAAATAAATGTGTAAATGTAACTGATGACATTATCTACTAGGACAGTACTTATCAGTAATGTAACTGATGACATTATCTACTAGGACAGTATTTATCAATAATAATTCTTAATCAGATGGTTCTTATCTTTTCAAAGTCTCTATCTTGCACTTTGGTTTGAGAGTTTCCTGCATACTCTATATAATATCATAGAGCTTATTATATAATTAAACAGCACCTGCATAAACAGCTAATTACCATCTGATTAAGAATTACAAATAAATGTTTAGTAATTTTTGACTCCAAAAATCACTTTTTAATATTTAAGAAATATTTTTTAATGATGTAAATACATTACTTTTAAATAAAGTATAAAAATTCATAAAAAAAATAGATAAGGAAAAAAAATCAAAATCCATTGGCAACAACAAATACTTCTAAATTACCAGAGCTAATATGCAGAATTAGTTGAATTCAAAAACTTGTGTTCCAGAAGTAATAAAAAAATTAATAGAAAATAATCAGAATGCACTGAAAAGTATCATATGTTTTAATTTCTTAGCTAATTTGAGCAGCACAAAAATTAAGATGGTAATGTTGAACTATTTCCATCATCTATTACATCATCATCATTATCAACCATTATCAATCCACTGCAGGATGAAGGTCTCTCCAAGTTTAATCCATCTTCTCTGATCTTTAGCTTCTCTTCTCCACATCACCCCTGCACACTTTCTTATTTCATCCATCCATCTCACATGTGGCCTCTTTCTGAGTCTTTTACAATCTCTTGGAATCCAGTTTAAAATTTCAATTGTCCATCTATTATCAATTCTTCTAGCAGTATGTCCAGCCCAACTCCACTTCAATCTTTTAATTTTTTCAATGAGGTCAGCAACACCTGTTTGTTCTCTTACCCATACATTGCATTTTCAATCTCTTCTTGTTACTCCCAACCTACATCTCTCCATACTTCTTTGAGTGGTCTGAAGTCTCTGTATTGCTCTTCTATTAAGTGTCCAAGTCTCAGATCCATAAGTAAGAACTTATTAATTCCTAAATGATGTTTTTTTAAAAAAAAAATCAAACTTTATTCAAATTTTTCAAGGCATTTAACTATTATTAACAGTTTGCAAATTAATGTATTGCACAATGTTTTAAATGGTATTTCATTCTTTACTTCAGATTTTGCTGGCCTGACCAGCGAATTGAACCTGGGAACTTTACATTCATGAATATTGAATTTAAGATGACACTCTAATCAACTAGACTATTCTGTCAAAGAAAATGGTCAAAAGAAATTTCTTTTTTTTTTTTTTTTTCTGAGGGTACTCTTGATTTCTACATTTTTTTTTACTTCAAGATAAGGCTAATGCTTCCAAACATTATAAATTGTCACACTAGGTTGATATATGGAGTTGTTTCCCATTGTTGTGTGAGCAGCTTCTTTAAACTTTCTTCCTTATACTTCTTCTTCGTACAATATTTCTGACTTTTCACTATTGGATATATGCTCATATATGTTCATTGATACCTCCACAAAATCTAAACTTAAAAGATGAAAATGGGACCTGCAAAATACACGTGAATATGGAAGAATGTGTACTGATTTAATCAGTCACTCTATTGAAAAGTGATCAAAAGAGCACAAATTAATGATTAAAGTAACAGACCATATCTCTAAAGTAGCAGCCTATACATGTATCAATGAACATGTATTTAATTAAGAAAAGACAAATATATTAGACAGAAAAAGTACAAAGAAGAAAATTTTAAAAAGCTGCTCACATTCATAATGTTTGTACCTTACCCTTAAGAAAAATAGTGCAGAAAGCAGGAAGACCCTCACGGGTAAAGGATATGAAATTTCTATTAACTGGTTTTGACCAAATAACCTAGTTAGTTAAGAGGGTATTCTTAAATTCAATATTTAGGAATCTAATGGCCACAGACTCAACTCCCATGTTAGTACTGTAACTGGTCATGCTGATAGGATCTGAAAAAGAGAGAAGAAGAATACTCAAAACATGGTCCTATATACTAATCTTTGCACTATTATCATCAATTGAATATATGGCACTTAAAATGTTTAAGCAAAGTTAGGATTTTTCTAAAAAAATAGGTTGAAGTAAAGAAGGGTTCCCTCTTTTCTTCCAAAGTGTAAGCTTGTGGTTAAGACCTGTAGAGGTCCCTACCTTCACATTTTTCAGACACATATTCTTGAGGTTACAGCCTTAGTAAATATTATTTAACAATTAATATTAAATGAAGGCACTAGTCCAATATATAATTACAACTATAATTCCATCATCATCATAAACTTTCAGATAAACAATAATAAAGATTTTTAGAATCCAAAAGTCTACTGATTTGCTAGTTACTTTTTGATGAAGTCTATAAAAGCTTATTTAATGAAGAAATATCTTTGCTTGTCAATATTTGCTTAATTTTTGACACTGAATATTTAAAACAAAAAATAAATAAAAACATCTACCACAATTTATGTTATCTATATTAGAAAGAAAAAGGTTTTAACCTTTTTCCACATGCACCTTAAACATTTTTATAATAGCCAATCGATGTAGTTTTTGACTATAAAGGGACCCCTCAAACTTCAACACAAGATAGGGATTTATAAAGATAAACCCATTCTTATCTTTATAAAGTCCCTATCTTGGGTTGAGGTTGGAGAGGTCCCTTTATAGTCATGTGGAAAAAGGTTAAAGCCTTTCTTTTTCTAATTACATACTGCCCGTGTGCTTGATAAATAATCAGAATGTTACATTATCTATATTACTTATATAAGGCTAAAACCTCAGTACATGCACCTTGAGTGCTTAATTTTAGCAAGAGAGAACTCTACAAATCACAACACAAGATTCGACTTTATAAAGATAAGAGGGACCCTCTTATCTCTAACCTATTTTTCTTAATTATATAGGCAAATCTAAAGCATTTTGATTTGGGAGCATGAAGCTAATAAATTCTTCAATGATTAAGTCCACTATTTCTGTTAAACATTAACATTCGCAAAATCTTTCGATTTACAATGAGTCAATATTCCGATATTAAATTTAGAAATATTTTGAATCAATTTAAAGTTGTAAATACTAATTCTTATTAAGTGCAATATCTATATTAATAAATTTTCATCCCCAAAGATGATCTTACAAATTTTTAGCAACTTTACTGCATGGTTAGTGCCAATTACATTTAACCTGCAATCGTAAATTTTTTATAAAATCTAAAACACGTTTATCTCTTGGAGCCATTCCCAAGTTCGAGATAACCATTTGATGGTCTACTATCTTTATGGAGTTTGATTAAGAAACATTACGAAAAAGAATATGAATTTGCCCTTTGGGTTTTTATGATATTAACTTAGAAATCTGATATATATATATAATGACAATTAATAGTTCAAAAATCATTGCCCAATATAAAATTGTATATTTTTCAGAAGCTCAACCAAGAAATAATCTTAACAAAATTAGGCCAACCTAATATTTTCAAAATGTCTGAAATGGGATCGTACAGAAGCTGTGACTAAATTCTAAACATAACTATCCATATCAAAAGTGCTTTCAAAATAAATTCAATATGGCTATTATACTATTGATCTCACATCAGCTTAATAATAGTGACATTCTAAAACCATTTATTGCAATGATGCTATATTATTTAGACATTTTTAAATGTTTCTCTTGGAAAATAATTCTAACATATAATTGTAGTAAACATACATTTTTCAAAATTAGGCTTCTACAAGCTTCCGTTCTATCATTTGCTTTATAAATAAAGATCATTTGGTGATCTTTAATAAATGAAAAATAATCTATACTAATATAATATTGGCACAGTCTCATAAAAACAAAATCATTTCTAAAAATACAAAGGCTTTAAAAAAATATATAGACCTTGAAAATCTTCAAAAATTAAAACTGTATTCAAAACTTGATCAAGACAGTAGGTTCCACCACCTAGCTAACAGTAAGCCAACATATTGGGAACAGAACATAATCTTCTGTGATAAAATTATAAAACAAACAGTGTCCCATGCAATTTCAATTGAGCTTCTTTATAAACTAGTTGTCAGTTATTTGAGAACGTAAGACAATAGTTTTGAGGACACTAAGCTTAGTACTACAAAATGCTATTCTATCATTTAATACTGAATTCCTATTTGCAGAAAAGTGATTAGATTTCTGGATACTCTGATATTACCAAAATAAATATTCTGGCCTACTTGTTATGGCTTCCCATTACATAACATACATCTTCATATTACGGAAAACAAATGGTCTCACAGAAATGTATAAAAAGTTATTAAGTAGATAAGAAAATTCAAGATATAGTTTCATTGCTTATTATATTTTGTGAACAAGATAGGAATTTAATCTAGAAACTTCAAATAATAAAAATATCATGGAACTCAAATTTCATTTCATAGATGATTCCTGAACATTGCTAGAATATCTTCGACAAACTCATGACCACCTAAGGTTTTCACTAATTGATCTTAAAAATAGAACTTAACATCCTCACATTTATGTAGTTTGTACTATACTATGTAGATAAAGAGTATCCAATTTATGTATGTACTAGCAGATATAAAGTATTGAATAGAGTGTTACATATAATTTATCTGCTAGTTAAAATTTCTATAGATTTCTGGATAAATTATTTATTTATTAATATAAAATATAAGGAATTTCATGCCTGAGATTTTATTTTTAATAAATATATTGTTCTTACATTTATTACATTACAAAAAAATATTGTATCTATATATTCTATCCTCTTGGTCTTATAAAAAATGAGAATACGAGTTTGGCAAATCTGAGATGCTATAGATCAGGGATTGGGAACATTTTTGGAACAGAGAGCCATTTTGACAAAAAAGATAGAAAAATTAAAATTTAGGGAGGTCAACTTCACATCAATTTCATTCGTTGTTTATACATTTAATAACATTAACTATGCATAAACAAGATTTGAACAACTCTTAAGATTGTGTATAAGGATAAAACAGAAAATATATATTAAATTTTTAATAAATTTATATTTTTTTTTATCCAAAATAAGGAAGTCACACTTTTTCTACTAAAGAGCAGCATGCGGCTCCAGAGCTGCCAATTTCTGATCCCTACTATAGATAAATGCAATCTTTTTCACCTACAATCTCTAATCCTATACCAAAATCTATAGTGAGTTTCAGTCTCTGATAATCCTTTCTAAAGAGAGTTGGTATCTTTTTTTTATCCATATTATTATTATTATTATTATTATTATTCTATTTGGTTTTGCTTTCTAATATTTGCCTGTTTATTTTTCTTTATCATAAACTTATTATCCAAAAAGTAGAACATTAAATCATATTTTTTATTTTTACATTCACTAGTTGATAACTAATTGATCAATTCAAATTAATGTGTTAACTTAACTAATAATTAGACATTCATTTACCTATCATTATTGGATAAGGTTGCTGTACTGGTTATAGACTATCTATCCAAAAGAAAAATCCTAAGGCTCCTTGTGAATTGAAAAATTTCAACAGTTCACACAGTCCAGACTCAAACTGAGATCATGAGTAAAACAGGTAGATATCCTGGGACTATCACTACACCACAATGTTTTAAATTCGTATGTACATTTAAAAAACAACAATACGTAATGATATTGGCAACTATTGATCACAGCCATGCAGAGGAAAGTAAATGATAAATTACTTCTCATATATTAAGATGCAAAGTTTATGAATAAGCAGAATGTCAGTCCCATGATTATTAAGGATTAATATTAACTCCAGAGCGCAAAATAATAATTTAAATATTCTGCATATCTTCTAATGACTTCAAATAATTTCCTAATTATATGAAGATCTATTTGAAAGTAAGATTGGCTATATTTGACTTCCTTCAATGTTTCATTTTAGCCAAGAGGTCAGCGCAGCCGACTTGCAAGCAAGCAGTTGGTTGCAGACGTTGTTGCGGGTTCGCCGCCTCCCAGCTGATGCTGTGACATATAGGGGGGGGAGAGTTATTTCCAGAGTTTATTTTACTCTAATCACAGCTGCTATAGTAGTAAGATAGATAAGTGGGCAAATGTCTAAAGAATTAATTAATTGAAAGTGATTTTTTTTTTTCCAATCATTTCCATTTATTTGGAAATTTATTTTCCGAACTGATTCTAATATTTTAATTTTAAATTCATAACTAATGAGTTTATATTGGCAGCTATATCAAAAATATTTGTACTCCAATATCTTTTTTAAATACAGGTATACTTTATATCCCTGGAGTTTAGATGTAATTATAGAGGATTTGAATCCAGACTTTCATGCTTCCTTCAACTATCCAATATATCTCTTACAACCGATACACACGACCACGAACATGCTGAACATGCGAAAAAGCTAAATGATCTCCAATATATGCATTTCATGCTGAACTAGTACCCATCAGCCCGAGCACTGGTTATATATATATATGGAAGATTATGATCTGAACCAGCAGATGAGTGACAGATCAGCATGACGACATAAGTAGGCTGGAGATCATTTATATTTTTCCCATGTGCGTGGTCATGTATATCGGTTGTATGAGGTAGATTGGATAGCTGAAGAAAGCATGAAATTCCGGGTTCAAATCCCCTATAATATCGTTTTTATTAAAAGATACTTCCATTTTTATAATGTACAAAATTTTAAATAAATTACTTACGTTTGTAAATATATATGTATTAAATACTAAATTAATTAAAAATCAATCATAATTTGATCAATTGTTAATTACAAACAACTTTAGCAATGCTGGACATTTATTTAATCAGAAGTCTTTATTGCTGAGATATTTATATAAAAAAAAAGTGAGTACCATTACGAATCAGAACCGGTTCTATCCCAGGATCTTACGCTCCAGAGCACAATGCTGGATTCTGCTTATAATTATGTACATAACTAATCAGTAGCAAAATGCTTTAACGTAAACGTGAAGATATAAATAATATCTAAAGAAACAAGAGATACAATGTTAGAAATATTAATTGATAAAAAATAACCGTGAAGATAACTGGATTTTACTAGCATTTCATAAGTGATCTGTACTTAACTTCTTTAGATAAGTTATTAACAGCAAGACAGGTCATAAATAATGTGGTTTATGATCAAAATCTCAACATTTCTTTTTTCAATATTATTTACTTAGAATCTCAATAGTGAGTAAAAGTTAAGAGCTTCCATTCCCCCTGCCTCTTACGAAACATTTATTGCTCATATTTATGATATAACCGTATTTAATTAGTTTATAAAATTAGATAAATATTCTAAAAAATTACAGTAAAACAGTGAAATGATATTAAAGACTATTTTAAAAATTACAGAAATAGCAACTGTTGTGTGTGGTTAGGCTTACAGATTCGTTCCAAATCAACAGACACAAAAAGAACAACTTACTCAGCAATTAATATGTATAATTTATTAGTACAAATATATACACACGTTAGTTGAACAAATGAATAAATTCAGTTGATAGACTTGAATGCTGAGATAGTCGTGCGGAGTATGGAACTCGCTTCCAGCTAATAATTAGCCTGCGTCGTGAGTTCTGGTAAGACTCTTCCAGCTATGTATTTAGCTTACCTCGAGCCGGCTATAGTTCAGACGTAGCAGTTTCCAGTCCGTAGTTGGACTTGCCTCACTGCGTGGACGTCACGATAATGTATAGAGATATACCTTTGCTGATGGGAGAGGATTTAATGGAGAGCACGTTCTGTCGTTCAGGTTAACAGAAGTAACTGCTCTCTGCCTTGCCTCCAAAAGGCTGACCATTTAAAGGCAGATCCCCTACCTTACTGGAAACACGCGGATTCGGTGCGCGAACCCCAGTGAAGGTTTTAATCCCATTGGATAGCAACTGGGTGATAGCCAATCAGGCAAGGAATCTGGAATAGTCCACTTCTGAAGGCAGGGTCAGATATGTCAGTAACAAAACAAACAAAAAAAAGATTAATAATCATTTAGATATTTACTGCAAATAAATTAGGAAATATGTTTGCTAAATATATATATACGAACAGCACATAATTTACATTATAAATATAAAGTAGCAACGAATGACATTTGGAAAATTAGACATAGCTAGACATAGTTAGGAATGATATTCAGCTGACAAAATGCATTCTAATAATTACCAGTTTAGCTTTTTCATCATTTATTCCATACATTAGAAGCCTGATTGAATGCTTTTACTCTTAAAGTTGAAAAAATATAAAATCACAATACACGGAGAGTGTGAAATGATGAAAGATTAAAACGATGATGCTTTTTAACCACCGTGAAAAAAATACCATGGATATTCAAGCAGTCTTCTACATAAGCAAGATTATGTAAATCCAAATTTACAAAATTTTCAACATATATAAAATAGCAGACCTTAGAAAGATGTAGTTTGCAGGTTAACACAGTTCTTATGCGTCTAGTGTTGCAAAAACATCTCTAGTAATATATTCTAAAGTTTATTTTCACTTCCTGAAAAATATTTTTATACTATCAAAGTGCTGTTAGGAAATATACAACTGAGGAGAAAATTTGACTTCTGTAAGATTCAACTAAAAAGTTTATTTCTAGAGTTATATTAAATGTAATATTTTCTAAAAAAGAAAAGAGAAAGTTTATTCATAATCATTTAAGTATTAAATATATTGAAAGATGATTGTCAGGGATAAAAGCATCTCATAAAATTACCAAAACATAGATTAAATTTGTATATATAAACCTAATTTGTTTGCTTTTATGAAACAGAAATTTTATATATACGCATATATTACTGGAATGTTTACATCAAACAACAAAATTCTTTCTGAAATGTTATTTTTTTAATGTTCCTATTATTATATATTCCCCCCCCCCCCCCCCCCCCCTCTATTTTTAAACCAAATTACCCACCTTCTCCTCCCCACAAATAAAAAAAACCACCTCTTGCAGGCACTTTGTGACTTATTACTGTATACATACCAAGACAACAGATCACATGTTCTATGGATTCCATGATTTGCATTTCTTTAAAATAATATAACTATCACTTGTCCTAAGACTAACTGTTCTCTTTTTTTAACTTTTATTATAACCTTCCATTTCTTTAAAATAACATAACTATCGCTTGTCCTAAGACTAAATGACGTTTTCTTTTTTTAACTTTTATTATAACCTTCCAATATACCCTTCATAAAATCGAGAAAAAAAAGTATATTAAAAGAGCAACAATTATTTTAAAAGATATCAATACTAATAAATATTCTGTGATATATTTCTTGGGACTTCATGTGAAGTTCAAACATTAGAAATGACAAGACTGAGGTATGACCTTTGAGCTCCAGAGTCTCGTATCCTATCACTGCACCAAAGTATACTAGGAACTCAGAATAATAAATGAATGGTTTACTATTCAGAAGTGACAGAGCTAGGCTGCAATATATGGACCTTGACTTATAAAGTTCTACCACTGCGTCAAACCAAATATATTGGACTCCTCTCATCTATAATAATAGTAGTGGAGTCTTTAGAAAAATTTAACTTTATTTAAATTTTCCAATTACATTCAACTGTTATTCAAGCACAAGGGTGTGCGCGGCACAACTGTTCCCAAAAGCTATTGATACAAAATAGCTAACTAAAAATAATAAACTAGCTGAGCGCTTTCAAAGGATCTTGCCTTCATAATCATAGCTTGCTAATACATTTAATGATATGCAAATATGCTAATTCCATTTTTTTGATAAAGCAAATTATGTGTCCTTCCTATTTATGGCATCGTTGTCTCGTGAGATGAATAAAGCCCCTTTGATTTTTCTTTTGAGGTCATGTCTTTCTCTACACACGATTGTGGGATTGTCCGGAATGCACTTGTGGTGACTTGTGTTCTGGTGCTGATGGAAAACTGAATAGGTAGAAGGATCTTTGCGAGCTCTATTGTATGAATATTTATGTTGTGCTAATCGTGTGGACAAAGATGCTCTGCTTTCCCCCATAATATGTGCATTTACAATTATTGTTGGAACACGCAATATTATATACTGTGTAGGGGGTCTGTAAAAGTGGAGTTTGGTCTTTAGTAAATAGCGCACAGGTTAGTATATGCATGTTTCGAGCATTATTCTCCTATCTTCTTCGGGTGTTGCTGGTTTTACCAATGACAATACTACTATGGGTATTGAAAATGTGTATATTTTAACATATCACTATAATTGTTTTTGTGTGTGTGTTATCTTTAGTTTACTTTGTGATATATTTGAAAACAAAGCAATAACAGTTATTTAAATGATATACTGCAATCTTCCCTACATAAAAAGTGCAACTGGACCTTAATAGAGTATGAGTGAAATTTTGTGTAAACATACTTCTCTCTATGATTGCCTTAATGTTTATGGTAATGACACTTGAACTGTAGTTTAACTTTGGACTATTCCCATAGACTACCTGAAACTGTTAAATGTTTTTTAAAAATTTTTTTTCATTTTAGAAAAAGTCACTAGTTTGATTCCCATGCTCTTACTGTTACTGATAAGACCAGTAACAATGCTACTTAGAATAAATATTGTTCCATATTGGCCAGTAACGAGCTATGATTATGGAAACTTAGATTTCCCGAAAGCGATCAGACTGCTAATTTAGGATTATTAATTATATCGCTTCATTACATGTGTGTAAAACACAATTATAGAGTGATAAAGAATTAACAGTTTATACTTCTCAAACATCACATGATCACTATCCTGCATCCATTGATTATTCTGGCTTGCAATGAGTGACACTACTGTATGGAGAGTTTTGCCTCAGTGAGTTTATACTTCTCATATATAAAATGCAACCGATGTAATATGTGCACTTATATGCATTAATAGAGAAGTTTATTAGTTCTATAATAATTATATGGATATGCGGTTTCGAGAACTTATGACATTCTCATATTCATAGCAAGATAACAGTAGGAAAATAATGGAGAGGTTATTGTGTATGTATATACGGCTGATGGAAATCAAATTTATTTAAATTATAATGCTAATTATTTAGATTAGAGCATCCATTTCTCGGAGATGGGCAAATATGAATCTTTGCAATTGATAGCATCATTATTGCTGGATATAGAGAGAGCAAGCTTCACTGATTTTCCTCTTCGAGTCATTTCCTTCTATGTATTGAATGGTTGCAGAAGAAGGAATACATTGGTGTTCTGTCACTTTTTAGGGTTCTAGGAAAATTGAGCTGAGATCTGGTTTGTCTGAGGCTCTTTTGTATTGATATTGATGCTGTGTAAGGCTTGTAAATAAGAATGCTAGAGTTTCTCCATAATAGATTGATTGTCATCTGCTTTGAATGCATTTAAAAGTGCTATATCCGCACTTACGACTGTGCCAATGTTATATCCGCAAGTCTGACTGTGCGGCTATCCAATAACGTTCGCTAATGTTCTCCAACGAATGGTCTATTCTGCAACGAATGCTTCTACTCTGCAACTAATGCTCTCCTCTGCAATGAATTCTTCAACTCTGCAACTAATGCTCTGCTCTGCAACGAATGCTTCTACTCTGCAACTAATGCTCTGCTCTGCAATGAATGCTTCTACTCTGCAACTAATGCTCTGCTCTGCAATGAATGCTTCTACTCTGCAACTAATGCTCTGCTCTGCAATGAATGCTTCTACTCTGCAACTAATGCTTCTACTCTGCAACTAATGCTTCTCAATATCTCCGCTGTGGTCTCCCCATCTCTGTGGGCTCTTTCAGCTACACCCATGGACTACATTTCCACTGGGCACTGGTCATTAACTGCCAACACTGACACGATATCTCCACTGGTGTTAAACCGATGTCTACTCTAATACTGCTAGACTCAAACTGCCTTTTTCTGTGTAGTTGTTACACCGTCTTTTATTGCTTGCTGATAACTGTAGCAATTAATCTTTGTCCAATCAGGTAATGTCTTTTATCCAGAGATATTTGCAATCAGCACCTATCTCTTGGAATTATCATTATCATCCGCCATTACGTTAATTAACCTCCTCCGTTATCAGTGCGCGATCTAAAAGCAACAGCTCGAATAAATCTAGTTTTTTCTGGAGTGCACAAAAATGTCTGCCATTTTTACAAACACTACACCTCCCTCCACTCCAGAAACACCCTTGTTTGGATTCCTTGGTGTTGTTTTTCTATTCCTACTTTCCTGTTATTTCACTCAGAAATATACGATTTAACTGCTGCTGAAACTTTTTCGCCAGTTACGTTCAATGGTGACTGCACGTGCATGGTGGAACTCAGCTTCCAATATTAACGTTATACTAACTGGGCTTTCTATTTTTCAGATTTCTCCAACTGTAGCTAAACTTGATGTAATTAAAAACTTATTCGCTACTCACAGGTTCAAAATGTGACTGCGCCAATGTTCTATCCGCACTTACAACTGTGCCAATGTTATATCCGCATGTCTGACTGTGCGGCTATTCAATAATGTTCGCTAATGTTCTCCAATGAATGGTCTATTCTGCAACCAATGCTTCTACTCTGCAACTAATGCTCTGCTCTGCAACCAATGCTTCTACTCTGCAACTAATACTCTGCTCTGCAATGAATGCTTCTACTCTGCAACTAATGCTCTGCTCTGCAATGAATGCTTCTACTCTGCAACTAATGCTCTGCTCTGCAACAAATGCTTCTACTCTGCAATGAATGCTTCTACTCTGCAACTAATGCTTCTCAATATCTCCGCTGCGGTCTCCCCATCTCTGTGGGCTCTTTCAGCTACATTTCCACTGGGCGCTGGTCATTAACCACCAACACTGACATGAGATATCTCCACTGGTGTTAAAGCAACATCTACTCTAATACTGCTTGACTCAAACTGCCTTTTTCTGTGTAGTTGTTACACCGTCTTTTATTGCTTGCTGATAACTGTAGCAATTAATCCTTGTCCAATCAGGTGACGTCTTTTATCCAGAGGTATTTGCAATCAGCAAATATCTCTTGGAATTATCGTCTGCCATTACTTTAATTAACCTCCTCCGTTATCAGCGTGCAATCTAAAAGCAACAGCTCGAAAAAATCTAGTTTTTTCTGGAGTGCACAAAAATGTCTGCCATTTTTACAAACACTACAAAAAGTATAAATGGAAATTAGTTTTTCTAAAAACATTTAACAATTTTAACTAGATAACACAAATAATCCAATATATAACTACAAATATTTCACTTGTATAAATAAACTAGTAATAATAAGAAAAAATATTCAAAATAAATACTACAATCTATTCAGGAAAAATAAATTAAGAAGAAAAATTCATCTTAAAACAAAGAATGTGACTGATTGGGTGTATTTTAAGTTTAATGATGGATTTTTATTAAAACAGACAAAAAATAAATTGTAAATGAATTGAAATATTGAAAGAATTTATTTCTTACTAATATAAACTATTATACCTCTAAATGTGTCAATTCAATTTCCTTGCTGTTTTAATTTTTAGTAACTAATTTCTCATCAATTTAAGATATCTAACTTTTTTAATTTATCCTTCCAATTTATCTTTTCCATTCTCCTTCAAAGCTTAATGTCTTTTTTTTTTTGGTCCATCTAACCTTTTCTTAATTGTCCAAATTATTGTTATATATAAAGATGCATACCAAACTATAAAATAAATGCCATTTTTGTTCATACATAACAGGAGTGGAGGCCCAAGCCTGAGGGCCAAATTTGGCCCTCAACAGTTCTCAATCTGGCTTTTACACTTTTTGAAAATATATATAAAACGGCCTTGTATAAAACTTTTATTTAAATACACAAAGGGCAAATTTTGAATTAAGAAGAGTTAAGTAAAATATAGTATTTATTTACTTTCTCCAACCTTTATTATATTTCTAGTTCATTCTATTAGAGGTGAATAGTCTGTCTGAGTTATGAATTTAATGTGAGGGCATTTTGTTTGTTTTTCTAGTGATTTTTCCAGAG
Organism: Epiperipatus broadwayi; assembly: GCA_028023455.1. Classification (NCBI taxonomy): domain Eukaryota; kingdom Metazoa; phylum Onychophora; class Udeonychophora; order Euonychophora; family Peripatidae; genus Epiperipatus; species Epiperipatus broadwayi. The sequence continues at coordinate 30,572,246 of JAQFVV010006198.1, forward strand.
GGATGTATATCAGCAAAAATAAAACTCGAATTTTACTCCATTTTATTATTATTATTTTGCATGAACTTTTTTTTACTAAGGCAATAAACCTCAAGAGTATGTGCTTGAAAATGCGAAGGTAGGGAACTCTTTTCTTCCAAAGCGTAAGCTTGTGGGTTAAGACATGTAGAGGTCCCTACCTTCGCATTTTCAAGCGCACACTCTTGAGGTTTATTGCCTTAGTAAATATTACTTAAGTAATCGTGCGTTAAATAAATTTATAATTATAAACTTTTTTTATTTATTAAAATGATTACTTCAAATAAAATTAGAAAAATTGATATAAAAATCATGCATTTCAAAAGAAATGGACCAATGCGTTTTTTTTTTTTAAAGAAAGAAATTGTAAATCAATGTATCTGATATTTCTGGAACGTATTTCAGCTAGAATGTTGGGCAAGAAAGAAATATTAAGAGAAAATTTAAAAAAATGCTTGATCAAGTGATTGACATGTTTTATAAAAAGTACAAATAAGTCAGAAAATTTGGTAATACATGGTCTGTTGATCCACACCGCCCGATGGCACTGTTTCTATGCTAAAGCACAGAAATATGCTGTTTACAAGGCCGCTGATATATTTTACGGCCTGTAAACTGTTTCAAACGCTCAAGATGTTGAAGTGTACCCTTCCCCAACATCTCTAGCATGTGAACATTATTAGTTAGGAGTAAGGGACTTTCTCTATACATATTAGTCTTGACTATTCTACAGCATGTTATATGAAGGTGTGTTTATTTGTAATGACTAAAATTATATTAGAACGTTTTTTTGGTTGTTGTTGTTAAATGTATTGTAATTTATGTGAGTTACTACAAATTCTAACTAATTATCAAACATCCCTACTTTCGTTCTCAGGTGTCCAAATGCACTAAATGAGGAGTGTAAATCACGATTTGGAAAAGTTCACGCTAAAGTCATGCACTTTCCGATACTTTATCGAGATCAAAACAGTTAAATGGCAGTTAAATGGCAGATGATGGTGGTTCAGCATTTAAATTTGTAGATTTGCCTACTACAGAAGCAGATGTGGTGGCCTTTCTTCAACAGAGAAATATTTTACCCACCCAGAAGAACTGCGTTTGTGGTTGTTTAATGAAATTAAGGCATTGTAAAACATCTCAAATGGAATGTGCATCATGGCAATGTCGACGAAGGTGTTCCATTCATCATGGAACATGGTTTGAGGGCTGCCGAATCGCTTTTTTGAAAGCAGTACATCTAATTTATTACTGGAGCCGGGATGAGCTTACAGTAAAGCGTATTGTAGCTGAATTAGAAATGTGTGAAAATGCCATAAGGAATATGACGACAGCTCTTAGAGAGCTCTGTCGAGAAAGTCATTAAAGCAAGTTACATTAAAAAAAGAAAAGCAGAACATTCAAAATAATTTTCTAAAGGAGAGTTTATAAAAGATTATCATAGATGCTGTAGAATTAATCTATCCAGAAGATTAAAAAAAAAATTCAAGAATATAAATATGTTGAAAAACAATTACAAGATGAATTAAAACATTGTCATTAAATATGGAACAGTCATTAATAATAATGATGTTACTTTATTTTAAATTCACACAAAAAATATGGTCTTCATTAAAAAGGGAAAGTTGAAATTGCCCTTCCAGTTTAAAAGGTTGCCCACCCCAAATGATTACAGAAAAATTAATTAAGTCGATAATTTTGTATGGCCCAGGAATAATATTATAAATACCCAAATGGCCCTCGGCAGGAAAAAATTCCCCACATCTAATATACAATTATTGTATATGCCCACAAACACTGATTACTACACCTATAGACAGTGAGGGCTCAGTAGATTTTCAAAATGTACCTATTTAAGACACTACATCTTCATTACTCAAAACCAGTTTCTTTAAATGAGAGCATTCATATTCATTAAAGAAAATGGAATCAGTTTAATCATTCATTTCTCATGCCTGTCTTCAAACCAAAAAATCAAATGTTTAACTCATATAATTTATCTTTCAAAGTTTTTATTTATTGCATATAGATTACAATATTGGTTAAACAAGGCAAAACTCTCCATTCAGTAGTGCCACCCTGTGCCAACCAGAGTAATCAATGGATCCCAGAAGGCTTGTGCATAAAATCCCTATCTAATGCCTACTCATCCAATATCCCCAGATTAGTTTCTGGCTTGTGGCCTTCATCAGTGATTATACATAATTATAGTAGTTGTACTATACAGTTACAAATGTTTGATTATATAATTTAATTTGTGTGACATCACCATGATGTTAATTTGTTCTCTTTTTTTGGCTATATCATATCACAAATTTGAACAAAGTCTCATCAGGGGTCATGTGCCAATATATGTTTGTATTTTTGTTATTTTTTTAAAACTCTTTGTTGAATATTTCCTCACTCATTTATTATTATGTATGTATGTCTTCTAGTATTATTATTTGTACTAAAATTATATCTAATGCACAAGAGGGTATAGAGTATAAATACACTGGTCCTAATATTAGAGAAAATATATTTTTTATACACTTCCAACAGATATTTGATTATTACATATTTTTGTGTTATCATATGATGAATAGTTTTGTACATGTTATCAAGGCTTTGACAAGTGAAAAGGAAAATGATGTATTGTTTCTGATTCTTAGTGACAGGGTAAGTCATCTAAGTTTTTATAATATCTTTTAAATATTTGAAATACAGGCACTCTTCACATACCTGGAACTTCATTGTAAATATAGGGGATTTGAACTCAGATTTTCAAACACCTTCCATTTATCCACACTATCTCATACAACTGATGCACAATGGTATGGATGGCTGAAAAGTTGGAGATTGGACTAGATTGAAGCCTGTCCATTAAAGTATGAAGATTTGCTATCTTAATATAAACTGAGCTCTGATTATATATATGAGAGATGATAATCTGTATCAACTGATGAGTGCTGGTTTAGCACAAAATATGGTTATTGGTAATTATTTATCTTTTCTTCATGTGTTTGGTCATGTGTATCAGTTGTATGAGATAGTGTGGATAGTTGAAGGGTGCTTGAAAGTCTGAGTTCAAATCCCCTAAATTTATAATATCTTTTGTATTTTAAACAGTTTACAATTGGATGGACTTCAATATTTATTTTTATTAGAAAATCAAAATATTTTGTAGTTATTAATTGGCAATAGTATATCAATTTTAGCTTGCAAATTTACATAAACAGGTTCGAATGCTTCCCAGTATTTGTATTTATTACTGTTTGTTTTAAAGAAATAACTTATTTATGTTATTTAAAGAATTTAATAATATTTTCCAGTAATCTTTAAATGGTGGTAGAATATTGGTTGGTAAAAATTTTATTGCAAAGTGATGGGATATATTTTTGAACTTGATAAGATGTTTATAGTTTTTTGAATTTGAAAAGTATATGTATATTGTAAAGACTTGGTCCATTCAAACATAAAGATAATTGTAATTTTTTTAATGAAATGTTATGCCCCCCCCCCCCCAATATAAATTATTACATCAATTAACATTAAATTAGAATAATTTCATAAAACCAATCAATATGTTCTTCAACTTGCAGGATATGATAGTACGGAGTCTATTATTGTAAAATCATACCTATGTCGGACGGGATAGGTAACATGAACGAAGAGTGTTTCAAGAACTTGAGCATGGGAGAGGTAAACCCCATCTGCATTATAAGGATTACCTCAAAGATATTTTAAAGAAGTATAATATTGTTGCCACTGGGAAGACATGGCAGATAATAGAATCTATTGGAGATCTAAGTTAGAAGTAATACTGAAATATTTCTTTCCTTGGCATTGGAATGCCCATACTCATTTACGATTGGCTGCTATATATATAAAGGTAAGTAAGGTATATGGAATTAATGGAGTAATTTTCCCGTTCGGGTTAGAAGAACAAATAGCACTGTGATGACAATGAATCCATTCTATTCTTACTCCATTATCAACAGAGCTGTTTTTTTTTTTTTCTCATATGTCAAAGCGTCGGCCGGGAAGCGAACCCGGGACAACTGCTTGGAAGGCAGCTAAGCTAACCACTAGGCCACCAACGCTTGATGAGAGCTGATATTTGTTCGTGATCTGAAAGGGAAAGTGGTTACTTCAATAACATTCTAATGAATGAGTACTTTATTATTGTTTTCGCAAAGTTAGAATAATGATTGCCGCACAAATACGGTTGTCATATTTCCTAGCAGATATGAATGCTGGTTCTGCACGAAATATTGGGGATTGTATATCTTCTTCACATGTATGTGGCCATGTATATTTTGCTTGAGATAGTATCGGCAATGAATGAACGGAAAAATCCTGAGTTCAAATCCCTCTAATTAAATTTAACTGTTTGCATAAGTTTTGATCACTTATAATAATTAAGTGGGGAAAATTGTTTTTAAAAAAGGGTATACGCATTATTGCCCGGTCCCAAGTCGGACACTTTACCAAATGCGCCAGACCGCACGCAAGGTACTTTAAGTACAAAAAGAAAACTCAAGGAAAGCAAATGAATAGCATGTAGCTTGTGGTTAAACACCTGTAGAAATCCCTACTATCGCATTTTACACACATATTCTCGAGGTTACAGCCTCGGTAAATATTACTTACATAATCAATGTGCGTTTAATAAATTTATAATTACAACTTTTAAAAAGATTAAATGAATGGGTGTTCTGGCTTTACTTAGGCCTATTATTTATATTGTGATTAAATGTGAAGGGTAAACATTCCAGCTCATGGTCCTCGAATAAATTATGAAGTCACTTACATATCTACATATATATTTTGGAATCCCATCCGCATAAAACCTTTCATTCTTGATATATATATAGCAATTAGCTAATGATAAATATATAAGCATATGCAGACCCTCAACGCAAATATTAATTTGAGCAAATTAATTTTCAAAGGGTTACATATTTTTCAATCAACGAAATAAATGATATTCCCAGCTGTTCCATTCTAAAAAGAAATTAAAAAAAAAAAAACATCAATACATTATTAATTTGAATGACTGCCAGAATGGATGGCCAAATCTTTCAGCAAAAAACAAACAACAACCTCAAACTAACTCGTGTACAGCTAATTTTAGAGTCGTTTATTTTTTTTAAAAAAAATCTTTTATGGTTTTTATCATTATTCTACTCTCCCTCCTATTCATTCAAAAATTGTATTATTATTATTTGTACTATTCTGACAATTATTATATTAATAAAAAATTTAATAGATTGTATTATTTTAAGAAAAACTTTAATTCTTGAAAAAATATTCGCAAAAGGAATTGATAGACGCGAAGGTTTGTTTTAATAAACTTTGGCAGTAATAATAATGGGATGGTTGCTCGGGATGTCATATGACGTGCAGTACCGAACGTGACGTAATGAACTTCAATCTGAAAAATGTTAAACTCTTTAGTCCATTACTCTAACCACTGAATTTATTTGTACTCTCAAATTTAAATTAGTAACAGTTTATCGTTGTTTTACATATATGTAATAGACTAAGTATAGTTTGTATAGCAATTGTTTTAAGACGGCGGTATATAGCTTTAAAAAGTAGATGAGTTTTAGGATTTCTCTCATTAGATAAAATGCAGTACTGATAATATGACATGACTGAAAGAAATGCTTCTAATTATTCTTCATTTAAAACATGATAAAACTAAAATATTTTGCCAATTACCTTTAAATAAACATATATATATATACCCGGGTCTCGTTTTATGCGGGTTTATTTAATGCGATTTTGAAGTTATGCAGTTCATGTTTCTTCTTAATATCTTAGTATGCGGTTTTCTTTTATATACGATAAAAATTATTAGATCAGAAATCGAGCTCCAATAATGTGCTATTACTTTAAATATTATAAATTTCGCACACTCACGTCATATTTAAAATAATAGCGCATTATTGGAGTTCGACTTCTCTCTAATAATTTCAATATTTTCAGCACTTTATAATAGTACTGTAATAGATTTTATGCAATAAAGAAGTTCATAATTCATTTAAAATCAGGATTTCCCTATTTTATATATACACTTTAAATTTTACAAGATTATAATGGAAATCTGTTCAAACGTTATAGATGCCTATATTATGCATGTTGTTGTTTTTTTGCATTTTAAATCACATTCTATTTTTGCTTTTTAAAAAAAGAGTACGTAATCAATTAATCATTTAGTGTCCGCAAGTTTATTTTTAAAAGGTTAGTTATAGCGGTGGGCACAATACAATTTGACAATTAAAATCTGATTTTTAATTATAATTAACAATTTAAAAATTACATAATGTGATCTGAAAATAATGTGATGCAAAACAATGAAATTTGATTTTTAAACGGAATTGAAAATTAAAGACAAAAATAATAATTTAATTTTTAATTGTTAGTTTTAATTAAATTTTGCCCAACAGTGGTGAGTCGGTGTCTTTTTATTATCGTAAGTCTAAATAAGTTCTTATTTTTATTTTAAACTTTTAGTTTATTCTAACGGAGAAGAAAAAAACACCCAACAAAATGAATTTCTTTGAAAACAAAAATTTCAATTTTAGATCACTTAGCGCAATCGGAAGGATCAACAGCGATGGGAAAACATTTAGTTTAGGCGAGTCCATGATAAGAGCAATTAAAAAAATGAAGTTGGCGCTAGTTGTATTTCCTCTTGTGACGAATCTGATGTCTTAGTAGTTTACAAACGAACTTACTTATCGTCAAATAGCAATAATAATTAAAATACTGTACATGTATGAAAAAATGAAAAATACTGTAAATTACACATAAAAATATATTGTTTTGAATAAAATTAAATGCTGTAGTTAATAAATAAATAAAAAAAGTTTGTCTTGTATCAATTTTTTTCAAATTTGAAATTTTTTATTAGTCATATTTTACTTTCTTATTTATTTATTTTTTTTTGTGTGTGAATTTTTAAGTAATTTTACATTGTTGCTTTGCTTTTATGCAATTTTTGGAAAATTCCAGCACCTATTCCCCATTTTTCAAGGTAAGTTAAGTCTATTTTTGTGTGATTTCTTTTGTGCGCATTTTCTGAGGAACCTATCTACCACATAAAATGAGACCCAGGTGTATATTTTAAAACTAAAAAATAAAAACTGAAAATTTGTTAGTTTTTTTTTTGGTACTTTGGTATTAGAACTGCAACATAGGGAAGATAGGAGGCCTTTTCACACTCACAATAACTGTGTAATGTTGCAATGACATCAAATTGAAAAGAAATAAACTCTGCAAGTATATACATGTGGAAATGTGTTTTTATCTTTATCAACATGATCTTTTTTTTGTAATACTTCGACATTTTCAGTTACTTAACGATATAAAAGAAATGGTTCCACCAGGATAAAAACCTAATAAAAATCTCATAATTAATATGTATATTTTTTTTTGTGGTTTTTGTTCTTTTTTTTTTGGTTTAAGTTGTTTATAAAAAAAAATATTAGTATTTCTGTTGAAAAAACCAGCAGACTCTACAATCACGTGCTACATTTTTGGAGAGAAAATTTTTAATAGAGATCTCCATTTTCTATGGTAATATTAAATATTTTATTTCAAAGTGACAATTCCTGTTATATATTACACGGTAAATATTTTACGAGTATACTTAATGTGTTATTATGAATATTATTTAAAAACCAAAATCATTTACTGTTTATTTCGTAACAATTTTTTTGTGTAATGGTGTAATTTCATTAAGATCACATATCACTTTTTTTTTTTGGATTGGGAATGTTGTTCTTAAAAATTGTTAGTGTGAAAGTCATACATATAGTTAATGTCTTTTTATAAATATTTAAAAACCAAAATCATTTATGGTTTGTTTAGTGCTTATTTAAATTAACAATCTTTTGTGTGTAGAGCTACCATTTCATTAAAATGGCAAATCATTTTTTTTTTTTTTGCTTTCAAATGTCATTCTAAAAAGTTGCTAGTGTCCAGCTCGTACATATTTGAATGTCCCATTATTTAAAAACCCAAATCATTTACTCTTTGTTTAGTGCATATTTAAACTAACAATTTTTTTGTGTAATGCCGTCATTTCATTAAGATCGCAAATCACTTTTTTTTTTAATTTTAAATGTCATTCTTAAAAGTTGTTAGTGTCCGAATTGTACATATTTGAATGTGTTGTTCAAAATCATATATTTCTTATTGAAAATGATAGATATGTTTACTACATTTTTACTTTTAGTTATTTTTAGTCCTGCAACATGGAGCATTTATTAGACCTAATGCGCACATTTCACATTCGTATCAATCCCCTCTCCCTGATAACTTTGTAAACCTTGTCAAAATATCATGTACAAGATCTGTGTATACGTTATTTTGGTCAGATCCCAAAATTACAAAGTTATCAGTGGATTAATACGAAATGTGAATGGTGCAGTAGGTCTAATACATGCTCCATGTTGCATCTCTAATACCAAAGTACAGCCGAATATAGCATAGTTTAGAGTGTGGTAGAGGGGAGAATTCTGGAAGTTAAATTCCAGAAATCATAGCTCCAGCAGTACACTTCCCAGAATTCAAAGTTTTCATAAGTTCCCCAACATTAACTTTCTTGGTAAAAAAATGCTAATGGCTTTATTGCTCAGAAATCCATAAAAATTTCAAATGCTAGAATCAAACCTGCGATCTCCCATTCCCAGAGTCAGGCACTCTTCCAACTACACCAAACTGTAACTGTGCAGGGTAATTTATTTGATTATTTAAAATAATCATTTATGTACTTATAAATAATCTCATACTGGGTTTTTTTTCCATTCTCTTGCAATTTATTTCTCTACTATTTAATGTCATCATGTTATTCTGCATACAGTTCATATTTTCTCATTTTACCAATGTCTAAAATTTTGCTTCCCTATTTCTTTCTAATTGTCCTCTTTTTTTAGTAATTATGTAAATAAATAAATGAATGGTTTATTGTTTTGGGAGTTCATAAGAAGTTCAAGCACTGGAAGTGATGGTTAATGTATGAGCATTGGACCTCAAGCTCACAAGACTGTCACTCTTAGCGCTGCACCAAAACACACAGTACAACAATTGCATTAAATAATTGTAACTGTAGAACTTTAATTATCAAAATATTCTCTTTATTTTTTTGATAAACTTTTTTTTTAATTTAGTGAGAATCTATTACTGGGGACACAGGTCCCATTGTTTTAATGATCAGGTACATATTCTTAATTTATTAAGCCAAATAATACTGCCATGGTTATAATAATTTAGATGGAAAACAAATGGAATTTAACATTGATAATGATCACATCTTACTATTTAATTACAGCAACAACTGTCAGAAATTCATGAACACATAATATATATAAAACAAAGTGAGAAAATACCCTAGCACCTATCTGAGGAATGCCAGAGCATGAAATCATCCATGGTCAGAGGTTTGGAGGAGGGGTCCTGACAGATATTTTAAATGCTTTCTCTAGCTAAGCATTTATCACAAAGCTTGTTGAGAAATTGGCAATCCTCATTGTTTATAAGTTACAAGCTTAAGAGAATAGGGTCATGTGATCGATGACTCTTATTTTGACTATTTAAAGTGAAAAAATCATTCTTACCCACACTATGAATTAAAAGCACTCTAAATGTTGAGCAAAGGATCGAGAATTCTATTCTTGATCCTTTTCTTTGTTCAACATTTACTATGCTTTTAATTCATAGTCTGGGAAGAGGGTGCTACATTCCCTTTGTTTACATATATATTGAGCTATGTTTAATTTATAGATATATACCATATTACTTTGAATATAAGATGCCCCTGAATTTAAGACACAATAGGATTTTAAGATCGGAAAATTGAAAAAAAAATTTTTTAAATGATTTTATTGGAAAATAATAAACATTTTTACTTACTTAAATGGGAACTATATATATAATAAATTCACCTAATTTATTACAAATCTTCTTCAGACACACTTTTATTTTCTACATCTTCACTTTCAGAACTTAAATTCTCATTTTCACTATTCTACCAGGGTACATCAACTTCAGGCCGTTTAAATCATTAGCAATGCAATATTTTAAGAAAGTTTTTTTTTATAGAATTTCTTCAGGTATATCTTTCCAAGACTGCAAAACCCATTCAAAATTATACGTATATTGTTTGCATTAAGAAGTCTTTTTTTTTTAATGTAAAAAAGATGTTAAAATACGGTACTGACATTTAATGTTACCAGTAAATCTTTTTTTTTTTTAATAAAAACCTTTTCTAAAATGCAAATTAATAATTTATCACATTATTAGAGTAAATGAAAGTTTTTTAATGCTAAATTTCTCTTTATAATTGGCAAAAATAATCTATAGCAGTCAACATAAAACTTTTTTTTTATCCAATTACAAATTGTAGTCACACATCATTGATTTCTTTCTCAATTTTCTTTCATGTAAAAGTACATTTTTTTTATTAAATCGGTTGTCTAAAATAATTTATATTTTCATAAACATTTTTTGAAAAAATGTTAAACGTGTAAAAAAAAATTCTAAAACATACATTTTCACTATGAAAATCAAAATATCGGAAGTATCAAAATCACTGACAATTTTACTCTCTTGTGCAAAGAACAAGAAACAACCAATCAGTGCCTTGGAAGGCAGGTTCTTATCTCATTGTTATATTGATTTATTACTTGTAAAAAAAAATTCTAAAGGTTATTCAGTATAGTTTTCTTGATAAAATAATGATAAAATCAGCAAAATAACATTAAAAGTAGCAGTTTGAGAGTTAAAACCCTTTACAAAATTAATCCCAAAAATATTGGCATTTAATGATTTTTTTTTTATTAAAATGATTTAACATGCTATTCTACCCAGGTCAACAATCATAATATTACATGCATGTATAGCATAAAGCAAAGATCTGCAGAAAATAAAATGTTAAAATTTTTTGTTCCGAATTTAAGACACTCCTCTTTTATGGATCCAAAATTTAGAAAAAAAAGTCCACCTTATATTTAAAGTAATACAGTATATGTGAAATTAAACCCACTAAAAAATGGTTGTCTAACCGTATAAAAAAGGCATTTCTTAGCCTGGAGTGATGGGATGAGAATTTATTTCAAAATATTTTGATTAGAGAATTCTATAATCTTAGTGCAAATGAAATAAAAACTAACAGTATTTCTTATGTTTTAGCAAGTTCTGTGTTTAATTATACAGTCTTATTTAAGGATTAAGAAATCAAATTATGGAGTTGTCAAAGAGAAATGCTCAGCAAAAAAGAATGTCAAAATCAGATGATTAACTGTTGGAAATGATTATTAAAATTTATTTAATATTTCAAATCTTGTAGAATCTTTTGAATAAGTCACATTCTTAAAAAATGCCATGATCAAGTCTGTCACGCTGCAAATGCTCACAAACAAGTGCTCATCTTTCCGTTTGAGAAATGTTTTTTTGGAAACTCTGATTTGAACTATGTCCTAGTGAAAAGATGATTGGTTCTCTTTCCAAGCTTCCTATGGTACCATCTCTGAATCAATGCATGTTACAAGGGGACAATTTAATGTATTCACCATACAAATTTGAAAGTAGTAGCATGTCTGGATAGCAAGTTCTGACACAAAATGTGGCAGCATATTTTGTACCCGTGTAAACAACTTTCAATACTCTCTTTGCCACATCGTAAAATCTTGAAAATCATTTGAAAACATTCTTCTGATTCATGCTGAATGTTTCAGTAGCAGTTTAGTCCATTTTAAAACAAAATGCAAGGTTGGTGTTCTATTCCATTGAGACTTAAGGTACGAAACACAATGTCACATTCCACATTGTAACTCATGATTCAGGCACATTAGCATCTTTAACTTTGGAAACAAGGCAAAACTCTCTACACAGTAGTGCCACCCTGTGCTAACCAGAGTAATCAATGGATGCCAGAAGGCATGTGCATAAAATCCCTATCTAATGCCTACTCATCCAATATCCCCAGATTAGTTTCTGGCTTGTGGCCTTCGTGTGCTAGTATAAGAGATGGTGATCATGTGATGCATCTTTAACTTTTGTGATGAATAGTTCAACTATGTGGCTATGTAACACATGCATTATTTTATAGATGGCGCTGGTGGCATATTGGACAGAGGACTGGTCTCCAGTTATCTTTTCACCGGGACACTCCATATATATTGTAATGAAGATTTTCATGATTAAAAATAAAAAAATTAATAAGATTGTGGAAATTTTGTATATCATTTCTCCATGACATTAAAAAATTGTAAGATCATCAGCACTAAACAAATCCTGTTCATTAAAATCTTAAAAAAAAAAAAAATTGAGTCACTTAGACTCTATAAAAAGATTCAGATCTACCAAACTAGAAAATTTCTCCACAGAAATAGGCAGTTGACTAGATGTAATTATTTCCGAAATAAAGTAAAAGTTTTTACATTGTTTGTTTGTTGTTTTTTTAAATGATAGATTCAACCAATCACTGCCAAAAAAGCTTTAAAACAAAATATTGTATTAAACCATTAAGCATCACATGATTACCATCTCTTATACTAGCACATAATTATTCATAAACAAGGCAAAGCTCTCCATACAGTAGTGCCACCCTGTACCAACCAGAGTAATCAATGGATGCCAGAAGGCTTGTGCATAAAATCCCTATCTAATGCCTACTCATCCAATACCCCCAGACTAGTTTCTGGCTTGTGGCCTTCATCATTGAGGAGCTTTGGATCTGAGAGCACTGCACCTAGATCTTAGGATCTAATGCAACCCTCCAGCAACAACCTTTTATCTCTACTTAACTATAAAACTATGAGAATGAAATTGAAAACAATAATATTTTCAATCTAAGCTCAATAGTTTATATAGTCATATGGGTCTGAACTCAATTCAGCCACCCATACATTTTGGTGTCTTTGGCTCTTTAACAACCATAGCCACCACTATCCTATTAGGCAGGATTGGTGTTAAACCATTAAGCATCACATGATCACCATCTCTTATACTAGCACATAATTGCTTATAAAATATTATATTATTCTTTTTTAACTCTTGATCAACCATTTAATAGGTGGGGGAGAGAGGGTGAGGGGAAAAAACAATTCAAATAAATGTGAGGTAAAGTGATTTAAAAAAAAAGAAGAGATAACACATAATATTTCAGTAGTGTAATTTTCACTACATTACTCTCAGTATATACATTGAACAATGATAAAGTGTAAAAGATTTTAATCTGGGCCAACTGATGAGTGCTGGTTCAGCACAAAATGTGCATCTTGGGATCAAGTATTTTTTTGATCATATGTTTATGGCTACACCCATCCATAAAGAATTATAAAAGCAGACGGAACCAGTAAAAATTATAATACAGAAATATTATTCATCAATTAGATAATCTCTAATCTAATGAATAACTAATAAAAAGTATTAATACACAAAATTGTTTTAAAAATTATTTGAAGATAATTGGTCAATTTTCTACTAAAATGTCATTAATATAAGAATTCTAATTGCATACATTTCTACATTTAAAATAACTACAATAATGAGTTTAGCACATCCAAGTTTTGAAAAATGTAAATGAGCTTTCATCAAAACATCAGCTGTTTACTTTTGCAGAGAATTTTATTTATATTGGTAAAGACTGATAAACAAAAAGTTTTATTACTGAAAACACAAATTTCTCAGTGCTGTAACGATATATATATAGTGAGTTTTCCAATATCTGTTTTTATTCTCATATATATATAACAGTATACGGGGGGAGGGATCCAAAAATAATCAGAATTTTCTAATAAAAAAATTTGTTTATTTATCTTTAAGTGTTATAAATTTAATCTCCTTCGAAGTAGTGTCCATTTAATACAATATACCAGTCTAAATTTGTTTGAACTATTGGTACCTTCTCTATATTATGTATTTGTAAATCATCATCATCATCAACCATTACCAATCCACTGCAGTATGAATGTCTCTCCAAGTTCAATCCAACTTCTCCGATCTTTAGCTTCTCTTCAACACATCACCCCTGCACATTTTCTTATTTCATCAATCCATCTCATATGTGGTCTCTTTCTGGGTCTTTTACAATCTTTTAAAATCCAATTTAAGATTTCAATTGTCCATCTATTATCATCTCTTCTAGCAATATGTCCATCCCAATTCCACTGTCTTAATTTTTTCAATGAGTTCAGTAACACCTGTTTGTTCTCTCACCCATATATTGCATTTTCGATCTTTTCATGTTACTCCCAACATGCATCTTCCCATACTTTGTCCAAGCCTCAGATCCATAAGTAAGAACTGGTAAAACACATTTATTAAAAACCTTCCTTTTGAAACACATAGGCATATTTCCTTTTAGTATCAAGTTATTTCTACCAAAAGCACTCCAACCAGTTTAATTCTAGGATTAATTTCATCCATTATGTTACCATTATATTTGTAAATACAAGCTTATAAAAGCAATGTCAGGCTATATATGACTTGCTTTATTGGTTATTATAATTTTACCTTTAAGGCCTTGGCAATGATAACACTATTAATATATGGTCGATCTGAATTTTGTTCAGTCCCATATAGCTATTTAAGTTAGATAGCTGGAGTTAAAGATATTTTCATGTTTAAAATTTTCAGAGTTTCTACTTAAATATTACATATTAAATAAGTGCTGGTTTTGAGTTGATATTTTGGATCTAGTGTCTGAGATGAGCCATAAGCTCGAAACCAGTTGATCTAGGAATAAGAATGTTCCAAATAGAGATTTTAGATATTTTCGTTTACCGCACTTATCAATTAAAAGTATTTTGTGGAAAATATAATGATGTAAAATAATTGTTTAAAAATTGAGGTGTAATGTTCACATTATTTGTTAGCTTAAGCTTTGATAATATCATTATTTAATATAACTTTATGACAAGAATAATTTTTTTCAATGATGTGTTCATTAAATTTCATAATAGCAAACTTTTTTTGAAAGAAAAAAAAAGATTGAAAAAGATAATAAAAATATACCCTTTATATGCAGCAAGTTATATTTGTTCAAAGGCAAAGAGGCTTAGTTATGATTTTTAATGTTAGGAATTTGTTTGTTTTTGATGCATATATAATTTGTTGATATTTTGATATAAATAATTATATATGAATGCATATATATATATATGTGTGTATTGATAGCATAAAACAGGAATTAATTATTTATTGGTTGATAGATAGTAGTTATAAAATAGAAAAAAGATGAATATGAGAATATATATATTAATATGGTCAATCGTTCGATAAAATTGGGAAGGAAATTGTCAATGATATATGTAGGGCCAATCAGAGAGGGGATCAGAGGGGTAGCTGCCCTGGGCCTCACAATATTAGGGGTCTCAACTTGGAAACTCAATATGTTAAACAAAAATATAGAAGGGAAAGCGATGTCATGGCTCATAGAATGGCCTTAATTTTACAGTTAAATTCCTGCCAAAAAATATTCGAGAAAAACTTTTCCAAGCAGGCATAGGAGTCGAAAACATATACCAGTTTAGGGATGGAGTGCCAATTTGCTGACTCTGCAACGAAGAAGACTGCAGCACTGCGATGAGCAGAACTAATAGTCTCGGCCCCTTGTCAGTCACTTCTGTGTGTTTTACGATAGGGTTTTATGATACTAACAGTGCTAGAGTTAATCTATGCTATCCAAGTGCTATCTGGATCTGATCTGCTTGCTCGTTTCTGCGACTCCTAATTAACTGATCCCAGAGTCCTGTTTTTGGGCCTGTAAATAAAAACTCCCCCCCCCGTTCTTATTTTAAAATTTGAAGGGCCTCTAAAATATTAGTGGCCCCGGGTCTCACATTTTCTCTGAAAGACCCTGATTATATATATGGCATAAGCCACAAACAAAAAAGCAACACAATTTTTCTTATTCTTAATAATGTATTGAGATGTCCATGATGGCATCATCAAATTATTTCATTCCTTTTGATATCTATTTAGATATAAATGTTTCGGTACGTTTCCATGATTATGATAAATTATAAATATATGTATTATGAAATTGTCAATGCCATATAATAATGTTATAATCTTTTCACAACGGTAATTTTTCTGTGAGAAAGTATTTTGTTAGAATAGTTTGTGATGACAGTCGATTATGTGGTGATCACATTAGATTTTTATTCAAAGTGTACGAGAGCTGCACTTTTTTCAGCAGAGTCGCCGGTTCCCGATCTCTGCTCTAAAATAAAGATGTTAAAATAAATTGTTAAGAGGTTATCAAGCTAAGCAAAGTGTTATCGATTAGTCATAGTAAACTGTTGCTTAGTTACCCTAGTTGCTTTCAGGAAGAAAACTTAATATTCAAATACAATAATATCTGCTTTAAGATTTAAGCTTTACTAACCAAAAAGCTATTTTGTCACTCAACCAATTGCTCATTCTAACGTATAAATTGTGAATATTTTATTTAAAGCAAGATTTCCAATAATGAAAAATACAACTTTTTTTTTAATTGATTAAAATTTAAAAAATGACACACAGGTGAAATGGTATCATCTTAAAAACCAATCTGAAAACTTTTAACCGCGTCTACTCTTCCTTGTCCTACAGCAACTAAACCTGTAACAGCAGTAGGTCATTCATTATTCTTCAGACAGATTTTACAAATTATATACCGTAGTTTATTTATAGAAACTAACGTTAATTAACACCGGCAAGACAATTACTGCTACGTAAATAAATAAAGAAGGCAGAGATTAAATATTTAAAATGTAAACATGTAATTATCTTTAATATGTGTCAAAACAGAAAAAAAAAATTTAAATATCGCAAAACAGAAAATAAAATTATCAATGATTAGTATACAGTGACAATGGGTTAGGTTATTTGAAAATGTTTATTATTTATAAACATTCTTATATTGATGAGTTATTTAAATAACGTAAATTTCATATACGGGGTTTGCGTGAATTTAGTGCCATTTGCAGAGGCGAAAGACTTTGGAGAGGAAGTCCATGGACCGCCGTCCCAGATCTTACTTCCAGTACTCGAATTAATTATGAATTCCTGAGCAATAAATCGTTCGATTTTTTTTTTTTAAATAATAACTGCGTAAATCTTAGATATATATAATGAAATGATTAATAAATAATATATCTGTAATAATAATTAGCATTAAACTAATGCACATGCGCTTTGTGGATTTAACTATAAATGAATACTTTCATTTTTTTTCATCCTATCTTTTCACAAAGACTTTATCTTGTGTTTGGAAAAAATGAGAGTATTCATTTATAATTAAATCCACAAAGCGCATGTGCATTAGCTTAATGCTAATTATTATTACAGTTTAAAAACATCGCAAATATAAAATAAATAACTTATTTAAATATTTCTGTAGTGTTATTTTCATTAATACCACTCTCACGCAAGGCTTAGGGACTAGTTTCTATCAGCTTTTAACACCTTGTGGAAAGATGTAGTCAGAAACATATGATCAAAGACGTGGAAAAGATTATGATCCCCAAGGTGCATATTTCATGCTGAACCAGCGCTCATCAGTTGGCCCAGATTACATTCTCTTACATATATCTTTATCACTATTCATTATATATAGATGGGGAATTGCTACAGTTTAATTGATGTGTCAAATGTACTGCCCTCACAACTTTGACTCAAACCATTGGATGGAAATATATTAATTTTTATTAGTCGTTCATTAAACCAGAGATTATACATTTAATGATTAATATTTCTGTAGTGTTATTTTCACTAGACCACTTAAGCAAGATAGGAATAGTTTCTATCCACTTTTAACTTTTTGTGGAGAGATGTAATCATAAACATATGACCCATGACATATGAAAAGGATGTATGATCTCCAAGATATATATATATTATGTTGAACCAGTATTCATCAGATGACCAGATCACATTTCTCTTGCACATACCTTTATCATTATTCTTTATATATAGATGGAGAATTACTACAGATGAAATGATGTGTTTTACTGCTCTTACAACTTTGACATATTAATTATACTATAGTAATTCCCCATCCATATATAGTGAACAATGATAAAGATATGTGTAAGAGAATGTGATTTGGACCAACTGATGAATGCTGGTCTAGCATGAAATTTGCATCTTGGGAATCATACATCTTTTTCACATGTCTTTGGTCATATATTTAAGATTACATACTTCCACAATGTGTTAAAAGTGAATAGAAACTAGTCCCCACCTTGCGTGAGAGTGGTGTAGTGAAAATAACACTACAGAAATATTAGTCATTAAATAAATAATCTTTAGTCTAAAGAATGATTAATAAAATGATTAATACTTTATATTTTGTAAAAGCAATTCAAATTATTACAGCACTTAAATACATAATCTTTTTACTGAAGAACAGAAGATTCCTGATTATCAGCTTTCACTTGCAAAGTAACATGCTACATGTCTGAGGACGAGAGGGATCTGCTCATCTGAAGTATCCTGATGTTTTTGTACAATTTGGTTGATCCTTGCAATTCAATTGATCTCCCAAGCAACTGAAAATATGATTTTTTTTTTACTACTCAAAATCAATGTTTATTAAAAGACTATAAAAAGTCAATTGGCATATTAAGATATAAGGAAGCAGTAAATATGAATTTCTTGTGATATAGTTACTTTGATGATTATTTCAATACAAAATATCTTCTCTAAGTAAAAAGTTATCAGTGAGAAAATTCTACTCATTCTTTGAGGTCATTAATCAATCTTTTTCCTCTTACTCTTTTTCCACTAATATCCCTTTAATAGTAAATTGAATATGTGCAATCAGATATTCAGCTCTTCATTTTGGCGATTTATGTCAAACATCACATTTCAAATATTGTATTTTTCCTACATCATTTTTTATAAGTCTGGGCTTTATAAGGACAACTATTAATCAAAACACTTCTAATTCAAAAATTTTCATATAGGATTTGGACTAAATTCCAGACTAGTGGAATTTGAAAAAAAAAAAACTATATTAGGAATTGTTTTTTTTTTTAAAAAAATCTAAACTAGATATGGATGTGGAAGCATTCAAATGAAGATACAGCAAATCTGAATTATATTTGCTCAATAATGTACTTAATAGATTCAGTACAGGAAGTGATCATCTGTTAGAGAGATGTAAGATCAGGAAATGATCATCAATTACTGAGAAGTACAAAGGTGTTAGTGAGTAATTAAATAATCAAAAGCTACGAGAAAGACAATATTAAAAGTTGATGTCCACAACCCTCAGAAATACTTGAATTTAAGCTAGTACTTGCAAATTATATTAAAATATTGAGACTTTAGTGATGGATTAGACAAAAAAAAGAAATAAGATGATAACTGTTACATTATTAAGAATTTGTGTGTAAAACTGACAACGAAACCTTCCAGCACTTCCTACTTAAATGACCTTTTCTGCTTGGCATGAGAAATGTCATCAACTCCTGCCTTTCCTCGCACAGAAATACCATCTTCAACCTCCAAATATCCATAGAAACAGGGGTCTTTGCAGCTATTAGATTATCAGTTTTTCTCATATATGCTCTCTGGTTGCTCCGATGTGCCATCATCCTTGACCAGAGAGTACATTCAGTCAATCAAAAGCTCTTGGACCTAATTTGCACTCTCAAAACCCGAGATACCAAACTAGCCCCACCTCCACTCCTCACAGACACTTGGGCAATCCTCCAACTCCCATCCTCTCAGCCTCTGTCATAGGACTCAATCACAAAGACATGCATTTCTAACTGGCCTGGACTACACACCATTTCCCCTCTCCACTTCCCATTCTCTTTTTACATGTATCCTTCCCCTCTTATCATTTTTCTCCTGAAATTTCATTTGTTTTACTGTATCTGTTTGTTTTTTTTTATGAATAAACATCTCATCACTGAGAAAAAAAAGTATGGAGAGATGCATGTTGGGAGTAACAAGAAGAGATCGGAAATGCAATATATGGGTAAGAGAACAAACAGATGTTACTGACCTCATCGAAAAAATTAAAAAACTGAAGTGGAATTGGGCTGGACATATTGCTAGAAGACATGATAATAGATGGACAATTGAAATCTTAAACTGGATTCCAAGAGATTGTAAAAGACCCAGAAAGAGACCACATGTGTGATGGATGGATGAAATAAGAAAGTGTGCAGGTGTGATGTGGAAAAGAGAAGCTAAAGATCGGAGAAGATGGATTGGACTTGGAGAGACCTTCATCCTGCAGTGGATTGATAATGGTTGATGATGATGATGATGATGATAAAAAAGGAGGAACAACTTAAAAATAAAAATTAAATATCTAAAATAAACATAAAAAGAATTAATGATGATATAAAATATATAGCTGTGAATTATTGAAAAAAACTATAGAATAGAAGTCTTAAAAGTATTTTTAAAAAAGTTAACTTCATTGGCTTAAAACAAGGTGATCACGATTACTAAAAAGATAGAATTGGAATCACGAACTATAATGAAAAAGTTTTACAAAAGATTAGATATATAGTTATAAAAAATAAAAAACCAAAGTAGATTCTACAACTATATTCTTTAAAATGCGGATATTTTAAATGGAGAGGTAATATATGCATTAAAAAAATCTATGAATAAAGAAAAATTTCTAAAAATGATTGTTGTGGTCATTTTTAAAAAAGGTTAAAAAATGTAAAAATTGTTGACCAGACTATGTACCAAATGTTTAAATGGTAAATAAATATCACATGACTGAAAATTGCAATAATGATATTAATATTTATCAATGATAAAAAAAGATGTTAAAAATTCTAGCTCCGTCAGTCTTTTATCAGTTCCATATAAGATCTTCAAGATAATTACAACTGTATAGATTTTGGACTCAAATCAACCAAAGGAATAATCAGGATTTAAAACTAGTAGTTTTAACACAATACAGCACACGCAAGTAAGAAAAGAAGTTATAGAAAAGACCACTACGTATCAGTTGCCAATTATGCTTTGGGGTTTATAGTTTATGAAAAGGCATTTGTTTCTATAAGAACTTCAGCAATGATTAACGTTTTGGGGAAAGATATAGATACCATATATTCAACTTTGAAAAATAAATAAAATGCAACATGCAAGAATTAAATTACAGTGACATTAACAAGAATATCATTGATAAGGGTGGATGGCAGGGAGATCTGATAACTCCAAAATAGTAAATATTTTGTGGATTAAAATAGCAAGCTATTGGGGGGTGGGTTTTTATTTAAATCATCTAGATTTTTTTTATTTTTCATGTCTCAAAGCATCGGTCGGGAAGTGAACTAGCAAACCCGGGACAACTGCTTGTAAGGTGCTGTGCTGACCACTCGACCACCAACGTTTGGCATCTAGATTTTGTAGATAATATTATTGTTTATGCAAATAATGCTTCAAAACTTCAGGAAATATTAAAAAAATCTACCTGATGAAAAGAAAAACATAGGATTAAAGATAAATTCCAAAAAGACTAAAGTAAAGTTCAATGGTTTTTCACAACGAGAATATAATGATTGACAGTAATGAATTAAAAGTTAACTATTACAAATATCCTGGTCAAATTATTAATGCAAATGGAAACAATGAATTAAAATAATCTTAGAATTAAATGTGGATGTAATGCTTTTAATAGAAATGATTTAATATTAAATAAAGATATTACTGTGTTTGAAAAGAAAAACTTTTAATAGATGTGTTTTACCCACTTTTACTGTGACTTGGACACTCAACAGAAGAACAATACAAACACATTAGACCACACAAAGAAATATTGAAAGATGTACTCTGGGAGTAATAAGAAAAGAATGAAAATAAAAAATATAAGTGATGGAGCATGTATACAATATTGACATCACTGAAAGAAGAGATTAACAGAAGAACAATACAAACATTTTAGATCAACAATGAAATATTGAAAGATATATGTTAGAAGTGCAAGGAAAGACAAAATAAAATACATGAATGGAAGGACAAATGTGTATTTTTGACATTATCGAAAGAATTAAGAGGCTGAAATAGAATTTGGCTAGATATATTGCTAAAAGAGATAATGATAGTTGGGATAGTTAAATCTTAAACTGGATACAAAAGATGGTAAAAGTTCTAGAAAGAGATTGCTTGAGATTGAGTAATAACTTAAAGATATAGACCGTTATTAACCTTTTAAAAGGATTCTAGTCAAAGCATAAAAATATAGAAAATAATAATAGACTTACAAATAAATTTATCACAGTAATTAATTTTTATTTATTTATTTATTTATTTATATGAAGGGCAGGTAGAATATATAAATAATAATAAAAAAATAATATATATATATATTTTCTATATGTCAAATGCGTTGACCTGGAAGCTAACCCAGGCCAGCTGGCTTGGAAGGCAGCTATGCTAACCACTAGGCCATCAACGCTTGACTAAAATAATCATTTTATAAACAAATATAGTATATTATTCAAAATAAAACACTGATTATGAACTCAACTAAAAATAAATAAATTTTTTATAATAAATAATAGGATCATTATTTATTTATCCTATGGATTTTTTTTTTTTGATAGTTTGGCCATTAACAAAATATCATAAAGAAATCTGTATAAATTCCAACATAAGATAGATACACTATTGGTTTTAATAAGCTTTTATTTTTAAATAATACAAGAATGAATATTGGCTAATTAAAGATTCATTTTCTTTGTCTAGAAGACTAACTATCTAAAGTAAATGTTGACAACTAAAGATATTTAGTCATTTTTATTGTTTTTAATTTTTTTATATATACTTCTTTTACCGCTTTCACCCTACCCACCCCCATCCCAGTATTTTTTTGGCCAATATTGTCACTTAGAAATAAACAATAAAGATAATATACATATATAAACAATGAGGATTGCCAATTCTTCTACAAGCTTTATGATAAACGCTTAGCCAGAGCCAGCACTTAAAATATCTCTGTCAGAAACCCCTCCCCAAACCCCTGATCATAGTTTCGTGCTTTGGCACTCCTTAGAGAGATGTCAGGGTTGCTAAAGATCTATCAGCCCCATATAGCTATTTGAGTTGGATAGCTGAGTTTGAAGACATGTAGATGTCTGATAATTTCAGATTTTCCACTCAATAGATAACTTTTAGTTAAATGCTTGGCTTTGAGTTGGTATTTTTAGATCTAGTGTCTGAACCTACCCTGACATCTCTCTGAGGAGTGCCAAAGCACAAAACCATGGTCAGTGGTTTGGGGAGGGGTAACTGACTGAGATATTTTATGTGCTGGCTCTGGCTAAGCATTTATCATAAAGCTTGTAGAGGAATTGGCAATCCTCATTGTTACAAGCTTAAGAGATAGGGTCATGTGATCTACGACTCTTATTTTGACTATAATATATATATGTTTCACAGAACAAACAGGTCTAAATATGTTACTAGGATATATTACAAGCCAGATTCTAATGAATCATTTTTTCGAATAAAACTGTAAATATGCCTACCCTTTTGTTATAACAATGCCAACCTATTTAGTCAGATATTTTATCTGACTTTTGGTTTGCTATATTGTAAATAAATAATTCATTAGAATCTGATCGTAATGTATCTTAGTAATGTATTCGCAATAATTGCAAGGAAATCAAGTCATATATCACGTGACAATTTAATAAGCTTTTTATTACAAATGTTATATAATGAGTGTGCCAATAGCTCTTAACAAGCTTTTCAGAATATCCCTATCCTCAGACCAGTTTCTAGCTCTGGTTTTCATCAGTAAGGTGCTAAGATATTCAAGCATTAGATTTAAATACCAGGTTAAGCCCAGCACTTTATCTAATGGTTAACTATTAAGTAGAAAATCTGAAATTTTCAGACAACCATATGTCTTCAGATCCAGTTAACTAACTTAAATAGCCATATCAGACTAAACTAAGTTCAGATACATCAAATATAAAATTGCCAAACCTTAAGAGAAATAATAATAATAATTGCAAGGAAATCAAGTCATATATCATGTAACTTAATTTAATTTTATGTAATATAATAATAGTAATGTATTCGCATTTGGAGATGCTTCTACTATGAAACAGATTTATATCCTTGAAGTTATTGTAAGAACAATCAATTTCATCCAATCATATTAGTTAGACATCTATGTGGGCATCATTGAATAAACTCAATTTCTACACTCATGTTTACCTTTCTTTAAAAAAAAAAAAAAACAGTTTATATCAAAACAAATGATTATGATAAAAATTTATTAAATTATGGATTACAAATGTAATACTGATTATAGGATAACCATCACTAATCTAGAATCACATAACCTTGTTTCTATAAGTATAAAATTATATCAGTCACCATTATGTAAAAAAAAAAGTACAATAAACATAATTTGTGATATGCAAATGCTGTACGACATTTGCATTATTTTATTTGCATAAAGTTTGTTAGAGTCGAGATTTTAATATCATTTTTTTTAATTATTTAGGTTATATAATAGATGATAAAATAAGAGCAGTTAGGTCTCTACTCTAGTGCCATTTATAATGCTTTTTAGTGAGCATTGATTATTCAAGCTTACTATAGATGGCGCTAGAGTGGAAATATGTTCTTGTTTCAGAATTGTGTGTTCACTGTACTGCATTTTTAATTATGACTGCAATTTAGCGGTATGCATTATAAGAAGAGAGGTATCAAACATCTGTCTATAGTAATAAACTAAAATGTCTGGCAACATGATTGAAAAATTATTTATGATAAAATATTCTAATCTTTTCCAACAAATATTTGAACTTCATTAGTTTTCAATAATAAACATCTTTAAGAATGTATTACTTTTCTTAAACATTTGTAAACAATTTCTTAATAAATGTAAATATATATTGCTACTACTTGAAGCAAAAAGTAACTGTACACAAATATCAGTCAATGATTAAAATGTACACAAATATCAGTCCATGTTGATCTAAGATAAAGTTAAATTGTTTGGTGATTTGATCACGACTGGAAAAAAAAAACATTCCTTCATTAATGAATAGGAATTAATGAATAGGGAATGTTTACATTTTTCTCATATCAACATTTATAATCTTTTTTAAATAAATGTTTTAAATTTATTATTCTTTAATAGTGGACAATTTTATAAATGTATTTCCTTTACTAAACATTTATAAAACTTTCTCTTATATATATATATGTGCAGTTGCTTGCAGACAGTTGTCGCGGGTTCGCTTCCCGGCCGATGCTTTGACATATGGAAACTTACATTAATACTGTTATAGTGATTGACTTGGTGTCAACGTGTTGAAATAGACTAACTTATCGTAAGCAATATACACTAAATTTTCAGACTCTGACACTAAATCGGTTACTATTATAGTATTGTGTGGATTGTTGGCAGCTATCCAAGGCAGCTGATAAAAGAAGTTATTCCTGAAATATATAAAATAGAAGAGAAATTTGTCAATTTTTTTCGTATAGATTAGCAATCAGTTAAAAACATATATCCACGTGACAACTGTAGTAAACATCACTTCAAATTTATTTACATCCATTTCAGGACGCATTAACTATTTGTAACGTATGTATTAATAAATTTTAAAAAGATACAATGGTAGAGATTAAAATGCTAAGCAGTTTCTCTGCTATGAATTTGTTGGGGGATGGGGGTGATGAAGAATCAACATTGTTTATAAGCACAATAAACAACAAATTTATTTTGCTTTTAATTAATCCTGTTTAACCAATAGTCATTAATAATTTACCGTATACTTTTTAATTAAATAATAATATTTTTTTAAGCTTCAGGGGTTCATTTTTGTTATTATTAAAATGAGAACGACTAATCCTGTAAAATTATTAATTCAGAAAGGTGTAGGAACAAAGATTTCTTCTACATTTGGGAATATAAGGATTGACCACCACTTATAAACAATGATTAGCCTTGTGCTAGAATTAATCCATCACGTTGTTATCACTATGAGCTGGGAGGTCAAATTCAGAATGAAGATAGAATAACTTGTTTAAATGAGGGTTTTTTGCAGACAATTTCCAAAATGTATCAGGTTGTTGGCCCATTGAGAATCTGAACAGTCAATAAAGAGACAATTGAATAGCTAGCTGCTGGAGATATTATGAAACATTCAAGCACTGATATTGACAGGTTGAACATCAACTCAGTTAATATCAGATCTTGAATGTAGTATCTACTGTTGTTCTAAAGTGTAAGAGTCACATTAATCTCTCATTAATTATTTATAGTAAAATTGCAATTTTCACCTCTACTGTGATAGAGTGAACACACCTGGGTTTACCTTATGACATAATTCATCTTCAAAATTAAAAAATATTCAAATAAAACTAAAATTGATAAAAGATTGCCTGAATGACTATGAATGATTAAGTAAATATTAATAGTATTTTATTCAGATAAAACGAACCAATCACAAACTAGAATTAAAGCAAAGAAATGCTGTTTTATCTTCTTTTCAAAACCATAAACATAAGGCAAAGCTTTTTGGTGTAATTTCAGATATAATGAATAAGAAATAAAATTTCTTACAATATCAAATATTATTTCCTTTCATCAACCTTTCTGTTTTGACTATATTATTTACTAATTTTAATATATAAATTTTTCCTACAGTGCCGGCTTTTTCATATCTACACTCCAATACGTAATATATAGGGGATTTGATCTCAGACTTTCACATGACCCTCAACTATCTATGCTATCTCATACTGCTGACACACTTGATCACAAACATGTCAAAAAGATAAATAATCACCAATAAATGTATTTTGTGCTAAACCAGCACTTATCACTTGGTCCAGATAATCAACTCCACACACATATATAATCAATGCTCAGCTTATATTAAGATAGGCAATGTTCATACTTTAATGGACAGGCTTCAATCCCCTCCATAATTATTTAAATACTCTCTTACCCTATATATAATGTGAATAAGTTTACTGATAATGCATGTATTTTTAATTAAGCCAAATAATAAAATTCTTCAAAGTCATAAATATGAAGTATAACATTTTTTAAAACCACTAAATATCACATGATCACTATTTCTTATGCTTGCTCATAACTGTTATTAAAACAGTCAAAATTCTCCATACAGTAGTGCCACTCAGTGCAAGCCAGAGTAATCAATGGATGACAGAAGGCTTATGCATAAAATCCCTATTTAGTGCCTACTCATCCAATATACCCAGACTAGTTTCTAGCTTATGGCTTTCATCAGTGAGGAGTCTTGGATCTGAGAGCAGTGTCATCCAATATCCCCAGACTAGTTTCTAGACAAAACTCCTCACTGATGAAAGCCACAAGCTAGAAATTAGTCTGGGAATATTGGAAGAGTAGGCACTAAAGAGAGATTTTATGCACAAGCCTTCTGGCATCCATTGATTATTCTGGCTTGCACTGAGTGCCACTACTGTATGGAGAGTTTGTTTTAATAACTTTTTTTTTTGTCAAACAATATATTTCAATGTTAGCTTAATAATAATTGCTCTGTAACCTAAGACATAATGTCGTGAATACCAGGTTCAAGCTAATGAGTTTAGGGAATTTTTTTTTAGACAAAGCCAAGTCCAACAACTTAGTCCGTATAATGAGAACATTAAACAAATAAAATTCCCATCACTAGTGGAGTCAATTATTCCTTGTAACTCTGTTAACATAATTTAGCGTCTCACATTTAAAGCTAAATCAAAAACATTAATGAGTTTGGTTGTTCAAGATAACAGTATAAAATACTAAAAATCCCTTACATCATTAGGCTTTCTAATTAAGGCATATGATTCCTCATATTACAGACTCTTAGTAACGAACATTAAAATCAAACCGAGCACTAAATACTCAATCATCATTATGTAAGCACATATACATTGCAATGCATTTTAAAGGTACAGAAATGAAATGGTCTGCAGTGAATAAATTTTTAAACTGCTTCTTATTAACCATTAAAAAAAAAAAGTTTGACATTTACTTATACTAAAAAAGATAACATGGCAATGACAAAAATAAATAGAACTTATCTTCCTATCAAAGGAAACAATGTTACAATCTCAACACAATAGCAGAATGCTAATTAAATGGACAAACATATGATTGTTCATGCATTAGAATGGTCAGAATAAAGATATACACACATGTTAGTTAATAAAACATATATGGTTTATACAAGTTAATGCTGAGGTAGTCATGCCAAGCAATGGAACTCACTTCCAGCTATATAAGTAGCCTATCTTGTGAGATCAAGTAAAACTCTTCCGGCTGCACTGGACAATTTGCCTCAAGTCCACACTAGTTCAGATTCTTCCAGCTGGACTTAGCTTGCCTTGAGTTGGTTGCAGACATAGCAGTTTCCTGTCCTTATGTGGACTTGCCTCACTGCATGGACATCGTGATAATGACTAGAGAAGCACTTTTGCTGATGGCAGAGGGTTTATTGGAGAGCACATTCAGTCATTCAGGTTGACAGAAGTAATTGCTCTCTCTCTCTCTCTCTCTCTGCCTTGCCTCCAAAAAAGCTGACTATTTAATGGCAGATCCCCTACCTTACTGGCTACACTCGGAATACGTGCATGAACTCCTATGAAGGATTTTATCCCCATTGGATAGCGATTGGGTGTTAGCCAATCAGGCAAGGAATCTCTAAAGGCAAGGTCAATATGACACAAACAATGCAATAGGAGCTGAAATTTTTTTTTATATAAGAATAATTAAGTAATCTACTGCAGTACCTCAAAGCAAATAATGAGAAATACAAAAGAATCTGATGATATTAGGACTAGACTACAATTGGTGAAGCTTTTGTGATTAACTTTTCTTTACTTTAATTCTCTAGTTAAATATGTATACATTTACTGATTACAATGTGATGAATTAAACTTATGGCGTAGTTTTAAAATTGAAAGGTTAGAATGCTTTTTTTTTTTTTTTTTAAAGGTACTATTACATATTTATTATTCTGTCTCCCAAACAGTTTCAGGGGCATACAATAAATATTTAAAACAAAATGTCTGACATGTGATCATATTAAATATTTACAGTTTTTTATTAATTATTATTTTTAAAAAAGAAAAATTTCTATTAAAATTAATTATAATATTTCCACTTTATTTATTATTGTCTATTAAGTCAACTTATTGATATGAAAATAAAAAAATATATAATAAATGTAAAATATCATAAAATGTTCATTAATGTGGTCTTTTAATGAGGGCAGAATACTGTAATTTTGGAAATCCTTTGCTGGACGCTGTTCCGTCAAAGGAAGATCTCAAACTTTCATCATTTTGTGAAAATGATAGTGATAAAAATAAACTGAACGTAACTCAGAATATGTTAGCATTCGCATGTTGAAATATAAATAGTATTAAAAAAAATTGAAGTAAAAACCTTCTGAATGAATATATTCGGTAAAATAAAATGGGTGGAGGGGGCTGGATAAACATGATAATACTAAATGCCCCCCCCCCCAAAAAAAAAAAAAAACTAGTTTTAAATTATACTTTATTGCCTAATTAACTCAGCATGCTATGTACTCATCTGCTACAATATGCTGGATAATTAACTGATCATCAGCTGAGTTTGAACCACGTTACTTTTGGAATTTTTCAGCCACTTGAATTATTTATGATTTTCACATTAATTTAAACACTAAGACAAATACGTATATAGAATAGAATAGATGATTATACACCATTGTGAAATTGAAATGATTTAAAAAATAAAAAATTAAGGGCTAAAAATAAATGCTTTGTTATTTGTAAAGAAATCAACCATATTGTTTACTCCTATTCTATTTGAGAATATTTCATCCACACCAATTTGATATCAGTGGAGCTTTCAGGGAAATTTTCCCCAACTTCGTTTTAATAAAACGGAAAGCAAAATTCTAATCGTAAGTGTTCCATGACTTGAAAATTATAAATGTTTTCACATTTTCTTAAATGGTGTGAAATGTAATATCGTCAGATTGTGCGACAAAATAACAACTAAAATAAACCCAATTTCAAAATTCATTATTAACTGCAAAATGAAAGAAAAAATTGTTACCAATGTAATTTTTTTTTAAAAAGTATGTTGTGTATTCAGCTATGAAGTTGACTGACAACAATTATCACAAAATTATTAATTATCCAAAACGTTATTAAATAAGAATAAATACATTAATTTATATATTATACACATCCATTAAGATTTAACTAAATAATGATCCATAGTTCCTTTATATACACATTAACAATTAGACCTTGATTTAAAATTCTAAATCTTTAATGTTATAATCACCGCCAAACAATCAAATACAGCCACTACAATAGTAGTGGACCTAAGAGAATACTAAAAGTTTATACTCACAGTACTTAAAATACAATCCTAATCGGGCCTTCTTGGGCATACACAAAATAATAAAAGACCGGTAAGGTCTATAAACATTTTCCCTAGCCAGCTTTCTTTCACCTTCAGAGGCACGGGCTCTGGGACACTTCCATCGTTGCAGAAAAGGTTAGGACAACTTTTCCCTCAGCTTTTCTCAAAAATCCTTATGACAGCAACAACAACAGGACATGATGAGTGGAGAAAAGCTGATGATGATCTTTTGTTGCGCACACTATACTGTGTTCTCCTTTTCATTGATAAATTCCTATCATACCAATGTAAAAGTAAATCCATTTGGCTAATGCATTTTTACAATGACGATAAATTGCGCCCATTTGCATTGCACAGTAATTAGCTTCAAATATGTATTCCATTTGTTTTCTCCTAAAATCGTTCAATGGTTTGATTTTAACAATACACAATTTTCTTGGTATTTTAAATCCACAAGTTATATCTGGCCTTGGAAATAAACTTTTGCATTATCTTTCCACAATCGCTTAGAAGTTGAACTCACACCTTTAGATTCTTTTTTTTTTTTTCATATGTCATAGCATTGGCTGGGACGCAAACCCACACCCGTCTGCAACCAACTACTTGCTTGCAAGGCAGGTGCGATGACCTCTCGGCTAACAACGCTTGACACCTTTCGATTTTTGAATATCGAATTTAAGGCAAAGGCATATAGCCAGCAACACCTGAACAAGAGTGGAGAATACTACTACTCAAACATTGTGTATTACTAACCTGTATTGTCTATTTGTGTGTTATTACTAACAAGTTGTTTGTATTTGGAGAGTTTAAATAAAGTTTAAAATTTTCTATACATTCAACATTCACTCATTAATGATGGAAATAGTCCAACATATCACATCTTATAATATACCATCATTACAAACCTTCAGACCAATATAATCTTTATCAGTTTGTCTAATTTATCTGCAAACCAATCTTTTTTCATTGAATTAGACATAAACTCAAATTATTAAAATAAAGTTTCCGTTATTTTTACAGAATTTATTTTTCATTACTTTTTAAATTTATATAATAAAACAAGCATTATAATTTATAGCTCTTGAGTTACTACAGCCTAATATATTTTCTACAAAAATATAGCAAAGTATTAAAAGAGTCAATGGTGCAAAAATAAAAAAGATGAAAACAAAAAAATATTTAGATCAATTTAAAGTATATATGTCTATGAGAAGAAATGCATAGATAATATGATATGGTAAAAGAGTATTGAAGTCTGTGACATAATGGGTGTGCATTCACTTCTACAATACGTATATATAAATAATACGTAATATATATATATAAATAAACATTCATATTTAAATACATGTACATTATCTATACTAAACTTAATGTAATTATAAGGGACTTGAACTAAGACTTTCAAACTCCCCATAGCTATCCAATTCATGTTATACAACTGATACACATGGCCATATACATGTAAAAATGATAAACGTTCTCCAATATAAGTATTTTGTGCTGAACAGCACTCATCAGTTGGTCCAGATCACTATCTTCCACATATATATAATCACTCCTCAGTTTATATTGATAGAATCTTTAAACTTTAATGGACAAGCTTTAATCTTCTTCACTCTTCAACTTTTCAGTCATCCATGTCACTGAAAATCCAATGATGAAATTCTCAAAACCTCTGTTGATTGGATATATGTGTAGGAGATAGTGATCTAGACCAACTGATGAGTACTGATTCAGCATGAAATAAGGATATTAAAGATCATTCATCTTTTTGCATGTATGCGGTCATGTGTGTCAGTTGTATAAGATGGATTGATAGCTGTGGGGAGTTTGAAAGTCTGAGTTCAAGTCCCTTATAAGTAAACATTCATATATATATAAACAGTAAAATCACATTACAATAATATAAAAACTATATAATATTAATATCATCTATGTTCCTTATTACATTTTACAATGCAATTTTTACAACTCACTATTGACAGTTTTGATTACCACAGCAATCTTCTTCAGAACTATTTGGAAATATAAGTAGAAGTTTTGAAGAAAATTGTTGAGGCAAAGATTGCTGGGGCAATCGAGACGGTCAATAGTGGTTTGTAAAAAAGCATTGTAAAAAGGAGTAAAGAACATGGATGATATTAATATTAAATGGATTTGACAATGCAATAAGAAAGATAAAGTTATAAGACTTCATAAAGAATATAAAAACTAGCTACTAATCTTGTGAGTAAATTATATGAAACATTAAAGCATTGTAAAAAGGAGTAAAGAACATGGATGATATTAATATTAAATGGATTTGACAATGCAATAAGAAAGATAAAGTTATAAGACTTCATAAAGAATATAAAAACTAGCTACTAATCTTGTGAGTAAATTATATGAAACATTAATACACTCTACATGTAAACTAACTATGACTTTAAAAAAAAAATTTAATCTTATATAATTGTTAAATCCAGAAACTTACAAAATAAGTTTCAAAGTAACGAACAACTTTTTCAACTGTCATAGTCTTCAGTCTCATTGGACACAATTAAGTAACAACAGATTCTTATTTATGTAAAGAAATGTCTTTATTAAAAAAATAGTGCTTTGCATCATATATATATAAGTAACATTTTCTGCCCAAACACAAACTGATTAATCAAGCAACATAATAAGTACTATGAAGTAACACTTGATTATCATTGGTCATATTTTGCTAATCTTACATAAACTGCCTTTCAAAAAGTAAGATTTTTTTAACCTTTCAATAATGTATCATCATAGTGAAATTACCCTTATGGATAATGCTGTTAATGTTTGAAAATATTATCCATGCATTCTAGCCCTATTGTCACACATCAAGTCATCTTTATTAGAATATGAGACATGTCACATGCATTTGCATTAGCAACACTTTATAAATAATTTGATATAGTTATATACTCTTCATATGTCAATGTCTCACAGCTACATTTGTGTTGATCTTGCTAAATGACATACATTATTGTTGTTTGACCAAACCTAAATTTTCTGTTATACTTGGCAAGAGAGGAAGTGATATCAGAAATAAGTTAGTTCAACTTTATGGTGATAATGTCTTAAAAAATTGATTAATTTTTTTTTTCTAAAAGAAAAACATCAATGATGAAGAGATCAGGTCTTACAGTAGTAAGCAGAAATGATGAAAACATTGCAAAAATTGATCAAGTTATGGATCAAAATCATTGGCCAACAATAAGAAGTAAACCAAGTAAACATCAATTGGAAAACAACAATGCACCAGCTCACACGACGTTAACTAAGAGAGATATTTTTAACCAGTAAACAAATAACTATATTAAAATACCTTTCCTATTCACCTGATTGCCGACAATGACTTCTTTCTCTGAAGACAAAAGAAATATTGAAAAAGTGACATTGTGATGATATTATGAACATTAGTATTAATACGAGGACAGCTCTGATAGCCATTCCAGAAGAGTTCCAAAATTGCTTTAAAGGGTGGACAAAGAATTAGCATTGAAGAAAGTACTTCAAAGATGAAAAGTGATATTTGATATTGAGGTGTTTAGCATTTTTTATAGAATGTGTTTTGTGAACTTACATGTTAGACTTTGTATGTTTCCTTTTCAGTGGGTGGCCCAATATTGTTATATCATCCAATGCTCTATCCACCTGTAAACTCTTGAAAGATAACTATTGGAAATCTTACACAGTGAGTTAATCCAGAAGTGCTACCTATTCTCAAGTATCATTTAAAATTATTATGAATAGAAGTGATAAAGTTTACCATAGTATGAAAAGATTTGTGGTGAATTTGGACACAAATGTTTTCATTATAATAATAAATGTTATTACAATGCATTTAATGATTATGTTCTTCACATTATTCAAATATCAATCTCAAGAAAAAATGTATTAGTTTATTTTCTGGAATATCATCATGTGTATCAATACAAAAATGACAGTATCCTGAGTAAGTGATATGAGCTAAATAGAAAATCATTAAAATTATAAGCCAGTCATATGTCAGAGTATAAAAGAAATAAAAGCAAACAGTGAACAAAAAAGTGATCCATTAATCAGTGTTTCATATTAATAGGAATGATGAAGTTGACATTATTAATACAATTTATGAAGAATAAAAGATATCTAAGATTGTTTTCAAACAAATTTGATTCAATTCATATTCAAAAAATAGAAAAATAGTTACACGTTTCAAATAGTGATCACAAAAAGGCATAAGCAATCATAATAGAGAGCTAAAGGGAAACAGAAGTTTTCTCAGATAGATAAATATATACTGCTATGCAATAATGAAGTAAATACATATGCAATAACAAAAAAACAATAAAGCCATGTCTGTTACACCAAATTTTAGATATCGACCCAGAAGAATTTAATGGTCGCAAGACAGCATCAATCTCAGAGAATATTAGAGATATGTAAGCAATATGGAAAATGTCATTTTATGTTTGGCAATGAAGTATAATTTTATCTAAGCACAGACTAATTTTAATTATGCAGCCAATGGAATTATTATCAATATAAATGTTTGCACATAACAAATAAGTCCTCATATAAAAAAACTATCACTACTAGACTAATGCATACTACCAGCATTAGTGGTCAATTAGTCATGGCTGAAATTATACTACTGGTGCTGATTCATTTTGAGTAATAAATTGCAGCCATTTTGAAACAAGGGAACATTAATCTCTAAACCTCTTTCAATTAATATTGGGAGATGTTTAAAATTTGTCGATATGCGTTACCCACATAAAAAGTCAATTTTTTCAGACCAGACTGTTGCATTTGCAGTATCACTAGATGAAAATTTTCCATTGTTGATTGGTTGCATTTCACTCTTTACTTTATCACCAAAAACTTAGAGAGTAAAAAATTTATTTATTTTACAATATCCTTTGTTTACTAATGTTATGGCAATGGATATGAGTAGTTATTTCACAGCTAGAGGGAGCTTTGTCAATTTCTGTTTCATTTCATATTCATTATGCTACGTAATTTTAAGATTTATTATTTGACTTTAAATTTAATTATCAATACGGGGTGTGTTAAATAAAAAAAAAAACTGTCATTATCTTTTGTTTAATTAAAATATTTCATAATTAATAGTGTCGCATTTATCTATGTCATTAGTATTAATATATTCCAAAATTTCAACATGATCAGCCCAATCTTATCTTACAACAAAAACACTAAGAATTGAGAGATCCTTCTAAGACATTAAGGTAGTAGATTTGTTTAGTTCTTTCACAGTTAAAAGGGGTTTAGTCAAATCCTTTTTTCATTTTCTCCTTTTTTATTTTATTAATAATTGTATAAATTTAATATTTAATATTTCTTATTTGATTCCTTTCATTTGATTATCAATGCAGAGATTATTATTTTGTTTAGGTAAATATGATTTCATAAACTGTGCATCAAAATTTCAACACAGTTAGCAAACTTAGCTTATTTATAGTAAAAACACTAAGAATAGATAGATCTAGTCAAGCGTTGATGGCCTAATGGTTAGCATAGCTGCCTTCCAAGCAGCAGGCCCGGGTTTGCTTGCCGGTCAATGTTTAACATATAAAAAATAAAAAAATAGATGGATCTACTGTATTCTTTGGTTTGCTGACCTTAAACTGGTAATTTATTTATTTCATAAGTAGAGAGCATTTATTCAATTCCTATTCCATTTCATATACATTTATATTATGAAAATTAAATATTTAATATAGTGTATTCAAAACTGGACAACATATTATATAAATTTTTTCGATACCAATACTAATTAATTATATAAATATTAAACTATAATTACTTTCCCATGCTATAATAATTCTTAATAGCATATAAATCTATTTTACAGTTATTTATAAATATAGATTTTACCAGCTCAAATAAATATGAAAGTTATATACAAACTAACTGCCAGTAAATGTACAATGAATCCACCTTCACTTTATCTTTGAGTGTAGTATATACGCATGTCATTTACTAACAGGTTATAGTTGTCTTGAAATTACGTTAGTGTATATAAATCATGCTCCTTATATAAGTATGTCAGTAAACGGTATGCTTATATATGATCAAAGCTAAAGTGTCGGTGGCTCATTCTATATCTTACGTTTACTGATGGTTAGTTTGAATATAATTATCTGGGGGTTGTCAGTACTTATGCACTATTTCAATTATTTATAAGGAATATTTACTTCTTATTGAAAGTAAAAAGATATGCCATAAGTTATCTGTAGAATAATATTCATATATTTTATAAAGGCTAACTCCAATTTTATTGTATTGGATATATTATATTCAAAATATATGTACATAATATTCATCTAAATAATATTACTTTTAATTCATTTAAATAGCATTACTTTTACGTTTAATTTCACTAATGTAAATCCCTTTTTAAAAAAAGAAAGATAAAGGGATTTACATTAGTGAAATTAAACTTGAATTAAACAGGATGTTAATAGAAAAGAAAATAGAAAATAATAGGTTTGTTAATTAAAATTTTTTAAGATATTTTTTTTTTTGGATGGGTATATAAATGTAAAAAAATTGATTAAGTTGAGATTGTTTGTAATAGAAAAGGTGTTGAGGTAAAGAGAGTTTTAGTATTTTTTAATATTTTTGTAATTGTTTGGAATATGTGGTATTTATTATTATATATTTGTATATTTATTTATTTAGTGTTCCTTGAAAAAGACTATATAAAATGGTCGAAATGTTAGATGTATTTTATTTTTTTATTATAATCATATAAAAACAAGTTTTCAAAAGAAGAAGTTTGATATATTCATTGACATATAATGCCAATTATATAAAATAAATAAAGTGATGCATTGCAAACTGCTAATAACTGAACTGCCCTCTAGTGACTGTGATTATGATCAATTTTATATATACACCTAATTCTCTTTTTACACAGTAGATTGGTTCCTGAAAATTACATGTAAAAGAAATTCATGTAAAAAAAATACATTGTATATATGGAAAATAAGGAGATTGTATCTGGACCTAAAAAATCAGTGAAAATAATTAAATAAACCATATGAAAAATTTCATTAGAATATTATATTTTTAATATGCTATCAAATTTTACTTCATACACATTGCACATAAATAAAAAATGAGTTATAGGAAAATAAATTTCATTTGAAAAATAAAACTTGAAAGTGATAACATGATGAAGCATTCATTTGTTTCTTTATACAAACCACCAAAAACTAGTTCGGAGCATATCGTCACTTGCACATTATAAGTGAAAAAAAATTGAAGATTATTAATGATGTAATTTATCAAAACTTATTACTTTCATTTTATTTAACTTATTAAATTTTTTTATTTAATAACTAACACATTTGAAAAGAGAACTGTATACTTATCAAAAACACGAACGCCATCTTGTTTGCCTGTAAAACAGAAAAGTACCCAAGATTTTATTTGCTGGCATTTTCTGACAATAAATGCATATATTTACACATGAATGGAATAAATACCATTGCTGCCACTAAAACTTGCAATATATAATTTACCATTTATTGATTTTTGGCAAAATTAAAAAATTAAATTTAAGCAAAATTAATTTTTTTTAGCATCAACATCAAAAAGAAATTTAAAAAAAAACAAATATCAAAATGCAAACAAAGTATCAATACCAAAAAGATACTTTTATAATACAGACAAATTCTTTGTTTTTAAAATAATGTGAAATAATTGTTATTGCAAATAATGCTTCTGAGCTGCAGGAAATGTTGCAGGAGTTATCAGATGAAAGTAGGAAAGTAGGACTAAAGATAAATGTTAAAAAGACTAAAGTAATGTTTAATCGATTTGCTCAAAATATGAAAATAAAGATTGATTATGATGAATTAGAAGAAGTTAACAGTTACAAATACCTTGGTCAGATTATTAATACAGATGGAAACATAATGGAGGAAATTAATCATAGAATTAAACTTGGTTGGAGTGCTTTTGGTAGAAATAACTTGATACTAAAAGGAAATATGCCTATGTGTTTGAAAAGGAAGGTTTTTAACAAATGTGTTTTACCAGTTCTTACTTATGGATCTGAGACTTGGACACTTAATAGAAGAGTAATACAGAGATTTCAGACCACTCAAAGAAGTATGGAGAGATGTATGTTGGGAGTAACAAGAAGAGATCGAAAACACAATGTATGGGTAAGAGAACAAACAGGTATTACTGACCTCATTGAAAAAATTAAAAGATTGAAATGGAGTTGGGCTGGACATATTGCTAGAAGAGATGATAACAGATGGACAATTGAAATTTTAAACTGGATTCCAAGGGATTGTAAAAGACCCAGAAAGAGACCACATGTGAGATGGATGGATGAAATAAGAAAATGTGCAGGGGTGATGTGGAGAAGAGAAGCTAAAGATCGGAGAAGATGGATTAAACTTGGAAAGACCTTCATCCTGCAGTGGATTGATAATGGTTGATGATGATGATGAAAGAGATTAAACTTTAAAAATAAATTATTTTATATTATTTACATGAAATTATTTAGAATTTTTAAAAAAAATGTTTAATAACAACATAAAATAATCTAAAAATTACTTTGAGAATGCAAGATATTTTTAAGCCTTCCAGGCAATAACGTTTGTTTCTTCATTCCAATCATGAATACATCACAGCAGTTCTAATTCCAAAGTAACATTTTTTTTTAACCGATTGTGCTATTTTAAAACAACTCGTGTATAAAAAGACTTTTTTTAACTCGTGTTATTTCAAAATCATGCAAAAAGAATTTGTGTAAAAAGAGAATTAGATTATATGCTGTTTTTACAGTTTATATCTATTATTATATTTCAATATCTTCAATTATA
Organism: Epiperipatus broadwayi; assembly: GCA_028023455.1. Lineage (NCBI taxonomy): Eukaryota > Metazoa > Onychophora > Udeonychophora > Euonychophora > Peripatidae > Epiperipatus > Epiperipatus broadwayi. The sequence continues at coordinate 30,611,507 of JAQFVV010006198.1, forward strand.
TTTCATGATCCTCATAGTGTAAGAGTAGTACATCCATGTGTCATAATTATAATCTGGTTGGAATTCTCACTAAGTAAAACATCAGGTTACCAACTCAATTAAACACCCAATTTTAGAAAAATGTATTTCTATCAGTATTCTTAGCTAGAAGATAATAAAACAGGCAAAACTCTCTATAGAGTATTGGTGATCATGTGATGTTTTTTTGGCTAGAAGATAATACAAATACAAGATTTACTGGTTAAAAATTCCCACTTGGATTGAGTTAATAAAATAGAAGCTAAACTTTATAAGTCCAGTTTATTTCTTTGAATAGTGATTGTAGTTCAAAGAGAATCATTACATGCAGATGTTTGAAAGTTTAAGTGGAAAGAAAGTGGTGTAGTGTATCATAAGCTATCAGAGACAAAAATAGCAAGATCAGTTATTGAGGGAGGGGGTGATTAAGCCTGTAATTTTGAAATAGAACTACTAGAGTAGAATTTCCCAAGTAGCACAGATTTCAGGTTTGTAATTGACCATCTACCTCTCAAAATCATAATAGTTGAAAGCAAAACTGTTTGTTACTAATAAAGAGGCAAAACTCTCCATACAGTATTGCCACTCAGTGCAAGCCGGAGTAATCAATGGATTCCAGAAGGCTTGTGCATAAAATCCCCATCTAGTGCCTACACATCCAATATCCCCAGACTAGTTTCTGGCTTGTGGCCTTCGTCAGTGAGGAGCCTTAGATTTGAGAGCACCACAATCTGAGAGTGGCAATACTATATGGTTTTGCCTGTTTTAATAACAGTTATAAGCAAGCATAGGAAATGGTGATCATGTGATGTTTATTGACTTAAAACCAATCCTGCCTAATAGAATAGTGGTGGCTATGGTTATTAAAAAAACTAGACACCAAAATGTATAGATAATGAACTCGGTTCAGACCTATATGACTATATAAGCTAATGAGCTTGGGTTGGAAAATATTATTATGTTTTCAATTTAAGACTCATAGTTTTGTAGTTAAGTAGAGATAAAAGGTGACTGCTGGAGAGTTGCATTAGATCCTAAGATCTAGATGCAGTGCTCTCTGATCTAACTCCTCACTGACGAAGGTCACAAGCCAGAAACTAGTCTAAGGATATTGGATGAGTAGGTACTAGATAGGGATTTTATGCACAAGCCTTCTGGCATCCATTGATTACTCTGGCTTGCACTGAATGGAAATACTGTATGAGAGTTTTGCCTGTTTTAATAACAGTCATAAGCAAGCATAAGAAATGGTGATTATGTGATGTTACTAATAAAGAGGTCAATGAATGATTTGCTGAGGCTTAAAATCATAAAAGAATGAATCAGAACAGAATATTCCACTGTGACACAAAAAATATGATGAAAACTTCTGCATTATGTATCACTGGGAATATATCTCCTGAATCATCAAAAAGGCACGGAGTTCGGTAGGACTTCTTGTAAATATATATTTTGTTACAAAAATAAAGAGTCCATACTTTCATTTTTTTTAAATTGAAAAATTGTTTTATTAATCTATTAAAGATTTATAATTGGAAAAAAAAAAATGTAAACGAAAGAAAAGAAATCGGCAATTTGTATATAAATATTTTATGTTGTAATATAACGATAACAATAAAAATAATCAGTGACCATTTAGTTAAAAATATCACGTGACACGAAAATTTAGACCTCGATTGTTTCGTGTTATCCCGATAGTTTTTCACTCATTTAACCAAATTGAGATTTTTTTTTTCTTCTCACAAGTGGAAATCAATCCAAGAAACATTTAGCTTTGAGTCTATATTTCTACCAACACGTCCACTGAAATTTATTAGATTTAATTCAAGCCAGTATTATTAATATTAACTTCGTAAAAATAATAAGTTTTATTCTATTTTCAATATTTTCATAAATTATATATTCACTAAAGAGGAAAAAACTAATACGCACTTTTGAAATGAATAAGTAACATTCCAATTTATAATTTTTTTTTTCTCCTTTAATAAAAGGAAAGGATCAATTTTGATATTAAGGTCTCTAAGTTCATTCATTCCAAGGATAAGTTCTCGTTTTCTTTTCCAAAGTTATTCTTTTTGAAATTTATTCTTTTAATGTTACTGTGTTGCTCTTTTCGAATTGATGAGTCAGTTTCCTTTAATCAGCAATATTACTTTTAATTAAAAGTCATACATTTATTTATATTTCATTTCATTTTAGAAGCCAGAATTACTCCTCTATTTTCCCCATAGCTGGCAGCTATTATAAAATAAAATTAATAATAACTGACCTAATATGAAACTAAGAAGATAAAAAAAATTGGGAATGTTTTCTTGGAATAATTAGAAATTTAAAAATATATAAATTCATTTTCTTTACATTACGCCATTTTTAAAAGTATGTCTCCATACATTTAAGAATGTGATGAAAAGCAATTTATTGATTGTAAACAGTCTCTTGCATTTATTTGTTGTAAGAAGATAATTTTCCAAAATTCCTTATAAAACAGTAAATCCAATATTTGTATTTTTATATTGGACTATCATCTAATATGTGTATTGAACGTCCTTAGAAAAATTTAATTTTATTTAAATATTCCAAATACATTCAACTGTTAGTAATAGCACATCAAACAGGTTAGTATGTGCTATTACTAACAGTTGAATGTATTTGGAAGATTTAAATAAAGTTAAATTTTTCTAAAGACATTCAATACATATATTAGATGATGGAAATAGTCCAATATAAAAATTCATCATCACAAACCTTCAGGAAAACAGTAAATCCAATATATTTGTTTATAACATATGGAATTTGTCCACTTATGTGTTTTCACATATACATGTATATACATTTCTGTGGTGAGTAAAACTTTGGACATTAAAACACAGACCCAGAATATTAATACATTTTGAAGAATATATCCCATCCCTTTAAAACTTTTTATAATATTTTAATGAAGTAGAATAACTGGTAGATTATTTAAAGCATTAAATATTGTACGAGCCATCAGATGAAAACAAGCAAATAGGATCAAAGAGAAGTGCTAAAAAAATATGAATGCTATTTTGGAAAAAAGAAAACAAAAAGATATATAGGGATGAATTAGAAGACGGTAACAACTACAAATACTTTGATCAAATTATTAATACAAACAAAAACACCATAGAATTAACCTTAGATGGAATACATTTGCTAAAAATAAATAAAGGAAAATATGTATACATATATGTTTGTCACATTGTGGAAGAAACTATGCTTCACACATGTGTTAGAATGGACATGCACTGTCTCCCACCAATAATTGTTTTAAAACCATACGTGTTCCATCTATAATTAAAATTTATTCTTTAAATAAACCAACAATTACTGACAATGTCTGAATTAGCATTTGAATTTATTATTATCCTGATTATTAAATTGGCATATTACTTGTACAAATTCAATTTAATAATCAGATAATAATAAACTCAAACCCTAATTCAGAGATGGTCAGCAATAATTAATTTATTTAAAGAATAAGCTTTAGCCATAGATAGGCCATCTTTGGTTTTAAAACAGTTATTGACAGGGGAGGGTGTGTGTCAATTCTAGTACATGTGTGAAGAATAGTTCCACAATATTACAGATATATACAGCATTATATTATTAATCAATACATATATGTCTGAAAAGAAAGGTTATTCAAAAAATGGATTGGTACCAATGCTTGCTTATGGATCTGAGTCTTAGGTGCTTAATAGATCAATAAAAAGACTTCAAACCACATGAAAAAATATGAGGAAAAGTAGATCATGAATGACAAAGAGAGTTCAAATACAAAATATATATAGAAGAAAAAAAATAGTATTATGGACATCATTAAAAGAATTTAAAAATGGAATAATAATGAATGGTAATATATGAAAAGATAAAATATTAAACTGGATCTCAAATGATTGTAAAGGACTGAAAATGAGACCACACTATAAGATGTATAGTTAAAAAAAGGAAAAGATGCTATAAATCAGAAAAAACGGATTAAGCTTGAAGATAAACTTATTTTGCAGCAAATCAATAATATAATTGAAATTAATGGTGGCATACATAATCAGAGAAAATTGATAAATTTTATACTCATATGTGTTATATGGGCCTTACAGCATAGTGGGAGCACATCATTACCAAACTTCTGGCAAAGCTGTTGAATAGTACCCTTCACTTTTGCTGCTCCCTTTTGGAGAGCATCTAATAAGAGCATCTTCTGTGGGTTATTAAGGTTAATTTATATATATGTAACCAATCATTATTAAGTATAACAACACATGATCACCATTTCTTAAGCTTGCTCAAGCTGTTAAAACAGGCAAAACTCTCCATACAGTAGTGCCAACCAGTGCAAGCCAGAGTCATTAATGGATGCAAGAAGGTTTATGCTTAAAATCCTTATCTAGCGCTACTCATCCAATATCCCCAGACTAGTTTCTAACCTTTCATCAGTATGTAAGGAAAGTTTTGTCTGTTTTAAGCATATCCATAACATGGTCATAATACTCATAACTGCTAAACCTGAAAGTAAACTTAGAAATCGTGGCTAACAAATATAAGTTATAAAAAAATGTAAGTTTGTGGCAAACTTTATATTTTATATTAAATTCTAAACAGAATTAAAGCTAATCCCAAAGCAGAAAAATAAATGAAAATAATTTATAGGCCTTAAAAATGTACATTAGATATTCAGAAGTTGGGATATTTGATAATCTTCAAAGTGCTGGCTTTAATAACAGTATTAAAGATGATTGTTGCCCTCCTATTTGAAATGCAAGACTCCCAATTGACAAGAACTAATGGTTCGGAATTAAATTGAGGGTGTGATTGCTATTATCTCCTTGGGTCAATTTAATATTTGTGGCTCTACTGTAACATAAAATGGATTACTGCTGCTAGTTATGGAAATCATGTGGCGCTTTGTTTTAGTATGATACCATCACTATAAATCAGAGAAGTTAACTACTTCCAGACCCAATCGCAAAAATAAACATTGACCTTGAACTAATAGGATGAGAACGGGAAAAATTAAAATGATCTGTCATTTTTTTAGAATCTTACCAGATCCCAAAAAGTCTGTGGTAATAGTAATCAAATGGTTAGCTGCTCAGGTGGTCATATGATGTTTAAGCACTAGAAGTGACAAGATAAGCATCAATCCAGAAATTTTTGGCTCTGAAGACTCTCATTCAACCAATGCAGTTAATCATTGTTGTAATTAGTAAATATTTTTAATATATGCAAATAAATAATTTTACCTATGTTTATATTGTAACCTTGTGGAAGGAAATTAACCTTCACACATTGACTAATAGGTTAATACATTAAATTTACATGCACTCACCTATCAGTAAGTATCAACTGAAATATCAGGCTTGCAATAGGGTCAAGTTCTGATCTAAGGATAGTCAGTAAGGATTAGCTTATATAAGAATAAGCGCTAAACATAAGTGATTCACTTATGCTTTTAAAACATTTACTGATGGGTGAGTGCATGTAAATTCAATATATTAACCTATTTAAAAAAAAGTGCTGTAATAAGTTTAATCATTTTTATGTAAATATATGTATTTTACTAATTACATTTAATGTATGCATTTTAATAATTATATTTATTGTAATGTAAATAATTTTCGGGGGGGGGGGGTGCTGTAGAGTAATTAAACATGTGATTGTGTAAAAAGAAACATAATGAAAAGGTTCTATTAAGGAATCAAAGCCGGATTGATGCATTAATTTATTTATTTTTTATTTATAGTGAGTTGTCTATTTCAATTTTGCTTTAAATTGATTATTTTTAATTTTAAGATATTTTATGCAGCCCACCAAGACAATCAGAAAAATTTGCCTTGAAGTGAGATTTCCTTTCTGTGCACAACCCAAGATTCATCTCGTATTTTCCAGTAGAATGGCCACATCAATACACATGCACAGTGTAGATACGATGTGCAGTGCTTTTTCAGTTGATCTGGTTAATTTCAATTTTGTCTTTGCATTAGCAAATATATACATTTCCAACTTTAGTGAAACCATGAACCCTCCGAAAAAATGTAAAATCGGTGATAAATGCCGTGTTTAATGAAGAATGGACAAACAAATATTTCTTTGGTAATTCAGGGAATACAGCAGTGTGTTTATTGTGTCATGAAAGAAGGTGCAGCCTTCCGCTAACCTTTGCTTCCACAAAGTGGCCTCCGATGCAGTCCTTCACCAACCTCTGTGGCCCTCGAGCCAAAACAACTGCCCACCCCTGATTTAAAGTATCCACTACTGTGGCCAAGCCATAATAAGAAGTGATGGGTCAAGAAAAATACAATGTCAACAGATTGACATACTCTGGTATTCAATATCAAAACAATAATAATTTGAAAATTCTATTCAAGATAAATATCTGAAGAAAACCAAAATAAAACTACATAAAAATAAAAAAAACTTAGAAACAATTATACCTATAGAAAATGTTATTTATTTGCAAAACTGGAAAATAATAAATCTTATACCAATATTCCAAGAGATTGTAAAAGACCCGGAAAAAGACCATATGTGAGATGGATGGATGAAATAAGAAAGTGTACAGGGGTGATGTGGAGAAGAGAAACTAAAGATCGGAGATAGACTGAACTTGGAGAAACCATCCTGCAGTGGATTGATAATGATTGATGATGATACCAATATCATAAATGGCATTTCAGTATAAAGTATCATTCTAACAAAATTAGATTATAAACTGATGAGTCTAGATGAGACCATTTGGCATATTTTTCCAAGTAATGGAATAGTCAAGCTAACAATACAATCATATCAGACGAATGATAAATATATCAAAAATGTCTGACCCTATTCCTTATTATTAATATATATACACACATATACAGACTAATCAGTTGGTCCAGATCATCTCCTACACATATATAATCAGTGCTCGGTTCAATGAGTGCTGGCTCAGCACGAAACACTTATATTAGAGATCGTTTATCTTTTTCGCATGTGTGTGATCATGTGTATCAGTTGGATGAGATAGAGTATATGGCAAAAGGGAACTTGAAAGTCTGTGTTCAAATCCCATATATTACATCTAGACTCCGTGTATATAAAATATACTTGTATTTAAAATATACACATACGTATACATCTTGATAAGTATTAAAATATGTAATTAAAAGTACGATTAAGAGAGTATATAAATTTGGAAAGACAAGTTTACAATTATTTTTTTTTAATGCACTTGTAAAAATGTATATTATTAAATAATTATAAATTTAAAAAGAATATTCAGGACTTCATTACGTTAAAAAAGTTGAAAAGATTTTTAAATACGGATGTTTAGGTCATCTGACCATTCATATTAAAATTAATAAATGTGCTTGAAGCAGAATTTAATGAACCAAACCAGAATCACATATCACTTCTTACTGCAATAGAATATTGCCCTATATATGCTGTTTGCAATGCTGATTCATTCTGCAGTACTAATGTAATCTGAAATAAGTTGTTTGTTTCCAGCAATTTCCGCCATATCTTCAGACTTTTTAGAATACTTATTAAGATGTCCTCTCAATTTCTCCGTTTTCAAGTCCGGTGGACATGGGTCTGAATTAAAAGTAATTATTTTGATGACAATTTTCTTTAAATCTGTAAGAAATAAATTATTTTTTACTCTTTGAAAAAAAAAACCCTCTCATTCCTATTTGAAAGAATATTTTACTCTTCTAACCAATTCCAAACAAAGTCATGTGACCTATGACTTTTATTTTGACTATTTAAAGTTAAGTTTTGTTTATAAACAAGCGTTGTTTGTTTAAATATTAAAAAGTTTGATTCCCATAATAATTTTTTTTATATAATAACATTAACAATAGTTAAATACTAACTAACAAAGTTTATACATATAAAAGAACTATAAACCTCTAAATAACTTCAAACAAACTTTTTTTATAATTCTTGTTTTATTTTATAATCAGACTTCTTTTCCATATCCATATATACATTATGTTACTATATAGTGTATATGAGCACAGACTTTCACACGACCCACCACTCTCCACACTATCTCATAACACTGATACACTTGAACACATATATGTCGAAAAGATAAATAATCACCAATACACGTATTTCATGCTAAATCAGCAATTATCAGTTGGTCCAGATTACCATCTCTACACATATATGCTGTAAGTGCTCAGATATATATTAAGATAGCCAAACCTCATACTTTAATGGACAGGCTTCAATCCACTCCACACTCCAACTCTTCAACCGCCCATCCAATTGAAAATCTGATGATGGAATGCTCAAAGGCCACCCTGAGGCCGAGATTCTTGTCACACCCATGTTGGCTTAAGGTCAATCTCATACTTTCGGTGGTTCCTTGCAATCTTCTGTCAATTGAAATAGATCTGCAGTTATATTTATAGATTATTGTATAATTAATTTGCTAAATGAAATGATTGTTCATTTTTATAAAAGCTATCTTAGTTCTTAAAAAGAACATTTTCTCAATGAAATTTATTAGATTAGCAAACAGAGTGAATCTATTAAGATAATGCTTATATATATATAATCCACAGAACAATCAAGTCCGAATATGTAATTCTTAAACGTTAAATATCTGATCGGCAGTAAATAGCATTTATGTGCAAATAAAATTATTTATATATACACACACATTAATACGAGTGTATACTTCAATTATTTTCTTACTACTATGTTAGTAGAAAAGGAAATGAAATAATAGAGATTTTTTAAAAAATTACATTAAATACTTTTACTGACTATGCACTAAAAAGAAATAAATAATTGTTTGTCAAACACAATTGGAGTTTTTAGATTTAACTTGAAATAAAAGCATGGGGATGGAGGGTTCCAGAAATTAAAATCAATCCCTCATTATAAAAAGTAAGGGTGACTTAATTAATTTCTGGACCCCCATGTTTTTATTTCAAGTTAAATCTAAAAACTCCAATTGTGGTTGAAGAAACAATTATTTTATTTCTTTTTAATGCACAGTCAATAAAAGCATTTAATATTTAAAAAATTTTTACTTTTATTATTTTTAAGTTTTTAGAATTGGTACAGTAAATGAAAATGTAAAAAAACTATATTGTACTTTAAATTGATTGGACACTTATAGTTGTTATATATATCAATAGATATTTCTACTATAAGTTATAATGTATAACCGTTCATCATCATCATCATCAACCATTATCAATCCACTGCAGGATGAAGGTCTCTCCAAGTTCAATCCATCTCCTCCGATCTTTAGCTTCTCTTCTCCACATCACCCCGGAACACTTTCTTATTTCATCCATCCATCTCACATGTGGTCTCTTTCTGGGTTGAAATCCAGTTTAAGATTTCAATTGTCCATCTATTATCATCTCTTCTAACAATATGTCCAGCCCAACTCCACTTCAGTCTTTTAATTTTTTCAATGAGGTCAGTAACACTTGTTTGTTCTCTTACCCATATATTGCGTTTTCAATCTCTTCTTGTTACTTCCAACATGCATCTCTCCATACTTCTTTGAGTGGTTCGAAGTCTCTGTATTGCTCTTCTATTAAGTGTCCAAGTCTCAGATCCATAAGTAAGAACTGGTAAAACACATTTATTAAAAACTTTCCTTTTCAAACACATAGGCATATTTCCTTTTAGTATCAAGTTATTTCTACCAAAATCACTCCAACTAAGTTTAATTCTATGATTAATTTTGTCCATTATGTTTCCATCTGTATTAATAATCTGACCAAGGTATACCCGTTATATATATTGTATTTAATCATTAAAAACCAGTCAACACTTAAACAATCCCAATATTAATAACAATCAACAATCTCAACCTATTGTCAAGGCAACTTTCTTTTATCATATTTACTATGTGTACATAATAATACATATACATTAAGAGTTTAAAATAGTTTTAAAAATGTTATTAAATTAAAAGAACTGAAGCTTCCAATGAGTTATATCATGCTTGCAACCATATTCATCAGCCCAGAAATCAGACCAACTTCTCAGACTATAGAAACATATACTTTGTCAAGCAATACGTATAAACACGTGACCTTTCAACTTTATATATACATTATTTCTAGAGAAACCCTAACCTTATTTTTTTATTATTATTAATTACAATTCTATCACAGATTACCGAAACATATTGGGGATCATTTATCCTTTTCACATGCTTTTGGTCATATGTTTCGGTAATCTGTGATAGAATTGTAATCAATAAAAAAAAATATTATAAAAAAAAAATAAGGTTAGGATTTCTCAAGAAATAATGTGTTTATGAAGTTGAAATGTGACATGTGCTACACTAATTGCTTGATAGTGTATGTTTCTAATATATCTATGGTCCAAAAAGTTGGTCTAACTTCTGAAGTGATAGGTGGTTGCAATTGGATTGCAAGCATGATATAACTCATTGGAAGCTTCAGTTACTTCCTGTTTAGTTACATATAATCTGAGTTATGTACTTATTTACATAAATTAAAAGAAAAAAAATTAAACAGCCCACTTGCAGCTATTAGTTAAAGCAAATGAAAATTCTAAGGATAACTGTTTACTGCAAAATGTGAAATTATTGAATATTTTTCATATTTTTCTCACTTCTGTTCCATATTTATCAAAATAGTTGATACATTGCAAAGATAAATATTTCAAATGAATTAAGATGTTATAATATATCAATTTCCAAGCAATTCCATTGAATTTAAAATATATTAAACCTCGAATTTTAAAATTACATTCTAACTTGAAAAAATCAAAAGTTAACAAACAAACAGATTTTCTAAAATCAGTTAAAGCACTTAAAAAGCCTTAAGTGTGCAACCTACATATAAATAATAAAATAAACAGCTCCCCATTCTAGTGTTATTTGAGGTAAGGTTGAATAATCAGTGATTATCCTCATATATATATATTGCTTAAAATACTTCTTTCATATACACTTCAATGCTTTACAACAGAGGACGATAAAGCTCTGATGAAGACTGCTGGACAGTCGAAACTATAAGAAAATGAACTTTTTTAAGAAAATTTTTTTGCATTGAAGTGTATACAAAAGAAGTATTATAAGCCATATACATATATATGAATATATGGAGATATGCAAAGAAAGTGAAAGAGAAGACTAAGTGATTACCCTCATCTCCAAATCAGTTTCCAGCTTTCTCTTTATTGTTAAGACTTGAGATTCAAAGATGGAAATTATGCAGTTTTAATTGAATAAAAAATGAATGACTTAATTTACAAACAATTGTTATTAAAATTTATAACTAAATCAATTATCATTATTTGTTCTCTCATTCTTTCTCCATTTTCATTAATTTTATTGTCTTCAGTCATTTAGACTGACACAGAGCTTGATTAGTGTGAGCAGCTCTCTGTAGAAACTCCGACAATGGATATGTGTGTTCGTACAACCACATTCCTCATGTGTCATAGCACCAGCCGGGAAGCGAACCTGCTAACCCGGGACAACTGCTTCTAAAGCAGCTGTCGCTGACCTCTTGACCACATTCCTATCCTTAAATTAAAAACATACAACAATTCTACCTTTTTTCTTTATTTTCTAATGCTTTTTTCTGCTTTTCTTAGTTCTCCTCCCCCTTCACCTTACAATTTAGCACAGTGGTACAATGATAAACTCAGCAGTAGTTCCTGGATTAAAGCTCAATCTGTTATTTCATCTGCGTGAATGTCACATGATTTTTTGAGCGATTAACATGAAATTTATTTCGTTTTGTTCTTCTTCTGGAAATAGAATGGTTAATATCATTTATAAATGGTTGCTAAAATGATGATGATGATTTGCGGACTATCATTACTAAATTCATCTTAAACTTTTTTTGTCTACCTTTCTCTTTCTCATAATTATTTTTCTGACTTTAGTTAAAGCGATACTTGTTTATGAATGGTTGATAATGTCTAGTGAATAAATAAGTTAAATATTAGATCCAAACTATTACTCTGAAGCATCTGTCCCACAATGCAACAGATCTTTTGCTTAATATATTAAAGCTAGTTCTGCTCATAATTTTTTTAAAAAGATTTGTTACTAAATTTGTTGCAACTTATGGATGTCAAATTTAAACAATAGATGAAAAACTGTTAAATTTAAGGTGTCAATTAAATACAAATGGGACATTTATATTTTGGTAGACTATCATTAGCAATGATTAGATTCCTCAACTTGCTTTAGAGACAAATATATACACATCAATATTAAGAATATAGGCATTCTAAACATTAGGCAATTTTTTTTTACCAGAAATATGTATTCAAAAAGAAAACAGTATAGGAGAAACAAAGATGTCACGTGATCTTACAATAGTATGGTTTATTCAAAACAAAAGCTTAGAAATAGAATGACATTAAAGAATATGAGTTTTTTAAAAAATACATGAAAGCTCTCTTACATTCCATAACCATCAACAAAAAACTAAAACAAAAGTTATTTCCTATATTTGAAATGTATTCATTTTCAACATTTTTTCTTAACATTGATTACTTAGAATTCTTATCAAAAGTATATTCACTTATTCTTCTCTTTCACTTTTTTTTCCTAAGCAGAGAAGAAGCTTAGAACTCTGATGAAGACTGCTGGACAGTCGAAACTGTAAGGAAAATAAAGAACTTTTTAAGAAAATTTGTTTGCATTGAAGTGTATATGAAAGAAGTGTTATAAGCAATATATATATATGATTACTTAGAATTCTATATACTTTTACCTTTTTTTTTAATTCATCAGAAATGATTTCAGTTTGCACCTTAAATTATGTATGGCCATTTTTGCTCTCTCTTCATCACTGCTAAACATTTGAGCAGAAATGATCAATGCTTCAATATGTGGCCAAGAACATGACAACCACTGAGGTGAGAATAGAAGAAAACTTAGAAATTACATTTTTGAATAATTTCCATTGAAGTGGCCAATTATGATACATAACATTGTTATAATATAAAATGTGTACAAACTTCTGAGTAAAAAGATCTAAAAACAATTTAATATTAATTATCTTTGAATAATCATCAGTCATGTATATATTTATCATCATATTTTGTTACTTTTCTTCTGAGCTTGATACTTTCTGCTCAAATAAAAGCATTAGCACTTCTTAATTAAATAAGTTTTTAGAAATAGTGCAGTTAGAAAGTGAAATTTCCATATTCATGTACAAGCTGAATATGATAAAATATGGCTTGTTGCACATGAAGATTTAAACCTGATCAACTTTTATCACAGTATATTATCACTAGTTAATTACTAATGCTTATACTTGCTATTGTTTTAATAAATTATCTTTGTTGATATTTTCTCATTAAACCACTAAACATCACAGGATCACCATTCTCTATGCTTACGCAAGCTGTTTACACAGAGGCTAAACTCTCCATACATTAGCACCACTCAGTGCAAGCCAGAGTAATCAATGGATGCAAGAAGGTTTTTGCATAAAATCCCTATCTAGTGCCTACTCATCAAATTCCCACAGACTAATTTCTAGCTTATGGTTTTCATCAGTGAGGATCCTTGGATCTGAAAGCACTGCACTTAGATATTAGGATCTAAGACAGTGATTCTCAATCTTTTTCTTGTAGTGGCACACTTTTAATAACAAAAAAAAAAATGGTGGCACACTAACATAACAATAAGATAAATTTAGAATTTCACTTGTTTAAATGATTGGTGTACTTATAAGTTGCCATATGCACACTTCAATCTGTTGACTAGTAGACTAAACAATATTTAGTATTATAAGCCAGTAGCTAAAGATGTAATAGTCATGCGCATTGCACACTTTTCTGACATTGCTTATGTATGGTGGCACACTTTAAGAATCTAGTGACACAATCACTGATCTAAAGCAACCCTCCAACAGCCACCTTTTACCTTATTAGCTAACTATAAAGCTTTAAGCCCATATATGTAAGATCATTACTGTAATAAATTTACTGCAATTTAGAACCTCTTATAAAGGCATAAAGTAATATTCTACTATACTAATCTAATGTGGGTCAGAGCTGGTATCAATTTTTATAACGAATGTTTGAGTAAGAACTATTTTCTAACTAAGGTTACAAAAACTTAACCATTAGTCCAATGATAAAGTAGCTAACGTTTACCGGATTGACTATGAACTGTGTAAACTAAAACAAAATTTCAAATTTAGATAATTGGATGGAAGTAAAATGTGCTCAACTTACAGGACCTATCAAAAAACTACTTTCGTGATTGTTTGTTATATATATATATATAGTAAAGACTTTGTTAAGACCTAGCCCAAAATATAAAAAATATTTTATGAAATAGATTTGATTGACATTTTAAAGTGCTTTTGTTAATTTAATATGTCACTTAATACTCTTGTTATCAGTAAAATTTGTTTTATTTCTTCTGCTTTTATCTATTATTACCTTTTATTTTTCAAAAACATTCTGTACAGAACTTGATCTTTTACTTAAAGTAAAGTTGAATTTGCTCTATGACCCTGTCAATTTTAAATGTATGGATATCATTAATCCATATAATCCCATGCATTATGATTCATCACCCATGAATTCGTTTTAGGGTAAAAAAAAGAAAGAAATGTCACCCCCTCCCCCAATCAATTTTTTTTTTAAATACTTGCAGTATTTATATATTTTCCTAGCATTTGTTTTATAATCTTTCCATAGACATTCTGTCAGTTTTGAAACAAGAAATTGAAGTGAAAAAAAAAGAAGGAACCATTTTACATAAATTGACAGATGTTGTGTACAGAGCTCGCTGAGGCGGCCTCTCTGGTTGGCATTTCTGGTGTGGTTTGTTCTTTCAAATTCAAAATGGATTGAAAGAATTCAGACAGAATAAAAAAAAGTTTGGTGATGTTTGTGAAATTTATTTTAAGATGTAAATGTCTGCGAAGTGAAATAAAGCTGCTTTCATGGAAATGGCTCAAGAATGACAAATTCCTTTTTTCTGTTTCCATTTCCTGATACGGTTTGCATTAAGTAAATATTCAATATCTAATAATAAAATATAATTTTAAATTTACATATTTATAATATTAAAATATTTCTAATTAAAAAATTCAAAATTAAAAAATGAATTCTCAGTACAGTATGCCACAATAAAGAACGAACTACCAAATACGTATAATTATGTGGTTAGTTGCTTGGAAGGTCGTATGATAGATTGAGCATAACAATTCATATCAATTGAGTCAGACTGATGATTTTTCCCTGACTACTCATCTGATAAACTTTTAGCTCTTGTGGTTACATTCTCCCATTGGGCTAATTTACATACAGCATCAAATAAGTTTTTTATTACTGGTGGTGAAGGATTCTTATAGAAATTATCTAAGCAGTGGGTTAAGTAATAAATAAAGAGGATAGTAACGGGAAGGATCTGGCCAATCATTAAGTTTAGTTATTTAAAAAAAATCATTTGATCTGATGATCAGTTGAAAATTCTACATGGCTGTGCATACTAAGAAAGTAGTGGATGGACGATTTAATAATTTTTAGATAAACACCTGACTGACTAAAGTAAAAAACAAAACTCTTCACTCGCCTAATTGAATGTGTTATAATAACCTACCCATGGGTTCTCAAATGTCACACAAACTCTAGCAACTAACCATAAGTTTTTCTTTCTTATTGCAATTGGACACAGTTCATTTTCTGGATGAATATTGTGAAGAATAGAATGCATGATTTATTGATTTCTATTGTGTGTTTCTTATCCTAAGATCAATTTTGTCAACTATACAGAACTGTTGTGATCAATTAGTCAATGCATCCTATAATGTGATTTGTTATCTTAAGCAAATAACTAATGATGTCTTTTTGTTGCAGAAGGACATAGTCCATTCACTGGAAGATGCAAATATATGATTTACTAATCTCTATGCCTCTTTTAAGTTTTAGTTCTTAACATAAGAGAGTAAATACTAATTGTAATCCACCAAAAAAAAAAAAAAATGATGAGTTAAAAATATTGCTTTAATTGAATATCATCAACATCTCCATTTTCAATTATTATCGATCAGCAGCAGAATGAAAGTAGTTGTAAGTTTAATCCAGTTTCCTCTTCTACATATCATGCTAGCAAATTTTCTTATTTCAAACATTCATCTCACCTGATCTCTTTCTAGGTCTTCTATAATCTCTTAGAATTCAGCTTAAGATTTCAATTGATTATTTATTCTCCTTTTTTTAGCAATATATCCACATCCAACCATTTCAATCCCTTAGTTTACCAATAATGTCAATGCCACCTGTTTGCCCTTTCATTCACATATTTTGCTTTTGATCTGCTCACCCCCAATACACATTTCTCCTTAATTCTTTGAATGATCTGAAGTCACTATATTGCTCTTTTGTTAAGTCTCAGATCCATAAATAAGAACTGGTAAAACATATCAAAAATCTTCCCTTTCAAATATGTGGGCATATTTCCTTTTAATACTATTTCTATCAAAAGCACTTCATTGAAGTTTAAGTCTAGAATTAACTCAATCCACTGTCTCCATATGCATTAATAATCTGATTAATAAAATATTTAAGCAGCCCATAAACAATATAAAGAAAGCTACTATTAAAAAATCCAGCAAGGATTTTCTGATAGAAATAAATCTGACTAATTTCCAAGTAAACTCAAAAAAAATTTTAATAAAATATTTTTTATCCAGAATGAAGATTATCAGGCAGCAATGGTTTGGGCACTTTTTTATCTTTGTTCTGTCCTTTAGAATTTTTTATTTATTTGCATAAAAGTTAAAAGTCAAATGGAATAAAACTGTCTCACAAAGACTACAAAAATTGATTACTGTTTACATTGGATTATAATATAAAACAGCTATAGTCATTAGCGGTAGTAAATAATCCTAAATAAATATGACCATCCCAACTCCAAGAAAAAGATTTAAAATAAATTACACTAAAGATAACTTTTTCAATGTCTATGCAAACCAATCTATGAAATACACATATGTCCACATATATACACAAAAAAATCAAGTCACATGTATTTACAAATGTTATATATAGAGCTCACAAAATAAGCTCTTAACAAGGTTTGTAGAATATCCAGTAGCCGAAACTGGTCCATATATGTAACATGCTGATCCAATTTTTTTATTATTTGTATTCTGTGATGCTGTCTTTTAATTTCTTCTACAGTAATCTTTTCTTTCTGAAATACTTCAACATCATGTCTACTTGTAATTCTCCAATATATTCTATTCTCTGCCATATCTTCTCAATGGTTAAAAAAAAAATCAACATTACCCATCTTTAGGATGTCTTTGAAATAAATCCTTTATTATATAAATAGTCTACTCTCCCTTGGAAACCCATGCTCAAGTTAACCATAAAATAGCCTTGTAGGATGTCATTTTGTTGTTCATTTGTTTCATCCATCCAATACAATAAAGGTATGATTTTATCACATAGAATTCTATAGTATCACATCCAATACATCTTGATTGGTTTCATAATCTTGTTCAATGTATTTTAAGATTTCATGGAATGCCCTTAAATTGAATTTTTCTAATGTCCTTATGTTGTTTCAATGGTATATAAGTATCACTTCCATATGAAAAATTAGGTAATGTAACAATTCTATATACATCTAATTTAGTTGTAATAGTTATTTCCATGTGATAAAAATACCACATCTGCAATTTGTTAAAAACAGCAACAGAACATTGAGATTTCAATGTTCACAGACTTCTGTTATATCCTCAACATCTAAGTCCACCTTTCTACTTATAGAACTACCGTGGTATTTACATTGGTTTATATTCTCAAGTTGGTGACCATCCAAGTTAAAAGTTACTGAGAATTTTTCTTTCATCACTAACTGATATAGAATCTGAGTTTTTTTAACATTACTACATGTTGTCAAATACGTTTGGTAGGCTGCTTTCTGAAGCAGCAAAATTACCTGTTATCAGCATATTAAATTCAAAATCTAAGCAAGTAAAATTCTTATTATGTTAAGCGTTGTTAGCCAAGAGGTCATTGCAGCTGCCTTGCAAGCAAGTAGTTAGTTGCAGACAGTTGTGGGTTCGCCTCCCGGCCGATGCTATGACATATGAGAAAAAAAAATTCTTATTTTCATTTTTAATTAAATCCAAATAAAAATTTTGCCATCAACCTTATTTCTTATAACAATTTAATATAATGAGCATGCTAATAGATCTAAACAAGCTTTTTCGATAAATGCTGCAAGAGAAAACATTTAAAATCTCTATCTAGAATAATCCCTATCCCCAAACCGGTTTTGAGCTAATGGCTCTCATCAGTGAGGTGCTAGGACATTCAGACATCAGATCCAAAATACAAACTCAAGCCCAGCATTTATCGAATACTTAACTATTAAGTAGAAAATCTGAAATTTTCAGACATCTACATATCTTCAAATCCAGCTATCTAACTTAAATAGCTGTAATACATTTGTAAACACAAGCTAATTAAGTCATGTGATGTATGACTTCATTTTCCTTACTATTGTAACAATCTATAAATAGTTCTAAAGATCACTATCATAAAAATTGAAAACAATATTGGAGCAAGTAGACATCCTTGTTTAATATGAGTTTTCAATACAGATTCTTCAGTCTTTCCATATAAATACAGAATTGTTATATTCTCCTTTAAATAGCATTAAAAACTATGATTCCACTTCATTCTACTTTATTGTCTTTCCATATAAATACAGAATTGCTATATTCTCCTTTAAATACCATTAAAAACTATGGTTCCACTTCATTCTACTTTATTGTTATCAAAAATAAAATAAATTTTACTTAAAAATAAGCTCAATATTTAAAATTAAAAACATTCTTTCAAATCAACAAACATAATATTATTTAAATCATTTATGAAATACTAAAATAGTACAATTGGTATTTTACCATAATACTGTCTTTACATATATCTAATATACAACTTTCTATAGAATCATGAAAATATACAATTCTGTTCATCATCATCATCATCAACCATTATCAATCCACTGCAGGATGAAGGTCTCTCCAAGTTTAATCCATCTCCGATCTTTAGCTTCTCTTCTCCACATCACTCCTGCACACTTTCTTATTCCATCCATCTCACATGTGGTCTCTTTCTGGGTCTTTTACAATCTCTTGGAATCCAGTTTAAGATTTCAATTGTCCATCTATTATCATCTCTTCTAGCAATATGTCAACCCAACTCCACTTCAATCTTTTAATTTTTTCAATGAGGTCAGTAACACCTGTTTATTCTCTTACCCATACATTGTGTTTTCAATCTCTTCTTGTTACTCCCAACATGCATCTCTCAATACTTCTGTTTATATCAACATTCTATAAAATTTTCATTTTTTTTTTTACTGGTGCACACTTTGTCTCAACTCTACCATATCACCATTGCAGAAATCCAGATACTTTCATGCTTTAAATTCAAAGAAAACAGCTTCATTAAACATACAACATTAGCTATTACATCAGCTTTTTAGCCTTGAATATTATCCACAATAATTTTAAAAATCATTTGCTTAAGAAATACTCATCCAATCCTTTTTGTTGCTATGACAACCAACAGAAACATTATCGTAGATCATTCAGATAAGGTTCAAGTAATAAGCTTTCTTTTTGTTGTTTGTTTGTTCTACTGAATTCCTATTTGTTCACCATTTATTTATCAATTAAATAGTTTTAACAAGGCTGTAAACCTTAGCAATGAGCGTCTGAAAAAATCGTCACTAGGGACCTCTGTAGGTCTTTAAAACACATGCTTACACTATGAAGAAAAGAGAGAATCCCCAAAGAGAGAATCCCTTCTTTACTTCGACCTACTTTTATATAATGTTAAAATAAATAAGTGAATGCCTTTATTTCTTAGAAGTTTATAAGCAGTTTGAAGGCCAGAATTGGAAATGATCCAAGTATTTACGCTCCGGAGTCTGACACCATATCATTATTGTAAACCATGCAGACGCAATATTAATTCTGTATATCTGGAGAAGACCTAGAAATATTAAATAGAGTCTTAATGCAATTTCATTGCTGAGCACCAGGTGTCATAGGCAACCAATGAAATTAGGAATTTGTTAATTGAATGTAAATGCCTAAAGAGAAAGGGTACAAATAATGAAGTTGTGGGAAAATAAATATAAAACAAAGTGAGTAGACAGAAAGTGGGTTCTTGGTTTTTATGCTAGGTTTGGGGAAAGATAAGGGGGGATTTAGATCTAAAAGCCAGAGAGTTGACAAAGATTATATTGTGGAAATGGGATGGAGCAGGATAGTGAAGAGTATGTGGAAAACAGGGTGGAGAATGGAAAAAAAAGGTAAGGTGGCTAACAGGTTTCTCTGGGCATTGTGGTTGAGAGATTCATGGCTCCAAACAAGGAGAAGCCACAGTATATCATCATCACATCACATTAAGGCTGTATTTAATATTTTCCAGATTTTATTTCAAATCAGCAATATTAGCATTGCCTTTAATTTATTTCATTTTATTGATAAAGTTATCCTAGTTATTTTCAAGCTGTTATATTGATTTTTAATGAAAAGATTATAAAACATTCAAAACTCACTATATGTAGTGCCACACTTAGCAAGCTAGAGTAATCAATGGATGCCAGAAGGCTTGTGCATAAAATCCCTATCTAGTGCCTACTCATCCAATATCCCCAGACTAGTTTCTGGCTTGTGGCCTTCGTCAGTGAGGAGCCTTGGATCTGAGAGCACTGCACCTAGATCTCAGGATCTAATGCAACCCTCCAGCAGCCATCTTTATCTCCATTTGACTATAAAACTATAAGACTTAAACTAAAAACACCTTAGTGTTTTCAATCGAAGCCCATCAGCTTATATAGTCATATGAGTCTGAACTCAATTCAGCACTCATACATTTTGGTGTCTTTGGTTCTTCAATAACCATAGCCACTACTAGTCTGGGGATATTGGATGAGTAGGCACTAGATAGGGATTTTATGCACAAGCCTTCTAGCATCCATTGATTACTCTAGCTTGCTGTGTGTGGCAATATGCATACTGAGTTTTGCCTGTTTTATAATAGTTATACACAAGCATAAGAAGTGGTGGTCATGTGATGTTTAATGAAAAGATTATTGCACACAATATAAAAAAAAAACGTTATGAATCTTAAAAGAAAAATAACTGCTTTGACATCTTTCTTTTTTAAAAAAAAAAAAATCATATTCAACAGAGCAATTATTCAAAAACTGAGTCAAACACAAACATGATATCCCAGAATTCACATCATTTTTTTTTTTAACAATAAGCAAATAAATATAAATTAATCATATAACATGAAGCTTAATCTTGGAAGAATACAAAAAACTAATGATATGGTAAAATTTGGTACTACACATTCTAATTATTTAAAAATATTTACAGCAATAATCATTAAAGTTATTATAAAGAATCGTAGCAAATAAAAAGTCTTTAAATAGACCACGTTAAGATAAAAGTTTTCCAACAACTTTGATTACGTAAGTAATATTTACTAAGGCAATAAACCTCAAGCAATGTGCTGATGTGATGTGATGTGTTGTATTTGGCTTCTCCTTAAACGAAGTCAAGAATATCTCAGCAACTATGCCCAGATAAACCTGTTAGCCACTTTATTTTCCATTCCCCACTCTAAGTCTTCCCATATTCTGCCCCATCCCATTTCCACAACATAATCTTTGTCAACTCTATGGCCTTTAAATCTAAATCCCTCTTATCTTTTCGCAAACCCAGCACAAAAACTACTAACTCACTTTCTGTATTGTCACTTTCTTCATACCTATTCTCCCATAACTTCATTATCTGTACCCTTTCTGCTTTCAAGCATTTACATTCAATCAACAGATGCCTAATATTTTCTATACCTTCCTTACACAATTTGCACGCTAAATCACTCATAGTTTTCCATTTACATGTATATTCTCTTGTTGCTAAAGATCCCGTTCGAGCCTTAAACAATAAACTACTTTCCTTACTATTATCATAAATTAATTCGCTTCCAATATTCCGTTTACTTCTATATATATTTAAACTCTTCTTACCCTCCATACTACTTCTCCATCTCTCCAACTCCCTATTTTTTATTAATGCTTCTATTTTTTTTATCCCATTCCTTACCACCATAACACTCAACAATCCTCCTAACACAATCATCCCACCTTTTATACAAGTATACCGATATAAATTCTTTATCCAAATCTTTTGCATACCGCATTACTTTTCTCACCCATCTTGTTACCTGCCCTTTACTCATAACCCAATTAAACACTATTTTGGCTATTACCAAACAGTTTCATTTTACTTTTTGCATCTCTCATATAGAAACTTGATCATCCATTTCTCCTTGAATTGCCTCCTTTGCTGTCCACATCTCTGCATCTAATGCATGTCTTCCTACTTCCCTTTGTACTTTCTCTAAATAATCTAAAATCCTTTTACTAACACATAATGCATCATTACCATATCTTAACCCTGCTACTCCAACTCCCTTCCATACAATTCTAGCTACATCATATTTATTATATGAAAATACTATTAGTTTCTTTACCAAATCTTTTCTTTTCTTTGCTTCATTTACCAATTTTTTCTCCCATTCAACCAAGCAATTTTCCTGATTACATAAGATGATTCCCAAATACCTATATCTATCCACCACACTTAACTTTTTATCCCCTAATAAAAAAAACTACATCCTCTCTTTCCCCAGTATTAACCATCATTATATTTGATTTTTCTTCACTAAATTTAATCCCCATCTCTTTACCCACCCTTGCATATGTCCTCAACATAATATCCATATCTTCTCTTCTTTCTGCACATAAAAAGATATCATCTGCAAAAAAAAAGACCCGACAAAGTATATACTCCTTTGCCACCTATTAATGGTATCTCTACCCCTTTTCCTAGTCTTTCTATTGCTTTTTCCATTTCACTCAAAAACAACAAAAACAAAATCGGTGACATAGGGCATCCTTGCCTTAATCCCACTCCATTTTTAACTTTAACTGCACTTGAAAATGCGAAGGTAGGGACCTCTACAGGTCTTAACCACAAGCTTATGCCTTAGTAAATATTATTTTATACTCTAGTTGAGGATAATTAGATAACCACTTACATACCAATAGTAGAAGATTAACTGGATATCAAATAGTTCATACTGGAATGAAAATTTCTAAGAATTACAAAAACCTGAAAAAATGTTTTAAGTTCATTTTGGCCTGAATTTGAACCTAAATCACAGTATGGCAGGAACAAGGCATTTAAAAAATATAAGCAAACAGGTCACAAAATCAATTGCATCTCAGCCTGTTGCAGCAACAATAAACATTCCCTATCATCTTAAAATTTTTGAATAACTAATGGAGAAATGGACATGTATAATTGGACAATTTTGTGAACAATAATTTAAGCATAAGAAGTTGGGTTTATGTGTGAGAGTTTGGAAGGGCACGTGAATTTTGTCTCACTGCACATCTGGAACCATAAAAACCTGCTCACCTATCCATATGTTTATACTTGAATGTTTAAAAATCATATGCACGGAATCAATTGTATGGGTGCGAATGCGCTTGACATGCACCGACACTCCCTAAATTTGTTTGTAACAATTCTTGTTGATTGCATTGTAATATCCAAACTTATGCCTCTCGAATTGTCTTGAGGCACAAATAAAGGCATTTAAAAGTAAACATCACATTTTTAAAATGACCAGGTTACATTTTAATTTTATGCTTAATTTTAAAAAATCAGATAAATTAATCTTTAATTGAGTTTTAATATTTATCTGTTCTAGAGACAATCTCTAGTTTAGTAAATGATTAGTAATAATCATTACTGTATTTATCTAAAGTGGATGGTGTCAAATTACTAATTATTTTAGATGTCAACAAAAATTATAATAAAAAAGAAAACAGATTTTTCCGGAGAAATAAAAAGCAAAGTAAGTATTATTTAACATTACAAATTAATGCTTCCCTCAATTTAAGCTTAAGTCAAAAGGAAAATATTGCGCAGACTGTTTTATTTAAATGTCTTGTTTATATTATGTAAGAGTTGATTGTTAGAAAGAAATTAGAAAACTCTTTCAATTGGAAAATAACAAACTAGATCCATATTTATAAAATTATATTTATAACAGTGCATTAACATTAAAAAATAAAGAGATACATTTAAATTATTGATGTGATATTATTAAAAAACAAAGAAAAAAAACTCTTAAATTTAAATTGGAGATAAATTATTAATATTTATTTTACTTTCTTAAATCACTTTGTAAAGCTTCAGACATAAATTAGTATTATAGATTCACTCTTTTGCAGGATTATTTTGTCATTCTAATCACTCATTAAGAATTGTATTCCTGAAAATATATGAATTTAAGCTACATTTATTTTCTACTGAAGCAGAATTATCATCCATTATCACTAGACCTTTATAGTTACATAGTATAAAAAGAAAGCTAGCTAGAATAATAGAAATGATAAAAAATATTTAAAAAGCTGTGCTATATTAATTCTATGATTGTGCTTTAAGCACATGTAATGAAGCTATATAATTAATAATAATAAATTAATAGTCTTTCGGGGAAATCTAAGTTCCCATAATCATAGCTCATTACTAAGTGAGAGATATTTGTGATAAAGCCTTATATAAGTAATATTTACCGAGGCTGTAACCTATGCGTGTAAAATGCGATAGTAGGGACCTTATGTAAATTTATGCAAATTGCCTATAGTGTCCATTTTTTTGCAAATGCTAAAGCAAGATTCTCTTCTGTTTGTAGCTGTGGGGTCTCTTGCTATATATAGCAATCTTCTTTGACCTTGCGTTTAGCATAATTTCTTTCAGTGCAGATTATCTTGGCAGTCTTGCATTGGTGGTCGAGAGGTCAGCGTGACTGCTTTGCACTTGCAGGCAGTTGTCTGGGTTGCGGGTTCGCATCCCGGCCTCTTACTTTTAGTTCTGTTATATAGATATCTATGCTGTGACATTCTGGTGGCAATGTTAGTCTTAGTTTCCCCATAGTAGGTTGTGTGGCAATTATTATGGAGGCATATATTCACTGTAATAATGCTCAAGGCTAAATGTGTTTGTAAGCAAGCATTAGAAACCAGTCAATACTTAGATAATCCCAATATCAATAAGTATCAACAATCTCAAACTGTTGTTAAGGCAATCTCCTTTTAGGTGGAATAAAAGTGGATTCCACTTTTATTGTTAAAAGATTGCCTTGACAAAGTTTGGGATTAGTGATTGTTATTGATAACTGTTGCCAAGGCAGCCTCCTTTTAACAATAAAGGTTGTATAAAGGTGGATTCCACCTTTATTGTTAAAAGAAGGTCACTTTGACAACAATTTGACATTGTTGATTGTTATTGATATTGGGAATGTCTAAGTGTTGAGTGGTTTCTAATAGTTAATTTATGTATATGTAATAATAATAAAATTTTATTAGTGATTGAATTTTAAGTAACTACTCCCCACTGAGTTTCTTTGTTTTGATGTCTTATAATTCAGTGGGAAGTAATTACTTCCATTTCAATTATATATGTGTGTGTACCAGGGATGAAGTGTCCATGTATTGAACAGAATGAGTGGTTCCATAGAAAATTTCACTAAAACTTTCAAAAGCTTTAATTAAAATTCAATTTAAAAAATTCACTTTCAATTTTTTTATCAACAGTTGAATTGTTTTTATATACACAAAAACTGAATTTGACTAATGCATTCTCATTGGTTATAAGAAGTTCAAACAATGCTAAGATCTAATTTACAGCTAAAACTTTTAAAAACGTTAAAAGGATTTGGAAGATAAAAATATATTGACAATATATTCTCTGATTTACAGATAAGAAAGTTTCAGATTTTTCTAGATGTGCATAATATATATATATATATTAGGTGCTATTACGTAAAAATTGTTGTGGCAAATGAAATAAAAACAATATTTTAAACAAAATGTGCTTCCATTCCTAAAAAGTCATGCTTTGTCACTGGTGTGTACATAATATATGTTTTAAGCATGTATTGTAGTTTGTTAATTCATTTACGATGAAAAATAACAATAGGATATTTAAATTGTTTTAATTTTAAATTTGGAAAAATGTGCTTTCCAATTTTATTTACCAAACAATGGTTAATTGACATGTTTCTAAAATATTTATTATAATTAAAAAAAACAGAACAAGATAATTAAAACATGTTTCATTTATTCATAAACATCTTAACAGTTTGTTAAAATGATATAACCAAGACAGAACAGTTAAAAGGTCCATCTATCAACAAAGGATAGCTATGTTCGAATTGAAACAAGATCCATGAACTTATGACAATGAAAGTTAAGTGATAATAAAAAAAGTGACAATTGTTGGAGAAAGGCTAGCAATTGCAGCACTGATAAATCATCAAGTACCTGGCAATCAATTATACCAAAAGGATGACTGATTCTTCTGTGAAATTCAATATGTCCTGATGAAAAACTGCTAACCAAATTGACTGCATAGGTGTTTCTTCTGAATTAGATCCTTGTCTACAAATTACACTGGTATCTACATCTATGCTAACCAAATTGACTTCACGGGTGTTTCTTCTGAATTAGAACTTTGTCTACAAATTACACTGCTATCTACATCTATGCTAACCAAATTGACTTCACGGGTGTTTCTTCTGAATTAGATCTTTGTCTACAAATTACACTGCTATCTACATCTATTTCAATTATGAAGGAAATTGTATTTAAATCAGCTAAGTATTTATCAAGAATTTAGCTACTAACTATATTTGTAATAACTGTGAAATTGCCATCATCTTATGTCATAAATCAACTTGGCTCTAAGATAAGATGAACACAATAAAAAATTAATTATGCTTCATTGTGAGTCTAAAATTTGAAAATATTTGTAATTGTGATAACTATGGCATTCTTTTTAAGAAATAGTGAAATTATCTATTTTATTCTTTCAATTCTTAATGGCCAACCTTTTCTATTAAATTAATTTGGTAAACTAATATAATTCTTTTTTTGTTTTTAATATTTTACGAATGAAAATAATTCTTAAACATTAATTTTTTATAATTATTTTTATTATTAAATTCATTTTTTTTTAATACGTCAAAGCATCAGCCAGGAAGCAAACCTGGGACAACTGCTTGGAAGGCAGCTATGCTGAACACTCGGCCATCAACACTTGACAAATTCATATTTTTTGTACATATAAAATCTAGGTATTTCATTTTAGTCCATGTTCTCATTTTTAATATCTTGATGCTCGCCATTATTTTATGCTTTCCATCATCTGGAATTCTGAGATATATAGTAATGAATAGGTACACATGATCATGCTTAAATATAGATAAGGTGATCAAGAATCAAGCTGTGACAGCCAAATAAAAAAATTAAGCATAATTTACAGCTGTCACAAGATAATCATCATCATCACTCTTCTAGCATAAAATACCATTATACAAATCGGTACAAACTGGGATTCAGATAGTAAAAATATTAGCTTTCAGTATATTTATTTCATTGTTATTCTGTTATCGAAATTGGCACTTTCAACAGGAATGTCTAACAGTGACAATTGCACTACCTTTTAATAGAATGATCATTAAAGATATGTCCATTTTATAATATTAAAAAATGCAATTGTTTCTCGGATAATCCTATTTTATTAATGGCAGCACCAGTTCCCATAATCCTTGTTTTTCAGTATTTTCTTCTTCTTCATTGAAATCTGAATAACATAGTAGGTTGTTAATAACAGTTCTCCTAGTCATTGTAGCATAAAGTTCTATTACAAATACAAAGATATGGAGTGGAGAACTTTTTCATGTTGTAAGGCTGCATTAAGTTAGCTGTAAATTAATAAGGCTTTATTCAAAAATTTCTATACGAATCACTTCACAACTTCACAACGTACATTATTAATTCAAAAAATAGGAAAATGTCAAATGTGATATAATGGTATTGAAAATCAACAAATAAGCGAATTAATTTTAATAGCGATGTTGTGACAATTATACAAATATACAATTGTAATTATTTATTTTGATGTGACCAAAATATATAAGAAAAAAATATCAATTTTAGTTATTTATGTTTTTAACAACATTGACTTGACTGTTTTTTGTTTTATATATGATCTTGAGCTGCAGAGAATTGTCTTGTTGAATCTTGTACTCGGTATTTTAAATGTGTTCATTTTAAGATTAAAGTAATGAAAGATTAACAAAACATTATTAATAAAAAGATTTAAAAATTTTAAAAATTGGATTCACTCAAAAGACTGCATTTAATGACTTACAAAATTGTAGATTCTCTATTCTTACTACAATACAACTGTCTAATAATCTCTAACTATTGAACCAAGATATATTGCAAGAACCAAAAACATGTCTTCAGATATCCATGCTTACTTTCAACAAGTGTATCTAAATAAATCATATATAATTCGTAAAATAAAAAAAATTGATTGTCTCTAATGAATTGGAAAAATATATCAATTTATCTGTTAAATTAAAATTTTACATTAGGTGGACGTTTAGTAAATTCTAGACAATTTCACTGACGTCATTCATTCAGACATCGTAAATAGTGATTTAAAGTGAGTGGTCTGTCCTCACGCTTTCCTTGCCAGTACTTCAGATTTGTCAATATATAAGCATTTGAGTTGTAGGAATAAGTGATTCATTTTATTCCTGCATAAATACTATATCTTGTATTGGAAAAGAAAGTATTCATTTATTATTAACACTCGCAAAGCGCATGCACAATTGGCTTGAAAGGCTGATATTTGAATGTTATTTAATTTTGCATTTGGGATATTTATATGCTTTTATAAATCTTCCATTTTAACAATGATTCGCAAGAAAAAAATTATAACATAATGTATTGTTAAAAATATAAGTTCATTTTACCATTACTGCCATCCAACTCATTTAACTAACTGAAAATATTTATTGAAAACCAAATTAGGATAAGTTCACACAATTGTAATTTTACCTATGATTTACTTTTTGGGCTTAAAATAGTCAAAAGTAATATAGTGACATTTTGTAATTTATTAATTATTCTATTATCAGATGCTATGTTAAGATACTAATGAAATGATGAATTCATTATACTATAAAAACCTACAATTTATAAAACCCTATACCATCATATTGACTATTTAAATTATAAAAAATGTAATAGTGGCTGCATAAAATTAAAAGATAATTTTAATTTTTATGTTAACATATCAATCCAAAATTTTAAATACACAACATTATAAGAATTTCTTATTTTTTGCTTTTTGCATATGTTCTAATAATATTGCTACTAACTAAAAAACATCTCAATCAGATATAATCACTGCCTCCTAATGATCATCATCAATAGTATTCTGTCGAATGGACAAATCCATATCATCAAATTCATCCATTTTGCCATTCCATTCTCTTCATTGCCTAGCTCTTCAATTCCATGTAACTCTTCCCTTCTCTTATATCATCCAGCAACGTCAATCTTTTCCATTCTTTCTTTTCATTCCCTCAAATGCTACTTTCATTAAACTATACTTTCTTTTTAATATATATGCAATACAGTCTCTATTTCTTGTGATATACAATTAATAATAAGTACTATCTTAACTAATAAGTTGAAATAATCGGAAAAAATCATGGCCCATTTCTATTTCTTTTATTTATTTCTCTTCTCGTATAGAAAATTTAACTTAATGCTATTGAAAAATTCTAAGCTTTAACACATTTAAAAGGAAAAAAAAATTCTGTGTGCATGTGAATGTCCATATCAACATCATTATCACTATTAATCCATTGAAAGATAAAGGTTTATCCAAGTTTAATCCAAATTTCTTTTAAGTATAGCCTTTCTATATTAACCAAGAAATTTTTTTATTTTACCTATCCATCTCACATGAGGTCTTTTTCTAAATCTTCTAATATCATTGGGGATACTATTTAAGATTTCAACTGTCAATCTATTATTATCTTTTCTAACATGATGTCAATTATGCCTGGTTGTTCTATCACACAAGTATTTCATTTTAGATCCTTTATTACTATTCCAAACATGCATCTCTCTATACTTCAATGAATAGTCTGAAGTCTCTAAATTACTTTTTGTTAAATGTCTAAGTCTCAGATTTATAAATAAGAACTGGCAAAACTATTAAAAAACCTTTTTTCAAGCATATAAGAAAATTCATCAGTTACAATATTGCTTTAAACCAGGATAAAACAAAAATATTTTTTTAATACCTTAGTAGACTGACGTTCTTGAGCAGAATTTTATCCTTTTCATTCAAAAATCTACTTCGGAAAGTAAAATTTCTATCATAAAAATTCATTTATTTTATGTTTTTATTTACTTAGATGAAGGTGTTTTCTTCTTATAGTGCAATCATATACTAACTTACACAGTAAAAATTATTAAGACATTTTCCCAAAATAAATCATTAATTAATCCAGCGTTATGAACCAACTATTTTTATTTTGACTATAGTTCATAAAAATGCTCTCTATGACATATTCAAATTATGCAAAATCCATTTTCCAAAAATTGTTATATTTAACACAACATTCATTGTGCATAACATTAACTGACATTATGATGTTTTGAAATGGTCTCAAAAATTTCCAACAGCATTACAACAGTTTTTAACAAATTATTATTAAAAACAGGCAAAACTATCAATGGATGCCAGAAGACTTGTGTATAAAAACCCCATCTAGTGCCTACTCATCCAATATCCCCATACTAGTTTCTGGCTTGTGGCCTTCGTCAGTGAGGCTGGACCTGAGAGCACTGCACAACTAAGTGCACTCAGATCCAAGGCTCCTCACTGATGAATGCCACAAGCCAGAACCTAGTCTAGGGATATTGGATGAGTAGGCACTAGATGCGGATTTTATGCACAAATCTTCTGGCATCCATTGATTACTCTGGCTTGCCCTGAGTGGCAATATGTATAGAGAATTTTGCCTGTTTTAATAACAGTTAAGAGCAAGCATAAGAAATGGTGATCATGTGATGTTTATTGGCTTAAAACAAATTATTATATTGTATTTAATGTTTACAGCCCCAAATCCAACATAATAAACCAATAAAATGTCTACAATCTGTTACCAAAACAACCCTTATATGAGGAGATACTCCGCTCCCTAGAACTGTAATAAAAAAAATTGTATTTATTTTTAAGGGTTACAAATTCAATCCTTCAAAGTATTATCTATTTAATGTAATGCACCAGTTTAAATGTGTTTTCCATTTTTCAAAGTAGTCCTGAAACCTTTGCAAAATGATGCCATCTAATGCCTCCAGCATTTTTTCTTCACCACTTCCAGTTCACTATTTTTTTCTTTTGAAGTATTTTTTTCATTTGAGGGGAAGTCACACAGAATGAGATTGGGTAAATATGGACGATGGATAAGCTGTGTCATCTGTTTTTTAATTAAAAATTGTTCCACACTCAAGGCTTTGTGCACTGGTGCATTGTTGTGGAGAAGCTCGCACTCTGGTCTTTGCCACAAATCAGGATGTTTTCATTTTACTGCATCATGCAAATGTTTCAAAATTTGTATGTAAAATGTCAACTATTACAAATAAATTCTGAATGAATTATGCCATTTGCTTAAAAAAAAAAAAACAATTTTTATACTGAATATTTGATCATTGTATGTAATAACAAATCAGCATTGTCTTGACATCGGATTTCACTTGCTATGCTTTCTTGGTATGTAGTTAGTTTAATCTCTTCTATTAAACCACTCAGCTTACTTATAAGCTGTTTCAAGCATTACAATAATTTCTCCTGACATTGTGAGGCACACTTAATAAAATAATTTACACTATGAGTTTGCTTGATGATGCTAGTTGGCATATTTGATGGAGAGGAGAGGATTTCCACAAGAGACATCTAACAGTGGAAGCCATACAGCAATGAGATCTCTCATCAGAGAATGATTCCAATTTTTTTAGGCACCCCCTTGGAGATAAAAGACGATCTTGGCAACAGATTACAGATATTCTATTGGTTTATTAAGCTTTATCTTTTGGCTGTGAATTACATTTGAAAACCAGTTAGCTATTGGAAAAACGATACTTTTTTTATTCCCAGTATTATGAAGAATTATGATTTACCTGATAAACCAAGAAAAAAAAAAATAATGATAGGGGAATATAGCAAAACTCTCCATACAGTATTGCCACCAGTGCTAAACAGAGTAATCAATGGATGCCAGAAGGCTTGTGCATAAAATCCCTATCTAATGCCTACTCATCCAATATCCCCAGACTAGTTTCTGGCTTGTGGCCTTCGTCAGTGAGGAGCTTTGGATCTGAGAGCACTGCATCTAGATCTTAGGATCTAATGCAACCCTCTAGCAACCACCTTTTATCTCAGCTTAACTACTAAACTATGAGAATGAAATTGAAAACACAAAAAATATTTTCAATCTAAGCTCAATAGCTTAAATAGTTATATGGGTCTGAACTCAGTTAATGTGCTAGTATAGGAAATGTGATCATGTGATAGTGGAATATATTAATAAGACGGTTAGATGAAGATATGTGGTTATATAATAACAAACTACGCAATTCTTTACACAATATATATGTACGTTAATGGATGGGGATTGAAATACACTCATTTGGTAATCACTAATTCCTCAAGTTCACTGTAGGTGGCTCTAGATTATAAAGTCGCTCTTGTTTATCTTGGCATAATTGCTGAGATATTCTTGACTTCGTTTAAGGAGAAGCCACAGTACACCACATCACATCACATGTTTATTATATATATTTACATCTGTATTATGAAATACAAATATAAAGGCACACAGATATTTAAAAAAGTTAGTGAACTATTTATAGATATTTTCATTAATACGAACAAATTAACAAATGTCTGATGAATAAATTAAAGTGTTAGACAAGATGAAAATGAAATTCGATATAAAAGGCTGACAAATGTATTTGGTCATTATAATAATAAATCATTTCAACTTAGTGAGCTAATTTTAGAAACGTCTACAAAAAAAAAAAAAAACATTAGGAGAGAGATATTTATAATCAATATTAGAAATAACTATTAAAAGTTTTACAATACAGTTACAATAAGGGTTAAAAAATTTATATCATAGTTTATACTTCTGATCTCATTACCTTCTCCAAAAATTTTCCAGAAAATACTTCTGGAACAGATAACATAAAATACATGCATATTTATGCTGGAATATATTCATAACAATCTATATATTTTATCAAAAATTTACTTCTATTCCTTTTTTATCTGATTATTTGCTATTTAATATGGTCTACAATTTACCTTATGTATCTACTTTTAACTACATATTTCCTAAGATATCTTTTAACTACACATTTCCTATGATAATTTAACAAAATTACGTTCTGACAAATTTATTAATTTGATCTATATATATATTCTACAAATAATCTTGGAAATCTGATAGCTCTATTTGGGACATGTGATGCAGGTATTTTTATAAATAGTGTCCTTGGTGTCTGTTTGGACAAAAGATTCCTACACTAAACTTCTAGACACTCAATTATATATTACCTTGAGAACTACAATGGCTTGTTGTTTCACATGTTCTTCCATTCTATACCAAAAGTTTCCTCAGAGAAAATGTATAAAAAGCTATTACCAATAACTCAAAATCTAATTTCATCACCTAAGATTTATCTCAAACCAAGATTCTCTTTTTGGATATTCAACCAAAAATCTAAAACCAAAGAATTATCTATAAAAATAAAAAAAATCTTATGAGATTATAACTATTTTTTTTTTTTGACAGATCCAATAATAACATCAGTGGGATTTGATTTTCTTCAACAAATCCAAGACAATCTACAGATGCATCCATTTGCTTCATAAATGGAATTTAGCAACTGCTGATCTGTGGTCAAACTCAAACATGCACCATATTATTAATGACTATCAAATCTATAACTACACTATTAGAATTGAAGGACTGAATAAAACCATTAGTGAATCTATCTCCTAATTGGATTCTCTACAAATTCATTTCTGATATTTAGTTAATAGATGAGCTGTCCTAAAAAAAACCATAATTTTCAGAACTATCTGAAACACAGAGGTAAATTATCCATACAGTACTACCACTCAGTGCAAGCCATAGTAATCAATGGATGCGAGAAGATTTGAGCATAAAATCCATATCTAGTGTCTACTCATCCAATATCCACAGACTAGTTTTTAGCTTGTGACTTTCATCAGCGAAAAGCTAATAAGGTAAAAGGTGGGTGCTGGAGGGTTGCATTAGATTCTAAGATCTAGGTGCAATGCTCTCAGATCCAAGGCTTCTCACTGATGAAAGGCACAAGCTAGAAACTAATCTGAGGATATTGAATGAATAGGCACTAGATAGGGATTTTATGCACAAACCTTCTTGCATCCAATGATTACTCTGGCTTGCACTGAGTGTTGCTACTGTATAGAGAGTTTAGTCTCAGCGTAAACAGCTGATGTAAGCATAAAGAATGGTGATCATGTGATGTTTAGTGGTTTATTATCTGAAACAATTATACATTTGTATTTTAATTTCAAATTATAACTATTTTTTAATTAGTGAAACAATTGTTTAAGTAAATAATAAGATAATATTCAATTTTATGTTCACATGTGATGCATTTAATTTATTAATTCTTTCTTTTTTTAAATTAAGTTCACACAAAAAAATCCCAAGTTTGTTAAATGGATTTGAAAACCTTTGAAGTTCAGCAAGATGTATTATCAAATCTGTTAGCCGAGAGGTCATCACACCTGCCTTGCAAGCAAGTAGTTGTTTGCAGACGGGTGTGGGTTCGCATCTCGGCCGATGCTATGACATATGAAGAAAAAAAAATCTGCAGCAATTTAATTTTATGTTTTCTCTTATTTTTGTATCTAGAAGATAAAGGTAAAACTACTTTTAGATGAGTAGCATCCAAATAGCCAAAAAACTAATAGCTGAAAAGCAGAAAAGAAAATCCCAAATAGTGATTGGACCAAAAATTAATTTGATTTAAAAGTTTTATGACTGGAATATAAACCTCTTTCAAATAACACACTGCAAGATGAAAGTTTTTCCAACAACTCCTCATAAAAAATAGTGAAGAGAAGGTGTTAATTGTCCAAACTTACTAACTTCTTAGTAATGAAGATTTACATGGTTTCCCCAATCTTATTTACTTTCTAGTTAAGACAGCTAGATAACTATCTGTATTGGCTATAAACTAACTATCTAGAAGAAAAATCCTAAACATAATTGAAGCACAAATTTTATTACCCTAGATTTGACCAAAGTTACCAGCATCCACCACACCATGAGGTCCACTCTGTATCTGAACGAGTTCAAAGATAAGACTGATAAATAATAATAAATATAAATTGTGAAAATATTTTTTAAATAAAAAAAAAGTAATTTAGATTCACCTCAATAGAAAAAAAACTTGACATAGTATTAAAGAAAATAATAAAAGTATATTGTTTTGAATGGTTTCAACAATTATTATGTCTTGTTCTATAATGCCAGATAAATTATTAGTTTTAAATGATAACAACAACAATAATAATGATGATGATGATGATTTACATTATTACTTAAAAGTATTCAAAATAAATAAATGATGTTCAATTGTTTCTATGGCAACAACAACAAAAAAAAAGCAGTGTATTTCTAATGCAAATACTTTATTACAAGAATTCATTATTGTTAAAGTTTTATTTACTAGTAAATTGCTAATTAATAATAATAAAAGTGATATTTTGAAAACCAATTGAATGAATTAGAATATTTTATAATTTTTCTATTTAATGAATATATATTTTTACAAAATATTTTAACCATATTGAGTGATGTTTTCCAGTGCTGTAATATTTATTTTTTAAACAATAATAAAATATAGGGGATTTGAACTCAGACTTTCAAGCACTCTTCAACTATCCACACTATCCCATACTATTGATACAGATGACCACACACGTGTATTTAAGTGAATAAGGTCCTATACATGAGGGGTCAGAGTGACTTGAGGTCAGCATGGGCATGACAATAATATTGGCATCAGCACGGGATTTGAGCTTTCCATCATCAGATTTCAATGATATGGATGGCTGAAGAGTTGAAGTTTGGAGCAGATCGAAGCCTGTCCATTAAAGTATGAGAGTTTGCTATCTTAATATAAACTTAGTGCTGATTATATATATGTGTGTGTGGAAGATGATAATCTGGACCAACTGATGAGTGCTGGTTCAGCACGAAATATGTACATTGATGATTATTTATCTTTTCTGCATATGTGTGGTCATGTGTATCAGTAGTATGAGAAAGTGTGGATAGTTGAAGGATGCTTGAAAGTCTAGGTTCAAATCCCCTACATTTACAATTAGGCTCCAGGTATAGGAAGACGATAATAAAATTAAGTTTTAAATTAATGTACCAATTGCATTCATAATCACCATGAACGAATTGCAATTTTAAATTAGTTTTATTGATATTTAAATAATTATCTTGCCATAAAAAATATTTATTTCTACATATACAAACACAACTTCTCATCATCTCTCCTGGATTACAAAGGGAACACACATACTAGTCGTCTGTTACAGCAAGGGTTGAAGACACTTTAATAAAAAACTAGATTACTTTTTTAAAAGGATGACTACACATCTGTATGATGACTTTTAAAACTTCTATATGCTAAAATAAAAATTCTTTTAGATAAAGATGAATAGTTTGTTTCAAGTAAAAATAAAAATGGAAAACAAGATTTGCTTTTTTCAGTAATGTAAAAAAAAATCACTCTTCCATGAATGAAAGCAAGTGTTGGAAGAAACATTTCAATTCATATTCAACATTTTCCTAATCTATTCAATAAGCAACAAGAAAATTTAGAAAGTATCAAAAACAGTTTCATATGAATGTCTGTCTATTCATTATTTAAAAATATAAAACGAACTTATTTTTTCAGTAGTATTGTTTAAAAATACTTTCATTTCTCTTTAAACAACTTGTGCATTTTAACATAGTAAACCACTTAAGAGATTTTTTTTTGTTTTTTTTTTTGTTTTTAAAAAGGCTAAAATAAATTGGGTTAAACAGGTAACAAGCAACAAGAAAATTAATCAATGGTGATTAAGTTCTACCATTTGGCATAGCATTTTACCGCATATTCACCTAAACTAGCCTGGAAAAATAGAGTAATTAATGTCTGCAAAAAGGCATATCCCTATCTAGTCCCTACTCATCCATCCCAAACTAGTTTCTAATTGTGGCACAATGGTGATTAAGTTCTACCATTTGGACATAGCATTTTACCGCATATTCACCTGAACTACCTTGGGAAAAATTAATGTATGCAAAAAGGCATATCCCTATCTAGTCCCTACTCATCCATCCCAAACTAGTTTCTAATTGTGGCTTCAATCAGTGAGGAGCCTTGCATCTGAGAGCACTGCACCAAGATCTTAGATTACTGGATGAGTAGGCACTAGATAGGGATTTTATGCACAAACATTTTTGTATCCATTGATTACTCTGGCTTACACCGAGTGGTGCTGCTGTATGGATAGTTTTGCCTCTGTGTTAGCTTTAGCTTGTGTATACATAAAAAAATAGTAATCATGTGATGTTTAGTGGTTTAATACCCTGGGAAAAACATTATCAGTGAATAATTACATGGCACCAAAAATAACTTCTATGTGCTGTTTAATGAAGAGGTAAAATTGTGGATTAAAAGTACTTTTGCCAAGTGAATGAAATTGTCCTGCTCAATCCAGCACTTGGGTATTTGACTATCCCATATCTCTTAATCAAATGATTGTCAAATTAATATCTTTACCATAGATGTTTCTAGAAAATATAGTTATTTAGTAAGATATTCTATTTATATAAATTATGATATAGATTGAATATGTAGTATTATTTAACTTTGTGAAACATCTTTTTCTTTTTAAATTACTAGGCAATATATATTATAAAAAATGTTTTCAGGAATAACCATGTTTATTAAAAAGAAATAAATGAGATATCAGTTATCCTCAACTGGTGAATAAAATAGCAATAATCATATGGTTTATAGTAGATAGAATTGTTTCACCTAGTTGTTAAATAGTTTGATTTATATGTAGTATTTTTTATATTCATGTGTTAAGAAACTCTTCAAATTGTTGGTAATTTTATTATTTGGTCTTGCTTATTAAAGCAATTTGTGTTTTTGAAATTTTCTATAGCTTCTCTAAATACTCTTTGGGCATGGTTATTGCATATGGATATGATTCTAGTATTCAGAAAGTCTATATGATAGGGAATATCCAAAACAAGAAGATCAAGTGCTGAAGATGTTGAGAATTGCAGTAATGTGTTCATCTCTTCTAGCATTTGTACATTGATTGCTTCTCCCTATGTATGTTGCTGGCCACATGGAATTTCAAAGACTCCCTGGGCTACTAGAGGAATTACATCCTTGGGTTTAATTAGAATATTATATCTTTTGCTCAATAGAGAATATTGTTTTTATGTCATAATGTCTTAATATTCTATCTAGCGTTCATCTTATATAAGGAATGCATAATCTAATTGGAAGTATTTGCTTTAATAAGCAAATTGCATTAATATGCATGAAGAAACAATAATATTACCAATTATTTGGAAACGGTTCTTAATGCAAATGAATATAAAAAAACACTGCTAAATATAAATCAAACTATTCAACAAATACATAATACAACAATAATGTGAAACAATTCTATCTACCATAATTATATGATTATTATTATTATTTTCATCCAGTTGAGAATAAGTGTTATCAATGTGTTGATAGATTTATTTTATTTTAATAAACATGGTTTATCTTTTACCCATGAAAACATTCATTTTAACACATACATATTCTAATAATTTTATTAAGACCATAAATAAATCATGGCTATTAAATATGTAATGATGAGAATATATACAGGAGATTCTTGACTTTCATGCATTCTATTTTCATACATTTCATTATTTTGTATGAGGGCAATAGAAAAAGACACAGCATGTTACAGAACTTTTTATCAAGAAAAGAAAAAGAAGAGTATAATTCAACTATCTCTTGATAAATTTGTAAAGAAAACACCAGATACTAATCAATAAAGTGTTATTTATGTATATACTAATACACCTCATTAAAAAAATAAATATTATAAAAAAAAATGTTCATATTGCTCTACTTTCATACATTTCAACTTTCATACATGTTTTAGGAACCAACTATGTACCTAAGTCGAAGACCACCTGTATTTATTTACAAATCAACTAAATCTTCATAAGTTACTATAATAATTTGTAAATCAGATTCCTAAAGAATTACTATTTAACAAAATTGCAAACAACACCCATTTTTACATATCAATACCAATTTATTAATCAAACAAATGTAATGTTTGCAAGTTTATGAAAAAGTGAGTTTTTGAGAATCTGACTTGTGAATTATTATAGTAACATATTTGGAGTTAGTTGTTCCATGAATAAGTTTTAACAGAACATCATATGTTCAAGCCATAATGACACTGATGATAATTCGTTATCTCTTAATTAATTTCAGATTCTTAATTCAAAGAATTCAATTCATTAGGAGATTTGAAATCAATAATGATGAAAACTACCAACCAATATCACAATCTGGACTTAATTGTTCCACGAATAAGTTTTAACAGGGCATCATATGATCAAGCCGTAATGACGCTGATGAAAATTAATTAGCAATGAATTAATTTCAGATTCTTAATTCAAGTCATTAGGAGATTTGAAATCAATAATGATAAAAACTATTAACCAATATCACAATTCCATATTCTTAATTCTAAGGTTTAATCCAGTAGATAGTTTGATATCAATCAAACATTAAGATTTAATTTGCATTACGAATATTTCTCTACGAACTAATCGTTTATCATTCCTTTTTAATTTATAACATGTGAAAATATAAATATCTAAAAATGAATGACTAATGACTCTATTCAATGTAAATAGTGTGATATTTCTATTTATGCTGCAATCATATTTCCAAAAAAAATACTGTCCATCATCTCTGAGAAGAAACCTATTTTATATAGTGATGTATGTTTATTACACAATTTAACAATTAATATATATTAAGGCTATAACTTTAAGACTATGCACCTAAAATGCGACAGCAGGGATCTTTACAAATCTAAACACAAGATTAACGACTTTAAAAGACAAGAGCGGCCTCTTATCTTCGACCTAATTTCTAATTATATAGGTGAATCTAATTTAACAATGTAAATACCATTATTTTATTAAATATAGCATAGTTGAGACATTTAAACAGTATGATTTTATGCCTTATTATTTAATTTATACAGAATATTTTAAGATATGTATGTTTGAATATTATTCACATTTTGTTTGAAATGTCAGATTGTTAGTTACCTCATACTGTATACGCATCAAACAGATTCAATATATTTATTATATTTTTAATAATAAGCTGAAGAACAGTGAAGAGTCTATGATTAAAGCAAAGCATATCAGATCTGATATCTTTGGCTAAATGCAAATTGTGGATAAATGCAATTTGTGTGATATAAAAAACATCCAAATTTATAAACACAAACACTAAATCAAGAAATCATATTCATATATATATTAATACTTCTGTAGTAATAATCTTCACATATGTATATTGTAAAAATCCTTTAAGAGGCAGACTTTCTCAAAATAATTTTAATAAACCACCCCTTGCATTAATCTATCAACTAGATGAAAACAGGCAAAACTCACTATACGTATTGCCACACACAGCAAGCTAGAGTAATCAATGGTTGCCAGAAGGCTGATAACTCTAGCCTGCTGTGTGTGGCAATATGTATAGTGAGTTTTGCCTGTTTTAATAACAGTTATAAGCAAACATAAGAAGTGGTGATCATGTGATGTTTATTGGCTTAAAACTAATCCTGCCTAATGGGATAGTGGTAGCTATGGTTATTAAAGAACCAAAGACACCAAAATGTATAGGTACTGAACTGAGTTCAGACCTATATGACTATATAAGCTGATGGGCTTGAATTGAAAATATTATGATGTTTTCAATTTAAGACTCATAGTTTTGTAGTTAAGTGGAGATAAAAGGTCATTGCTGGAGGGTTTCATTAGAACCTAAGATCTAGGTGCAGTGCTCTCAGATCCAAGGCTCCTCACTGATGAAGGCCACAAGCCAAAAACTAGTCTGGGGATATTGGATGAGTAAGCACTAGATGGGGATTTTATGCACAAGCCTTCTGGCATCCATTGATTACTCTAGCTTGCTGTGTGTGGCAATATGTATAGTGAGTTTTGTCTGTTTTAATAACAGTTATAAGCAAGCATAAGAAGTGGTGATCATGTGATGTTTATTAACTTAAACTAGATGAAAAGCAAGGTTTTTCATCTGGTCTCCACAAACTTATATGATAAGCAGACTAATCACTAATATCTCATAGGGTTATATTAGACATTAGTGGCACCTTTAGCAAAACTCTATCTTATCAGTTCACAGTTACAAATAACGGTACAAATATAAATTCTTAATTTTAACAACTTGTAAACAAACAGTGATTATTAAATGAAAATATAAAATAATAATTCTGATGTAATAATACTCATATACATGTAAGAACAGTTTACAAGACTGTTCTAAAAGTTATTTCAATAATCTTGCAAACAACATCCTTTCACAGTAGTTAACTGATTAGATGAAAATGACTTTTGCAAATAATTCTTAAAGTCATATGAAAATTATTTATTTGAAAAATATTATATATTCTCAGTGCTACATATTTGTTTGATTATAGAGTTTTAAAAAAATCATTAAAACTTCACATAATCACCATTTCATATGCTTATACAAGCTGTAAAATAATAACAAACTCTCCATACAGTGATCCCACCCAGTGCAAGCCTTAGTAGTCAAGGGATGCAAGGTTTGTGCATAAAATCCATATTAAATGCCCACTCATCCAATATCCCCAGACTAATTTCTAACTTGTGGCTTTCTTCAGTGCAGTACTCTCAGATCCAAGGCTCTTCACTGATCAAAGCCACAAGCTAGAAACTAGTCTGAACATATCAGATGAATAGGCACTAGATAAGGATTTTATGCACAAACTTTCTTACATCCACTGATTACTAAGGTTTTCACTAGGTGGCAGTGCTATGTGGAGAGTTTGCTGTGATTATAAGTTGTTAAAATTAATATAGACATAAATAAAATCATATTATCAAAGCAGTACTACAATTAGGCAGCAAATAGAATGCTACTGATTTGTTTAAGCATATGAGTTATAGAGATGTAATTTACATATGACAACCAGCTAGCTGTTTGGCACTTATATATTAATATAACATATATAGTAATTGAGTAGTGAGAATTTTCAAGTAATAGTCACTAGCCAGTTCTTAATTTTACAGATTTAATTCAAAAAGATGACTTGAAATGAATCAAAAGTCAAGGGCTAATTTCTATTATCTCAGATTATCTGATTGTGGTAATCTAATTCCAGAGAGGTAATTTTATCTCTAGACTTGTAAAGGCAATTAAAACTAAATGCATATCTACATATGCATTAACATCTAAATAAGATGTATATTAATTATGAAATAAAACAATATCAAATTTAGTTTTGAAAGTAAAACAACATTTAATATAGATAAAGATTTTAAAATAAAGTAAATGGATTTTAAATCATTCAAAATTAAAATTTTGTACAGTAAATTCAACCATTCTGCAAAGGATATATTCCTGAAAAATCTCATGTTATGCAAAATTATGCAAAAATAATAATAGGGCCTATAAAATATGCTTAAAAGATAAGCAACCCACAGAAAAATTCACAAATGATACCAAATATAAAACAGGATTTGGCAGGATAATATACGAATTAAACTGAATTGATGGCTAACGGATGTTTGTGTGTGTGCGTGCATGGTTACTGTAAGCAATGATATAAATTAAAATAAACTTATCAAAGATGTTCACAGATTCCAAAAATAATTATTTTTACTATTTCCCAACTAATGATTATATTTAAAGATCGTCCATTTTTTATTCATTTAAAGCTAAGAAATTTAATATTTTTATAAAGTTTAAAATCACTAAAATATTTAATTTGGTATACTTCTTTATTAGTTTTATTTTCATTATTATTTATTTATTATGCATATAGTATCAGCACATCAAAATTCAACACCAACAGTTCTTAACCAAACAAGAGTTACCTCCTTCAAGTTATGTAGAGCAAATAGACCAACAGGGACCTAGTGAATTGGACACACTTCTAAATATGAGCCATGATGTTTGGTCTCCCACACTAACAATGTGGAGACCCTATAAATTCCTACTTGTGCAACATATGACCACATCTACTCTGGTCCATTCTGATTCTATTCATCTTCGACCAGAGTTTTCTTGGAAGGAACAAACCAGGTACTCAGAGGATACGGTCAGCTATTAGTATTTATGTTGGCGTTATTTCAGTTATAAATCCACATGCTGCAGATATCTAATGGTTAGCTGATGAGAATTACCAATAAGCCAGAAAAGCTGCCTTGATTTTAGCCTGAATATCAAGAGCCTATCAGAATGAGATTGGTTGGATGATTACATTTTAAGATTATATATAACTTTAACACATATAATTAATAATTTGGATTATATAGTGTATTTATTCATTATTTAAAAGGGATTTGAACCCAGACCTTTACGCTCCCTATGGTTATCCCCTTTAATAAACCAAGCACTGATTTTATATATATATATATGTATGTGTCAGAAATGATAATCTTGACCAATTGATGAATGCTAGCTCAACATGAAATATGTAGATTAAAAGTCTGGGTTCAAATCCCCTTTAATTACATCTAGATTAGGTATATACATTATATTTGAAAATTTCTTTGGAGTGTCATAGTGTATATGAAATTCCATGTGAAGTTTGTTTACATTCATTTATTGGACAGACCAATCGTAGAATAACATAAGAAAGGAAGAACACATTTTGGCAGTTGAGATAAAAATTGAACATCAGCCATTTTTTCACATATTAAATTAACTAACCTGACATCAATTTTAATAAAACACATATTCTGGCAAAAATAAAAGAATATGATAAGAGATTGCTAAGAGAAGTTACAAAGATTTTTAAAAGGCCCAAGAGCATAAATGAAGTGTGAATTAAAAGAAAATTAACAATTTTGGAAAAAGCTTTTGGATGACAAAATATTTTTTAAAACTTCTCAATCAATAGAATTCGAGAATGAGGAGAAAATAACAAAAAAAAAAGGATTTTAAATCTTACCACACACATTCTTATGATTTGAGAAAGAAGCTCTGAGAAAGTACTTGTTATTGTAGCTATTTAGCTATTATATTTTTATTACATGGAAACTACCAGAAATAATACTATGAATTCATCATGTATCCGTGAGAAAATTATAATTATATTTGTATTTCAGTATT
Organism: Epiperipatus broadwayi; assembly: GCA_028023455.1. Classification (NCBI taxonomy): domain Eukaryota; kingdom Metazoa; phylum Onychophora; class Udeonychophora; order Euonychophora; family Peripatidae; genus Epiperipatus; species Epiperipatus broadwayi. The sequence goes on from JAQFVV010006198.1 coordinate 30,656,076, forward strand.
ATACACTATTTATATTTGCTATTGCTTATTATAACTATTATTATAAAATGCTGAAAATTTTGAAATTATTTAAATGGAAATCAACCTCCGATAATGCGCTATTTCTTAAAATATTATAAATCTCCACACACTCACCTGCCAGTAAGAGTTTAAAAAACTTAAATGAATCACTTAAATTTAGAGCATATTTGTATATACACCAACTCTCACTGACCATGCTTAAATCAGGGCTTGAGACTATTGTGTACCTGATGTTATAATCAAACATTGAATTGTACAAATTTAGTTAACCTATCACAGGAGAAAGAGTGTGTCATTTTTAACCACCTATGATTAGACTTATACAACATATAAATCTACTATTATAAAGTGCTAAAAAATTTGAATTTATTCAAATGGAAGTGATAATGAGCTATTTCTTAAAATATTATAAATCTACGCACACTCGCCCACCCGTAACTAAATTTATATAATTCAATATATGATTATAATATCAGGAACACAATAAACTGAAGTCCTGATTTAAGCATGGTTAGTGAGAGTTGGTGTATACACAAATGTGCTCTAAACTTAAGTGATTCATTTAAGTTTTTTAAACTCTTATTGGCGGGTGAGTGCATGGAGATTTATAATATTTTAAGAAATAGTGCATTATCGAAGGTTGACTTCCATTTGAATGTTGCTTATTACCCATATTATTAACAATTTATTAATATCTTGATATCAGGAGAGACTCTGTCTTTGTGCATGCATGTGAAAATTTTTACATGGCTTAGTTCACCTGGAAGGCAGTTTTCTATATATTCACATAGTGTTTCTTAGCAGATGAAATTATCCTCAAAGAAGCATAAAATCACATTTTACTGAAATGTTTTCTAATATATCAATCATGTTGGACAATATCTGAGTTATCAGAACACATGCTACAGAAGAAATAACAGTGCTTGCAAAGTTCTTAAGAAAGTCTGAGACACCCAACTTGGAAATGTAAAATTTTGCTGGTTGCCCATACTTTTCCCTAATTTTTCCATGTGTATGGGAAAAAATAATTGAATTAACTGATAATAACTTTAAAATTCAGAATTAAAATAATCAAGCATACACAATTCTTAAAATGTTGACTACATCTTAGAGTGAAATGATGTTAGTTCCTTTAATCTATGATTACTCATGCTTACAATAGAAAAGTTATAAAATAGAGAGGCGGAGTAAACTCATGACCATTAATAAAAGCAATAACAAGGCAAACTCTCCATACAGTAGTGCCACCCTGTGCCAACCAGAGTAATCAATGGATGCCAGAAGGCTTGTGCATAAAATCCCTATCTAGTGCCTACTCATCCAATATCCCCAGACTAGTTTCTGGACTGTGGCCTTTGTCAGTGAGGAGATATTGGATGAGCAGCCACTAGATAGGGATTTTATACACAAGCCTTCTGACATCCATTGATTACTCTGGTTGGCACAGGGTGCCACTACCATATGGAGTTTTGCCTTGTTTAATAACAATTATGCTAGTATGATATAGTGATCATGTGATGTTTAGTGGTTTAAAAGCAATAACATTTTAACAATTGTTGATGAGTTTGGTTCTCCTTACATTTCCTTCTAAAATATGGATCTATTCCTTAAATATAAAAATCTCTGTTTATGATTGGTACACTAGTCATCATCATCATCATCAACCATTATTAATCCACTGCAGGATGAAGGTCTCTCCAAGTTCAACCTATCTTCTCCAATCTTTAGCTTCTCTTCCCCACATCACCCCTGCACACTTTTTTATTTCATCCATCCATCTAACATGTGGTCGCTTTCTGGGTCTTTTAAAATCTCTTGGAATCCAGTTTAAGATTTCAATTGTCCATCTATTATCATCTCTTCTAGCAATATGTTCATCCCAACTCCACTTCAATCTTTTAATTTTTTTCAATGAGGTCAGTAACACCTGTTTGTTCTCTTACCCATACATTGCATTTTTGATTTCTTCTTGTTACACTAGTATATAGATATTTTTTCTTTCATTAGATCCGTGTTTTAAAATATATTTGAAAACTTAATCTTTATATTTTGACTATCCTATATGGTACATTGACATTTCTGAGCCTAGGGAAAAAGATCTAATCAGGATTATAAATAACTTATTATTTACAAAATAGAAGCTGTAATTAAAATAAGTTTTATTTTCCAAAGCAGCCATATAAACAAATTTGTCATTTAATGCCAAATAATCTTTAAGCAATAAACAATATGAATATTAAACACTAAAACAGGGGTGGGCAATTTTTTGGCTCAGGGGCCATAGAGATTGGCGGAGAGCCACATTGGGGGCCACTTTGTGGAAACGAAGGTAGCAGAGGGCCATACCTTTTTTTATGACACAATAAACACATGCCTTATTCCCTGTATTACCAAAGAAATATTTGTTTATCCATTTTTCATAAACACACGACATTCATCCTGATTTTACATTTTTTTGGAGGGTTCATAGTTTCACTAAAGTTGGACATGTACATATTTGCTAATGCAAAGACAAAATTTAAATTAACCAAATCAACTGAAAAAGCACTGCACATCATATCTACACTGCACATGTGTATTGACCTGGCCATCCTAGTAGAAAATATGAGACAAATCTTTGGTCGCATATGGGGAGGAAATCTCAGTTCAAAGCAGATTTTTATGATTGTCTTGGTGGGCCATATAAAAACTCTTAGCGGGCTGCATGCAGCCCTCGGACCGCTATTTGCCCACCCCTGCACTAAAATATTGCATGATCACAATTTTTTATGTTTACACAATCTGTTAAAACAGTAGAAACTTCCTCCATACAGTAGTGCCACCCAATAAAAGTTAGAAGACCTGTGCATAAAAATACCTATGCAATATTGCTAGACTAGTTTCTACCTTGCGGCTTTCAGCAGTGAGAAGCCTTGGATTTGAGATCATTGCATCTAGACCTTTGGATCAAATAAATGCAATCCTCCAGAGGCCTCCTTTTACCTTTTTGATCAACTATAAAGCTATGATCCCAATATGAAAACACAATAATGTCTTCAATCCAAGAAAATTTGTTTGTATAATCACACAGATGTAAACCCCGTTCAGTATTTATCAATTTTGGTGTCTTCGTTTTTTTAATATCCATAATCACCACCATCTTTTGTTCAGGATTTGTATTAAACCTCATCACATAATTACCCGTTCTTATGCTTACACAACCTGTAAAAACATTAGTAACTCTATCCACACAATAGTGCCACCCAATGCAAGCCATAGTAATCAATGGAAGCTACACAGTTTGTACATCAAAAGCCTCATCTAGTGCCTACTCATCCAATAACCCTAGATAGTTTGTCTTGAATCCAAAGATTTTTATGCAGTGCTCTCAGATCCAAGGTTCTTTCTTCACTGATGAAAGATACAAGCTAGATCTTAGTCTGCGGATGATTGGATGAGTAGGCACTAAATAGGGATTTTGATGTGCAAACCTTCTAGCAAACATTGAGTACTATGGCTAGCACTAGGTGTCACTACTATAGGGCAATCCTTATAATTTCACTTAAATGGATGCACTCAAATTACCGTTTATGAGAAAATGAAAAAAACTAGATATAAATAATTAGACAATGGAGTCTTGCGTTGTTAGCCAAGAGGTATCGCAGCCGCCATGCAAGCAAGTAGTTGGTTGCAGACGGGGTGTGGGTTCGCGTCCCGGCAGATGCTATGACATATGAAAAAAAAAATAATAATAATTAGACAATGGAAAGAATTTCCATTAACACTTATGCTGGATCTAGTTCTTCTGCTTATTCCACCTGATTTCCATTTTTGAAAAATATTCCAAAATAATATATCGGAAGATCTGAAATGAAATTGGTAAAGTCATCAAATTACTCTAGATAGTAGATTAAGAAAAAAAAAATCTTATTTATTAAAATCTGACTTTTTAAAAAAAAATGTATTTACAAAAGCATTTTAGTTCTAACTTTATTTTTAAATTTATTTAAAGAACGACTTGTACTAATGATATCCTTATCAACAAGACTTCAAAAAGATTGTAATTAGCTAGATACAAAATTTCCAAAAAAAGGTTTAAGGATGGGTATTTCTGACTCTCCTGTATATGACTTGCACAACCTTCTGTTTGTGAAAGAGAATTAAAAAAATATCATCATCATCAACCATTATCAATCCACTGCAGGATGAAGGTCTCTCCAAGTTTAATCCATCTTCTCCGATCTTTAGCTTCTCTTCTCCACAACACCCCTGCACATTTTCTTATTTCATCCATCCATCTCACATGTGGCCTCTTTCTGGGTCTTTTACATATTACACACATGGATATGCTCTCTATTCTCACACAGTAAATTTTGTGCTACTTTCAAATGTTTCCAATTGGGTCTATATGTTAATGGATAAAAGATTGCAATCATATATAAATAAATTAGGCATAGATAAAATAAAATTGCATTTACTGTATTAAACAATTTTAATAGGAGTGATAGTATAATTCGACCAACTGTAATGTTCCTATTGAGATGGATAACAATACACACAGACATTCATTTGATTACGTCTAAGATTGTCAATCATTCATAGTACTGTCATTCTTTAAAAAGCAGTTATAAAGTTTAAATGTCACACATATCTGATGATGTATATGAACTGAACTGTAGTAATTCTCCATCTATATATAGTGAACAGTGATAAAGCTATGTATAAGAGAATACGATCTGGGCCAACTGGTGAGTGCTAGTTCTGCATGAAATGTGCATCTTGCAGATCAAAATCTTTTCCATGTGTCTTTGGTTATATGTTTATGATTACAACCCTCCGCACGATATCAAAAGCGGATAGAAATGAGTTCTTACCTTGCGTGATTGGTGTAGTGAAAATTTCACTACAGAACTATCCATTACATGGATAATCTCTAGTTTAATGAATGACTAATAAAAATTAATTATATATATTTCCATCAAGTAGTTTGTGTCAAAGTTGTGAAGGCAGTAAGTTGGACACATAAATTAAACTGTAGTCATCCCTCATCTACATATAGTGAATAATAATAAAGATATGTGTAAGATGATGTGAGCCAGAAGATGTGAGCCAAATGATGAGTGCTGGTTCAATATGAAATGTGCATCTTGGGGATTATACATCTTTTTCATGTCTCTGGTCATATATTTATTAAATGGATAACCACTAGTCTAATGAATGACTAACAAAAATTAATAATATATTTCCATCATGTGGTTTGTGTCAAAGTTGTGAGGGCATAAGTTTGACACATCAATTAAACTGTAATAATTCCCCATCTATATATAGTGAGCAATGGTAAAGATATGTGTAAGAGAATGTGATCTGGACCAACTGGTGAGTGCTGGTTCAGCATGAAATCTGCATTTTTTTCACATCTCTGATCATGTGATTATGATTGTATCCTTCCATAAGGTGTTAAACATGGATAGATACCTGTCCCTATCTTGCGTGAGTGAGAGTGGGTTAATGAAAATATAATCTCTAGTTCTATGAATGACTAATTAAAAGTAATTATCTGATAAATGTAGAAGTCTCTGCATTCAAATGGACACACAATCAGCCAGTTAGACTAATGTATTATATCTTACACTTCTCATCCTTTGACATATGCTTGGATTCACTAACTCGCTACTATAAGGTGTTTTGTTGCAGAGATCTTAACAAATGTATATATACAATTATTTACCCAATAAGATATATATATATATATTCACACATCAATCTATTATGCAAAAATATTTACATAACATTGAAGATAGAATGACAAACAAATTATCCAATTGGTGATAATTGGATTTTTACTTCATTACTAGTTTTCATGTATGATTCATTAAGTTACATAAATAATGCGCTTCTAATATAGTATATTAAACATGATTTTTGAAGCAAATAGAAATTTAGAAAAATCAACACTTTTTATTTTTTTCACATTATAAATAAAATTTTCAAAAGTATATTATTGTTAGCTGCTTACTAAAACAATTAAATGCATATTAAATGTCATTAAAACAGGCAAAACTCGCTATACATATTGCAACATACAGCAAGCTCCTCACTGACGAAGTCCACAAGCCAGAAACTAGTCTGGGGACATTGGATGAGCAGGCACTAGATGGGGATTTTATGCACAAGCCTTCTGGCATCCATTGATTACTCTAGCTTGCTGTGTGTGGCAATACGTATAATGAGTTTTGCCTGTCTTAACAACAGTTATAAACAAGCATAAGAAGTGGTGGTCATGTGGTGTTTATATTAAATGTCAATAATACAACACTCATATACTGAGAAAAGCTTTACTCAGTATACGTATACGTGTTGTATGCATTATTTACTTTGAATTACAGTTATTTTGAGAAAAGTTTTAAGCATTTGGAATTAAATGCATATATAAAAACAACTAATATTTTTACCATAAAACAGGATCCCATTTTAAATAAACTTTAAAAAAGTACATGATACAAATGAGTATGATCTATGTCACGTGACTATGCAAGAATTATTTTTATCCTAATAATAATTATTAAGAGATAATTTTTTTTAGATATTAAATGCTTTTATTGATTGTGCACTAAAAAGAAATAAAATAATTATTTCCCCAACTACAATTAGAGTTTTTAGATTTTTTTTTTCTCATGTGTCATAGCATCAGCCAGGAAGCGAACCCGCTAACCTGAGACAATTGCTTGTAAAGCAGCTGTTGCTGACCTCTCGACCACCAAGGGCTTGACCACAATTAGAGTTTTTAGATTTAACTTGAAATAAAAGCATGGGAGGTCCAGAAATTAATTAAGTCAATTGCTTGTTATAAAAAATAAAGCTTGGACTTAATTAATCGCTGCCCCTCCCCCCAATGCTTTTATTTCAAGTTAAATCTAAAATCTTGAATTGTGGTTGAATGAAACTTTCTTTTTCTTTTTAGTGCACAGTAAATAAAATCCAATGTTTTTCGTTTTAAGATTCAGCAGCTGACAATTTTGTTCACATGATCCAAACAGTTTTCTTGATAAGAAATCATTATGGGCTACTTGCCAATAGAACAATAAATAATGCTTCAGTCTATTTACAAGTATATTTAAAACAAAAAATTGTCAATTCTTGAAAATTAATATTTTTTAATTAAACACTTAAATTTCTTTGGTAATCATAACATTACATTTGATTGATTTTGTATAGCATCAACATCCCAAGTGGCTGTGCCCGGAATTCAGATGATTACCATTTCTTTTTATATTATTGTTTAATATAATATAATGATTTTCAAACAATAATAATACCAATTTAATATTCAAAAATACCAATGACATCACACTTTTAAATTAGTAAAATTTCTTTCTATACATTTATTCACTTTATTAAGCAATGAGATATATTCCAAAGTAATATACTATTTCAATATATATAATTTGCAATTCACTTATACATTTCAATAATACTTCTGCAGACATTAGGGGAAAACTGAATCTTTAGCTGTAGATTAGACATTTATTACTACTATTATCAAGCATAAAATACTTGTAATTGTAAAGAAAGAAATCAACCTCCAGTCATGTGATGTATTCTTACATAAGCCAACCATTCCTAACTGTGCATATTTCAGGACTTAAATGTATTATATGCCTGATGTTCAAATTGATCATTATATTGTACAAATTTAGATATTCTATAACAGGAGAGAGACTAAATCTCATTTTCAACCAATTGCAATTAAATGTATATTAATTATAAATAAATATAAATCTATTATTATCAAATGCTAAAATAATTGTAATTGCCAAAAAGGAAATCAACCTCCAGTCAAATTTGTACAATATAATTGTCAATTTGAACATCGGGCCATAATAGATTCAAGTCGTCAAGACATGAATGGTCAGTAATAGTTGGCTTATATAAGAATCCACTTTAAGCATAAATGAATTCACTTATGCTTTTAAACTATTACTGGCAGATGAGTGCACAGAAATTTTAAAATATATCTACAAACAGTGCATGATGGGATGCTGATTTTCTTCTTCACAATTAGAAATGTAATAATAAATCATTAATTATAATAAAATCACAAAGTGTATGGGCAAAAGTGTAAAAAATAATTACTACGCACTTATATATCTACAATATATATATATAGATGTATGTGAATCTAATAATTACATTTAAACTTAAATAAAATATAATATTTCTAACCTAAAAAAATATATGAATAATCTTTTATATATCTGTTGAAACGTGCTAAGAATATTTTAAAGTAAATTTATGAAATATGCATGAGATTTGATTCATGACAATTCAAGTTTATAAATTCATTTGATTTTGCATTATTACTAAGCACTTGAATTTGTCTTTTATAATTGAACTGACTAATAAATATTTGGTAAAAATCTTTAAAAAGCTCAATTGAGGAGAAAAGCTTCTCCAAATTCTTCCAATGTGTTCCTCTCCACCGCCACAAAAAAAGATCTTACCAAGACTTGCTGTTTTTCAGGTGGTAAAGGTTTGAACAATTTTCCATCCCTGTTTTATAAATCAAGCTAATAACTTTATCAACTAACAGTGCATAATTAGTTGGATTGGATATAAGTCTTTGCTATCTGAAAAATATCTTACACTTGTTTGAAATCTAAAAAAACATTTTCAAGTTTTATATAATTAGAGTTTAAATCCAGTTTGTGGACATAACAGGTGGTTATACTATCACTACATTACGAGGCTCTTATATTAAGATATATTACTGCTTATTAGAAATTTTTCCTAATTGCAAAATTTAGAGAGAAAAAATTGCTTCTTACACTCAGTAATACGGTATATCTTAATGTTCAATTTTTTAAAAACTGACAGAAACCAAAATAAAACAATATTCCAACCCATGTTTATTTAAAGTAATGATGCCATATATATAGCGCATTGGAAAATTTTTCATTCTGCAGAGCAGTATTTCCCAAACTTATTCCATGAAGGACCACTACAAATCCTAAAATTTTAACAGAACAATTTGAATCTTGTAATGGAAAGATAGGTTTGAATTTTTCAGTTTTAATAACAAATAACATTTACTAAGGCTGTAACCTTATGAATAAGCATCTGAAAAATTCGAAGGTAGGGACCTCTAAAGGTCTTAGCCACAAGCTTACGCTCAGAAGAAAAGAGGGAAACCCAAAATTTATAATTAATAACAAATAACATAAATAAGTATAAGAGTTAAAAAAACAAAATAAACACTTATTCCAAAATTTTAATTATACAAAACAGAACTCTTGAAAATAATAAACAAGTAAACAATAACAAATAATAAACAAATAATCAATAACATTTTTAATGTTTTGAGGTCTTTGTATTACAAATTCCTTTAATGTCACAAAATAGTTGTTGACCTTGTTCCACGGAATATAGTCTGGAAAACGCTGTTGTAGAGTATTATGTAGTTCTATAGTTGTTTATTAATTTTTCCTATTAATTTTTCCCATTAATTTTGTTATATATTTATATTCAACACTTCAGAAACTTTTTGTAAATCATATATTATTCAATCTTTTCTAGTTTTGTTGTTCCAAATGTTAATTTATTTTTACAGACATTCAAATAATGACTTTTACATGTCTTGTGAAAAACAATCTTCTTTTACTTATTTGTACAAAAAAAAAGTTGTTTAGCTTTTCTTAGAATTAAGATGTACTTTTTAAAAGAGGCGACTTTTTTAAATAAACAATGCTACATTTCTTTTTTTTTTCATCTATATGTTTCTAACACACACACACACACGACTAAAGATTTAAAGAATATCAGTTTTAGAATATGAGTCCATCCAACTATGAACAAAAATTAGAGAGTGACTAATTCATTCTACTATGAAGATAATATATCCTGACTTCAAAATGAAAGTACAGGTCTTGCATTGGTGGTCGAGAGGTCAGCGCGACTGCCTTGTACTTGCAGGCAGTTGCCCGGGTTGCGGGTTCGCGTCCCGGCCGATGCTATGACACTTAAAAAAAAAAATGAAAGTACAGTAGACATAAATATATATGAAAAATACTCTGTCCATCATAATATTGCTTATATTACAATGTAGTTTTGAAATTGATATGGCAAATATATTATGCTAAAGGAGTAGAAAACAATAACAAATTATCATCAACGAAGATTAGAGGTTATCACTTGACCATAGAATCTGTTGCCTAGTTCATACAACCTGTATTCAAGGAAAGAATTTAATTTTACATAAAAGTAATCCTGATTTTAACAATCATAAGAATATATTTCTTCCAACAATGGGAAAGACTATATCATATTATAATTGTGATTTATTTTTAGAATTAACACATTACACTTATTTGACCAATCCAGATTAAGTTGTGACTTTTTCGTTCCGGTTACAACTAGTTAGATAACTATTTACCGACTACTATTGGATATCTAGCAGAATTATGGTTTGTCTATGAGAGGAACAAAAATCTTGAGCCAGATTGTGACTTAAAAAATTGTTCAAAGTTCACATGGACCAGACCTTAAATCCTAGATTAGAAGCATGGTAGGTGAACACACCTTATATCAAAAAGTCTATCCTAAAATAAATAAATACATATTTACATATTACACGTTTTTTTTTTTTTATATACACTATCTTCTTTTTTTGTTAAGTTGCAACTATCATGTAAATGTGTATAATTATATCATCATCATCATTTTCAACTATTATCGAACTACTGCAGGATGAAGGTCTCTCCAAGTTTAATTCAGTTTGTCCAATCTCTAGACTCTCTTCTCCACATAATCCCAGCACACTGTCTTATTCCATCCATCCATCTCACATGTGATCTCTTTTTAGGCCTTTTACAATCTCTTGGAATCCAGTTTATGATTTCAATTATCCATTTATTATCATCTTTTCTATCAATGTCCAACCCAATTCCACTTCAGTCTCTTAATTCTTCCAATGACATCAATAACATCTGTTTGTTCTCTCACTCATATTATTTTTAATGTCTTCTTGTTACTCCTAACATATATCTCTCCATACTTCATTGAATGGTCTGAAGTCTCTGTATTGCTTTTCTGTTAAGTGTCCAAGTTTCACATCTATAAATAAGAACCGATAAAACACATTTAACTTCTTCTAATGCATTATTATCAATCATTATTTTCTTCTTTTGAGAAAATCCATTGAAAATTACTTCAGTTTCTTTAACATTTATCTTTAGACCTACTTTCTTACTTTCCTCTGATATAACTCTTGCAATATTTTCTGAAGCTCTGAAATAATATTTACAAAAACAATTAAATCATCTTCAAAATCTAGATGGCTTAAATTATCTCTATTTTTTACTCCATTAGCTTCCCATATTAATCCGCAATATACTTTTTGCAAAACTGTTGGAAAAGGTTTTGGAGATATGAAGTCACCCTTTCTTATATCCTTCTCAATGTTAATCTTCCTAGTATCATTATGTAATCTAATTGTTGCTGTTCCCTTTTTATAATTATTCTTCAGAATATGACAATATTCTGGATCTATACCATGACAATTCAACACTTTAATCACTGAAGAAATGCTTATAGAATAAATTGTTTTTTCATAATCTACAAATCCAAAACATAGTGGCAACTCATATTCATTAGTCCTTTCTATAACTTCTTTCAATACATGGATACGATCCACTGTACTATAACCACTTTTAAATTCAGCTTGTTCTTTTGATTGATTAAACTCTAAAGTTTGCTGTAGACAAGTAGTAATATCTTGGTAAAAAAAATTGTAGAGAACTGATAAAAGATTGATAGATCTGTAATTTCTAATATCTTCTTTATCACCTTTTTAAAATATTAATGTTAATACAGCTTTCTTCCAATCATATGGTACATCTTTATCATTTAGACATTTGGTATATAACCTTGCCAAAAAAAAATCTGGTTTCTTCACCTGCTTTTTTTAAGATATTCATTATAATTCCATCATTATCTGGAGTTTTTCCATTCTTTATAAATTTAATTGCTTTTTCATTTAAAATTCTGGGAAATTCTTGATCTTTATTGGTATATAAGTCTTGACAAACCTCTTCTATACATTTCATGATGTCATCTCTCTTTTTAGTAATAATTTTTTTTTTTTTTTATTTAAAAAAAATAAGTTTCTTATCAATACCAAAATGTTATTTTATACTTTTGAGACTTTTATTATTTTCTATAGCTTTCCTTGCTAGTTCACAATTATACTTTCTTATATCATTATCAACTTTTTTTCACCATCTTACAAAATTTGGTATTCAATCCTTCTTAATGCATCATTGGTCAATTGCTGCTTTTTTCTACCAGCTATCTTTGATGCAGTTTTTATTAAAAGTATATCAGTTATTTTTTCTATTAATTTCATTCAAATCTGCATCATCTTCAAAATCTGTTAATATTTGAAAACAATTTGCAAGTTCTAATTTAAATTCACTGGAATGTTTCTGAAGATTAGGAATATCAATTTGAATATTGTTTTCTTTAATAATTTTTATCTCTAGTTGTGCATTACACATATTTTACATCCTATTAATTGATGATCATTTTCTCTGTTCAATTTATTAAGAACATTACAATCTTGAAATCCATATTTTATATTTAGTCAAAAGATAATTCAATTCCACTGTACCTTCATTTGGACGCTTCCATGTCCATTTTTGTTTAACATTTTTCTCAAAAAAAAAAAAGAATTTACAATATAGTTTTTCTTTTTCTGCAAACACCACAAGTCTATGTCCACTCTCGTTTCTATTACCATAACCAAATTTACCTACAGCACTTTCATCATTCAATTGTTTACCAATTCTAGTATTAAGAGTCTTCCATAACAATTTTAAAATGTTGTTTTGTCTGATCAAAAGCATTTTGTACATCCATATAAATATCCTCTACTACTTTATCACTATAGGAACTTGTAACATAAATCTGAATTACCTGCATTTGGTATATGATATATTAAGCTGAATAATTAACTAATCTTGTCATTCTGTCCGATGTACCATCAATCTCCACAATATTGTTCTGCCGCTTTTTATTGATAATAAATTCTACCCCACTTCTGCTTCCAATGTTTGTGCTTTCACCTTTTCTTCTAATTTCACAATGTCCAATAATGTCCCATTTAATATTAGACAGTTTTTCTTCCAATTCTTAAAATATTCCTTCACTTGAAAGTGATTTACAGTTATAAGTATCTAAATAAAAAGTTATCAAATGATAGCACTAATCTGTAACCAGGAGGTTCTTAGCACCCCCTGACTTCAGTTGCCAACTACTGCTTTGGATAGCGACTTTACCGTCTCCTTGACGTAAGAGCCATAATTTAGTTTTGTCTATCATGACTGTGAATATCTGTGAAAATAAAAAAGGGTTTATTCAAACACACATTTCTTTTGCCTTCAAAAAACCTCAAGTGATATTTTTGTTAAGAGCTATCTGAAAATGAGAAAAAAAGAACATGGTGTTTCTTGATCTTAAATTCAGAAGTAAAATCTAACCAATTTACCACACTGGCCAACAGCCCATCCATGTTTATATATTACATGAATAGTCATATAATAATAACAGCTGCAATGACAAGAAAATATAGAGTGTTCATTAGGAATTTGGCATGCTCAATTCCTTTAAAGGGTTTCCTTTAAGTCAATAACAAAATCCTTTCTGCAGCCATATATTTATATGGGGGGTAAGGAGGTTAAGTAGATTAAATTTATTGTAACTAAGATAATCAAAAAAATGTAAATTGCCTTGTTTTAAGATAATGTGAGGTCTAGCAGATTTATTATTTTATCTTTTGATTAGACTATTCTCAATTAAACAATTAAGAGCTAACTATAAATAGAATATTGTTATTCCACATTTTTAAAAATAGCTATCAGTTTTGACTATCCAATAGTCTTCTTCAGAGCTATGCACAACATATATATATATATATATATCCTATTATTACAAATTAAACATACAAAAATTTTTATGCATAATAAGTCTACAAAAAATTTAATTAAAGCAATTTAATTCAATCTATTTTTTTTTTTTTAATTTTTATTTAAATTAAATTATATATACATAAATGCTCAATTTTAATTATATTTAATTTTAAATTATGTATCATATGCAACTTATATTATTATATCTTTTTAATTTATACATTATTGGATGACCCTGTGGTTTTGCTCACACTATTAGAAAAGTATCAGGTTTTAACAAAAAATTAAGTACCATAAAGCAAAAATCTGTTGAAACTTTTCAAATTTGTATACATAAGAATAAAGAAATGATAAATGATAAAAGATTATTGATAACTTATGTACAATAGAGTTGTCTTTACGTTAAATATTCCTGAATTATTTGTTTTAGAGCTATAGTATTTATCCTAGTTGTTGACTTCAAATCCTTTAATCCTTACTAAAATATTTAAATTATTCTTTAACATCTCTTAGGTGACACTATGTTCAGATGATCAACATATGCAGTTTTTTTAAATTACTTTTAAAAACAGCAGTGTGCATAATAAATTAACAATAGTCCATTACAACATTTTAAATAATCCTTTAAATATATTTTTATCAGTGTTATATATGTATATGAATGTTTGTAACTTAATAATTCCACAAATCCTGCTGCCCCCATCTTTTTAGTAAATGCAATTTTTTTTTTTTTCAGAGACTGAAAATATTTCTTTAGATGCTGAAAAATTCCTTAGTAGTCACTGCTAATATCCATGGCTTTGTTTGAAGTAGGAGTAAATTTCCCATTTTTTTACATAATTAAGTGGCATTGAGCAAAAATAATTAACCTATATAATTCTCAAAAAAAAAAGAGAAAGAAATCATGCAAGATTCATCAAGATTGATGCAATATTTGTGAGTTTTTAAATAACAAACAGTTTCAAATTAATATAAATAATAGATAATAATTAGAATATGTATATTAATCCTCCAAACAAAACTTCAAAGGTAATCTTTAGCTTTTTATAGTAAATGAATTTATTTGAAAAATTCACACACACACACAAAAAAAACATTCAATAAATACATATTAATTGGTAAGATTAATTACAATAACCTGTTTGGGGTTTTTTTTTCTTTCTAGGTAGAGTTTAGGTTTACAATAAGAAAATCAAAAGATATAATCTTAAAATTCAAAAAATTCACAAATCCAAAAAAGCCCAGACCCTAGGGATTTCAAACTAATGGTGTTTTGCCACTAGTTTGTAAGTAATAAGTTACTTTAAAAAATGCAAAGATGATAAAAATAAAAAAATGACAAATACTGTTATCTTAAATCTCAACTTTTCACATGCTTTGCATATTTTTATAAAAGTGAATTTTACAATCACTTATAAAATAAAAACCAGACTTTAAATACTATAATTTAGCTATAAAAAGAAAATAGTAACTTCCTGTTACTTTACAATCTCTAACTTTATGGTTATTTACAAATTGAAGCAACATTCACAATTTTAATAAGAGTATCAAACTCTCCATATAGTAGTGCCACCAATTACAAGCCTTTGTAATCAATGGATGCATGAAAGTTGAGTATAAAATCCTTATCTACTGCATACTCATCCAACATCTCCAGACTAGTTTCTAGCTTGTTGAATGAGTAGACACTAGATAGGGATTTTATGTACAAACCTTCATACATCTATTAATTATGAAGGCTTGCATTTTGTTGCACTACTGTATGGGGACTTTGCTCATATTAACAACATGTGTAAGCATATGAAATGGTGATCGTGATTCTCAATTATATTGAAAGTCCATTTCTCCACATAGAAGGATGGTGTCACTTATATCATTCTGTTTTGCTTTATCATTTGTTTTAGAATTTCATCAGCCTCTTCACAATCTATATTCTTATTTTTGAATAGTTTGTTTCGACAATCAATAACTTCAAGAGCTTTCAGCAAAGAAGAAGTAGTTAGAGGTATTAAAATGATTATGTTTGGCACATGTATATTCAATACAAACCATAAATAAAAGAAACAGAATATCATGAATTTACCACAATGACTATCATAATATTAATACTTTATTCATAATTTATTCTAGAAATAAATAAAATATATTCAAAGCAAAAAAGAAATTTATTTAAAAGATAAAAACTAAATTATCAAAAATTAAGCAATAACTAAAACTAGCTGCAATAAAAATGCTAAAAAAGCATACGAGCTCTTTTTATATAACTGGCTGAAACTTTACCCATAATTCATTCATTTAACAACATTAAAATTATTACAAGTTTTAAAAAAATCATTTCCCATGATTTAAAATAGCTCTATTAGTTATTATCAAGTCGACCTAAACTCCTAATCATACAAATAGAATATCTGCGGAATGATCTATCGCCTGATTAGGTTTTTGGGTTCTCAAAAGCATATCCATTATTTATAATGGATTCCATTCAACTCATTGCTGGTCTTTTTTTTTCTTTCAGCATTTTTGTTTTTAATTCCTCATGATAAAACCAATATAGGCTACTCATAATAAAATCTCAGAGATTTTAGAAATTAAATATAATAGTGACCTGGGTCAACTGATGAGTGCTGATTCAGCACAAAATGCATTTTGGGGGTGATTTGTCTTTTATTGTATCTTTATTTATATGAAAAATGAAAAGAGAGAGAAGTAGAGTTTGTTAATGCATCGATAACAATAATATAGATACAAAAAGAAAGGTGAAAAAACCATGTGAGTGTGATTATAGGAAAATACATATATTAATTTTTAACTTGGATTAAAGTATAGATCTGTGCTGGAGAAAAACTCTAGTTTAATGAATGATAAATGCAGTTAGGTTTATCAAAAGTGAATAAAAACGAGGTTGTGGGTGAAGTAAGTTTGGCGATTGAAAAAGAAAATGTGAAAAATCGCCATACATAAATACACTCCATGTAATAAAGATATATATGGGAGATGGTGACCTGGGCCAACTGATGAGTGCTGGTTCAGCATGAAATGCATCTTGGGAGTCATTTGTCTTTTATTGTATCATTATTTATATGAAAAATGAAAAGAAAGAGAAGTGGAATTTGTTAATGCATCGATATAATGAATGATGTTATATAGGTTTTTTGAAGTGATTAACCTTAATTTAAATCAAATTATCCAGAACTAAGTAGATACAAAAGTAGGTAATGTTCTTAGTACTATAAGAAAATGATTTTTTTTTTTGTCTTCAAATAATTTTCTATAATAAAAGTAATTGATAAAAAATTTCATTGTGATATTCCCAAGTTTGATAACATGAAAAATGTTATGTGCATGTGTGGATATTTCTTTTGTAGTGGTTAAATATAAAGAGAAAAAATTACCAAAGAATAAATTACTAGGAGAGGCAGTCGTTTTTCTATATTTAATATTGTTCTAGATTAAATATTAAAAAAAGCTTTTTTAAGAAAGTGATAATATTGTTATAAATGAATACTAATGACAAACCAAAAATATTATCATGCAAGGGAGAATTTTATTCTTAACAAATTTATATTAAAAAAAACATTTTTCCAATTTTAGTAAATTATTATTTTATTTGCACGTTTGAATTTCTTTTCAAGATTTACATATCCTACAATTCAAAAGTTTGTGGTTTTTAAGTATTGAGATTTAGTAGCTAATAATATATATATATATAAATTAATAATCATATCTTTAGCTATTATCAGTCCACTATAAAATAAACATCTCTCCTATTTAATCATGTTTTTTCAGTAAACAGATTCTCTTCTCCACACTATCATAGCAAACTCCCTTACCTAATTCATCAATTTCATACATTGGCTCATTCTATGTCTTTTATTAATCTGCATGAATCCGGTTACTGATTCTGACTGTTGTTTATTGTAAAAAGAAAGTAACAAATGAAAATAATTGCATACAAAACAGAATGACTCTTCCTAATGATATTATAATAGAACTGATAATATTCTGT
The DNA here is from genome assembly GCA_028023455.1 of Epiperipatus broadwayi. Taxonomy (NCBI): domain Eukaryota; kingdom Metazoa; phylum Onychophora; class Udeonychophora; order Euonychophora; family Peripatidae; genus Epiperipatus; species Epiperipatus broadwayi. Next base: position 30,674,043 of record JAQFVV010006198.1, read on the forward strand.
ATAATTTTCATCAACAACCTACTTTCAATACAAAATTCATTTAACAAATTCAAGATATGGCTATGGATTCATGACTACCAGCCCCAACTAGCAATATTGACATGGAAATAAATGTTTGAAATCATTGCCATAAAAACCTGTTTTTATTTTGTTAATAATGCATTCATTCAATACCATATGAGAATCATTATTACCAATATTCTTAACACTCATCAATATATTTCGTTCAATCTAAATTCACAATAGAATTAAAACATAAATAAAAATGGTATTCTTAGATGTTCTTGTTATAATACCACTTCATGGTAAAATCAAAACTACTTTTTACAGAAAACTCACATACACAGGAAAATACTTAGCATATATATAATCATGACAAAAATATAAAAGGAAAATGCTTAGTATATATATCTAATCATGTCAGAAATGCGAAAATATGGAATTGCACTAAAACTATGGAAAAAGGTGAAAGAAAAATTGTTCCAACCTCATAATATATATATATAAAAAAAAAAGCCATTATAAAACAAATTTTAAACAGAAAACATTAAACAGACAACAAAACGAATCACTAAAATGTTAGCTGTTGTTGTGTATTCATGCATACGAGTGATAACAGACAACAAAAATATATGCAAGATGTGTAACATCAGAACAGCTTCCAAAGCCAAAGTACATTAAAAAAATCATAACTTCTATAAAATTTAAATATGAAATACTAAAAAACAAGAACTGCATCTATTGAATACTATGAGAATGTTGAAAAAATATATATCAATAAAATTAGCCATCTCAACAAAAAACCAGATAAAAGAAGATAAAACAGTAATTAGAAATGAAAAGAGATAGCAGATTACGTATATAACAATGAACATGTAAATTGCAAAAATATTAGAACATTGGGCAAAGAGGAAAAAGTAAAAAGAAAATTTTTAAAAAATGCTTACATGATGGTGTCAAATAATACTACAAATCTATATGGCATACCATCCATAATACCTTAAAAAAGAGAAAATAGAAAAATAAGAATCCTCATTCATAAGTATATAAAATTTCCACTTACTACAGCTTTTAACATAGTTGGTTAAAGCTTCACCTTATAGTCAGTATTCGTGAAACTAAAAGTCACTGGGTCAATTCGCATTCTAGTTGTCACTGGTCAGCCCAGTAGTAATCAAAGAAGAAAATAATACTCATAAAGTTGTGTTCCACAATAAGTTGTCTGTTATTACTAACAGTTGAATATATTTAAAAAGGGTACTTTAGGATTAGCACCTCCTAACATTTTCGCTCTGCCATATTGATTCTAACACTTTTATGTTTGTTTTTTTAAAGATTAGAAAACTTTACATTTAAAAAAATTACTTTTTGAATTCAAGTTCATCTTTAAAAAAAATATATTATGAAGATGAAATTTATATTTTAAAAGTGAGGTTTTGAATTCAATTTAATTTTAAATAAATTATTATCAATACAATAGAAATCGAAAATTTTTTGGGATAAAAAAATTAGGAACCAAAAGCAATTTTCAACATTCAGTTTTATTTAATTCTAAATCTTTTATTTATATCGTATTCAGAATACTTTTTTAAAAAAATTAATTTGAACTCAAAACTTCATTTTAAACTATAAAGTTTGCTAAACATAAACCTATACCAAATATATTCACAAAGTTAGAATCAATATGGTGGAACGAATCTCAAAATACTTTAGAAATAAATAAATCAAGTCAGGATTTTTCTAAAAAGCATTAACAATTTCAACTTGATAATGGCAATAGTCTAACACATAACTAAAATGAGTATAAGCTATCTAAACATAATCCATTAAATGATCAAATAAATAGAGCAGACATTATAAATCAATCTCTTGAATGGCTAGTGTTTTATTTACTGCCAGTCATCAATTTGAAATTTCCAAATTAGAGGGGGGGGAGGTGATTTCAAATATTTGTGTCAAATTAAAAATTCAGTAACATTCTATATGCTTTTAACTTTATTAACTGCTTATAGATTTAATATACTCTTCCAATTAATTGCATTTGATTCAATATATGTTTATAATCCTCTGTCTATAACTCTAAAATTCTTAAATGCTAAATTTGTATGAGTCACATGCTTAGCCTGTTATTTAACTGCTGCTCAAATACTAATGGATGTGTCAAGCAACTGACACATAAAAACACAAATTATTTTTTTTTTAATGCTTAAGAAAAAAAAATTCAAATGTTCCTTTTCAATGTCACTTATCCTGCTGAGCTTTTGCCCACACAATTCACATTTTATAGATTTGTATATTAATGATGTAAGTGTAATAATGATCGTGGCTAAATGGGTTTATAAGTAATCATTAGAAACCCCATCAACATTTGGACAATCCCAATATCAATAACAATTAACAATCTCAGACTGTTGTCAAGGCAACCTCCATTTAAGTCAACACTTAGACAATCCCAATATCAATAACAATCAACAATTTCAAACTGTTGCCAAGACAACCTCCATTTAACAATTAAGGGGGAATCCCACCTTTATTTGTGGTCTCCCACCTTTATTTGTGGTCTAATATATTTATACAGACACTAAAGATTGCAACTTGACCACCGAAACTGAAATTAATGATACAAAGAAGTTTAAATAAACCTCTTTAAACAGATAAATATGACCTGTTCTGAATGTAGACTCATAAATAGCAAATGATAACATTGCAAACTAAATTTATAATCTTCAAACTGCACCCAAAGTATTACTTAAATAATAATTGTAATAATAATTGTTATTGATATTAGGATTGTCTAAGTGTTGATTGGGCTCTAATGATTAATGATGTAAATTAAATTTTATAATTATCCTAAAATGGGTAAACTAGAATAAATTAAGAAAATAGCAAGCAGTGGTGAACTACTCCTAAGAATGATCAAGAGTCATTTCTTTGCCATGTTTGTTGTTGCCTAGTTACTATGTCTGGAGCAGAAGACATACACATACACAAGTGATTACCAGATGGGGGAAAAAGTATTATTATGAGGAAAGTAACAATACAACAGCAAAATGAAAATGTTTTTAAAAATATATGAATGCAATCAAAAATAAAATACGCTAAAAACTTTTTTATTATTTCAAGTCATTACATATAAAATATTTAAGAAAGAAACTACAACCAGAAGTTATGAATTATTAAAAAAAATAATTTGTACTATCATCGCTAGAGTTTAACTGTTTAACCCTTATATTTCTGAATCGTGAGGCCGTTTAAATAAAATTATCTTTTAATCACATTTATCGAGTAATCTTTAAATCATTAAATGAAAAATTATAAATAAATATGTAAACGTCTGATTTTTTTTTTTATTTTTATTTTTTAATGTGTCAAGCATCGGCCCGGAAGCGAACCCCGGGACAACTGCTTGTAAGAACAGCTGTGCTAACCACTCGGCCACCAAACGCTTGCTAAATTGTAGCTTAACAACAAAATATTAAATTTTGTTATAAAGTCTTTTTTCCCATATTTTCAAACCTTACAAATAATATGATACATTAAGAAGTTACAAAATAATTAAATTTAAGAATAAAATAAATATACAATAAAAAAAACAATAAATAAAGATTTTATTATTGAACAAATAGAAAATTACATTTTTACAAAACAGTGGAATGAAGTAGCTAAAATGTTTGGATCCCTATGCAAATTCCCCCCAAAAAGTCCTTTTCAATACTTATAATACATACTTTGTAAAACTAATTATGTATTCATCTAGTGCGATGTTTTTATCTGTAATAGTCATATGGGAATCATCTCAACACATGCATCACATGATCACCATTTCTTATGCTTTCTCTTAACTGTTATTAAAACAATAAAAACTCTCCATACAGTGGTGCCACTCAGTGCAAGCCAGATGGCTTGCATTGAGTGGCACTACTGCATGGAGAGTTTTGCCTGTTTTAATTGTTCTCAACACAAGCACTGCATAAATTTATAACGCTGAGGAATACTCTCACTTCTAAATGCTTAGGATTAGCCTAAATATATATATACACACACACATTTAGATAAAAAAGATAAGGCAGATTCATTCTTATCCTTTCAAAGACTCTATCTTGGGTTTAGAAGTGAGTGTATTCCTCGGTGTTATAAATTTATACAGCACATGTGACGGCGTGATTGTCATATTACTATTTAATATATACTTTGATGTTTTTTTGAATACATATATGTAAAAAATAGAAAAGTTATCTAGAGGCCCATTGCTCTGGTTTGCTTCATAATAGCTATGCCACTGAAACAAAGCAAATCCTTTTAACAAAGTATTTTACATGCATTCTAAAATTTTGTTATCAGAAATTTCATCAAAAAGGGAAAAATAATTTAGCAATAATAGGGATACATTCCTTCCTTAAAGTAATTAAAAATATTTTGAAGATGTTTATTAAATGTATTTTTCTGTGGATGTGATATTTTAAAAGTTCAGAGTGTATTAATATATATATCTTTGAAATACCTATACCATGTTGCACAATTAAATCTGAATTTTTAGCACTTCTGGTAAACATAGCATCATGAAATGTATTTATCAGCTAATCAAGATCCTTTTAAGGTTGAAGATTCATTGTAATATATACTGTATATACAATGAGCAAAATAATATATATTCTATTCTACAATCCCAATGATTGAAAGAAGAGGTTGCTATCATTTAGAGTATTTTATTCTAAATTTATCACTTCAGTTAAAGCTATAAAAAGTATTATGACATTCTTCTATAATAATAAATCGTACTAGATATCATTGCCCTGAAAATCTAACTTCATTATATCTTTTAAATAATTTTCTTCTTGCTATTATGTGGCTTTAATATTTTTCACCTTTCAAATTCAGTTATATCAGTCAAATTAATCAATTGAAGACTTTTTTCCTCCTTTATCAGAAATAAATATTTCCTAAACAATCTTGATATCTAACATAGATCATTAAGATATATTTTATATGCCTGACAAAGACCAAAAAAAAAAAAAAAATATCATTTCAAAAAGTGACAAGGCAAAAAAAATAGACACACATTCTGATACTAATAGAAGTTAGAGATTATTATAAATAAAAGTTCAGATATTAATTATAACAACAACATTAAATCAAAATAAATAAATAAATAAATCTTATGGTATTCGATATAATGTAATAAAATATGATACTTTGGTATTATACCTGCTATAACGTATTACTCGTAACGTTTGTGTCTAGTAATAATTATTCAAAGTTTCCATTTATGATGCTATGTTATCCAAAAATTCTGGAATGACCAATCCATGTCAAATATATACATGTTACCAACTTTTCATATATATACACATCCATAGCTATAACTTTATCAACCTGGAAACTGCTGTTCACACAAAAAATATTGAAAAACTTTGGGGTTCAATCAAATAGTGGAATAGAAAACAAAGATGAACCACACATCAACATCCCAATTAGTATTTTGATGAATTCATGTAGAGGCAAGTATAAAAACAAATTGACTTTTTCCTTTCCATTTTGGATGATATTAAGTGATTCAGTCCACCACAGTGACCCCTCCCCCCAATATAATATATATCTTGCATCATTTGTAAGAAATAGGGTTTTGTATTTTAAAATACATTTACAGCTAAAACTTTATATATGTCTATTTAAAATATAAAATTAAACTTATAGATTGCCATTTTTAGAAAAAGCTAAAACTTTCTTATAGTTTACAATTTTTTTTAGATTAAAAAAATATATAAAGCTAAAACTTTATGTTACAGTTTGCCATTTAAAAATTGTTTCAGGGTTCTTTGTCATATTTTTCCTTTTTCTATAATAAATATATCTCTTCCTCATTAGAAATGCTTTTATTTTTTTTAGATTTGAAGTTTGGTATTATACGTGCCAGTGTTTGTGACGGCACACAACAGCACAAAGTGTCGTAATAAAAACTCACAAAAGGTGCCATATTAAAAAGACATAACTTCCTGTTTTAATTTAGTATCATAATGTGTTTTTTCCTATTTCTATAATGAATATATATTACTCTTTTTTTTTTTTAAGATTTAAAGTTTGGTATTACATGTAGTATGATGTATTACTCTAGTGATGTATTATTTTAAGTTTGAGATATTTTTAAAATAATACCTTCACGGAATCTACAGACAAATTTTATCAATTAAGTTTGCCCACACATTCCTTGGAGGTGTTATCGCAAACTTAAAATAATATGTCACTGGAGTAATATGTCATAGCAGGTGTAATACCAAAGTACCTAACATACTTTTTATAAAATATTTCAATTTATCTGAGTTTTGACAATACAACAGTCTTTCTCAAAGCAGTAAATACACATTAACATAAAACTACCATTGTTATTAAAATACTGTCTTCATACAAAATAAATTGGCTACATATATTTAAATACACAATATGTCATATATAAAAAAATAACTTTAATTAATTTTATTATTATTATTTTAATTTTATAGAAAATTTTAAAAATGTATGTAAATCCTTTTAAAATAGATTTTATAAATGTTTAATTAATAATAACTAAATCACATCAATCGAGACGATTTTTTTAAATAAAATCAATAATAGTATATGACCTATTAATTTCAATATATTTAAAAAAATCATTTCACACATTTTTTTCTTTTTAAATTGTTTTTTATTTTGTGCACTATTTATTTCAGTTTTCCTTCAATATCTCAACTGTATTATATTGTCATTATCAAGAATATACCTATAAAATACACACACACATATATAATTAGACTTCTATAATAATATCAGAGTCTTAACACTTTCAAAAGTGGTTTTCAGAAGTCACTGGTCAAAAAAAAATTTGCCCAATCTTGTATTAATTTATTTTTCTAATGCTTTCAATAATATCATTCATTTAATTTGTTATGAACCATAAATAAATTAATTCATATTGAATATATCTTGTTACATGTAATACTGCTTAAATATGTTGACATCTTTATAGGTAGACTGTGTTTTGTCTTTTATTATTTATGAAAAAATGTAATCATTACAGATTCTGTTTTATATACAAATTGCTTCTTCAATAAAATATTTTCTGTTTATTTTAAAAAGCCTAGATGCATAAATCGTATTGAAATATCAAATTCTCTATAGAAAAAAAATTTTAATATTTTTCAAATAAGTGATTTAACAGTGTAATTTTATGAAAAGATATGTATATTGAAATCGATTATTCAATAATAAAATACACATGATCTAGAACTGTTATAAATCATATAAAAAGCCTTAAATTACTTAGAATAATCACAACAAGGACAATATAACATTATAGTACAATTAATTTATGCACTATAACTAGAATTATGAATTTGATAATTTAAACATTACTGATAATACAGGAATTTTAGTTCTGGTGACATCTTGTATCTGGGATTTTCCTATATTAAAAATATTTCAACAATGATGTAGTGAAAATTTCAGTAAAGAAATATTATTCATTAAGTGGATAAACTCTAGTCTAATGAATGACTAATAAAAATTATTAATATACTTTAAGTCATTTGTATCAAAGTTGTGATGGCAGCAAGTTTGATACATCATTTAAATTGTAGTAATTGGTTATCTATAAATACTGAACAACGATAAAAGATATGTGTAAGAAATTGTGATCTGATACAACAGCTGGTTCAGCATGAAATAGGCATTTTGGATGACCATACATCTTTTTCACATGTCTTTGATGATACATTTATGTCTCACCCCTCCACAATGTGTTACGAGCAGATAGAAACCAATCCCTATCTTGCATGAGAGTGGTGTAGTAAAAATGACACTATAGAAATATTATTCATTATGTGAATAATCTCTAGTCTAATAAAAATTATTAAATGCTTCTTAAGCCTTACTTTTCACTATAAACTTCTCATGTTTTTAAAACATTCATATACTGCTGCAGATTTAAATGCAAATAATAATTAATTTTAATACATAGAGAATGCATTGTACATATATATTCAATGCAATTATTTATATAATAATAATAATAAAAATATTCATTATTTCTTCCCTTTTTTTCACTAAAATTTGTTTTTAATAACTGATTAAAATGTTGCATCCTTCATGGCAGATGATTTAGAAATATTTATCTATTACCCTTACTCTATCATTTGCTGCATACAATAAAAAAAACATTAAGTTTTTTTTTTTTTGGTAGAAAGAAATAGAAATGATTAAAAAACAAAATAGAAACATGGTGTGTTTATATGCCATTCAGGTTATTACTTTACAGACATTTAATTTTGTTTAAAATGAAATGTATTAATTGTACGATGTTCACTTTTTTAAAGTATGCATCTATAAGATTTTTTTAAAAGTATTACTTAAGTTATCGTACATGTTTAAAACAATATCTGACAGAGGAAAAAATTTAAAGACCCTTTTATAATTTTGTCTAGATAGTAAAAATTGCCCAATTGGAGAATTGGATTGACTGTATTAGCCAGTAATTGTATAAAGTGATCTAATCATCTTGAGATTAATTCTTCCACACATATTGAATTTTAAAAAAATCTATAATATTTAATTTTATAAGTTAATGACATTATATTCTCTATCTTGTGTATAAAAGTCAAATATTTGCACATAAATTAATTACAATTTTATATTAATAATGTTATTGTAATTTTTTTTTGTAAACATTAATAAAAAAAATAACATTTCAACGAAATTATTTAATTATTCTAAAATTGCTATTATTAATTCTGAAATAGACTAGTTATTATCTTATATATAAAACCCCTATTTCCTCTGTTGTCTGATTGGTGAATGTATGAATGTTTCTTTGTAAGGCTGTCATGTGTCAAATTCACAACAAGACATATTTTTCAACTAAAAAAAATATTATTTGTTCCACCATTAATAAACAATACTTTTTTTAAACCACTAAACATCACATGATCACCATCTCTTATGCTAGCACATAACTGTTATTAAACAGGCAAAACTCTCCATACAGTAGTGCTACCCTGTGCCACAAGCCAGAAACTAGTCTGGGGATATTGGATGAGTAGGCATTAGATAGAAATTTTATGCACATGTCTTCTGGCATACATTGATTACTCTGGTTGGCACAGGGTGGCTCTACTGTGTGGAGAGTTTTGCCTGTTTAATTTTTTTTTAACAAACCATTTTATGCAAAGGAAGTAATTTGTTAAAGCAATTGACAAAAAAATACATTACAAAAATGATTATCAGCTACATTTCTGGATTCTAAAAAAATATATTGGAATAAAAATTTTTGAGGAAAAAAGTGCTCAAAAAAAATCAGTATATGTATGTCCTTTTAACTAAAACTGAATATATATAGCAATTAAATTGGAAGAAAATGTGATTATAGTACATAAATTCATGTTTGAAATGTGATATTTAGTGAGGGGAAAAAGTAGATGCTATAGTACCATATTTACATTTAATTGAAGTCGAAATGACAGTTTCGGGCTGGCTACACTTCTCAGGTATTTATATAATATTAAATTTTTTTGTTTAATTAACATTAAATCTTTAAAAAAAATTTGTTAAAGCCACCAATTTAACCCCTCCCCCAGGCTTTACATAGGCTGGGTACAGTCTGGTAAATTAAATATTTAATATTCGATAGTGGACTTTTCTGATTTCTGTTTAAAAATAAATAAATAAATGAATAATTGAATGTTTTATTCAGGCATTCTTAACATGTTTGGGTGATAGAAATTGAATCATATTCCATGAATCTTTAATTATAGAAACCCTCACTCCACAATTGCCAAAAACCAGGCAAAGCAAAAATATTGAATAGTCTTTTGCCGGGAGTTTAGATGAAATCTGAGCACCAGAAATGGCGGAATTGAGCCATGACCATATATCTTGAACTCCAGCGTCTACCATTCTACTACCTCACCAAATCCCACAGGAAACTGTTTTCAGAGAAATAGTAATTATTTTATCTTAGCATCAAATTCATTTTTATTTATCTTCAATCATTTTTTTAAATAAAAGAAGCCATAGACACAGAACTCATAGGTATCCATAACTATTGGTGAATTAGTTATCATATTACAACTGTTCATGATTTACAGTCAATCCATCAATATTTTTCTGACTAATCCAAACTATCTTGGAGCCTTTACCCTTCAGTTGTCATTAGCTAGATATTTAGCATTTCAAACTATTTACCTACCAAAAATTTAAGCTTGGCTGGGAAATTATTAGCTACCTGAAAAAAAAATTTGATTTGAAATTTAATAAGAATAGGTAAACGAATTAAATACTATAACATGGTCTTTAAATTACTTTTGGTGAGCTGTAAAATCCGGTTCTTGGAGCTGTTATCCTTCTGCCTCACATTCAGGAATAGCCTTGGATGAGAATTTCAACCAAAAATTTATATTCACCAGCAAGTTATTTTAACTGGAAAATCAACAGCTCATCATATTTATATATTATTTTCAAAAAAAATCTATGACTTAATAGTAAAAAGATCTTGGAATGATGACGCAGTTCCGTATACTAATTTCTGATAATTTATCATACAAAAGTAAATGTTTAGAAAAAGTATATGATTTAAAAAAAATATTGCAGCTCTTTTTTTCCACGAATAGAAGAGGCAGGATGTCATCAAACTTTATACTTTTGGATTTCCTGAATTCCCTCCATCTCCATTTTCTTTTCTTTATTGCTTTGTTCCTTTCATGACTACATATTCTTAAACATATAATAAATAATGGCATGGCTTTATTAAATGACAGAGAATTCAAAATATATAAGAACACACACAAACACGCAAAAAAATATTTAAAAAAAACTTAAGTAAACAGTTATAAATAAATCTGTGTAATTATAAAGGTTGGAACAGGTTTTTATGACTCTAAGAACATGTTTACATGGATATAAATAAGCTACTTGTATTCATTCATAAAAAAAAAAAAACTAGTGCGCAACAACAAGTCGCATAATTTGTCATGACAATTTTTTTTTCATCATCATATAATAAGTGAAACACAGGCTTAATATATACCATGAGTCTATATATGTAATATAGGGTATATGAGCACAGACTTTCACATGACCCACCATCATATAGTAAACAATTACTATTCGCCAAGTAATTGTATATATAGAGATAAATGTGTAAAAGTCATTAGAACAACTATTACATGATTAATCACAGATCCATTTAAGCTTTGTGTTACTTATTCACACTTGTGGAAGCTATTAGCTTACAGATACTGAGCACTGATTATATATATATGTGGGAGATGATAATCTGGACCAACTGATGAGTGCTGGTTTAGCACGAAATATGGATATTGGTGATTATTTATCTTTTCTACATGTGTGTGATCATGTGTATCAGTTGTATGAGGTAGTGTAAAAGGTTGAAGGGTGCTTGAAAATCTGAGTTCAAATCCCCTATACTTAGAATTAAGCTCCAGGTTTGTAAAGAGTGCCTGGTTTTCAAATATTTTATATATACTTGTGTTTTAAAGGTTTATTTTATTGGTGATACAAATGAAATTGTTTTGGAACTAATTGACAGCACAATGATACAATATATATATATATTAATAAATATATTCCTTCCTCAACTACATTTTGTTCCATTTCTCCTGACTTTCTCTTTAAACTATCTATACTTTTTCACTTCTTTAACACATTTACACACTGGCTTCATAACCATAAACCTGTTACATATTTTCTAGTCTTATTTAAGCATTTCAAAGGTTTAACCTCATTACATATGGTACACTCTACCACAGCATGCCTAATTTCTTTCTGACTATTATATGCATTATGGAATACAAATGCTATCCATATTCCTTATTTCTCAAGTCCCCTAATCTATATTTAAATTTATGCTTTCTCTCTTACTCTTCAAACCTCTTTATCTAAAAAGAGAAAACTTCACTTTTTTTCAATAGCCAACCTTCGGCCTCCAAACGTTATCTTCTTTCTCAAATAAATCACTTTCTTTCTTGGTTTAAAAAATTCTTTAGTAGCAAACTTACTAAAAACCAACTAATCTTAGTGAGCCTCCTTACAGTAACACACACACACAACAAAAAGTATTTTTTTACTTCTATAGTGACAAACTCTCCATACACTAGTGCCACTCAGAGCAAGCCATAGTAATCAATGGATGCAAGAAAGTTTGTGCATAAAAATTTCTATTTAGTGTCTAGTCATCCCAGACTGGTTTCTAGCTTATCGCTGTCATCAGTGAGTGCTTTGGATCTGAGAGCACTACACCTAAATCTTAAGATTCTCCAGCAGCCATTTTTTGCTCTATAAAAAAAAAAAAACTAAAAACATGTTTTCAATCCAAATTCATTTGATTGTATTATAGTCATATAGATCTCAATCCAGTTCAGTATCTATATATTTTATATCTTTGTTTTTTTTAATAACCATAGTCATCGGTGATAATGCTATGCATAAATCTTCTTGCATCCCCCTCTTTTAACAGATATCAAATTTGCATCATATTATAATCTCAATTTTGTTTAATGATTCTTACATCTTGACACACACAGGCTACATGTTAATCTATATATATATAAGTCCATAAATGTGCTTAATTGTTGTCCCTCCAATTGCTAACAATAATCATGCCTTGAATCATTTCTGTCTTACATCTTTTGCATTATGCATATGATTTGCATATATGCATTACTACTGTGGATTTACATTTAATGAATAGCATGTTAGCATAACATTGTTAAATGAGACAATTTCTATTACAATAAATCTATTTTTTGAAAAATAACATTCTAATTTTATGTCTTTTTCTTCTTTTGTATTCCTTTTTTTTATTAGATTTATTAAAATTTCTCATAATAATACTTGATCGCCATCAATAAATATCTTTAATATCATTCTCTTAATCCTTATATGTAATCTCATTTTAGAATTATATCATAAATCTAAAAGAACTTTCATATCTTACTCATATAAATATCTAATCAGTAAAAAATTAATTCGAAGGAAAACATACACATGTATATATACATCTGCATGTATTTAGATTTATAAATTATAAGTACATAGGAATAAGTGCTTTGACTTGCGTATATGTAATTTTACTTATATTGTAGGTCTTTCAAAAATTAAAACTATATATTAAATGTAGTATTTGTATAACAAATTATAATATTAAATAACATATAACTTTGAGCAAGAATGTCAGTCAATTAAAATGTTGGAAGAAAAAATATCTCAGTCAAAACAGAAAATGATAAACTTAGACATTCTTAAACAATCATCATCAACTATTATCAATCCACTGCAGAATGAAGGTCTGTCCAGGTATAAACCATCTTCTCCGATCTTTAGCTTCTCTTGTCCATATCACCTCTGCACACTTTCTTATTTCATCCATCCACCTCACATGTGGTCTCTTTCTGTGTCTTTTACAATATCTTGGAATCCAATTTAAAATTTCAATTGTCCACCTATTATCATCTCTTCTAGCAAGATGTCCAGCCCAACTCCACTTTCAGTCTTTTAATTTTTTCAATGAGGTCAATAACACCTGTTTGTTCTCTTACCCATATATTGTGTTTTCAATCTCTTCTTGTTACTCCCAACATACATCTCTCCATACTTCTTTGAGTGGTATGAAGTCTCTGTAATGCATTAAGTGTACAAGTCTCAGATCCATAAGTAAGAACTGGTAAAACACATTCATTAAATAACCTTTCTTTTCAAACACATGGGCATATTTCCTTTTAGTATCAAGTTATTTCTACCAAAACAATATACTTCAATATATTTGATATTCAATTAAAAAAAATTTGTTTTTAATAACTGCTTCCACATGACATGTAAAATTCATAAAAAAAATTTTTAATAAGGATTTGATGCAATATGGCTAATAACACTTTACAAATATGATTAAGTATCAACTGATATATACTATTTAAAAACATTTTAAAATATTAAATGTATTAAGCACATTGAGCACATTTTATATTTTTGGAAGCATTTTTCCATGCATATACAATTGTTTTTAAAGAATTCAATTTGGAAAGGTGCTTTGCAATGTATGCAATATCATAAACGGTCTTTTTAGATAATAAAATGCCACTGGAACCATTTTCTGCATTAACTGTGACAATACGATTGTGAGTTTGCACGCACAATCATATTTCCACCCTCTAATTAGATGAACACAATTCTGAATCCAATCGCTTCTTTTTCTCTTTTCTTTTTCTTCTCAGAAGTATATTCTCTTATTCTTCTCTTTCACTTTCTTTGCATATATTCATATATATATTGCTTATAATACTTCTTTCATATACACTTCAATGCAAACAAATTTTCTTAAAAAATTTCATTTCTTTACAGTTTCGATTGTCCAGCAGTCTTCATCAGAGCTTTATGCATCCTCCTCTGCTTTAATTAAAGTGAGCAGAGGAGAATGGGTAAAGCTCTGATGAAGACTGCTGGATAGTCGAAACTGTAAGGAAAATAAAGAAGTTTTTTAAGAAAATTTGTTTGCATTGAAGTGTATAGGAAAGAAGTATCATAAGCGATATATATATATTCTATTTCTTCTATAATTAGAATGATCTTACTTGCTTAAGAAAGATTCTAATATGGCTGGCAATATAAAAACCTAATTTGGCATAGTGGTAAAAAATGTATTTTTTTTTGTCAGTTAAACCATATATATTAAATAAGAATCAGCCATTATAATCATTTCAATACACAAAAAAAGTATATAAAATCAAATATATATAGCCTATCCAATATTGCCAAAATTTCAAAGAGATCAAAAGACAAATCCAATAATTATCGAAAAACTTTTTCACATAATAATTATAAAACATATATGCACTAAAAAGTGCAATGATTATATACAAGTAACCACCATTAGCATCCGTATTATGCAAAAAAAATTAAAGTAAAATGCTTACAAAAGAAAAATGTCCAATACCAGTAGTAGTAGTAAAATTACCGCAGACTCAGAACAAACATCACTGGTTGAAGTAATCCAAAAAAATGCTACAAGGGGAGATAAGATCTTAAAAAAATAGTAAAAACACAAGTGTCCACAACAGTATCTTCTCCACTAAACAAAATTTCCTACGAAAATATCTTTATCATATCTTAAAAATAATGCTGTTTCAGATATGATTAACCCAATGAAATTTCTGAAAATAAAACAAAATAAGCTCCAACATTTATTAAAGACAGTAATACAAACTTTATAGTCTTTGGCTCAATCATAATAATGAAATAAACAAACCTAATCATACTTCTTTTGAAGAATTAAAGAATTACCAGTGGAAGATAAATGCAGACAGACTTTGCTCTACCACATCAATCATAAACATTATAGAAGATTATGATCCATCTGATAATCCGCTAATACTATCCTATCTTTCTCTATATGTTTAGTTCGAAGAACTGCACAACCATATGATCAAAACAATTACATCCACAGCTATGTTCTTTGCAAGATCCTATAGATCCTTTATAGGACTGGAATACTTCTCAAAACAGCAGACCAAAAACATCATTAGGCATCTAAATCTTTAAAAAGTACACTATATTTCTGAATGCCCAATACATAGTCATATTATGCATGCTCTACTTGATTTTACACAAGAAGTTCTACAAATAAATATAGCAAATTAAAAGGAACTTACTCCAAGTACACAATTTGCATTTCCCACCAATTCTCAGAAGATCATTTAAAATATGAAACACGATCACTTACCAGATGTATTTTCCACATAGTATTTCTATGATCTATTTTATCACTGTTAGTATCAAAGGTCAGCAACCCTTACACTTCAAATGCTCCAGACATAGTCACATTACCTCTCAATGCAGTGCTGCAAATTGTAATAGTAGTTGCGAAATAGACACACTAGGACACTTATGCAATGATATACATAAACCTATTTTAAATCAAAATATATAAAATGCATTAACATGCACAAGTGCACAAAGCTAAAAACAAATAAAGAAAAGTATATATTATTTTTAATATATATATTTAATCGAATGGCTGAGTGCTTTCAAGGGTCAAAGCCCCCATATTCATAGCCATTTTGAAAAAATATAAGAAATTGATTAGGAGCGATGTAAATTTATGCAAATAAAATGATTACGCATTCCATTTCTTGGATATTTTGTAGCAAGAGTCTTTTCTATTTATGGCATTGCCATCTCTAGACATAAAGTAAGCCTCTTTTATCTTCCTTTTAAGATCGTGTCACTCTATGCAAACCACTACTGGATTTCCAAGTTGGCAATCGTGACCAGCTGAAGTGCAGTGCTGTGCAAAAACTGAATTATAAGCAGTGTCCACCAGTGCTTTATTTGTTTTTAGCTTTGTGTGCTTGTGTGTGTTAGTGCATTTTATATATTTTGATTTAGAACAATTAGCAACAAAGTAAACTGTTTGCTTATAATCCTATTTTATAAATAATGTAGTCTTTAAAAACAACTGCCCACCTTACATAAAAAGTATCATATGAATAATAACACTTTCCGTGCATTGCAGTCTACTGATAAAATTAATCCTGAAGTCAATAACATAATCTAACCAATCATATAGCAATACTAACGCTTTGAGCGATACACCAACTAATGATAGCAATTTTGAAAGAGTCCCAAAATTTACTTAATATTATTCAACCACTTCTAATTATGGTTCAGAATAAAAGTGACATACTGGATTCAGTTGTATACTTCAACCTAAGATATCACATATTTTAAAAATTTTCCAAAACTAAAAATTAAACTCATTTGGGAAGCACTTGAATAAAATGACCTCTTCCATTTATGAAAGGTACCTTATTCTGGCACCAAATATATTGGCAAGAAGAATCATTCCAACATTTCAAAAACATAATGAGCCAGACATTAAAATCGCACAAGAGCTGTTGCACAGACTGAGTTCATATAATATAATCTCACAGCTAAGAACAGTTTCTACATAAATATCATGGTGATATCTTTGCCATTATGGATACAAAAATTTCTTTGTCAATCAAACAGATTATTGCAAACATTCTAAACAATAAATATACATTTGTATGTAATCCAACATCAGAACAGCACAAAGTGTAGGAGTTCTAAGAATATGCAATTTCCACTGACAAAATTAAACATAATATTCAGATCAGTTAATGCGATCATTCTTTCCTTTCAGTCTTGGCAGTAATATCTTACCACAATATACTCATACCAAAAAGGCAGAGAAAGATATAGTGAACACTTTTATAATGCCCAAGGAAAAATCTTACATAAGACTGACATAATCATTGTGTGGTAATTTCACACTGTTACATTGAGCTAGCCTTTGCTTTGAAACTATAGCTCAATCAACTAATCTTGATACCTTTATTTTATTTTTACCCTCCAAGCATTGTCATTCTATTAAGGGCATAGACATTCTCTCATTGATCTCTTTTTCATATCATCTACCAACCTCAAAACTTCAATTCATCTATTGAGCATTTCATTTTCTGATCATGCTTGCATAGTTCTTACACAAGTACACTACAAATAATAATAACTCTATAAATTTACACTCAATTGTCAGTTTCCCAGTAAGTTTAAATTCAACACTGATGATGTCTCTAAATATTAACTACAAATCTCTCCTTGGTTGAAATATGAATACTATCAACAATAATTCTAAACAATTAATATTCTATTCGATTAATAGACTATAGATTAGATAACCTCATAAAACAACAAATTTAAGATATTAATTCACCTCTCCAAGCTATAACTCAATTTAATAACACCAAACGTTTTTTTTCTATTAACTACAAAATGAATCAATTCAGTTAACTACTCTTTATAACCAACATGTTGTAACATTTAGGATTTAGAAAAATAATCCTGAATTTTTTAAGGTTAACAAGAACCATTGTAAATTATGCAAAATTAACTCTTTGTTACTTCTTTGTATATTGTTGACGGATGATTGTTGAAAGATGATATACTTGTTTCAAGTATGTGGATATTGAATGTTTTGACTATGTAAAATCTACTCTAAAGATGATTGATTATTATTAGGCCCCTATTAACCATGATATATAACTTCCTCAAAATAAACACATTTCAAAGCAACAAATTCAATCATGCATTTACATTCACATATCACCTTAACGATTGATGTTAAACCACTAAACATCACATGATCACCATCTTTTATACTAGCACATAATTGTTATTAAACAAGGCAAAACTCTCCATACAGTAGTGCCACCCTGTGCCAATGGATGCCAGAAGGCTTGTGCATAAAATCCCTATCTAGTGCCTACTCATCCAATATCCAAGGCTCTTCACTGACGAAGGCCACAAGCCAGAAACTAGTCTGGGGATACTGGATAAGTAGGCACTAGATAGGGATTTTATGCATAAGCCTTCTGGCATCCGTTGATTACTCTGGTTGGTAATACTGTATGGAGAGTTTTGCCTTGTTTATTAATGATTGATCTTATTCCAGGTAACACCTACAAGCATCAAAATTTATATCACATTTCCAATCTATGTGTTATAATCAACTCTGCTCACATGAATATTTTGCCTTAGAAAAAAATCAGATACTCCATATCTCTCAGTAAATAACTGTCCTTATCACACTAGAATATATTGATTAAAAATGTTTGCAAGAATTATTTCTGGAAAAAAAACTAAATGAAGTTATCTTTCCAAAGCTTTTCTCTTTGCACCTTAAGCAATTAAAACTCATTGTGCATCTCAAGATATCCTTTTAGTACAAGATTCAATCTTGTTTACAAAAAAATACCACATGCCAAGTTGGCCTCAAAAAGAATTTGATCTGGCATATTGGGATTATTTACTCAATGCATTAAAAAAATGTTCTGCAAAATTGTACACATTTAATTACCACCACATCATCCTACAATATATATGTTTAACTTAAAAATTGCATGCATTTCTTCTCATGTTTTAAATCTAGCCACAGCATTTTACAAGGCTTACTGATTGCATCACTACCTTTAGATTCCATGATCAAAAAAATTGAGCAACACAACAAAAGGTCTTTTCCTTCCTCATGTGGGATGACAGTTAAAGGAATATCCTTCACTGATGATGTCCTGATAAACTTCAGAATCCTTCAGATTATTCCTCTTATCCTTCATACTTTGAACTAATTCCAAAAGGATCTACAATGTAGGTTTTTAAATCATCCATGTGACAGTTTCCAGGAACTAATTCATCATTTCTGGAATATCAAGCAATTTATTTAAGACACAATTAAATCATCACTTGAACTATCTCATAGTCATCAAATTTAATACAAAGCTAAAAGTCTTCTGCTCAAAAATGCTTTATCCTAAAATAAAGTTTGTATTGTCAATGCTATTCTTGGAAGTATTCTTGCTTCCTCTAGCCCAAGGATGCACCTTTTCAAAACTACCATTATCTACAACAAAGAAATATACACTGGGGTCATCTTCAAATTTTCTATCAATTACAACTGCTCATTTTCCTATCTGTAAAAAGACTCTTAATCTAATATATCCTCAATTATTTGTCACTTATATCAGAACTAAAATATACATTTCAACCTTAATTAGTCCAATCATAAAACCCACTCCCTTACCTACATATCATTGCTTGCTTTACTTCCATATGCAAGTCACTTGCTTTTCACTAATCATGCCATGAAGCATGTTAGATATGCTGAATCAATGCAATATCAAATTTCTAGCTGGTGACTCATTTAAAGATTCAAAAAATTATATATCCTAATAGACATTGATGGACAAGTTTGCCAAAACTTTAAACAGATTCCAGAACTTTGTGTTCCTTAGTCATAATTGAAATTCCTGTTTAATTAACTTACCTCATCAACCAATTTAAATTAAATTTTGTTCTGATGTGGGTCTTATGTAATAAGCATTCAGAAAATATGGTACATATCTTTGAAACTTGCCCATGTTTTTTATCCATACATCTTAGAGTATTTCACAAGCATATAATAAATCTCACACAATTGTTCAAGAAAAATATTTAAATTCTTTCATCACTTCAATGATATTGTAATTATTTATACCCTTTGAAGCATGTGACTTGCTCACTATTCTAAACAGAAAATACAATGTCCTCAAAAAAAAAAAAATATAAAGAGTGGTTTAATATGAATTTAAATATTCCCCATCCCTTATGTAGAAAAACTATGAACAAAATTTGACAGTATAATATACTTCTAAATTGCATATTATGTCAGTATTAATTCACAACATTATTTAGTATCCAAAACAAGCTTATCCTTTGATGTAGTTTTACATAAAGTATATATATATATATATTGTAAATAAAATACGCATGCACCTTCATAAAATATTTCCTTAAAAAAGTTCAAATCACTCTTGATCTACCTTGAAGTACTCCCATTGTTTGCTTAAGTTTTCATATAAAAAATATCAAATATTATGTACTTATATTTATTCTCTTATACATATGTTAATAGTTCTATACAATTTGCTATTAATAATGTTCACATTATAACTAAATAATTGTATTATCATGTTTCCATATATAATATCAGAAGATGATGCAGATGTTTTAAAGTGATGGATAATGATGAATGTAAACACCCACATTAGCAGAACAATAAAATAAAAAACATCAAAATTCATAGGCATAAGACTTCAAACTTGTTTATCAATTTTTAAAATTAACCCAATTTCTTTATTAGACGTTAACATAGTCTTCTATTCTGCAACATCAACATTGCTACTTAAGAATTTCTGTTTTCCCCATAGCAGAACACATTTTATTAATGCAGAAAGCCATGATGTTTATTGTTAAATTGGACCAGATATTGAATCAATGAATGACAGAGACTAAAATCACAACATATAATTTTTAGTTAAGATTGTAGCACAATTAAATATAAGTTTACACTTTATACAAGTAATAAATGGTGGGGCAGTGGCCATAATTCAATAGTGAAAAGAGTAAGTAATATTTATAAATCAAAACTATCAAACAGGAAATAACAGCCCACCTTCATGATTGATTTAGATGTCTGCTAACAATTTTGGATGTTTTAGAGAAGGTTAATATTTTTAAATATTAAACCACTGAATATTACATGATCACCATTCTTTATGCATACCCAAGCTGTTTACATAGAGGCAAAATTCTCCATACAGTAGCACCACTCAGTCAGATTCCTTATACCTTATTAGACAACTATAAAGCTTCGAGTCCAAAATGAAAACACAATAATGTTTTCAATTCAAGCCCATTAGCTTGTATAGTCATACAGATCTGAACTCACTTCAACATCCATATTTGGTGTCTTTGGTTCTTTAATAATCAGTCACTATAATCCTATTTGGCAGGATTGGTATTAAACCACTAAATATCACATGATCATCATTCTTTATGGTAACACAAGCTGTTTACACAGAGGCAAAACTTCCCATACAGTAGCACTACTCAGTGTAAGTCAGAATAATCAATAGATGCAGGAAGGTTTATCCACCAAGGTTTATCCACCAAGTGGTCTACTGTATGAAGAGTTTTGCCTATGTGTGTTTTTGAGAGAGTATTTTAGAATGAAAATGCGATAAATATGTTTAAAACTGCAACAGATAAACTGTCTTTTAATAAAGAGTTGTAATTATTATGAGTATCATTAAAGTTGAAATTAAAAAATAGATCAGTTTTGTTTAGAATGTAACTTTATTTGGAGTCAGTACCAGGGCAATTAAAGGAAGGAGTCTTAATAAGTTTTGAGAGTTTAGAGTCAACACATTGCTATTTACCATCTGATAAAGAAGTAAATTCTTATAAAAATATCACCTTTATAACTGATTATGAAACAAAATATATAAAGGATTGAAGTTAAAATCACTGCAGGGATTCATAATATTTTTAGACTGAAGAATTCCTTACAAAAATCTAAAAAATGTTTCGATAAGAAAATATAAACATTCCAAGTTAATAATCCAATATCAGGAATATTCAATGTTAACACCTGCTAGTCAAATGCTTCATCCAATTGGGTAAATAGATATTGTTCCACAGTTTTGCCTTCAAGGTTCTCATGAAGTATGAAAGCCTAATATTTGCCACCTGAATACAAGAGCAATCCAATCCTTACCACTACATAATTATAAAAAAGAAGTATTGCATTGGTGGTCGAGAGGTCAGCGCGACTGCCTTGCACTTGCAGGCAGTTGCCCGGGTTGCGGGTTCGCGTCCCGGCCGATGCTATGACATTTAAAATAATAATAATAATAATAAAGGAAAGTTGTGATACTTTATTTACATCAACATTGGTGGTCGAGAGGTCAGCGGGTTAGCGGGGTTCGCTTCCCGGCTGCTGCTATGACACATGAGAAAAAAAAAAAAAAGTTGGCTTGAGTTCAAAACAATAAAGCTTCACTATGTTAATTAATTTTTAGGTCATAAAAAAATTACCTAATTATAATAATTTTGTAAAAATTTACCAACAATTATAAAAACTCTGCTAATATTTTATTATTATTACAGTAAATAAAAATACTTTGTACTTTATGACGTAAGATATTAAAAAGAGACTATTTTGCAGTAATAAGAAATGATATGAACGATTTAAAAATGTTTAATTATAATTTAGATTACTAATGCTAATTTAAATTAAAATTAACAATTTCTGTATAATAAAAAAATGTAAATGTTAATCATTTTATGTCATATTTATGAATCAATAACACCTATTTTATATAAATTTATGAGTGCAATACCATATTATTAAATCATTCTATTATTAACTAGGCAGTCCATACATCTTGATTTTTCCGGATTTGTTCCGGTTTTATCTCTCTTCCCGGGGTTCCGACATATTTTTTCGGGACAGTAAATTGTCTTTAACCACTCATTTTTGTTTTTACTTTTAATTTTAACTTTATATTAAATTTTTATTGTTTATTTTAAATTATTATTTATTCATATAATATTTTATATTTAATTTTTTAATTGGTTAATCAGTAATTTTCCCAAAATGGAAGTGGCTCTCCATTATTTTACACGTTAGAAATAAATATAGGGGTTTGAATTCAGACTTTCAAGCCCCTTCACTATCCACACTAACTCATACTTACAATTAAGCTCCAGGTATAAGAGTGCCTGGTATTTCAAATCTTACGTTAGAAATAAATGATTTCAATTAAATTTGTGATATTGTTTTGTTAAATAATACATGTATACATACAGTCTTTTGCTTTTGTTTACTTTCAAATGCCTTTATTTGTGCCTCAAGACAATTCAAGAGGCATAAGTTTGGATATTACAATGCAATCAACAAGAATTATTACAAACAAATTTAGGGAGTGTCGGTGCGTGTCAAGCGCATCCGCACCCATACAATTGATTCCGTGCATCTGATTTTTAAACATTCAAATATAAACGTATGGATAGGTGAGCGGGGTTTTTATGGTTCCAGATGTGCAGTAACACAAAATTCACCTGCCCTTCCAGATTCACACACCTAAACCCAACTTCTTATGCTTAAATTATTGTTCACAAGATTATCCAATTATACGTCCATTTCTCCGTTAGTTATTTAAAAAAAAAAAAAAATTGTTATATCAACTACAATGTTAAACTTTCAGAACACTTTTATTCGTGCCTCATGACTATTTGGGAGGCGTAAGCTTGAAAGAAACAAGGCAACCACTTCAGTTGAAGTTATATTACGAAATAAGTATATTGTTAGCAATGTAATTAAAGTATGAAGAATGGCTATCTTAATATATATCTGAGCACTTATTGCATATATGTGTGGAGATGATAATCTGGAACAACTGATGATTTCTGGTTTAGCATGAAATACACATATTGGTGATTATTTCTTTTCAATATATATGTGTTCAAGTCTATCAGTGATATGAGATAGAGTGGTGAGCAGTGGGTCATGTGAAAGTCTGTGCTCATATACCCTATATATTACATATATTGATACAGGTATCTAATAAGCCTGTATTTCAGTTATTACATAGTAGAGATGTCTGCCCATCCCTCGTATACGTATTAAATGGACTATGTCCTGTACATGAGGGGTCAGTTGACCTTAGGTCAACATGGGTGTGACAAGAATCTCGGCCTCAAGGTGGCCTTTGAGTGTTCCATCATCAGATTTTCAATTGGATGGATGGTTGAAGAGTTGGAGTGTGGAGTGAATTGAAGCCTGTCCATTAAAGTATGCAGATTGGCTATCTTAATATATACCTGAGCACTTATTGCATATATGTGTAGAGATGATAATCTGGACCAACTGATGATTGCTGGTTTAGCATGAAATACGTATATTGGTGATAATTTATCTTTTCGACATTTATGTGTTCAAGTGTATCAGTGTTATGAGATAGAGTGAAGGGTGGTGGATCGTGTGAAAGTCCGTGCTCACATATCCTATATATTACATATATTGATACGGGTATATAATAAGCCTGTATTTCAGTTATTATATGTTTGTGATTTTTTTTATTGCATACTGAAATATACAGTAATCTGCAAAGAAGTTTTTTTTTTTTGGTCATGTGTCCCGGTTAGGACTTGTAGCAATACTTTTCCATCCCCCCCTTCCCCAAAAAAATAATTTATTTAACAAATTTTAGTGTGATTTACAAGTTACAATAAAGTGTACAGGTTTGTATTGGAACTTTGATCTGTGAGGCGTTTTGATTGTTCATGTGCCCCAGTTGGTACCATCTCAATGTTCATAAAGTTCTCTTTTTGTGGGTGATGTTTGCCTAATATTAAAGCACAAAGTTGCACACATGCTATGATTTCTATCTTGTGGGTTTTTAGGGTAGGATGTTGTTACGTCCGGTTGAGTTGTTGCTTATACTATTGCTGTGGTATTGGAATATCGAAGAGTTTCCAAGTGTTGTTGGAGGAAAGCATTTGATCTCTTTTTCTTTATTTTGGTAATGGTGTTGATGAAGGTGAGAGCTGGGTTTCGACTTGAATCCTCAATGGCTAGTTGACAGTGGACCAGCCATAATGAGAATGTGAGAAAAATGGCCAGTTGGATCCAGGCGAAGGTTTTTGTGCCTAGGCATCTTTGAATAGAGGTTATCATGTTGTAGTTTAGAGTTAGAGTGAATTAACTGTCTGATGCAATACTTAGGGCATATGTTAATGATATGGTCAATAGTTTTCTCCTCTCGCTGACAGAACTGATATTGGGGATCCAGGTTGCCATGGCCTCTTCTGTATACTAGAAACCATCTAGTGGGAAGTGCATTTAGGTTTAACTTTATCACAAAGTCAAGATATTTGGCTTCCAGGCTCTAGAGCCTAAATTGGGAGATGATTTTTTTGTTTGTTTGTTTTAAGCCTGCAATCCTGTACTTGGCTGCTGTGGGTGTTGTAGGCTATAGGCTTCCCAATACTTACTATTATTAACACACATATTTCACATAAGTAATGTATAAATAAGCAAGATATTTATCTTTTGCTAGATTTATTTTTTAGAATCCATTAGTTTAAAAAAAACTAGTTGTCTTTTTCACACCCCAGATTTCTTCTTTTTTTTTTTATAAGATTGAATAAGATTACAATAGCTATTTCCGCAATATAAATTAATGCAAAAAAATATATTTAAAAATTCAAATTCACTGAACGTTTGTTTAAAATTATTACATATTATTATCATAAAACGTTTTTCTTTTATCACCATTATTTTTATAGGATATTTGTGACATGTATTTTCTTTTGTGTTACAGAAATAACTAAGTAATTCATTCAAATTCTTAAAAATATCCCAAAAGTGTGATAAGATGGTTAACTAATGTTCATGACCAGTGGAATTTTAAAAATAAAGCAATATAATTTGCTGGCTTATATCAATTAGTTATAAGCCAGTTATTGGAGGGGGGGATGCTATGCTTTCTCAGAAATTTCTCAACTATCTGGGGAAAATATGAAGAATCACTCATATTCAAACTCCATATTATAGGAATGGCAAATGCATACACTAATCAAAATCTATAAGGCACTTATATGAATATTGTATATATATATATGTGTGTGTGTGTCTGTGTGTGTGTGTGTAAAAACTTATTACATCATAAAGCCTTTCATTATCACCATCATTTTCAACTATTATGATCCACTACAGGATGATTTCTCCAGGTTCAATTCATCTTGTCCGATGACTGGTCTCTATTCTTCACATCACCGCAATATACTTCCTTATCTCATTCATCTATCTCACATGTGCTTTCTGTTCTAAGTCTTTATAATCTTTTTGAATCCAATTTAAGATTTCAAATGCCATCTATTGTCCTTTCTTCTAGCAACATGTCCAGCCCAATTCCACTTCAGCCTCATAATTCTTTCACTGATGTCATTAACACCTATTTGTTCTCTCATCCATGTATTTCATTTCAAATCTCTTCTTGTTAATGCTAACATGCATTTCTCCATACTTCATCAAATGGTCTGAAGTCTCTGTATTGCCCATCTGGTAAGTGTCCAACTCTCAGCTTCATAAGCAAGAATTGGTAAAACATATTTATCAAATAGCTTCCTTTTCAAACACATGGGCATATTTCCTTAAGTTATTTGTACCAAAAGCATTCCAACCAAGCTTAATTTCATGATTAATTCTGTCCATTATGTTTCCATCTAGTAATAATGTGACAACGGTATATATAGCTGTGAAACTTCTAACTCATCATTACCAATCTTTATTATTGTTTTTTGAGAAAATACATTGAACATCACTTTACTCTTTTTAACATTTGCCATTAGCTCTACATTGTTAATTAATCTGATACCTTTTGCAACATTTCCTGAAGCTCTAAGCATTGTTTGCAAAATTAGGTGACCTCTCCATTTATTTCTTAGCTTTCCATTTAAATCCACAAAATACTTCTTACAAACCTGTTATGAAAAGTTTTGGAGATATGGAGTCACCCTGTTATACTCCCTTCTCAATGATAATCGTCCTAGTATCATTATCTAATCTAATTATTATTATTGCATTTTTATAAATATTCTTCAGAATATAATATTCTGGATCTATACCTTAATGATCCAATGCTTTCATTACTGAAGAAATGCTTATAGAGATCAAATGCCTTTAAATAATCTACAAATCCAAAGCTTCTAGCAATTCATATTCGTTGGTCCTTTCTATACCTTTCTCTCAATACATGGATATAATCCACTGTACTAATCCAGCTTGTACTTTTGATTGGTTAAAATCCAAAGTTCACTTAAGATAAGTTGTAAAATTATCTTGGTAAAAATTTTGAACAGAATTAATAAAAGATTGATAAATCTATAATTTCTAATATCTTCTTTATCACTATTTTTGAATATTAATACTGAATTTTTCCAAACATCTGGTATATCATTATCATTTAGATATTTGGTATATAACTTTGCCAAAGAAATTTCTACTTCTTCACCTGCTTTTTGTAAGATATCCATTATAATTCCATTATTATCTGAAGCTTTTCCCTTCTTCATAGATTTAATTGCATTTCTCGCTTCCATTTAAAATTCTGGGCAATTCAGATGATATAGTTAGTACTCATAGGAGATATTTTTCCTTGTTCTTCATTGCTATATAATTCTTGATAGAAATCTTCTACACATTTCATGACATCATCTCTTGTTTTAGTAATAATTCCATCTTTTTTTCTCATTGCAGAATTGAGTGTCCTATCAATAACAAGATGTCTACACTTTTGAAACTTTTAATCTCTTCTATAGCTTTCTTTGCTAGTTCACAATTATATTTTCTTATATCATTATCAACATTTTTTTGCACACCATTTTACAAAATTCAAGATATTCAATTTTTAATATATAGTTTTTATATATTTTCATATTTCTTCTTTTCTGCATAAATTGTATTGTCCCAGTAAAAAATTTACTGATCAATTGCCACTTTTTTTATACCAGCTATCTTTGTTGCAGTATTTAAAAGTGTATCAATTATCTTCCTACTGATTTCACTTAATTCTGTGCCGTGCTTAAAATCTGTTATTTGAAAATGATTTGCGAGGTCTGATTTAAATTCATCAGAATGTTTGTGAAGAATAGGAATATCAATTGTTAATATTGTTTTTCTTAATAATATTTGTCTCTAGTTTTGCATTAATACATCTTATATCTTATTAATTGATGATCACTTCCTGTGTCGAATTTATTGAAAATATAACAATCTTCTAATATATATATATACGTATGTATTCTGTTAATCAATATATAATCCATTACTGCTATACTTTCATTTGGATGATTCCACAAACCATTTCCATTTAGCATTTTTCTCAAAAAAAAAAAAGAATTCATAATATAAATTTGTTTTTTTTTTCTTCTGCTAACTCCACAAATCTATGTCCTCTCTCATTCCTCACACCATAACCAAATTTATCTACAGCACCTCCATCTTTCAATTGTTTACCAATTCTAGCATTAAAATCTCCCATGACAATTTTAAAATATTGATTGGTCTGACCAAAAGCCTTTTGAACATCCATATAAAAATCCTCCACTTCTTCGTCACTATGACAATTTGTTTGTGGCATAAATCTGAACTATCTGCGTCTGGTATTTATTATTAAATTGAATAACTAATCTTGCTATTCTGATTGCTACATCGTCAATCTCCACAATGTTGTTTCTTCCACGTTTGATTTACAATGAATCCTATTCCACTTGTACTTCCAATGTTTCTATCTTTATAGCAGTACATGTCCACTTTTTAAATCAACTGTCTCTTCACCTTTTCTTCTAACTTCACTAAGTCCAATAATATCCCATTTAATATTAGACAGCTCTTCCCATTTTTCCAATCTTCCTTTGCTTGACCTGTAGTTATAAGTACCTAAATAAAATGTCATCATCAAATGGCAGTCTGGATGCATAATCAGGAAATTCTTAGCACCTATTGTCTTTGGCTGCCAACTGTTGCCTTGCGTGGTGACTTTACAAACTCTTGGGAATAAAGATCATGATTTAATTCTGTTTGTCATGTTTGGAAATATCTATTAGAAAAAAAAAAGTTCATTCACACAGTCGTTCTGCCTCCAAAAAACTGAACTGATATTTCAGTTCAGACCTACCAGGCAACTGACAAGAAAGCCTATGATGTCTCAATCTTAAAGTCAGTGATAAAAAGCCAATAAACTCACCATGCTGACTAATGCATATTAGTAAACAGCCCAAAGTAGATATTAGTAATTTGCCCTGCTCAGTTCGTTTAAGACCTATAAATATATAGATTAAAAATGAAAAAAGGAATTCAAAAACCTTCAATAATTAACAATATAATATTTCTAAGTTTGTATATTTCCTTAATATAAACCAAAAAAAATTGTTGCAATATATATTATAATGGTATAAATTATACAAGTCCTCTTATAGATACCCCAAGTCTATGGATACACCAAATCTATAACAATATAAATGGACTAGCTGAAATTAATAGAACTATACAAATTCAGCAAGACAAATCTGTAATGGAATAAATTTAAGCAATTATTAAAGTAATCCAAAAATCTATACCAGAATAAAGTTTAAAATCTATTAATACTATTTATTTATTAAACAAATGATAATCCAAATGGATGCCAATATTGTAATCACATAAAATAAAATAATGCATTTGAAATTTTACAATAGATATAGTAGTTTTTTTAAAAAAAAATATGTCAAATGCATTGACCCGGAAGTGAACGTGGGCCAGCTGCTTGGAAAGCAGCTATGCTAACCGCTAAGCCACCAATGCTTGACTAACAGATATAATAGTTCATAGTTTATATTCGGATTAATTCACAGAATAACCCTTTTATTATTGTGTACTAAAATGTATATCGGTGTTAAAAGATGAATGAAATTATTATAAGCTTGATAATATATATATAAAGTTTGTATCAATAATTTATCAACTAACTTTTATGTGTGAATAATACTAATTGATGTCTATGAAAATATTATGTTCACCTTTAATAATTACTGAATTCTAATAAAATAAAATCTATATTATTTTGTTAATTAAATTTTAAATATTTAAGATTGCATAGAGACTTTTAATTTTATTATTGTATCATATACTTACCAAATCAAATAAGACTATTAATTCGAATTTAATAAACAATAATTTTATTTACAAAATAAACATTAATTAATATGTTTTATAGTATGAAATTGTTTATTAAAAATATTCTACTTGTCAAGTGTTGGTAGTCGAGTGGCCAGCACAGCTGCCTTACAAGTAGGTTGTCCCGCATTTGCAGGTTCGCTTCCCGGCCAATGCTTTGCCACATGAAAATATATATATATTCTAAACACTTATGTGCTAGCATAAGAGACGGTGATCATGTGATGTTATATATATTCTACTTCTTTTAACTGAAATATGATGCTAAAACATTGCATATTTTGACAACAAATAAAATATTCATTAATTTATTTTCGATAGATAACACACACACATATATATACTAAATATAAAAAAATTACTAATCTGTTTTAATTTATTTGCTGATCATTTATATCACAAATAAGATAATCAATTTATTACAATGGTTATTTTATGAATAACTTATTACTTATGATAATCTATAAATGAATGAAAACAAGTCATTAAGCAAAATTTACTATAATTGTTTAAATTTCAATTTAGGGTTATTAAAATTTTCTTTCTGATTATTCATTTATACATATCCACCTACACCTATACATACATTAAAAAAGATTAAATAAGTAAGATATACAAGTTGTCATTTGAATAATAAATATTACACAAAGTCCATACATATAGACTCATTTATTTTAAAATTCCTTTATTAAATTCACATGAAGAAAATCCATGAAATGATATTTTTCAAAGATACAATAATCCCAAGAGTTTCATTCCAATCTCTTTTAAACATTCAAAATTTATTTAAATAAATAGAAAGTTAAAACTAGGTTTAACATTTTACACAACACAAAATAATATGCTTTGTTTTGCCTTTCTTTAAAATGATCTAAATTGTTATTTATTAAATCCAAACCATTATCCATTTAGTCACAATCCTTGGCAAATTATTTATTTCTTGAATAGATGCATTTATATGTAAGGTAATTCACATGGTAAACTTTATAATTAATTTTTAGAATAGTTAAATAAATTCACTTATTTCCTGCTTAGCTTTTTATTCAACATTTTTTTAAAAATAAGATATATAAAGAGAGTATCACTAACTTAAAATCACAGACAGTTTATATAATTTTCTTACTGCTGTAACATTTAGGTCATTGACCTAGAAACAGTAGCAAATGATCATCTCAAATTTACCTCTTTTAATCCATTAAATAATTATTCTACTTATTTAGAACATTATAAACAAATATACAGCATTTCTGAACAAAATGTTTTCTTTTAAATTTTCAAAAGAAAATATTTTAACATAAAAATAATTTAAAACAAATATAATAACAATGATTTTACTATTTCTTCCTTTAAAAAAAACGTTTATTTAACAAAAAGGTTATAACATTTTTATATATCTTTAATAATAATATTACTTTAAAAATATATGTGATTTTAAATTTACACAATAATCTAAATATGTATGTATACATATAACCATACACATATGAAAATATAACATTTATTTGAAATAATATTAAATCGTGCTTTCACACTTCCAACGTAAAGCTATAACAACAAATTGAAAACTAAATTAAATGGCTGAACGCTTTCAAGATGTACTTCTCATATTCATAGCCAGTTATGATCCTTTCTTGGGAATCATTATATAAATAAATCTGATATGCAAATTATATGCAAATGAGTCACTAAGACCATCTTTTAGATATCGCAAAACATGCATCCTTACGATTAATGGTGAAAGAGTCCTCTGCTATAAAGTATGCTTCTTTTACCTTTTGCTTAATATCATGCACTTCAATTTTTGCTCAACATCAAAAATTGTCAGGACATGTGTTCGAACCCACATCTGCAAAATTAGTTTGTACTGAGAGGCATGATATTAAGTGAAAGGTAAAAGAAGCATACTTTATAGCAGAGGACTCTTTCGCCATTAATCGTAAGGATGCATGTTTTGCGATATCTAAAAGATGGTCTTAGTGACTCATTTGCATATAATTTGCATATCAGATTTATTTATATGATTCCAAAGAAAGGATCATAACTGGCTATGAATATGAGAAGTACATCTTCTTGAAAGTGCTCAGCCATTTAATTTAGTTTTCAATCGTTGGAAGTGTGAAAGCACGATTTAATATTATTATATTGAAGACAAATGTAAAGTATAAATATACAGGCTATTACTTATTTATTTATCTAAATCTATCATTGCTAAAATATGCAAATAGACATACCATTAATGTAAACCTATTAAAATATACATTCAAACTTATATAATATTTTTATAGTAAGATATACAATTTAATGTAAGAAATTATCTATCATATTTATCAAATAATAAAAATAAATAAATCACGAAAAATTTTCCAGGTATATCTACAATTACAATAAACATCACTTGATGATCTTAAACAGTTAATAACCCATAAAGTCATGATAATAATTTTTTAAATATCAAGAATGGTACAATATCATTTTTATAGTCATTTTTCAACAAATTATATGACCATAATGTTGTCATGTAATTTTAAATATGGCATCTTGAGAAGATTCATATTAGAATGAAAATCGATTAGTAGATATTAAATTAAATTCTATATCAACAAGTTGTCTTATTATTTTGATTTATTTATGAATTGATTAAGAGTTTATATATATATGCATACAGCTTTAGTCCCTTAAATGCTAGCATTAAAAAAAATCAAAGATTTCTTTATGACACATCATCATAATATGATTTTCTCTCATATGCTTACTGATACCTTATTAAACAATTATTTTCATCTTATTCAATACCAAATCAATCTTTCAGCAATGATTCATTTATTTTTCTCCTATCCCATTTTAAAAAAAGAATGTTTGTTAATCCCACTATTGTTTTCTCATAATCCCCATTTTCTGTGTAAAAAGTTTAAATAAAAAATCATAAAATCTCAGGTTTCTTTTACCTTTATTTTCTCCCATTCTCCACACAATGTATTCCGATTTTCTTTCAGCATCCTGCACCCCTAAAATAATTTTTAACTGTTTTACCTGTCACCTCCATATAAAGCCCATCTACAATCCAAATCCTTATGTCATTTTTTCCTTCTTTCTCTGATATGTGAAGCCCCTGCTCTTGAGCAAAAACCATGATATACTTGTAGTATTAACATATATCTTTTAATTATTTTAAATCATCATCATCAACCATTATCAACCCACTGCAGAATAAAGGTCTCTCCAAGTTCAATCCACCTTCTCCAATCTTTATCTTCTCTTCTCCACACCACCCCTGCACACTTTCTTATTTCATCCATACATCTCACATGAGGTCCAAACACTTTTTAAATTCATTTTCCATAACTCTACTTTTTTTTCTAAACAATTTACCTATCTCTTTCCCCATAATTATATACCCATGTTCTTAATTTATTCCATTACACAAATCCATAAAAATGAATTACCTTTTTTTGCTCAAGGTATTTATTATTCTCTCCGTTTAATCTAATTAAACGATATTTTTTTACTAATCTTATTATTATTCATAAGTATTACTGTGATAATTCAATCTTATAAACATTCTTTAATTTGCTCTAAATTATTAAAAAGCACACTCCAATTCTCACTGAATAGTGTCATTTATGGTCATAGTTAGTATCATTAATCTAATATCCATTGAATACCTAAGCCAATAAAATTGCTTTATATCGGAATAGTTAATTGTTATTATTCAGATAAATTGTTATTGACAAAAAAGAAAATAAACGTGTATTACCGTTCATTAAGATATTTGGATGAGAGGTCAGTGCGACTGCTTTGCACTTGCAGGCAGTTGCACGGGTTGCGGGTTCGCGTCCCGGCCAATGCTATGACACTTTAAAGAAAATAAGACACGACCGATTATTATAAAAAAAAATCCTTAAAAATACCTGCACTTGTAAAATTAAATTTAATGTGCACAGCAGCCAACAAAAATAACCTTAATGTATTTGGACGCTAATGGGGTACAAATTTAGCAAAATTCTGTGATTTCAATTCCAGTTAATCTTTCACAAATGATTATGTATAGTTAACAGAATATCACCTGATGTCCGCTTACACAATGCTTTTCAGCAACAAATCCTATTACTTATAAACAAGGCAAAACTCTCTATACAGTACTGCCACCCTGTGACAACCAGAGTAATCAATGGATGCCAGAAGGCTTATGCATAAAATCTCTGTCTAATGCCTACTCATCCAATATCCTCAGACTAGTTTCTGGCTTGTGGCTTTCATCAGTGAGGAGCTTTGGATCTGAGATGTAGGTGCAGTGCTCTCAGATCCAAAGCTCCTCACTGATGAAGGCCACAAGATAGGGATTTTATGCACAAGCCTTCTGGCATCCATTGATTACTCTGGTTGGCAAAGGGTGGCAGTCCTGTATAGAGAGTTTTGCCTTGTTTATAAACTATTATGTGCTAGTATAAGAGATAGTGATCATGTGATGCTTTATGGTTTAAATCATATTACTCTTATTCTGCCATCTATTACAAGCTTGAGTAAGCAATAAATGCAAGATTATAGTTCTTATTTTCTCTATCCAGTGCTATATTATCCAAATCCCCAAATTAGTTTCTGGCATATAATCCTAATCATTGGGGAGCCATAAACCAAAACATGGTCTGGGTATATAAATAGAAGATTTAATATACACTACTATCTAGCATCTATTGATTTCTTAAGCTTACAATAAGTGGCAGAATTGTAGTAACATCAAATTAATCTAATCAACCAATATCTAACCCAACAAACAGGCCTATAAAATAATAAAACGAAGTGAAGCCACAAAGATAGAAGTGTGATAAAAATGTCTGTATTTGGCCACTCGGTTAAATATACGTACACTTTGAGGAATCTCTCTTATTTAAAAAATCATATGGAGTTTTTTTTTCCCCATGTGTCATAGCATCAGCCAGGAATTGAACCCGCTAACCCAGGACAACTGCTTGTAAAGCAGCTGCTGCTGATCTCTCGCCCACCAATGCTTGACAAATCGTACAGAGTTGTAGTGCAAAATACAATCAGTATATACCATTACATAACCAGGGTAAAAATAGCTAGATTTATATTTACTAATTAATTATGGATAACTAGATGAAATAAACGATAAATCTATTACTTGAAGTTTTAAGCTTACATGAAAATTCTTCATTAGCATAAAAATTCCCTATATTCCTTTCCAGACTTCAATTTCAAGTTATAGACTAAGCAGGATAAGTCTCATATAATTGTTAGAATAGATAAATCTATATACTGTATATGTATATATAATATAATGAGCATGCTAATAGCTCTAAATAAGCTTTTCCAATAAATTACATTTGTAGTACAAGCTTATTAAGTTAAATCACATGATATATGATTGATATTCTTGCTATATATATATATTGTAACCTTAAAAATGAAGGCAATGATGATAACAATAGATCAAATAATATTGTAACCCAAATAATAATAAGCAATTACATTAGCTCAGGATTAAAACTAATCAACAATCAGCCAAAGCAAAAAGTGTGTAACCTAGGAAAGATGAGAGACGGTCAATGGTGATAATACTAAACTAATCAAACAATCAGTTTAAAGTTTAGGCTAATTAAAGCAATAATAAGCTCAGGATTAGACTAACTCTGATGCTTCTTTAAAAGTAAACAATCAGGAGGAGAATTCCAATACTCTTCTGATCTTATCTTTAAGATGATATCTTAGTACATTGAATAATTATTAAATGGCCCCCTACTCTGAATATTTCTGCAATTTTTGCAGAAATGACGTCTCTAGCAATGGCAGGACAGTAATTCCACCAGTACCAAAATAATTATAACATACTAGGATTATATTTGTGCTATTATGAGTAAGAAAGGGATTTTGTTGCTACCCAAATATCACCCCAACAGGTTTTCTTCTAATCTCATACCAAAATAAAATAAAATGATCTTATGATAGATGAATAAAATGATCTTATCATTTTAATTTAAGATAAATAAAATAATCTTACCCATGAATGGTATCTCAATATTGACAACATAATTTAATAGTGACTTTTATATCATATTTCATACTCTTATACTTTCAACGCATAAAATAAATAATTTGTGTGGTTTTAAGCCAATAAACATCACATGATCACCATTTCTTATGCTTGCTTATAACTGGGGATATTGGATGAGCAGGCACTAGATGGGGATTTTATGCACAAGCCTTCTGGCATCCATTGAATACTCTAGCTCGCTGTGTGTGGCAATACGTATAGTGAGTTTTGCCTGTTTTGTGTGGTTTTGTTAGATTTCTGGAAAATACAGGTGGTAGAGGAAGGGGTTACAAAATTTATTAATAAAAATTATAAACTATAAAATTCCCCAAAAGAAAATTAAAATTGCAAATAACAGTAGAAATAATAATAAAAATAATAAGTAAATCACAAATCTTATTATGATTTCCTATAGATTTATCAAAGTTCTCACAGTTAATAAACTCACATTCCATTATATAAACCCCCATAAAAAACATTTAATGATTCTAAATAAGATAAATCCTATCATCCTTTGATAATGATGAATGTTGAAGATGTATAAATTTATATATCCACATAAACAATTATAAATTTAATAGCACATATATTTTATCAGGTTTTAAAAACATTAGATATGCACGCTAGGCATATCAACAAGATCTGCATATCAAAACCACTGATGTATCAAGAGCACAAATGAAGGCATGGTTGGCACCATGCATCACCTTCAAAACATATCAAAAGTCAGGATAAAGGCATCATGCATGACTTTAAATAAATATATCACCTGGATATACATCAAAGGATTGAAAAATAAGGCAAAAATAAGATGGTGGCATAAACTTAGATAAGCACCTACATAAGAGAGCAATAAAGAACTAAGATCTTGTCTCTGGTCTCACAATATGAGAATAAACCATCAAAAGATAAGGAAATGCGTAAATATAACATTATAAATGATAGCACTAAAGACATAGTAAAACCCACTGGCATAATAAAACAATCTATAAAAGAGAGATAACATAACAATCTCATATAATAACAACAAATAACTGATGTGTAAATCAGATAAAATATGGCAAATATATCGAAATAAAAGTAAGCATACAAAAACGTCAAAACAATTCAATAATAAAAATATACATTGACATCATAAAGTCTTCCATACATTTATTCACATTCTAAATAACTCTATATGGGACAAATATAATACCTCTAAAGTATTTTATACAGTAATAATATACTGAAAACTTAATATAAAATATTAAAATCATACATGAAATAATACATAGAAACATAATGACCATAATGCATCTGTAAATAAATCTAAACTAAATATTTATACCCATTTTACCAAATAAAATTAAAAGTCGTTAAGTCTTGGTTTTTCGTACCATTAAACAATACACAGTCAAATAAAGAGTCCTTGGACATATTGAAGACTTTTACAGCATATCCCAACAATATTGAAGATTTAAATTAATAAACAGCAAATAAAACATGAAGCTAGTAGAATTTTAAATCATTGGCATAGCTTATATAGCCATTCTAAGCATAAACAGTTTAAACATAATAAAAGGAATAGTATAAGTATTGCAAACATTTTAAATATATCACATCGAATAATACTTAAATTATAAACAATTTAAATAGCCCATTGAATAAATAATACACATGGTAGATATTTAATAGCATATTGAATAAATGAAAATAATTCATTTTATAAAATATATTTTGTAGCTTTATTTTCAAATACCTTTATTTGTGCCTCAAGACAATTCAAGAGGCACAAGTTTGGATATTACAATGCAATCAACAAGAATTGTTACAAACAAATTTAGGGAGTGTCGGTGCGTGTCAAGCGCATCCGCACCCATATAATTGATTCCGTGCATATGATTTTTAAACATTCAAGTATAAACGTATTGATAGGTGAGTGGGGTTTTTATGGTTCCAGATGTGCAGTGACACAAAATTCACCTGCCCTTCCAGACTCACACACATAAACCCAACTTCTTATGCTTAAATTATTGTTCACAAAATTGTCCAATTATACATGTCCATTTCTCCATTAGTTATTTAAAAATTTTGTTATATCAACTGCAA
This sequence comes from Epiperipatus broadwayi, assembly GCA_028023455.1. Lineage (NCBI taxonomy): Eukaryota > Metazoa > Onychophora > Udeonychophora > Euonychophora > Peripatidae > Epiperipatus > Epiperipatus broadwayi. Next base: position 30,712,331 of record JAQFVV010006198.1, read on the forward strand.
TGTTAAACTTTCAGAACACTTCTATTTGTGCCTCATGACTATTTGGGAGGCATAAGCTTGAAAGAAACAAAACAACCACTTCAGTTGCAGTGGAAATATTGTCCTTGGATTGTCCAATTGTACAAGTCTATTTCACCATTTAAGCATTCCCAGTTCTGTTACAAATGTCTTTATATATATATGCTTACTTCTTGGTTTGCATGGCATACCACTTGTAGGGCGGTCACATTCCCTTCTATGCATTCCTAAACTTCTATTAATTTGTTCAGCCTTAGCAACCTTCATTTTCTAGGATTTATTTTGTAGCTTTATGAAGTCAAATAATAATAAAGAGCAAACATTCAATTAGAATAGAGTAGCTGTAATAAAATATTAACAAAGGGCCAATACATTTTTAAATAGACTGTTGAGAAACTATAATAAATGTTAAATAAGAGCACAAAATTATTTTCTTGTAAATCATATACATCAGGGATGTCCAACAAGTCGATCGTGATCTACCGGTCGATTGCAAAGCCATTTTTTGTTCGATTGCGAGACCAATCTGGCAAGAGCTTTCAGGTAATGAGTGAAACAAATTAAGTCAAGATTTTCAAGTTTTTTTGTTGTTTTTGTTCTAATTTTTTTTTCAATTCTAGATAGGTGAAGTCCACTAAGCCGTATCATTATTGAAAATAATATTTTTAATCTTGATTTAATGTAGCTAATTTGAATTAATAAATATTGTTAATAATTACTCAGGTTGCTTTAATTCCCCCATTGGCCCATTAAATAATTATTATTTTTTACTAGGTAGATATATAAAAATAGTATGTATTTTACACCTCCCTCCACTTAGACTACGCCTATGACAACAAGTCGATCGCAACACATTTTAAAAATAAAAAGTAGATCTTATGAACACAAAAGTTGGCCACCCCTGATGTACATGGTAAAATACAGACAGAACAGGTTCCTTTAATCAACGATATTTAATTTTTATATTTTCTTGACAATAAAATTTTTTTTTTCTCATGTGTCATAGCATCAGCCAGGAAGCGAACCTGCTAACCTGTGACAACTGCTTGTAAAGCAGCCATCGCTGACCTCTAGACCACCAATGCTTGATAATAAAATATTTTTAAACATCAAATAAGCATGTTTAACAATTATAAAGTCTTTATTGTCCAAAACATAGATTTAAATAAGTATTGAATGCAATAAATATAATATTTTATCTTTTAAGACAGATATAATACTGAGTAGTGCAATGAAGTTCATTTGAGCGTAGCAATTTTATTTATTATTCTACGATAAAACAAATATTCTCTATTACAGTTTAAACGCAGACATACTTTATAATAAATGCACAAATAATATCTATTTTATTCATAAAACATTCTTAGAATAATTAAAATATAGGATGTATCCATTTTTCTTAAATGAACAAACAAACGCTTCACTCCTTTTAAGATAATGTGAAGGCAAAATAATTTTAAAATAGGATATTTAAATACACAGTGTTTATACATTGATAATTAATATTTATGAATTCCTTTATCATTTACAGAGTCCTATAATTTTAGCTGACTGATCTAATTTAATAATACTATTAAATTAAGTCAAATGAGAATGCTCTATAAAAATGATAGCAAATTTCACCATTTTTTTTTTTTTAAAATGTATAGCATTTAAAAGTCCTTATAGAATAAACAAATAACTTCCTTTTGACGTTAATAAAAAATAATTTTAAAGTTCTGGCATTTGATAAAATAATTATTTTTAAAATGAAGTTCAAATATGAGAAAATAAATAAATTGAAATAAATGAAAATTCTAGCAATGCAAGAATACCTTTGGTACAAAGCAATGGGATAACACGTCACTTTCTGAAATATACTCCAGACATTGGTTTGTAAAATTTCCCATGTTAAAGATTGGGAAGTTTGAAGTGTTGAAAAAACTACGTTAAAAATCTGAATAGATGAGTATTTTAGCAATGCATAATTATTTAAATTAAGAAATAATAAATTATAAAAAATTATTACTAAAACATGCTGAAGAAAGAAATGGTGATGAGGTGCTATGTGTAAAAGTGTGACCCTTAAGATTTACATATCGCAAATCATGTGCCAGATAATTAACTGGGCGATTGACAATCTAATGTTAATTTATGCAACTTAGTTTCAAAAAGGTTAAGTTGCCAAGCTAGAAACTTAAAAATAGCTCTTATTAGCAATGCTTTGGAAAATTCCAGACAAAATAATTATATTTTCTTTTAAAACAATTAAACCATTACAGTAATGCAATAAAAATACATTGTTTAACTTGTTTTATATATTTAAACTTTCTCAGAATATTATTTAATGGTACAGTATCAAATCAGTTTTAAAATATTAAACTTTTTAACAAGGAAATACTTTTAAATAATTAATAATTACACTCATGCATGCTCACACACACACTAATGTTTAAACATTTATCTACGAATAATAATTTAAAGATCTCAGTTAACTATTAGATTTAAAAGATAACAAGATTCCTAATTAGCTCTTATAACTGTACTTTTAATTAAACTGTAAAATAATTAGCTACCTTACTAAAAATTAAATAACATATTTTATTTAAAACTAGTTTAAATATTTAATACCTATCTAAATGTTTTAAATTTATTTTAAAGTTCATTTATTGATCCTTCAATTTAATAAAAAGTGGAATAAATAAGTTAAGAATATTTTAACTCTTCTACTATGACATGTAAAATTAAGTTATACTTTAAATAAATAATAATTTATGATTATGCACTTATAATTACAAAGAAGTTAAAATAAGCTTAAAAATTATTGAAATACAATTATATAAAATTGTTTTAAGTTAATAATATCTTATAATAACAATTATAACTTAATTAAATGAATTACAAATGTACTTTAACCACTATTATAGTAATGACATTTATTTACTGGAAAATAAACTATTTAAAATCTTTCCTTTTTTAAATGTACTAACAAAAAACTGGACTTGAAGTTCAACAATAAGAACAGAAGGTTACAATATATACACATACATTGTAGCAATTACATTGGGCGATGCCAACATTACATTATTGTATTTTCAAAAATATGTCAAATATTCATTTAATTAATTTTTCATTTCATTAAAAATAAAATATGTTGAATTTATTGTGGAGATGTTCCCAAAAGATTTACAAAAAGACGGTTAAAGTTTGATATGTAAATCAAGTGAAAAAATATTGTAATGAGATAAGATTTTTTTTCTCATTCTCTCTCCCACTCATCTTTGAAGCAGGAAAAGGAAAGCAAAATGAATTAGCTATTAAAAAATCATTTTTATATGTAAGAAGTGAAAATTAATGTTTTTCATTATTCGCTTAAAGTGATGGAAAGATTCATTGTCCTAAGGTTTATGCGAAAAATGAAGTACAAAGTTAAAGTAAATAGCTCATTGGTTCCAACCCTAGTGCAATTATCTAATCTATAATCCTTCTCAACTAGTTTTAAAAGTATTATTAGTGGATGGAACTCCGTAAATGGATAGTTAAAGAAGAAAAAAAGATATAAAGACCATATATAATTACTTTTAGCATTTCACTTGATTTTGAAAAGAGAAAAAAAAAATAGCGAAGAAAAGTTTTCCTGTAGCGGTAAGACATTTTAAAACCAGAATTGTTCATGCTTTGATATTGTTTCGTTATTTATTAATATTCACAATAAGCAAAGGAAAAGAATATTTATAAACTTGTTAAGAATGATATTATTTTCTTATGCCTAAAAAAATGATAGAAATATAATATTGGAACTTGAATTCTTTGGTGTATAAACTGTATAATGTTCTACAATAATAAAGTATTTAAAATTATTTCCAAAAAAACTATCTAGAAATAAATAAAGATAATTTTTTGTATGCTAAAAATTATAACATGAAACTGAAAAGTAAGTATTCCAACTTTTATTGTAACGTTGAAGTGAAAAGTACTCAAGAAAGAAAATTACTAAGAAGATTCTAACGATTTATTTCATTATTTATTGATTTATTTTATTTTTCTCATTAATAAATTATTTTTATTTACAAATCTGATTAATTAATATTTTGTACATTCGCTATGGTAATAATGGAATAAACTTTCATTATTTAATGAAAAAATACACGAATTAATTATCTGAAGTTAGCATACCACTATATTACTTTTAACTTATATATAACATTTGCTAATAAAGTAAAGCAATAAATACTGCACATATGACTAAGTAGAATAATCCACCCTTAGCTCTGAGAATATGCTCTCTGATGTGTTATATCTGGAGTGTACAGTAGCTAAGTAAATGAATATTTATAGGAAGTATGCATTCTAGATAAATAATTACTAACCTCATATTATTTTACTTATATATTCTACTGCTTCTGCTGCTATTGAAGTTATCATTACTATATATATATATATTGAATACCATTATTATTCAAGTCTTGGTTCTTGACAGTTTTATGAGTTTGGAAATTGTATGAATTTGAACAGTAAAAAAAGAAAAATTCTTAAAAACTATTCCCGTACATTTTGCTTCAAAAAGATTATTAATTAGAAGGAAAAAATTATTTTATTATAAAGAAAAGTTATTTTATATATATGGTCAAAAAAAGCCAATAATGAAAGTAGCACCCTTTTTATAGACATTCCTTTTTTGCCCTCCTGACTATATTTTCTTAAATTCAAATATCTCACAGTTCGTCTATTTTTGTCAGTTTCTTCCACTTTACTAATTGTAGAATATATGTAAATCACCCCCCAAGCGATGAACTAAAAGCACTCTAAATGTTGAACAAAGGATTAAGAATAAAATGTATCCACCTATTCTTGGAGCTCTGATGTTTAAAATCATACTTTTGTCAACATTGTCGGTAATTCAGAGTGAAATTAATTTGTCAGTCAGACGGAATATGGTGCTTAAGATCTATTTAAACTTGTAATCAATTGTATGAGGCTGGAAACAGAATATCACTTTTAATAAAGATTTAATATGTAAACATTAAATTAAAGATAGCTCAATGTATATGCAAGCAAAAGAAATAAATCATGTAAATTGGGGTGGGGGGGTAAAGAAGATTGCTATACAGAGGAAACTACAAGATAAATGAATTAAATAAAACATTGTAAAGAGGATAAAGAAGAACTGAAATTTTGTAAAGATTTATTTAACATAAACAATGCAAGAAAATGAAAACAAATAACATTATTTTTGTAAACCTGTTTTACAAATTGTAGCTTTGATCGCATATGCTGATGTAAAAGTAGTTGGATATTAGACAATCCCTCATTTTAATTTTATTATTGATAATGTGAGAATAAACCTTTAAAATAAAATTACAAATCTTTTATTTTTATATTTCATATACAAGAGAAAATCAACAGAGGCAAAACTCTCCATATAGTAGTGCCATCTTGTGCTAACAAGAGTAATCAATGGATGCAAGAAAGTTTGTGCATGAAATCCCACCTACTTATCCAATATCCCCAGACTAGTTTCTAGATTGTGGCTTTCATCAGTGAGGAGCTTTGGATCGGATCGTGATATTTAATGGTTTAAGTGAAAATCAACTATGGATAAAATAACGTGATTTTTGCAAATTCAATTTTTTATTAGAATGGATTATGCAAAAACTCTTTGGCCAATATTTTTTTCTACATGATGATGGTTGATATAAAAATATGTTTAAATATGATATAATTCGCTATTATTGTTTTGAGAATAGCACAATGTTGTAACTTTTCGCTTTTATATATCAAATTTAATTTTATTTGGCAAAATATTTTTAACATCTATGATCAAATAGGTTTTTATTGTTTTCCTCGTACGAAATATTTACTCCTTCTTAGGTACAGCTGAGTACACTTTCGGCATGGTTTGCCAGAATCATAATTCGCCAATCAATGAGAACTACGATTCTGGTGAAACACAACAAAATCTAAGAAGGAAATATTTCATACAAGGAAAATAATAAAAACGTTTTGCCAAATAAAGTAATATATCAAATTTAATGTAGATTTAATAATGTAATTTGATTCTTAAACAATTCAATCTTTTCATTTAAAAAATGTGGTCTAAAAACTATATTCTCTATGCCAGGAGTGGGCAATTGTTTTGGCTCGGGGGCCGCAGAGATTGGCGGAGGGCCACATCGGGGGCCACTTTGTGGAAATGAAGGTTAGCGGAGGGCCACACCTTTTTTTCGTGACACAATAAACACACTGCTTTATTCCCTGTATTACCAAAGAAATATTTGTTTATTCATTCTTCATTAAACACACAACATTCATCACCAATTTTACATTTTTTTGGAGGGTTCATGATTTCACTAAAGTTAGAAATGTATATATTTGCTAATGCAAAGACAATTTAAATTAACCAGATCAACTGACAAAGCTCTGCACATCGTATCTACACTGCGCATGTGTATTGATGTGGCCATCCTAGTGGAAAATAAGAGACGAATCTTCGGTGGTGCACGGGAAGGAAATCTCAGTTCAAGGCGGATTTTTCTGATTGTCTTGGAGGGCCGCATGTGGCCCTCGGGCCACTATTTGCCCACCCCTGCTCTATGCATGTTTTTGCTACATCAAAATGTGTGAGGTCAAAGTGCCCAGATATTTGAAGCTTTTACTATCTTATTTTCTGTTCTCATTTGTTTTGAAAATAAAACTTTTATTATAGAAGTGCAAATTTTTGGTTTATATGTCACACACATGGACAGATACATTTTAACCTGATTTTTAACTATTTGATTTTTTGATTAATGAGTGCATTACCAAAATTGTTATCTTTGTTTACACTATAATGGCTGACGTAAAAATATTTTTTAAAAAAGATATTTTTGAAATTTGTAGACTTTGGTTTAATTATATTTTTTTTCTATCTCTACATTTGTGCATATAAATACTGAAATGTATAATTAATTTAAGCCTGGATATTCTGTAAATTGTTGCACAAATGTCGATATTCTAAGAGAAACATCACCACAGCAAGCTCTACACAGTGACTGCCTTGCAACAGTGTAAAAAGAACATCACGTGACCACCACTTCTTATGTTTGTGTAAAGTGTAAAAAGAATATGGCTATGTACAGATAAACACGTTCAATTGTATCTAATAAATTTTAATTTATTTTAATAAATAAAAAAACATCAGTAGCACTATTACTCTACAGTTGGGAAGGTAAAGACGACGCAGAGGAGTAAGCTATGCACCATTTTTGTCAAAGATTTCAAGATGTAACATGTTACAATTGTAAATTTATGTTTTTCGATTGCTTGTTTTAAACTCAACACATCAACACCCATCTGACCAATCTGAATTAATATGATATTTTTAAGTTCGAATTTCCATTTTTTGCATAAAATTTTAAAACATAAAATTAAAAGCGTGTGAAGCGCTTGAAAGAGAAGCTATAAAGTGTGCAAAAATATTAAACTCTTAGCCCCTTCGAGGCGGGTTGCTTAATATTCATAATAAAAGCATTATTTGGAAAACATACTATAATTAAGACCACATACGTCAACAGTGGCAATAATTCGCTGCTGCATTCTATTTAACCTTTAATAAAAACTATTATAACATATTTGAAATTCATTATTGTATTCTTTAACAAATATTTACAAAAATGTTTATTTTTCTAATGTAAGATATATGTAAATAGTTAAATGAATGTATAATTCTAAATAAAAACAACGTGAGAAAGAAATATTTCTTTTAAATCAAAATTAAAGCAGTACAATCCTAAGACAAGTTGTTTACTCAACATTTAATGAGCTCTAAATTCTTCTTTATAGCTCTTTAAATATTGAGAAGCTTGTAAAGAGTTAAAAAGAAATCAGCTCAAAGAGAATAATTCCACTTATCTCAGAGATGCAAGAGTTGTGGTATGAATACAGTTTAAAAAATGAAGCAGAAAACAGTTGCATTACTTTTAACAAATCTACAGAATCAGCGTGAGGTTTTTCTAGACGTTAAAACTGATTTTTAAAAGAATACTTTCATTTTCTCCTAAGATAACAATTTTCTAAAAAAAAAAAAATAGTTGACAACTTAAAAATGAAATGATGAAAATGTAAGAACATAGCTCTGCAGGAGTTAACTATTTCAATTTTTCAAGACTTCTCTTAATTAAAAGTGAATGCAAAGACTATGATAATTTAAGTGACTATACAAAAATAAGCTATAATCTACTTTAAAATTAGCTAACGAAGATATATATAAAATTATTATCTATACGCATACACAAGACTGTATCAGTTCATATTCCAAAAATAAATTTCTAACTAACTGGTACAAAAAAAAAAACTAACCATTAAATTGATTTTGCAATTATTTAGATTCAGAATGTCCAGCTTTCACAACCATGGTACAAATGACTCCAATGATTAAATATCACAAAAGCGTAAGAGTATATATATCTTGCACTAACTGAAAGGGCATTGCCAGATGGTATATGGTTAAATAACTATTTGAATGCTAGGTAAAAGAGTTAGTTTAAAAAAATACTTCCCAAAACTCCCAAGCAAACTGTGGAATAAATAATACTTCTAATAAAAATAGTTATTCAGCTAAATAGATAATATTAAGCCAAAATCGCTATAGTTATATGAGTATTTCAATGAGTAATAATACAATATGAAGACATAATAAAATGCTGAACACACAATGGGGGCAACAGACTTATATAAAGACAAAGATGCAACCTTACTATTAAATTAGCTATTTATATGACTATGAACACACACAAAATAAATACTATTAAAAACAAATTTATTGGAAAAGATGGAATTTTTAAAAATAATAGTAAGAAGGTTTTATCACTGAAGATGACACAATATACTTTCAATGATAAATAAGTTAAACAAGCAGGAGTTTGATTTATTATTTAATTACTCGATAATATTACCTATGCAATAGTGCATTAGAACTTGTAGGAGCCAATCAGTAAATTTCTAAAAATTTACAAACTGTTTTTAAAATAAAGCTATGATTATTAAAAAATACAACAACAACAACAATTAGGAAATTTAAAAACTGGTATCTCGAACCCAAATTTATAGATTTCCTCATCAAGCTAAATCTCTCCTCATTGCTCGTCTGGAGAAGAGGCTACAGCAAACTAAACCCTCAATGCCAATTATGCTCCACAGCGGATGAAACAATCCAGCACCTGCTGCATTCCTGCCATTATCTTTATCCGCTGCAAACTTTCATCAATGAAAATGTTTCGCTGAACATCAGTGAAGCACTCTTCGTTCAAAACGCAATCAAGACAGGGATGTTTGCCACCATTAGAATGTCCATTTTTCTGAATTTTGCTGTGTGGGTTACCAGATGCTAATACTTCTTCAGACATGTATCTAACAATGTCTACAACACCTACAATTGCTCAGGCATTTTAGGAATAGAGACAGACTGTTGGCACTGGGCTGGCTTCATCAAGAAACTTGGGACAAAGTCACCCTACTGGATCAGTGAACATGCATCAATCTGTCGAAGCTCAAGTGTTACATGACTCAACAGTGATTCTGGTACATTAGCACCAAGAATTTACATACATGTACAACTAGTTACCCTCAATAGTTTCTAATAAATATCTATTTTTAATAATAAAAAAAAAAACTAAATGAGTTTATTGCTTGAGAATTCACAAGAAATTTGAGTTCCGAAAGAGCCAGAATTGGACTTGATTAAATTTTAGGCTCCAGAGTCTGACTATCTATCACTGCATTAAATAAAAAATATGCTAATGGATTTATACCTCAGGACTTCATACGAAGTTCGAGTGCCAGAACTATGATTACCAGAATCAATATTGCCACTTGCAGTTATGGTGCTCAAACTTCCTATGAATTCTCCCGAGCAATAAAGTCATTAGCCTTTTTCACTGCATTAAATCATTCAAAATATATTATGTATGAAAGAGACAGAAGCATAACCAGAGTCTAAAGTTAGGAGGAGGAAGCACATTAAAAAAAAATGTCTCACACCAAAAATATATATATATTTCATATTAAATCAAAGTTTTATAGCAAGCTGATATACTTAATAACTGGTAAAATGAAAAAACATACAGAAAATGTAGTTCATTTAAATGATATTTAGCTTTGTTACTGCCTAGCATGCTTTCAATATATTTTTACTATATCATATTCATGGCACATAGTCGTGTGATGACATGCCATGAATATATAGTAAAAATATATTGAAAGCATGCTAGGCAGTAATAAAGTTAAATATTATTAAAAAAACTACCTTTTCTGTATGTATTTTCATTTTACCAGATATTACGTTAGCTCAGAAAAAAAAAAAAATAGTAACAATTGAATATTATACTTGATAAAAATACTTATTTAATTATTTTACATTTTATGGATTAAAAAAAATGAAGGAATTACAACAATTTCTTTCATCTAGACCTAATCCTTGCAAAGTTATTATCTTATTATAAATTATAATACTAATAAAAAAATATTAACATCTGATTTTTATTGCAAAGAGGTTTTTAAAAATTGTTGAAATGGGATATTTTTGAATAATGTACTTCGGGGGGGGGGGGATGACTGTTCTCCATATCCTCTAACCCCTCTTCAAAGCTGATAAAAAAAATGCATTTGTTATATCTCAAAGCCATAAACCAAAAATTGTTATGAAATGTACTAATAGAAATGTTTTTTTCAGGTTTCTGATTTTCATTGCATTTGTAAATCAGTAATTCAAATATGAAATTAGTGACCATAAATTTGTCAAAAAAGGAACTGAGATGCAACCAGTATATCATATGGTTGTAGATACAGCAGCTGAATGAATAAATGAAAACATCTCATCAGATTGAATTGACTCTTTTACAATAAAATGTATGTATTTTACCTTTGTATTTCAAATTGTTGCATAACAGTAAAGCCTGCAACAAATAAACAACATATTCTTAGTCCTGTTTTCTTTTTCTTTTTTTAGCAAACCAGTTTGTTAAAAATTTACTAGAATATTGCTGATCAGAGTAAACACAGATTACATTTATTCACATATATTGTACAGTAGAAAATCGGAACAATGAGAAGAATGCCTATCACATAAAGAAAATTAAATAAAACATAAGAGAAAACTCTGGTATACCTTATGAATTGAGATATAACAGTGTGGAATGTCAAGAGATAGAAACTCCCCAAAATCAAATCAATTATTCAAAGTTTATAATGTAACGGTCAGAATCGTCTATCTCGCTAACACACTGCATAATTCAAACCCCAGACACTAAACTGAACATTCTAGGAGGGGTTGCCTTCTAGATATACTAAGTTCGAATCTAAAGTCCAAATTTCACAGCGCCACCTATGTGATAACGCATCTGATGCTACAACTAGTATAACCTTTTACCGGTGCCTGGTGGTCAGGGAGAAACAAAAGACTCTATACTAAGATAAGTTTGGGTGGCTAATTAACGTCTATGGATTTATAAAAGAAATGCAGAAAATATATATATATATACCGAGACAGTGATAGGAATCAAATAAAATAAGAGATAAAATTTAGTTTTAAATAATTTCACACAATTTATTTATATATATATAAAACGCCACTGTCTGCTTATATGAGACAGGGACGCGTATTAAATAATTGTTTTAAACCACTAAACATCACATGATCACTATCTCATACTAGCACAATAATTGTTATTAAACAATTCAAAACAAAACAACACTCTCCATATAGTAGTGCCATCTTGTGCTAACAAGAGCAATCAATGGATGCCAGAAAGCTTGTGCATAAAATCCCTATCTAGTGCCTACTCATCCAATATCCCCAGACTAGTTTTTGGCTTGTGGCCTTCATCAGTGAGGTGCCTTGGATCTGAGAGCACTGCACCTAGATCTTAGGATCTAATGCAACCCTCCAGCACCCACCTTTTAACTCTATTTAACTACAAAACTATGAGAATGAAATTGAAAACACTATTAATATTTTCAATCCAAGCTCAATAGCTTATATAGTCATATGGGTCTGAACTCAATTCAGTACCCATACATTTTGGTGTCTTCGGCTCTTTAACAACCATAGCCACCACTATCCTATTAGGCAGGATTGGTATTAAACCACTAAACATCACATGATCACTATCTCATACTAGCACAATAATTGTTATTAAACAATTCAAAACAAAACACTCTCCATATAGTAGTGCCATCTTGTGCTAACAAGAGCAATCAATGGATGCCAGAAGGCTTGTGCATAAAATCCCTATCTAGTGCCTACTCATCCAATATCCCCAGACTAGTTTCTGGCTTGCTCTTGTTAGCACAAGATGGCACTACTATATGGAGAGTGTTGTTTTGTTTTGAATTGTTTAATAACAATTATTGTGCTAGTATGAGATAGTGATCATGTGATGTTTAGTGGTTTAATACCAATCCTGCCTAATAGGATAGTGGTGGCTATGGTTGTTAAAGAGCCAAAGACACCAAAATGTATGGGTACTGAATTGAGTTCAGACCCATATGACTATTTAAGCTATTGAGCTTGGATTGAAAATATTAATAGTGTTTTCAATTTCATTCTCATAGTTTTGTAGTTAAATAGAGTTAAAAGGTGGGTGCTGGAGGGTTGCATTAGATCCTAAGATCTAGGTGCAGTGCTCTCAGATCCAAGGCACCTCACTGATGAAGGCCACAAGCCAGAAACTAGTCTGGGGATATTGGATGAGTAGGCACTAGATAGGGATTTTATGCACAAGCCTTCTGGCATCCATTGATTGCTCTTGTTAGCACAAGATGGCACTACTATATGGAGAGTGTTGTTTTGTTTTGAATTGTTTAATAACAATTATTGTGCTGGTATGAGATAGTGATCATGTGATGTTTAGTGGTTTAATACCAATCCTGCCTAATAGGATAGTGGTGGCTAGACACCAAAATGTATGGGTACTGAATTGAGTTCAGACCCATATGACTATATAAGCTATTGAGCTTGGATTGAAAATATTAATAGTGTTTTCAATTTCATTCTCATAGTTTTGTAGTTAAATAGAGTTAAAAGGTGGGTGCTGGAGGGTTGCATTAGATCCTAAGATCTAGGTGCAGTGCTCTCAGATCCAAGGCACCTCACTGATGAAGGCCACAAGCCAGAAACTAGTCTGGGGATATTGGATGAGTAGGCACTAGATAGGGATTTTATGCACAAGCCTTCTGGCATCCATTGATTGCTCTTGTTAGCACAAGATGGCACTACTATATGGAGAGTGTTGTTTTGTTTTGAATTGTTTAATAACAATTATTGTGCTAATATGAGATAGTGATCATGTGATGTTTAGTGGTTTAATACCAATCCTGCCTAATAGGATAGTGGTGGCTATGGTTGTTAAAGAGCCAAAGACACCAAAATGTATGGGTACTGAATTGAGTTCAGACCCATATGACTATATAAGCTATTGAGCTTGGATTGAAAATATTAATAGTGTTTTCAATTTCATTCTCATAGTTTTGTAGTTAAATAGAGTTAAAAGGTGGGTGCTGGAGGGTTGCATTAGATCCTAAGATCTAGGTGCAGTGCTCTCAGATCCAAGGCACCTCACTGATGAAGGCCACAAGCCAGAAACTAGTCTGGGGATATTGGATGAGTAGGCACTAGATAGGGATTTTATGCACAAGCCTTCTGGCATCCATTGATTGCTCTTGTTAGCACAAGATGGCACTACTATATGGAGAGTGTTGTTTTGTTTTGAATTGTTTAAATAATTGTTGGCATTTATATTTCAGTAATGACAAAAAGGTTTTAAAACAGAGTGATATATTCTATTCCTCGGGCTAATAGCGTTACGATAATGTGCTTGACAAGATAGGAACATGTGCGAGGTGCTTTGAGTAAATAGACAAGTTTAAGACAATATTTGAAATTAAATGTTCTAAAATATTTATTGATTTCGAGAATAGTAACGGACTAAAGCTTACTAAGCAAACGTGGGAATGGGATCAAAGCATTTATTTGAGAATAATAATAGATTTGTATTGGGAGGTCAGTATTGCTGATAGTGAATTTATAAAGTTGGAGGGTGTGACTCATTTAAGTCACGGATGCTTTGTAAAATAAATATAAAATGAAACAATATTGAAGATCCGGAATAATTACGGAGGGCATCTCGCCGCTAACCCGTAGGAAAGTATTTTGACGAACAGCCGAAACTTAGCGACTGTGTGACGATTGCGTTTAATTCCCAGGGGTGTCATTTGTGAACACCCTCTGCCTGGAAACTTGCAATAAGCGAAAAGAACGGACTTTGCCGTGTAAAGAATCCTTGGAAAAATAAAACAAAGCGGTCTCAACAACCAATTCATGTACCAGCAATACGAGACTAGTGTATATAAAAACATACTAAATGGGTTTCACTTGGATTAAGAGAAATGCCCAATCAAATTCCCTGAAATTCATTTAAAAGGGTCCGCACATTCTCGACATCAATGATGAACTTTATAATAAAAGTAGAACACGGTAATTAAAATAAGAAAATGCATGCTTGCGGGTTTGAAAAGTAAGTATAGATTTATATACGCAATCATGCATTTTGGGACACATTTAAATCATTGACTTCGCACATACTCTTATATTAGATTAAAATCAATAACATGTAGATTTCAAACTATGTGATTATATTACATTAAAGAAAAGAATCGCCCTCGAACGAATGATTTGCAAGATAATAAAATTGAAAAATTATAAATTTAAAATATGCCTTAATAGCGGCGTCTTACTTTCAATAGAGGGAATAGTTCACTCGGTCAAAGACGATTCTGACACATTATCATAATAAAATAAAAGAAAGCTTTATAAATAGAAAATATTAACCCAAGGATAGAGAGCAAAATTTTGAGTATGTTTAAATACATGAAAGAAATACATAATGAAGTTGTGAAATATAAGAAAACAATGTTAAATAGCTATAGCATGTTAGTTAGGAATCACAAGAGCTCTTGGGTTAATTTAGGTTACCTCTGGAGAAGCATTTGCAGGTAGATGTTCGGCAGGTTTTATAATTCAGCAGCAAAATCTGGAATGTTCATATTTTGGCAGCGGCAGCAGCAGTTCCGGGATCCGTGTGATAATTTCTGATGGTATGGAGCAGCGGCTGGCTATTCCGAGGGGACATAGCCATCGTAAATGCCTCTACTCGGACATGTCAAGGTTAGCAAATTATTAGAATTTTAGAACAACTCAGAATTCTTTAGAAGCTTAGAATTCTTTAAAAGCTTAGAATAACTCAGAAACCTTTAGACAACTCAGAATTCTTTTTAAAAGCTTAGAATAACTCAGAACCTTTTTACAACTCAGAATTCTTTAGAAGCTTAGAATGGAGAACAAAAGAAAAACATCCTTTTTATAGTAAAATTTAACAATAGACTTGCCCCGGAGCGTACAAAATTATTGGACTTATCTGCTGTAATTAAATCTATCCGAATGTCTAAAGGAATTCAACATTAATTAATTTCTTTTGTTAACTTCCCCGTCGACATTCGAATTACAAACTAGATTTAATTAAAATTACTGCTACTAATTAAAGAAAACTTAAGTGGACAGCTGCTGTTTTTAGATAAACTTATATAATTAAACTATTGTCCCTCATTTATTTTAACAGAAATATTTGGGATGATTTTTATAAATAAAACTAAAATTATTTTATTTTAAATTGTAATATTTGAATCTATCTACTAAACTAATATTTACTAAATGAATTTTATTTTAAATCAAAATATATTACTACGGTAATATATTTGTAAATAGATCCAAACAAAATAACTAACAATTTATAATTTTGATATGTTTTAAAATGGATATCATAGTGTGTGCGCAATTACGACTTATATAACTTACTTTTTAATAAATGTAAATTATGTGAACAAATACATAATTCATAATATTTTATTTTATTTGGGAATAAGTTATATATATAATACGAGCATTGTGCTCGTGGTTTAAAATTAGGCGGGATTTTCGGTATATAAGTGTATTGCAGACACTACGATAGATTGGGGTTCAAACTAAGGTATGAGGGTAGGAAGTAGGTGAGAAAAGGTGAAACGAAGATCTGCAAAGCAGACCTTACTGTTTCAATAATGATAAAAAAATAAAAAATACTGAAGTAAAAAAACAAATTATATGTCCTGGCTTTAAATCCCCAATTTGCACCAATAGAATAAAAATTAAAATAAATAATAAAGAATATTAGCTCTTATTGGTGTCCTGTATATTACTAGATAAGATTCAAAATAATATGAACTAAATAATATAAACGTATAATGAATATAAGTACAAACAAAAAATTTTACTGCTGTATCGGATTATCAAATTACCCTAATAGAATAGGCGAATAAGGATTTAGCAGGTTTTTATAAATAAAAATCTAAAATTCATATTAATATAAGATGCAAAAATCTATTAATAAATTTATGTTGTATTTTAAAAGTATAAAATACTAAACTCAATAACTAAGAAAATTTTAGATATAAAATTTGCCAAAATCTTTGACACCATATAGATTACTTTTTTATAATACTTCTCTTATACACTTAAATGCAATTTTTTATATATAATTCCTTGAATTGCATTGAAGTGTATGTATAAGAGAAAAGTTATAAAAAAGCAATATATATGAAAAGAAAGAAAAATGCAAAGAAAGTAAAGAAGAAGATATAAGCTTTGACACCACAAAATGTTAGATCAGTCATCAAACCTCAGTGCAATGATAATGGCTATATTACTCATTAGTTGAAGCTTGTTTATCAGTGTTTATTTCTAAAATATAGATTCTGATTGTTAATAGTTATTAAGGTGAATGAAATTCAAAATTCCAATTTAATATTAATAATAATAAATATTAATTCTTATTAAGCGCAATGTCATGATTTGTAGAGGTCTCTCTTGCTAAAATTAAGCACTCAAGGCGCATGTACTAAAGCTTTAGCTTTATATAAGTATTAATAATAATAGTTTATTTACAATAGATAATAATATTATAGGAACTAAAATTTAATATGCTATATCATATTGTGTGTGTTCGTACTAATAATTGATGCAGGACAATATTCATTCTATGAATTAATTTTTAACAAACAAATATGAAATTATAAAATAAATCATAACTTATTATAGTTTATCCAACATAAAGATATTGAATTAATCTAAATAAGTTATCAGACAAAAATCTATTTAACTATCATTTATAAATTTTAGAAGACTACTGCAATTTTCCTTGGATTAAGTATACAAATAAACATTCTCTCACATACAAACCATATATTAAAATAATCTTTTTGAAATATAAATGTAATGATAAACCTTAAATGAAATCAAAGTGTAATCAATGATGAATGTTCATTATCCAAAGGTTCTATTGCACCTTAGATTTCTTTCACCAAGTTCAAAATATAATTCGTTAAGAATCAGATAATTAAAATGCAATCTTCTACTAGAAAAGAGGATGCTGTTTGAAATTAATTCCATTGAGCTAATTAGTAATTTCCAGTAATATATTAGGGCACATTAATCTTTTTAAATGGTTGTGACTACATCATTAGTTATTATGTATATCCTTATGGTATTAATTTTATTAAGATATATAAATGAAGCATGACTGTAAACAGATGTTAATTTATGTGGTTGGTTTATCTAATACTTCAGCAATCACTTTATCCATTAATGTATCAAATAATGCTTAAGCACTGTATGATATGATTGTGTATATAGATTTATAGTGAACATTTTATTACATTTTATAATTTATATAACTCCACTAGATAGCATTAAGCATGTTATAACACAATGTATAAAGTCAAAATTTTTAGCATTGTTTCAACAAAATAATTGTTCATTTTAGCAAGTTATTATCTAAATCCTTAATAAATCATCAATTTTATACTTTTAGCAATTATATACATTTACATCAGGCATATATGCATATAAATATCCAGGTTGAATTCAAGTAAACAGTGTGAATTTCCTTTCATAAAACCTTTCCGAACATTAGCACAACAATGAAATTTTCTCTTATTGTTATTTAAAAAGCCTCAAAGATTTATAATTTTGCCCCAATAATAGACATCAAACTTTTCTATCTAGTTATCCATAATGTTAACAACAATAAACAATTTCTAAATATATAGACATATCACTTTTTTCTTCTAAAATAAAATATTTCATACTTAATACATTATAGCGATTAAACTGTTAAATATACATCTTTTATAGAAAACAACAAGAAAAGATATTCGACTTGAAGTCATGGGCTTATTTATACTCATTGTTTGTTGATATAACTTCATGAGGTAATTAATTCAAACATTGTTATGGATACATTCAAGTTTATTCCTTTAGTATTAGTGAGTAATCATTGAGGTTATCTAAACACAGGTCAGCATTTCTGACATGTTTTTTTAGAATTTTAATTTTTAAAACAAGAAAAAAATACATTGTTCTTCAATTTTAAAATCTTATACAATAATTAAAACAGGCAAAACTCGTGATGTTTAGTGGTTATACAATAATCTTATACCCACAACAATCATACAGTATACATATATTCACACAAGTATAGAAAAAATATCATCATTGTTCAGCTATTTATACCCTTATTAAATATAGTGACAAACAATGTTATTTTGACATTAAAAAAACACACCTTTAAGCAAACATTTTAATTTTAATCAGTGTCTTAAAAATATGATGCTGAACTTCATCGCATATTGTTCTGTCTTAAAACATAACAGAAAAACAGACTGTAAACTTGCTTAAAAATAAAATAAAACCAAGTCACAAATGCCGTCTATTGGTATATTTCATAATAACTTAAACTTAGCCATAATAAAATAAATTAGACAAATATCATTCTGACACTGACTTTAAAAAATGTTTCTTTTGTTAATATAATAATTTAAGTGATCTTTAAAATGAAACATCAAAACAAATTGCGTACAATTTTTTAAAATAAAATGTAGATCAAATAGTAAATATTACTTTCTATAACCGATGGGTTTATAATGACTTAAAATTAGATATAACAAGATAAAGTTAGAGAAGATATCAATTGACAAACTTCAATAATTAACTTTATAAGCAATAAATAAATGACTCAAAATTTTTTTTAGATAAACATACCAAATGCATGACCAAGATGGTACAATATATATATTTGTCTTAAATAAAAGGCTTTTATTTTGTATACTGATAAGTTTATAATGACTTAAAATTAGATATAATGATATAAAGTTCAATAATTAACAAACTTATAAGCAATAAATACATATCTCAAAATTTTTTTTTAGAGAAACATACCAAATGCATGACCAGGAGAGTCCAATATATATATATATATTCCTTTGTCTTAAGTAAAAGGCTTTACTTAACATTAAAAAATATATTAGACAATACATATAAGAAATTACAGATGTGTCTGGAGATTTATGATGATGACTATGTAAAAATATATTAGACAATACATATAAGAAATTACAGATGTGTCTGGAGATTTATGATGATGACTATGTGCTGAACTATTTCCATCATCTAGTCGAATTATTAAATATTTTTCAAAATACTTTCAAGCACTGATAATAATCTACATCTTAAATATAAAACCCATTTTGAATGATATTCTTCTCTCTTCTATTGTTGGCCTGACCAATGATAATCTAGAATAAAACATAAATCAATTCTTCATGAATATTAAATTTAAGATGGCTCTCAGTATAGATAAAGTCTTTATTGTTCCTAAAAATGTTTAACAATTCAATCAGATGATGAAAATCATACAAAATATGACTACAAAAAATAAAAAGCTGTCAAGCATTGATGGTCGAGAGGTCAGTGACGGCTGCTTTACAAGCAGTTGTCCCGGGTTAGCGGGTTCACTTCCCGATTGATGCTATGACACATGAAAAAAAAAAAGCTGATTAAAAGACAAATTATTGTCCTTTTATTCAGAATCATTTTCACTAAAATTATACTATAAAGTTGTATTTATAAATTTATTTAAACGCACATTCATTATGTAAATAATATTCATTAAGGCTGTAGCCTCAATCACATGCGTATAAAATGCGATAGTAGGGACCTCTACAGGTCTTAAACCACATGCTTACTCTTGGAAGAAAAGAGGGGAACCCAAGGAGAACCCTTCCTTACTTCAACCTACTTTCTATTTAAATAGGTGAAGCTGAAGCGGTTCGATCTGAGAGTGTGAAGCTATTCAATACATCAATAATTAAGTCCACATTTCTTATTACACATTAATACTCGTGAAATAGAAAGTAGGTTGAAGTAAGGAAGGGTTCCCCTTGCGTTCCCCTCTTTTCTTCCAAGAGTAAGGATGTGGTTTAAGACCTGTAGAGGTCCCTACTATCGCATTTTATATGCATGTGATTGAGGCTACAGCCTTAATGAATAAAATTATAATAGTAATATGTAAATTATGAATTATTATTATGGGTGGATATATGACACACCCTTTTCTTTGACATAAGAGTATTTATAAATGTATTAAATGAGTCAGCTGAAGTCATTGATTTATCAATTTTAAAACTAAACTTCTTTAAGAATCATAGTATATATTACAGAATACATTATTTGTTATCCCCAATGATGTCAACTGGTTCATTTAACACTAAAAAAAAAGGTATTCACAAATAAATGGGTCCATATCATTTGATATATGATTATTTAATACCACTATAAAGTATTCAGCCATTTAATACCACATAATCAAATGATATGAAAACCTTAGAAAAATTTTCTATGAACAAGCAATCCTCTACTTACGTAAACCTGACATATAAAAATGCAGACTTAAAGAAACAATTTCTAGCATATATATACAGTTTAAAAGATTTTTAAAAAATGTAATACATAAGTCAATATAGTTTCAAAACTTATATAAATATTTACTAATATTCTTATGTTTAATGGTTAATGAATATGTCTGCATGTCCATGATATAAGGATTCGAATCAAGAATAGCTGAGAGTTAGAATATTTCCAAGCTGGCTCAGAATATTTTTGAGTACTTTAGTTCATTGTCAACCTAATATGCTATTTAATTATTAGTTAATACATAGGAACCTAGCTAGTTTTCGCTAAAGGCTGAAATAAAGGGGAGAAAGGTTCACTAGTTAGAATGAGACTAACTTGGTCAATGTCTTTCATCATTTTTCCTCAAAAGAGAATTATTGGAAAGATCTATCATTAATATATACAGAAGAGTGTTAGCCTGAGATGGAATAGTTACTTCCAGTAATTATATATTTTAAACTAATTTAGTATTTACAATTATTAATTTCTATTTGATTATAAAAACAAGATTATTAAAAATGATATTCAGTCGCTCTTCTTGTATGATTGATTATTAGTTTAATAATTATTAATGTTATGTGATTATAAAAACAAGATTGCTAAAAATGATATTCAGTCTCTATTCTTCTATGAGACTGTTATGCCATTCCCTGAGATACCTTAAGTATATTAAATTTTCATCAACAACATACAAACATGCAAAAATCACTATATGTATTGCCACACACAGCAAGCTAGAGTAATCAATGGATGCCAGAAGGCTTGTGCATAAAATCCCCATCTAGTGTCTACTTATCCAATATCCCCAGACTAGTTTCTGGCTTGTGGCCTTCATCAGTGAGAAGCCTTGGATCTGAGAGCACTGCATAAGAAGTGGTGGTCATGTGATGTTTATTAACATACAAACATCAAAACTTAAAGAGTAAGTAGATATATTCTGTACTTAATCTTTTGTCAGAATATTATTTCTTCATAACATGAGGGAAAGGGATTTATTCCAATAATTACAGACATATACTCATACATATAACAGTATATAATGATATAAAAAAAGTAATGACAATAATGTTTCCCATCATTTTCTAAGCTTATACAAGCTGTTAAAATAGTAGAAATCTCTCCAAACAATAATATCACACGAGGCAAGCCATTGTAATCAAGTATTACTAGAAGATTTGTGCATAAAATCCCTATCTAGTGCCTACTCATCCAATATCCCCAAACTAGTTTCTAGTTTGCAGCTTTCATCAGTGAGAGGAGTATAGGAAATAGGTATCATGTGATACTTTAATGGTTTTATACCAATACTGCCCATAGTATAATGGTGATTATGATTATTAAAAACCAAAGGCATCAAAATGTAAGATACTGAATTAGGTTCAGATCTGTATGTCTATAACGTGAATTAGCTTGGATTGAAAACGTTATTGTGTTTTTTTCTTGGGCTCATAACTGTATAATGAACTAAATAAATAAACGATGGCTGTTGGAGGGTTGCATTTTATCCTATTATCTAAGCACAATGTTTTCAGATCCAAAGCTTCTCGCTAATGAAAGCCGCAAGCTATAAATTAGTCTGGAGATATTGGATGAATAAGCACTAGATAGAGATTTTATGCATAAACCTAATATCCATTGATTAATATGACTTGCAACTGGGTGGCACTACTGTCTGGAGAGTTTGCTAACGAAGTAATATAAAAAGTTATTTTTTAAAAGACACATGAAATAAAAGACCCGTGAACAAAAAAAGATAAAATATATAGTATTAAGATTTAATAACAAAAACAACAAAAAAAAAACATATTTAAAAGTAATACTGATGAACGTAAGACTGAATAAATATAAAACCAAAAATAACTCGGTTTAAGAACAACCAATAAAGTTGAATAAAATGTAAAATCCATTAGAAGAATCAAAACAGTCAAATGCTAAGTTTAGTCAAAAATTTTATATAGTTATAAAATCTAAAAACATTTACATATTGATATTTTAGAAGTATTTAAAAGTGATAAACCTGATTTACCAGTAAAAGATTATTAGTCAATCTTAAAACTAAAAATATTAATGATTGCAACAAACAGAAAAAAAACTAAAAATATTAATGATTGCAACAAAGAGAAAAATGCTAATACCTTATATATGTACTGATGTACTAAAAATAGTCAATTCTTCATACAAGAAAAATAGGAATAAAAAAATTGAAATCAAAACAATATATGAATATCAGAATAGACCACGATCCAAAAAAAACAATGGATATGGACAGATAAATTCATTTACATCCATATTTCCCAGTTCCTACAAAGATCTGGCAAATAATCTTAATAAGGGCAAATGTTCAAACACCCTTAGATTCTAACAAAGTTAAAACAAACAAATGCTAAAGATAATTTGGACAATGCATTGATGTAACTAATGCTTGGATAGTTTTCCGAACCAATGAGCATGTTATTATTTCAAGTATTAATTTGTGTAATTTGGACACTTAACAGAGGAGGAATACAAAAACTTTAGATCATTCAATGAAGTTTGGAGAGTTGCACATTAGGGGTAACAAGAAGAGATGGAAAATGAAATACATGGAAGAAAAAAGAAAGGTGTTACTGACATCACCGAAAGAATTAAGAGACTGAAGTGGTATTGGGCTGGACATATTTCTAGAAGAGATAATAGATGAATAGTTGAAGTCTTAAACTGGATTCTGAGAAAATGTAGAAAACCTAGGAAGAGACCACATGTGAGATAGATGAATAAAATCCTGGGCTGGGGTGATATGGAGAAGAGAGGCTAGAGATTGGAGAAAATAGATTAAACTTGGAGAAACCATCCTACAGTGGATCGATAATTGTTGAAAATGATATATATTTCTAGAAATTAAAATTAATGCTTTTATATAACAAATGTATAGCTGCATATATTGATGGAAAGGTTATTGTAATGATTCCTAAGGTGCATTTGATTAACCAGGTCTCTTCAATAGGCCAGTTCACATAGATCTTCAAATACGCCACGTTTTCTGTTTTGCATAAAAAAATTTACTTTATTGTATTTCTTGGTAAGAACTTAACAATCATTAATATATTTATTAAAAAATGACTGTTGTGTATTCTAAAAAAACATGCCATTTGTAAATATTGTCATTATCATTTTCAAAGATTATCAATTCACTACAGGATGAAAATCTCTCCAGACATGAATCAGTTTATCTTATCCATAATCTCTTTTCAACAAATCACACCAGAAAACTTCTCTGTTTCATCCATCTACCTTACACGTGGTATTTTTCTGGGTCTTTTGCAATCTCTTGGGATCAATTTGAAACTTCAACTGCCCATCTCTTCTAGAATAATCTCAAGTAATACCCGTTTGTTCTCTCATTCACGTACTTCATTTTTGATCTCTTCTTGTCACCCCTAATATATAGTATATATAAAGTAATTTAGAGGGGGAGTGTTAACTAAATAAAGTTAGGAATACTTAAGTAGTACCAAAAATAATTTAAATAAATAGTTATCGCAAAAATTAATAGGAATCTTATTTTTTAAAAAAAAAGTGGTATGGGTGGATATTATCTAAGAGAAAGCAAATTAAGAAATATTTTAGAAAAAACTAGAAAGGATAATTGAGGGAAATATAGAAAGAGAAATAGTTGAGAACATTTGAAAAATAAAACATCAGTTAATAGCACTCCAAGAAGATAGTGACCATGTGTAAGCAGAGATTTTTTTTTTATGTATATATGCCCACATGCAAAATGACAAGCGTATAAATATGTGTTAAGACATATTACATTACAGAATGTTTATAAGTGTATATATGAATATTTTCCTATTTGCAAACTCAATTTTAACACAAATTAAGTTATACAATTTCACTTTTAAATTAGATCTGCAATTTAATTTTAAACTGCTCAGAAATGATTTTTGTTCAATGTTTGCTCTGCTTTCGTTTTGAAATATACAATTTCAGTTAGGAATAATCCAATTATAATATAATTACTCTAAAAAATTCTGTTATAAATTCTTAATAATCCTCAACAAATTAAACCCAAATTGGATAGTAATTAAAGTATGATATTAAACATGAATAGCTTAGTTGAAAATAAATTGATTTAACAAACTTCTATAGTTTAAATAATAAAAAGTAAATCATATCTATGATTATAAATAAATAAATAAATAATAATTAAAATCAATCCTATATCGTTAAGAATACAATATGAATTTTGAATATAAAGACTCATTCAGCAAAAGCTTTACAGGTATAAAAATTAAGAGCTGCTACAAAACAAACCTTTTTTTTTTTTCTCAAAGCAACTTTATTAAGTCACTAAAGTATGATCCACGTGTGCAGGGACCACATTCTGTCACCTGCAGCTGTGGACCATAGATGCTACAATGTTATATTGATATTCTGCAACTGGGTGGTGGCTCAAAGCAACAGAACCACCTTATACAATAGATTAGGTATTACAGGTATATAAAAAAATACATTCCAAGTACAAACATCAAGAAAAAATAAGAGGAAAAAAAGAATATGAATTATAACAGATCAAATGTCAGTCAATCAAGGGGATGCTACGTCCATTTGAGGAGAGTTCATGTGAGACAATCAACTCTCAGCCCACCTGGCAAGTCTCCAATCAGCTCCCCCAGACCCATCCATGACCCATCAGACAGAACTCAGTTTAGTGAGAACCCAGACCCCTTGGACAAGGTTAAACCACTTCGGCCCCTGCGTAAGTGGGTTACAATTAGTCTGGGTGTGATATAGGTTCAGCATGTCTGGAACACCAACCAAATCAGAGAGGGCCACGAGAACATTGCCAGATCTCTCTAAACGTGGGTGTGGTGAACTTTTAACCTGGAACCCATTTCTCCTTCATAACTGAATTTGAAAATTCGTAATAAGAATCAATTTAAATGCAGACTTATGATTTTAATATGCAATATTTTTGAATTAAAGAAAATAAAATAATCAAAAATATTTATTCAACATCAGATAATATATATACACCCCCCCCCCCCCCCCCCCCCATTCAACATCAGATAATATATATATATATATTTACAAAGATAAAGCATCAGGCATCCTAAAATTGGCATTTTTAATTAAAACGATAAATAATTAAATGATTCTATTGCTCAAAAGTTCATAAAAAATTTGAATATTAGAAATATCTGAATTGGAATTCCTCCAAAGGTGCCAGGATTGGAATCAAGTATGAAATGCCAGATTTGAAATCAATCTGTAAGTACCAGAATGGAATTGATATGGAAATTCTAGAAATGGAATTGATCTGGAAGAGCCAGAATTGGAATCAATTTGGAAGTGTCAGATTTGGAACCAATCTGGCAGTGCCAGAATTGGAATCAATCTAGAAGTGCCAGAATCAGAATTGACCCGGAAGTGCCGGTGATCCAGAAGTGTCAGAATTAGAATCAAGCTGCAAGAACCAGAAGTGAAATCAATCCAGAAGGGCCAGAATTGAAATCAATTTGGAAGTGTCAGATTTGGAACCAATTTGGAAGTGTCAGATTTGGAACCAATCTGGCAGTGCCAAAATTGGAATCAATCTAGAAGTGCCAGAATCAGAATTGATCCGGAAGTGCCGATGATCCAGAAGTGTCAGAATTAGAATCAAGCTGGAAAAACCAGAAGTGAAATCAATCCATAAGGGCCAGAATTAGAATCAATTTGGAAGTGTCAGATTTCAAACCAATCTGGCAGTGCCAGAATTGGAATCAATCTAGAAGTGCCAGAATCAGGTGAGCCAGAAGTGTCAGAATTAAATCAAGCTGGAAGAACCAGAAGTGAAATCAATCCAGAAGTACCAGAATTGGAATCAATCTGGAAGTGCCAGAATCAGAATTGATCCAGAAGTGCCAGGGATCTGGAAGTGTCTGAATTAGAATCAATCTGGAAGAACCAGAAGTGAAATCAATCCGCAAGGGCCAGAATTGGAATCGGTACAGAAGTATCAGAATTGATATTGATCCAAGGATATACACTCCAGGGTCTGACACTCTACCACTGCACCAAATTATGCAGGATCCTAAAAACTACCAAAGGTTAAGTTTTTATTTGTGAGTGTTTGCTAAAACCTTGTTCTGAATGCTATACTCACTGACAAAATACCAAATATATTAAGTGAATACAAGGCAGCAAATTGTTCATTTGATGGCTTATGATCTAATGCAAAGTTTTTAATATTGCAAAATAATAATCAAACAGTTTATTGCTCAGGAATTTGCAAGAAGTTCAAGTACCAGAAATGATACAGCGAAGCCATGATTCATGTAGTTTGCTTCCAGTACTCATCACTCTATTATTTCAATATACAGAACTTTCTTATTATAGATATACTATAACAATTCTAAATATAGGGGATTTGAACTCAGACTTTCAAGCCCATTCACTATCCACACTATCTTATACTGCTGACACACATGACCACACACATGGAGAAAAAATAAATAATCACCAATAGAAATATTTTGTGCTAAACCAGCACTCATCAGTTGGTCCAGATTATTATCTACCACACACACACACACACACATATATATATAATCAGTGCTCAGTTTATATTAAGATAGCAAATGTTCAATAATGGACAGGCTTCAACCTACTCCAACCTCCAACTCTTCAGCCATCCATACCATTAAAAATCTGATGATAGAATTCCCAAATCCCATACTGATGCCAATATGTGTGTCAGCAGTATAAGATAGTGTGGATAGTGAAGAGGCTTGAAAGTCTGAGTTCAAATCCCCTATATTTACAATTAGGCTCCAGGTATAAGAGTGCCTGATATTTTCAAATCTTTTATAACAATTCTCTAAAATTTCGTACTGCTTTGGTTTAAATTTTCTTCTGTGGGTTCTTTAACAGTATGGATCCCAAAAACAGACCCCTTTGATCAGTTTTATTTCCTTTAATTTTTTTTATGTTTTAATTTCCTCACTTACTGTAACTTTATGTTTCCAATGACCACACTGAATAGATAAATTAATAGTTATTTGTCTAATGTGAGCTATATATTTTGTCAATTTGTTGCTTTTTTGGTTTCCCTGTTCTTATAAAAAAAAATAATAACTAAACCATGACTTCCTTTGAAAGTTCCTGCTTGCTATTAATTCAAATAATATTCATTAAAATCTACTGAAAAAATAAGTAGCAAAAATATACGGTACATTATAATGACATTAGTGGGTTCTACTAATTCAAGCACTTAAAAAGCAAGCAAGCAACACTTTAATAAAGACACACTAAAGGTTTCATATAATAAATATGGCAATATTTAATGATAACAAATTTAAAGAAATGATAGGCCAGTCAGCGGGTAAACTTTTTGCTGCAAAGACTGCAAAACAATATTGTGAGATAAATTATGGAGTAAAAAAAATGCTAATAGCTTTGAGAGGAGGCATAAGAAGTTCAAGCAGTCAAGCGTTGGTGGCCGAGTGGTTAGCACAGCTGCCTTACAAGCAGTTGTCCAGGGGTTCGTTTCCCGGCCGACGCTTTGACACGTTTAAAAAAAAAGTTCAAACACCGGAAACGATCCTGTGACTTCACTATCCCAAGTCGGACATTCTACCAATTGCGCTAAACTGCTAAACTGCGCAGGTCGGATAATAATGGGTGAAATAAGTTTACCTAAAATACAAATTTATATCTATAACGCCACAAATAGTCAGTAGTTAATCTGCACAACTGTTTTTTTTTTCTGAGAAAAAATTCCCAATTTTCTTTGATTTCTGATTTTGATCTGTATATACTCAGCTTGCTACTATTAGTAATAGTATCATAGATACAATTTTTTCAAAAAATTATCAAAATAAAAAAGCCTATTTTTTTTTTTTTAATATCCTGCTTATAGAGCAAAGAGTTTTCCAGCTTCTCTCTATGTAGAAATGGGGGGGGGGGGCATTTCCCAATGTAGATAAATATCTAGTACTTAAGATTTGTGTTATTCCTTTCTTATTTTATTTTTCAATATATTTATTAAGGTTTTATATATACATTGATGTTTATTGACTGGTCTGTTGAATCTTGAGGTCCATAATATGTCAGTGTACTATTTGATACTTCCTTAATCTTCTAAGTCAATCTTCATTTATGATAGGCGCCAGAATTAGATCTCTCCTTCTGAATTCCTTTAATTTGTTGCTAATAAAAATTTCTTCGTTTTGATGTGGGTGGTTGAAAATTTTGTTGCATCTCGCCAACCATATTGCCATTATTATGTAAAGGGATAACCTTATGGTTGCGAAATGCTTAGATTGGATACTTTGTTTTAATGATGTAAAAGTGTAGTTGTCTGCTTTAATGTTTCTATAGATGTATTGTTTTGTTAATAGTAGTCCATGACAGTTCTCAATGATATGATTAAATGTCTCTTCTGTTCTTTTGCAATTGGAGCATATTGGCTTGATTTTAGATATGCCCTTTTTATAGTGTAGGAACCAATTGGTGGGCATGGCATCCATACTTATTTTTAAGATAAGGTCTAAATACTTTGGTTCCATTTCCCAGAATTTGAAGACTTTTGTAAATTTTATGGTTTGTTAATCCTAGTTTCCCTGGAATTATTTTTGTTTGTGGATGCATAAGTTCATAGGCATCCCAGATTTTGAGTTTTGATTTAAATGCTTGCTTTGTTAGTGTTTCATATTGTTTTAATTTTCCTATTATGATGTTTAACCAGTCATTTTTCTTTGGTGGTGGTTGATCCGTTGGGGTGACTAACTCCATGATGTTCTCATATTTAAGGTGAATTAAAAGTTGATGGACTAGATTGTAAATCTTTTGTATAAAGCAGGCTTGGATGGAATGAAAGGACATTCCATTCATTCTCCTAGGCTTTTGCATTGCTTTTATGCCCTTCCAGAAGAGTCTGCCTGCAAGTGAGTTTATTTTATTAATAAATTTGTTAGTTATGTTGATAATAGGTAAGAAATAGCTTATTTTTGATATGATTTTTATGTTGAGGATGGCAACTTTTCCTCGTACAGAACCACAAAATGAATATAGCAACATTTATATATGAGAACTGTTTGTCTAATGCTTATTGTCAATTTATTGTTCATTTTAATTTGACTGTGGTTAAATGACTTTTTTAGTGAATATAAACTATTTCAAGCATTCTAAAAGAACTAGACAAGCATTGGTAGCTGAGAGGTCAGTGCAGCTGCCTTGCAAGCAAGCAGTTGCTTGCAGACAGTTGTGGGTTCGCTTCCCGGACGATGCTTTGACATATGGAAAAAAAAAAGAACTAACCTTACTTTTATATCTTTTTTTGATAGATGTATTAAGTGCAAAAATGCTTGAAATTATGCTAAAAGATTTCATTTATATATAAAGATTATTACTACAGGAGAATTGGGTTCATGATAAACATTATGAATTGACATTTTTAATTATTGTTCTTTGAGATCAATGAGAGATCGTGATCTGAGTTTTACTCCATATTTGGGGGAGACATAATGTGTTATTAAACTGATATGAAAGATATTAATTTCTTTGTACTATCCAAAACTAAGATGTAAACGAAGGCTTTCATGGCTGGATAACTGAATGATTTCAAAGCTGAATTCCAATTATCTAAGGTTTGAGCTATAACTACTGATAGCATCTTCATATGTACAAAAAAAAAATTGAAAGATTTTCTATCTGATTCAAAATGTTGAAGATGCTAGTCTATGATGATGGTACTGCTTCATCATCATCATTATCCAACCATACAGAAGCATGACCATTCTAATTCCAAATACACAAAGTAATAGTTGGGAGTAACAATTGAGGTGTGCAAATTAAAGAATGAAATTGTGGCAGCAAGAATATAATTCCCATTGTCAGAAAGATGACCAACAGACTCATGATAACCAGACCAATACTAATCGAGGGAGTAAAAACAATAAAATAAACAATCATAAAAAGTGATTCACGGCATGTCAAAACTACCTGATATCCTATGGTAAAATCATTCTCAAGTAAAGTGTCAAAAATTATTGATCGCTAGAGAAAACATATTGCTAAACATACATCAGCAAATGATCACATGATGCCTTTGAATAATGGAAATCTGGTAAAGAATACCATACTTAAGAAAAATGTCTAAAATTATCGATCACTAGAGAAAACATATATTGCTAAGTATAGATCAGCAAACTTTGATCATAGTGATTCATTTGATAAATGGAAATCTAATAAAGAATACCAGAAATGCAGTCTTGCTTCTGAAAATATTCATTACTTATTCACAAATATTTTTTTGAACTTATGCATTCATCCTGTATATGCCCAATGCTGACTATGATATCAACTATTTTAGCAATATGTCAAAGTAAGCAGACACTTTTTTATTA
The DNA here is from genome assembly GCA_028023455.1 of Epiperipatus broadwayi. Classification (NCBI taxonomy): domain Eukaryota; kingdom Metazoa; phylum Onychophora; class Udeonychophora; order Euonychophora; family Peripatidae; genus Epiperipatus; species Epiperipatus broadwayi. The sequence continues at coordinate 30,743,555 of JAQFVV010006198.1, forward strand.
AACACATCATTATATTATTTACACTAAATATGTAAGTTTATATTTATTATAAGTTTTTGTTAGCACTTTTGACATATTATAATAGATCAGAATTGGCACACGTAAAATTTGTGACTGGAATTTTTTTTTTTTATTATCATTTTTATTTTATAATAATTATAAATTATTTCTTATCAGTTTGCAATGCAGTTTACTTTGGGGAGTTACAGTCAAATATCGAACTAGAATAGCACATCATAATTTCAATATAACTGTATTAAAGCCGACTGATGTTAAATCAATCATTTTAGTGTATGAAATCGAGCAAGCCATCTCTTGGATCCAACAAAAGTTACGACTATATATTCTGAAGAAAATGACAAAAAGCACAAGTTTAAAGAAGCATGGCACATTTCTAACAATACCCACACTAAAGAATCTTGTATTTCCTTATCAAAAAAATGGTCTGTTTAAATTATATCATTTACATATACACCTTATTTAAACATCACCTCAGACACTTAAGGATAAATAAGATCGCTTTCAGTAATTATTTATATTACAAATATATTTATGAATAGTCGAAAGCATGCTTAGCATTGCAGAATATTATAATAATCTTTCAAACATAGAAAACATGTTTTAAATTGAATACCAATTATATTAAGTATTTGTTTTGGCATTATAGCTTTCAACTACTTTGTATTTGACTTTATATATATCACAATCTTAATTATTTCTCAATTTTTAATTTTTATTATTAAACATTTTATTATTTTTATTACAGCTGCTCTTACATTATTGATATTTTTTAGTATTTTTCTTTCACATTTACTTTTGTAATTCAATCGTTTTACAATATTTTCCAAATTCCAATAAGAACAATTCTTTGGTTCGGAATCCATTTACAGTGAGTGACAGTTAAGCTTCATCGCAAGTGACTATGAAAATCTAATTAATTTAATTAGTGATGATTTAAACCAAAAATATAAGGAACAGCCATTAAATGACTTCTAGATGAATAACAGAAAAGTACCACTATGTGTCAAAACTAGCGATTCATGTTTTGCTTCCTTTTACAATGACACATCTACGTGAGGCGAGATTTTCATATTATGCTGCAACCAAATCAATTTAGAAAAACAGACTTTATGCAAAACAAATTTAAGAATTCACCTTTCTAATAATGTGCCTGATATCAAAAGAATTTGCAATTCAAAGACCCAAAACCATTGAAATCATTAAGAACATAATTTTACTATATTTATATATATATAGAGGGCCTTACAGAGAAAATGTGAGGCCTGGGGCAACTAATATTTTAGAGACCCTTCAAAATTTAAAATAAGAATGTAGGGAGCGAGAAGAAACGAGATTTTACTTATAGGACCAAAAACAGGACTCCGGAAGCAATTACTTATGAATCGCAGAACAAGGAAATCAGATCTAGATAGCACTTGGAGAGGTTAGATTCACTCTAGAACTGTTAGTATAATAAAACATTGTTAGCATAGAACTGACTGACAGGGAGCTGAGACTATTGGTTCTGCTGATTGCTGAGTGCTGCAATTGCTTTCATCACAGAGTCATCAAATTGGCACCTCATCCCTAAACTAGCTTATATTTTCGACTCATGGTATGCCATTTAGAAAAGTTTTTCTCGAATATTTTTTGGGGAATTTAACAGTAAAATTAAGACCATTCTATGAGCCATGACATCGCTTTGCCTTCTCATATTTTGCTTTGCCTTCTCATATTTTTGTATAACATATTGAGTTGCCAAGTTGAGGTCCCTAATATAGTGAGGCCCAGGTCATCTGCCCCTCCTGTCCTCCCTCTGATTGGCCCTGTATATATATGTGTGTGTGCTAGTTTGTTACTATTTTCATGTGTTATGTTTTACATAATTCAAATTTGAGAACAAATGTTAGTTTTGTTTTCTCAACTCTTATAATGACTTCCTTAATTTATCAATTATTAATATCTACCCTATAAAATACCAAGGTGTTCAATTAAAATTTCAAGATTTGTGAACTGTTCCATCTTATAAAAAGTTTGGGAACTGCTAATTTAGGGAATAATTAAACTGTATATTTATAAAGCAAGCAAAGGATAATTTTTTTAAAGAATTCCTAAAAAAATTATTATATAAATTACCAATATTTCAATCATTTTATATGGCTATTATATTTTAAAATGCATTGTTTTATTATGTATTTATTAGGTTATTAATAATAAAATTGCTCGTTTTCATTATTAGCATTTGTTTTGATTAGTTTCTTTTGCTAACAAGTTAACTCATAGAATCTCCACCTTCTCCTAATCTAGTGAGTGAGAACAGAGATTTGCATTTCTCAATATGAGAAATGGGTAGATTGTGAAGATGGTTGATTATTCATGTTATAAGTCATCTGACGCACAAATTATTTTACTTTGATTTTTGATATGTTAATCCAATATTCATTTTGTTGTAGATTATGCAGATAGAAAGATTATATCTACAAACTTAAATAAGAAATGGTTGTACTATATTCTAAGTTTTATAAAAACTTAATAATGTTCAGTATGGAATCAATTAACAATCTATCTCATAAAACTTACATCTTAACTATGTTCAGTGTATAATCATAAATAATTAACAATTAATTTGTCTCAGAATATTTACATCTGCATATATGTGTACAATTTGGGTGTCTTAAAATCATTTGGTGATTCACTTGAGAAGGTTAGAATTCTCCTAGTAAGATGATGAATTAGGCTATCCTTATTGGTACTCCACTTTCCATTACACTTAGAACCTGTGAGAACAAATCTGAATCAGCAAACACACAGAGGCTAAACTCTCCATACAGTAGCACCTTCAATGCAAGCCAGAGTAATCAATGGATGCAAGAATGTTTGTGCATACAATCCCTATCTAGTGCCTACACATCCAATATCCCCAGACTAGGTTCTAGCTTGTGGCTTTCATCCGTGAGGAGCCTTGGATCTGAGAGCACTGCACCTAGATCTTAGGATCTAATGAAACTATACATATACATTTTGCAAATAATATATGAGAAATGCTTGAATTATAAAATCTGAATTGTATTTTACATGTACTTCAGTATTTTCCTGTTACTAATTTTTTTCCATATATATCATTTTCCTTTTCCATCCTCACGAAAAATAATACACTGATAGTACACTTACAAATAGTTATAAAATCATTTATTCATATAAAATGATGGCATCCGCTATTATGAGCAATGAAAGTAATGTACGCATGCATGCACATGATAAAAGTGAGCCATTTACATGGGTTTTGCATCAAGATTTTGTTTTCTGCTATGTACCATAATATAGATTCAAATACCAGCAGTGGTATCCAATAAATCATATTGATCTGACCAAAAATCAAATTTTTATGTGATTTGATTTAAAAAATCATTAATTGTATATGTGTGTGGAGATAATGACGAATGTTGGTTTAGCACGAAATACATATATTGGTGATTATTTATCTTTTTAACATGTGTGTGATCAAGTATGTCAGCAGTATGAAATAGGTGGATAGTCGAGGTCATGTGAAAGTCTGAGTTCAAACACCCTATATATTACATATTGGAGTGCAGGTATGAAAAAGCCTATATTGTAGAAAAAATTTATATATCAAAAAGATATTTTATTTTTGTAACTAAACAAAAATTAGGAAATTTAATCATGGAAATATTTCTTATCAGTACTTATGAATCTTTTCAAATAAATATTTTAACTTTATTATTTATTAGTAACAAATACATATACAAGTGGGATTCTTTTATATATGTGTGTGCACTGCACATATTTCTAATATTTAATGCACAAATTAAAACCAAGAATTTATAAATTTTTACTTGAATGAAAAATTACAATTATACTAAAAGAAATTAAAACACAGAAAGTAACTTTTTCAATAATATATTTAAAAAGATGTTTTAAAAAGCATTATTCTTCATAATATAATAATACATTTAAATTTTATTTTTTTGTAATTAATAATCTTTTTAAGTAATGTAATATGTAATATAGGGTATATGAGCACAGACTTTCAGATGACCCATCACTCTCCACTCTATCTAATATCACTGATACACACAAAGCACACATATGCTGAAAAGATAAATAATCACCAATATACGTAATTCATGCTAAACCAGCAATCATCAGTTGGTCCAGATTATCATCTCCCACACATATATACCATAAGTGCTCAGATATATATTAAGATAGACAATCTTCCTACTTTAATGGACAGGCTCCAATCTACTACACCCTCCAACTCTTCAACCATCCATCCAATTGAAAATCTGATGATGGAATGCTCAAAGGCCACCCTGAGGCCGAGATTCTTGTCACACCCATGTTGACCTAAAGTCAATCTGAACCCCACATGTACAGGACATAATCCATTTAATACATGTGCAAGGATGGGCAGACATCTCTATAATGTAATAACTGAAAACAGGCTTATTATATACCTGTGTGTCTATATATGTAATATAGGGTATATGAGCACAGACTTTCAGATGACCCATCACTCTCCACTCTATCTAATATCACTGATACACTCAAAGCACACATATGCTGAAAAGATAAATAATCACCAATATACGTATTTCATGCTAAACCAGCAATCATCAGTTGGTCCAGATTATCATCTCCCACACATATATACCATAAGTGCTCAGATATATATTAAGATAGACAATCTTCCTACTTTAATGGACAGGCTCCAATCTACTACACCCTCCAACTCTTCAACCATCCATCCAATTGAAAATCTGATGATGGAATGTTTTTAGTAAATTACAATTTAATTTTTGTTCAATTATTAGACTACTAATAATTTTTAAACTATAATTCATTTCTCTCATTATTATCAAGTGATTTTTTTAAAATCTGGCATAATTATTAATCTGAGAAGATTAGGCAACCTAAGAGATCAGGCTAACATTAATCCCCCAAAGTACTGATATATTGCTGTGTATATATATTTTTGAGTAATGCAGATGTTTTATTATTAATTAAAAATGAAAATTATTATTGGATGATCTATTTCTACATATTACTTTTATTAAATATAATTTGTCCATTATACTTTTTTTTCCATATGTCAAAGCGTTGACCAGGAAGCGAAACCAGGCTAGCTGCTTGAAAGGCAGCTATGCTAACCACAAGGCCATCAATGCTTGACATTGTCCATTATACTTCAAACACTCTTTAGCAAAAATTTCTTATATACACACACACAATCTGACATTTCGACTGTCCTGCAGTCTTCCTCAGAGCTATAAAATAATGACAAATAAAATAAATAACTACATAAATAATACAATAAAAAAACAAGTACAAAATATAAATAATAAAATTTTAAAAAAAGAAATAAAAATAATATAAAATATAATATAACTCTGAGGAAGACTGCAAGACAGTCGAAATGTCAGATTGTGTATATATATACAATAAACAAAATTTTTGTTAAAAAGTGTTTGAAGTAAGATAAATAATTTGTATTTATATAAAATATTACAACAAAATAGAAGAAGTGGTAGAGTTAATGACATTTGTATACTTTTTTTAAACTTCATTCAATAACAAAATATCACATGATCTTCAATTTTATATTTTCAATTTAGTAAAATAAATTATCTCTAAATAAAAAATGTAAACAAAACTATATTTGGATTTATTTATTTTTTACATGTTTCAAAGTAAAATTTTAAAATTAATTTTTGAATACTATTATTTATAATTACATTTTCTAGAAAATGATGACATATCTATTTTTTTTTTTTAAAAATCCAATTCCAAACTGAATCGATGTTATATATTTGGATACCTTATCATTGCAATAAATATAAATGCATTGGAAAAGTTTCATTTAAGGATGCTTCATAATTGCACGATTGTAATACCAATCAATATATTTTTCAACTTGGTGAATGATATAAAATCACATCTTCAATGGATTAGATGTGTAAAATGGAGAAACAATGCAAGCCTTCATAAAGGAGTGTTTTGTGGTAAACTTCACCATGGTTTTCATCAAAGGACATTCTAAAGAAATGCAATGTCAATTATTTCTATTGGGAAGATATAGAATATTTTGGAGAATGACAATTTTAGCATGATATTGATGGATTTCAGAAAGGCTTTCTTCTGAAAAAATTAAAGTACAACATTATAAAATAGTTTGTAAAGAGAAAAATGGACCAGTATGTTCTATATATTGATGTATTTGTGACTCACAGATTGGTTTGTACAGTCACCATAAAACTCAACTCTAGAAAATTCACCCCACCACCCTTCCCCTTTCTTTAATAATCACATTCACTTATATAACATAGCAAATAAAGTATAAAAAACACACATTTTAATAAGTATTACATTTTTACTTGGAACATTTAGGCTAATTTGCTTCTAAGATTATATGCCTTGATATATAGGTTAATATCTCTTCTAGAAGGCAGTTTGGGTAATTAAAAATAAAATACTGTGACTAAGCAATAACATTTCATCATTATTAGTGGTGGCTTACCCATGATAGACCTCCCTCTTAACACAATTTAAAACTACATCATAAACCTTAAGGAGTCTAGTTAATATATACATACAGCATGCCTGTGCATAAAAAAATCACAGTTTACTTTAATGCTTTATTTAAAAACAAATTAGAATGACATTTATTTAAAATTATATCTGTTTGACAACCATATGGTTAATGAGAAAGAATGATCTTTTTTGGCTTTCACTTTTTGATTATCACCACCTGGCTCTCTATTAGATTACCTTTTTTGCTCCATTTCTTCAGTTTTATGCAGCTAAAAGCTGTTAACGTTATTGGAATCATTATTAACAGATGGCAACTTCCATTTCCAAAATATACTCAGATGATACCCTTGCCTTATTGTGATTTGTAGTGACATTAATTACTGGAAAATGTCTATTTGTTCTAAAAATTTAATAATATTTGCATGCTAATTAGAAAAAAAAATAGGAATGTAAATTAATGGTAGAAAAATGGCCATAATCAAAAACATGTCCCATGATAATATTATAATAAAAGATTTATATATATTATTGAATAAAAAATATTTCTCATATCTAAACTTTAAAATTGTAGACACTTCATTTAACATTATATACCAATTTGTTACAAATTACATTTCTTAAATAAAGCTTTAATGATAATTCAACTCTATTTACATCAATATTTAATGATGATGAGTTAATGAACTTGTCCATAAAAGATATCCCCTCAGTTCCTTCCATTATGCATTTGAAAGGGCTAGGAAATACAATATCACAGTAAAAATATTAAAGTGATATAAAACTATTGTCATTATTAAAAAATAACTTTATAACTTAAAATATAAAACAGGCAAAACTCACTATACATATTGCCACACACAGCAAGCTAGAGTAATCAATGGATTCCAGAAGGCTTGTGCATAAAATCCTCATGTAGTGCCTACTCATCCAATATCCCCAGAGTAGTTTCTGGCTTGTGGCCATCGTCAGTAAGAAGCCTTGGATCTGAGAGCACTGCACATAGATCTTAGGATCTAATGCAACCCTCGAGCAGCCACCTTTTATCTCCACTTAACTACTAAACTATGAGTCTTAAACTGAAAACACCTTAATGCTTTCAATCCAAGTCCATTAGCTTATATAGTCATATGGGTCTGAACTCAGTTCAGTACCCATACATTTTGATGTCTTTGGATCTTTAATAACCATAGCCACCACTATCCTATTAGGCAGGATTGGTTTTAAGCCAATAAACATCACATACCACTCAGTGCAAGCCAGAGTAGAAAGCTTGTGCATAAAATCCCCATCTAGTGCCTACTCATCCAATATCTCCAGACTAGTTTCTGGCTTGTGGCTTTTGTCAGTGAGGAGGCCACAAACCAGAAACTAGTCTGGGGATATTGGAGAGTAGGTACTAGATGGGGATTTTATGCACAAGCCTTCTGGCATCCATTGATTACTCTGGCTTGCACTGAGTGACAATACTGGATGGAGCGTTTTGCCTGTTTTAGTAACAGTTATAAGTAAGCATAAGAAATGGTGCTCATGTGATGTTTACTGGCTTAAAACATCTAATATTACATGAAAGAACAATCAAATTAAATGATAAAGAGAATTATTTTTTATAAGTTGAGATTCTCAAAACTGGGAGATTTAAAACTGTTATATAAATCCTTCTTTTGTAAAAAAAAAAAAAAATCATAAAAATGAAGTTATATATATACAATCCACAAAATTACTTGCTAGTTAATTATTCCACCTGTATTAAAATAATGATTTAAAGAATCTGGAAATTTCATATTAGAATGGATTGCAGACATTATAATAATGACTTGAGACAATTTAGAAATTGGAGATTAAGGAGACATATCTGTTTCCCTTTTACTTTTAATATGCAAAGGTTCCATTGGCTTTCATGCTATGATGTCATAGCCAATGAAAACTGTTAAGAAGAATCATGACTTCCTGTTAGCTACATTCTTTTTAAAAGAAGCTAGTCCATGTAAAGTTTTGTTATTAATACCATTGTTGATAACACAAATCATTCTAGATTGATTATATGAGAAAATATTACATTTTAAAAAAAAAAAAAGATTATTGACTGACGTTTTTGTGAACAAAAAAAAAAAAATTCCAGAGCTAATCATATACTGTATTATAAAAAATATATTTTCATTTAAAAAATAGGGTCATGTGATCTATGACTCTTATTTTGACTATTTATGTTTTTATTTTATTTTGAAATCTTTGGGGGGGGGGGGATAGTCCATTGCAGGCGTTACTAAATTTTCTTTCAGAATTTATTTTGAAGCTCTCCTTATTTTCTTTTTGCTTGGTCTCTATTTTCTGGATTTAGTTTTTTAATGTCCAGTTGTATTTTATGCTGGCTTTTACTTTTCATTTAATTTTTTTGCATCTGCAACGCTAAGTTATTGATATTTTCTGCTGATGCCTTTGTGAACTTTGTGCTAGCACTTCGCTGTTCAAATTTTGTGTTGTTTTTTTATCGTTTCTCTTTGTTTCTCTAGACATCATGATATACTTGGTTTACTTTATTTTCCAAGTATGATATTCCACCCTCCAGAACATTCCACAGTCTTTTATCTCAATTAGTCCTGACCTTCTTTCATTTCTATATATAATTCTCCTACTATGTGATTTTTGTATCTGCAGATAATTTTATTTCATAGATTATAAATAAAAATTCTAAATTCAGCGTCATGCTTTTCAAGGAGCTTTTAAGTATTTCCTCAAATTATCTTATTATTATATTTGTGCCAAGAAACTTTTTTTTTTTATGTTTCTATTTTTTTTTTTTTTTTTCAAGTTGTTCAGTAACAGACATATTTTCTATTTCTTCTGAGAATAGCTTTTTTTGGGTGGGACCTAATAATCATAAGTTGTTGTTTTTTAATACTAGAATTATATATATATATTTAATTGGTCTGTTCATACTTTCCTTCCACTTTATAGCTTTTCATATGAGAACCCTAGCACTGTCAATCTATTTTAGCTCTTAAAGATATTTTCCTAATTGTATTTTTATATTGGACTATTTCCATCATCTAATATGTGTGCTGAATGTCTTTAGAAAATTTAATTTTATTTAAATATTACAAATACATTCATACTAACACATTCAACTGTTAGTAATATCACAGCAAACAGGTTAGTATATGCACCAACTGTTAATAATATCACAGCAAACAGGTTATGCACTAACTGTTAGTAATGTAAACAGGTTAAATATATGCATAACATTTTGAGAGGTATTATTCTCCCCTCTTCTTCAGGCATTGCTGGCCTGACCAGTGACAGTACTAGCATGGGATTCGAACCTGGGTCCTTAGATTCTTGATTGATTATTGAAATTTTAAGGTAACGCTCTAACTAACTGAGCCATCCTGCCAAAGGCAACAGTCAGTAGAAATTTCATATACTTATCTATGAGGTTCCTCCTGATTTCTCCACTTTTTCCTAGAGCAAAGTTGATTAGTGGTTTCCATACTTTATGTATAGTCATACTAGGTTAGCTTGTGGGATTCTTTTGCCATTGTCATGTGAGCAGCTTCTTTTTTTTTTTTTTAAATAAAATTAGCTTTTTTTCCTGTTCTTGCACTTGGCATCACAAACATTTTATTACTGCAATCAGAGCTACATCTTATCTCTCACATTTATTATATTTTCCAACTATTAATCAATTTACTGCATTTTCTAATAATCTGATGGAGTTATTTTTCCAAACCTTCTATTGAAGGCATCACACGAATAGCATATACATAGAGTTGCCTCATTAAGCTTCACACTTTCGTGTCAAATGTAACAGAAAGGGGTTGTTATTTTATCAAATCTCACATTGAAGGACCAAATGTAACAGGACTGGAATCCCCTTTTACACTGCTATATAAATTTATATTTACATAAATTTACTTACTGGTGATGAATGAACATTATGACTAAATGTAGATTAATAACCTAATTAACTATGATGGTCAGACTGAGTATCCAGCCATATTCCTTGATTATCATTCCCATAAAAGAGTTAAAACCATCAGTTACAGTAAAATGATTATTAAAAATAAAATTTTAAATAAAGAATTGTTTTATATCTATAAAGGTTTTTGAAGCTAATGAATTCTAAAATTTTAGCATTTTACAAATATCCTTTAAGCCTTCGATAAAAGTTATATTTTTATATTCAATTTATTTTTTATGCTTTATGGTATTTCTTAAACCTGATGTTGTTAACAATGAACGCAGATGATGCTTTAATTTGTAGCAACTCATTGGGGAAAAATCACAATGAATACATAATACAATTGAGCATCATATCCATATGTAGATATGCATCATCAATTTGAAAAGAAAAAATAATATCCTTCTGGATTTGATTATTGAACCATCTGTAAAAATTACTATTCAAGATCTTTTTTTTTTAATCAGTAAGAAATTTCTTGTTCATATTATAAAAAAATGTGACAATAGACATGCTTAGTGAAACATTTCAATGTAATAGAACAAATACACTTGCATTTACTTGATACTAACTGATTTATCTATTTGTAACTTAAGATGGCTGTAAAAATCATTATATTTTTACTTTTTCATTACTATCCATATATTATAAAGAGAAAGGCTTTAACCTTTTTCACATGCTCCTTAAATATTTGTATAATATGCAAACAACATAGTTTTTGACTATAGAGGGACCTATCAAATCTCAGCACAAGATAGGGACTTTATAAAGATAAGAGCGGCCATCTTATTTTTAATCTAAAATCTTATTTATATAGGTCAATATGAAACACCTTGATTTGAGAACATGAAGATATTATTTTCTTCTGTATAATCAAAATGATGCATTAGTATCTATATATTAATATAGATAAATAATAAGGTAATTTAATAAAATTAATATTTGCAATTTTTCAAAAACCTTAAACTCAAACAATAATGAAGAAATTTCTGAAATTAAAAGAATAATTTTTATTCTAATAAATCTCTTAAAAAATTGTTTATTTAAATAGTTTTTTTAAAATCTACTTTCATCACAATTTTCAATTGGTTACATATTCAATCATAATAAAAATTAAAGTTTAACAATATTTTAAAAAATACAATATATTAAAAAACTATATTTTTATCAATATAAATAAAAGATAAAACAGCTTTTAAATGGTCAACTTCAAAGTGATCCAAGAAAATAATAAAAACACTATTTCCTTTAACAATTACATTTTGTTTTTTTATGAAGATAACATTTTCATATTCTTAATAAATATTCTTAATTTGTTATATGTATAAATAATATCAAAACTATGCATTGCCTTTGACAGAATAGTTTAAATGATCAGAGTGGTGCCTAAAAATTCAATATTCAAGGATCTAAAGGTGTTAAGTTCAACTCCTATGCTAGTGCTGTCACTAGTCAAACCAGCAACAAGGATGTAAAAATAATAATATCAATCATATACTTATTTGTTCTAACCCAGGGGTGGGCAAATGGCAGCCCGAGGGCCACATGTGGCCCACTAAGAGTTTTTATGCGACCCACCAAGACAATCAGAAAAATCACCTTCGAGATTTCCTTCCCATGTGCGGCCGAAGATTCATCTCGTATTTTCCACTATGATGGCCATGTCTATACATATGTGCAGTATAGATACGATGTGCAGTCCTTGAACTGAGATTTCCTTCCCATGTGCGACCGAAGATTCATCTCGTATTTTCCACTATGATGGCCATGTCTATACATATGTGCAGTATCGATACGATGTGCAGTGCTTTTCCAGTGCGATTTGATTAATTTCAATTTTGTCTTTGCATTAGCAAATATATACATTTCCAACTTTAGTGAAACCATAAACCCTCCGAAAAAATGTAAAATCGATAATGAAGGTCATGTTTTTAATGAAGAATAGACAAACAAATATTTCTTTGGTAATAAAGGGAATAAAGCAGTGTGTTTATTGTGTCATGAAAAAAAGGTGCGGCCCTCCACTAACCTTCACTTCCACAAAGTAGCCCCCGATGTGACCTTCGGCCAGCCTCTGCAGCCCCCGAGTCGAAACAATTGCCCACTCCTGCTCTAACTGATCAACAAAGGTTATGTAACTGCTTCTACTTCCAGAAAACCATACTGATATTTTCTTACACTGCAATATCTTTGTCATGAAAGCATGATTGGAAAATTTTATGAATGAAATCCAAATCAGTTTTAAAAGGATATATCAACATTCCTATCATAATATGGCAATAGTTCAAACATACGGATAATAGCTTATACTGTTACATTGGAATTGTTTTTCTCTGTGATAACGACAAAATTATGCAGGAAAGATTGTTATAACAGCCCAAATAGTATTTTGAACCATGTTCTGAAGGAAATGTGCAATACAATAAGTTTCCTATCATCATTCAAGTATTATTAAAAATATTTTTATTAAAATTATCCTCCATCTGTAAGATGATAGTAATATTTTGATCTGTTCTGTCCTTCGTAATGTGTATATTTTTATAATTCATATACTAAAGCCATTATAATTTCACAATAAGTGAATCTACTGTGAAATGTTGTATAAGTAAGTTTTTATTTACAAAATCATTTAGATCTCTGAATTTTATTGACAAACAATAATAAAGACAGGAAGACCAAAATTAGAAATGACAAATTTGAATATAAAAATTAAAACTTGTATTCAACACTACATTATTAGCTATTATAACATAATATTTTGTTTAGCAGGATGTAATAAGACATATTTTGTTGATCATGCCTTCTTATTTTTTAATCTTAAAAATGTGTGGAATTCAGTTGGTTTTAATGATTTAAATAAGTTAAAGCTCGTATAAAACATCATTAAATCATTTAAAAATCATGTTTTCATTCAAAACATTTGGTTTGCATTTTAATTCACAATGAAAAATTGAATTGCTTCTGTTTTCACTAATCTTGCCGCATGCTGCTATTTCAGGGTAAATGCTTTTCGAACAGCTCTCGATGGAGAACAGAGCAGACTTCACCAGGTTCATTGATCACCATAAACTGAGAATAGTTTTACACCTTTGCTTTAGCTAAAAATAATTATATATCCATTTACTATTAATATTGGATAGTTAGCTGTGATAGATGTGGGTGGGCTACTTGAAAAAAAAAAACTCTAAGACTCATTGGAAATTAAAATAGTCTTCAAAATATCAGCAATGTGAATTTGAGCATCAGGACATGGCAGGCAGATATGATAGCAGTGATAAAGGCCTTTTGTGGCAGTATAAAATTGTGCAAAATAAATATTTTGCTATTATAGAAAATGAATATATTAATAAAAAATATCAGTGGAAAAAAGTGGATACTTATTTGATACTTAAACAATTTCTGGAAGAAAAAATTAATAAATAATTATATTTAGTTCCTGGGTCAAAAGTGTCATTTTTGATGTTGAGCATCACATGACCTTTCAAGAAACTAAACATTCAGTAAAAAAAAAAAAATGCTAATGGTTTTATTGCTCAAGAGTTCATAAAAAGTTTGAGCGCCAGAATCGATCTCCGATCCCAAGTCGAACTCTCAACCAACTGCGGAGGATAATGCTAATGGCTTTATTGCTTGGGAGTTCATAAAAAGTTTCGAGTGCCTGACTCTTATCATTATTAATAGTTTGATTAAATATTTTAGCTTTATAAATTGTAAAATAGCAGTGATAAACTTTTGAGCGAAATGAAATTCAAAACCCATTTATCTAGTAGTAGACAGAAGAAGTGACCAAAGAAATTGGACAAATATAAAGTGAGATGGCAGTATAATAAATAATCTGAGATTAAAAAGATTAAACAGACAAAACTCTCCATACAGTAGTGCCATCCTGTGCTAACCAGAGTAATCAATGGATGCCAGAAGGCTTGTGCATAAAATCTCCGTCTAGTGCCTACTCATCCAATATCCCCAGACTAGTTTCTGACTTGTGGCCTTCGTCAGTGAGGAGCCTTGGATCTGAGAGCACTGCACCTATATCTTAGGATCTAATGCAAGCTCTCAGATCCAAGGCTCCTCGCTGATAAAGGCCACAAGCCAGAAAGTAGTCTGGGGATATTGGATGAGTAGGCACTAGATTGGGATTTTATGCACAAGCCTTCTGGCATTCATTGATTACTGTGGTTAGCACAGGGTGACATTACTGTATGGAGAGTTTTGCCTGTTTAATAACAGTTATGTGCTAGCATAAGAGAAGGTGATCATATGATATTTAGTAGATTAAAAAGATAATAGAAGTTTTTAAAAAAGACTGCTATTCATAAGATTCAACTTGAATCATGTTCAAGTATTTTTATCAACTTATATTAAATGATTTAGTGATTTGGCCTAAATATTGTTATTTACAATTTTTTCAAATAAATCTTGGAAATTTATTATATAACTATATTTTTTATTAATTATCTACAAACTAGTATTCTCAGATATAAAAGATTTTTATAGATGTAAATCACTTCAATTATGCCTTTAAAATATAGTTTAATAATACATATAAGATGATGATTATTATTATTATAAAAACTTAATATTGTAGTTGATTATTCGAAAGGTCTCATGATGACATTGAGAATGGCAATCAGGATCCTTTAGCTCTTGATTCTGCTCTCCTAATGCATTAAATTGTTCAAGATACATGAATTGTATCTTTGAAAATTTTGGTAATATGGAAAATAACTATAAGCTAAAATGTTCAAAAATCCGCTTAAAATCTGAATAAAGTTCACAATTTTTGTCTGGTGCACTTTCAATTATGTTAGTCATGACTAATATAACATTCAAAAGTGGCAAAAATTGCAAACTTTATTCAGCTTTTAAGCAGATCTCGTGTATAGTTATTTTCCATATAAATTATAACTATATATTATCTATTATTAGAAATGGAGGTGTTGATATTTCCAATAAACATCTGATGAGAATGTCGTATTATCAGCAAAGCTATTATTTTAGCAGTTTACTTACATAAAAAGGGATACTCAAACAAAAAGTTACATTAAGTTGCCACATGCCCTAGTTACAACTCTGGCAACTATCAGACATATGAACAAATTCCTACTTTTTAAAAAGATTTGGTTATTTTATTATAAAATAATCTTCATTCTTGAGTTATAAAAATGAGATTACTATCAGCTTGGAATCCAAGTTCAAAGACAAAGCCAAAAACTGCTGTAGTGACGTGACTATTGTAATATAATAATATCTGGTGTGTGTGGATTATGCAAGCTTGCACTACATGGTTTTAAGGAAAGAACTTGGAAGTAAGTATAAAGTAAACTTAAAAAGTCATATGTCGTTGCTACTGATATTTTTACTTATGGAAACAAATAAAAGACAATATGTAGTGCTATAATAATTTGCTTTGACCGGTTAAATGGTAAGCAAAAACAAAATAGTGTTTCATTATTGTTTGGTTTAAGTGCTTTTCGCTAAGAAATACTTCAGAGATAATGATCCTGTATTCTAAAAAATCATTTAAATTATTGTTAATGTTCAAACTTTCAACTGACTTGTTAAAAAATTGTGTTGCCAGTAATTCATATGGACAATTAAAATGTAGTAAACGGTGTTATCAAAAAATAAATAGGTGTGATTTTTTTTCCCCCCATATGTCATAGCATCGGCCGGGAGGCGAACCCGCAACATCCGTCTGCAAC
Organism: Epiperipatus broadwayi; assembly: GCA_028023455.1. Classification (NCBI taxonomy): domain Eukaryota; kingdom Metazoa; phylum Onychophora; class Udeonychophora; order Euonychophora; family Peripatidae; genus Epiperipatus; species Epiperipatus broadwayi. The sequence goes on from JAQFVV010006198.1 coordinate 30,759,770, forward strand.
AAACTGCTTGCTTGCAAGGCAGCTGCGCTGACCTCTCGGCTAACAACGCTTCGCAAATATGTGCGAATTTATATGTGTAAAAAATTTAGTTTTATAGTGATTAGTGCTACGACCAAGACCTGGAGTTCATATTCAAGCTAAGTGGATCTTGACATTTTTTCAAGTCATAAAAGAATTTACGATTTGTCTTCAAATAGAGAGCCAATTAACCAACTAGCCATGCAAACAGCGGTTGGAAGATGGGTGTCTGGCTATTCTTATCTAGAGAATAAAGCTTTTAATTTAATCTTGATGGTTCAGAAGAGTGTCCGATGTGCAGACCAAAATTAATCATTGTAATATGATATAGCTTTCACCATTGATGAAAGAATTGACATATTCCTATAGGCGTTGAACCCATTACAGTATTATGTTTTAATATATATGTGTAAACTTATAAGTGTACGTGTATTTATATAGAGAAACTTCTAAGTGTACTATCATATTTTCATCACCAGCTTACCATTAATCAAATAGTATAGCAATGCTAAAGTCAAAATGGATTTTACTTTTTAAACGCTAAATGTCAAAGTAAATGTCAAATTATTTGAAACATTTTAAATGATTAAAAAAAAAAAGAAAAAGAAATTTATATTAAAAAAAGAAAAGGCCGTACTTAAACTGTTTTTTTTTATTATTATTACTAAAAGAATACAAAAAAAGATTTATTTACAGTATACAGTATAGTAAGATATTTATTAAATGCAAATGTAACCCGTGATCAGGAAAACAATGTCTATTAAAATTAAGTAATCACAATAGCTAACAGTGTTAAAGTCATTCATGCTGCTAATAACAAGGAAATTTCTCGTGTATGTTTTTTATAACCCTGCGAATAATCCCTCGATACTATAATTAAAAAAAAAAACTCAATTAAAATCTCAATGCATATTATTTTTAGCCTTTCATTTAAATTATTTTTTTAAAAAAACATATACAGATTGTAAATTAACCCTCATACATCCGAAACTTTATATGTATGTGTGAATAATTCGATTAAAAACAAAGATCCTATGCAGCCAAAAAAAAAAAAAAACAACAATGGTGGTCGAGGGGTCAGCACAGCCGCCTTACAAGCAGTTGTCCCGGGTTAGCGGGTTCGCTTCCCGGCCGATGCTACGACGCATGAAAAAAAAAAAACAATGTAATAGGAATCTTTTAATCTGAATCAGTTATTTTATCACTGAGTTAAATTGTACAGGCAAAAAATAATCCAAAGATTAGTTCTATGGAGGTCAAGTGATCTTTGAACAGCATAAGTGACAGCTTGAGTTTCAAGCAGAAACTTTAAACTTTCAAATTCATGATCTCTAGCATTGTTTTAAACTATGCAAAGTTTAAATAACTAAATGGTTAGTTGCTAGAGTCATTTGTGCACTGTTAGTTAAGCCTCAATCCAGAAAATTTAGCTCTCTGACCACTAAGCTGAACTGCACGATATAACCCCTAATAACACTCAGTGATATGTAATCACGATTTTCTTAGAATATAATTTTAGTTAACATATTATACATATATGAATATATAACAAATTATCTATGTAATCAATATATTCTTTATTTCTATAAAATAACATGCTAGATGAAAACTGAAAATAGACAAGTGACAAGAAACTTCAAAAAAACCTGAGTACTAATTTTGTAAAGAAAAACTGAAAAATAGTTTTGAAAATAAAAGCATAAATAAGTATATAACAGATACAGAATTAATGATTAAAAGCTTTTATACTATGAACAATGATTTAACAAAGAATACTAGTTTCAATATTATATCTTAGAAAATTCTAATACCCAACAGCAGTGGTGACTCGTAACTAAAATTTGTTTTTAAGCCAATAAACATGACATGACACCTCCTCTAATGTTGGTGTATAACTGTTGTTAAAACAGGCAAAACTCTATATATTGCCATACACAGCAAGCTAGAGTAATCAATGGACGCCAGAAGGCTTGTGCATAAAATCCTCATTTAGTGTCTACTCATCCAATATCCAAGGCTCATCACTGACAAAGGCCATAAGCCAGAAACTAGTCTGCAGATATTGGATGAGTAGGCACTAGATGAGGATTTTATGTGCAAGCCTTCTGGCATCCATTGATTACTCTAGCATGCTGTGTGTGGCATGCGTATAGTGAGTTTTGCCTGTTTTAACTAAAATTTGTCAGGGTGCTGCTTCAAAAAATGTTTAGCCATTGTTGTGTAAAATGAAACAAGTATATAAAAAGAAAATTTATACCTAAACTTGATAAAATCCTAAACAAGTATTAGACCTGTTGTGATTGAAACTCTATTTCAGAAACAAATCTATAAACAAACATGAATTAAACACATTTATAATCTTCGCAAAAGGAAAAAAAAATATTTTTTTTATCTCATTATTACATAATCTTCCAATTTGGATAAAGGTGTTACTGTAAATCTTGCTTTTGCTGCTAATTTAACATTTTAAACTATGTTGTGATGTCATGAAATAACGCTGACACAAAGAAATGAATATTTCATTCCCATTTTGAGGGACATCAAAACGTTTAGTCCGCCCCAGTGATTGTTTATGTCCTAGCTCCTCACTGATAGCCATAGCTCGAAACCGGTCTGGGATGGGGATCATCATAGATAAAAGCTTCATGTATTTTCTCTTGTAGAATTTATCATTTAAAAAAAAGCTTGTTTAGAGCTAGTAGCAGGTTCTTTATATATTACATATTGGTAATACAAGCTATACAGGTCATGTGATATATGACTGATTTTTACTTGTATTGATTAAAATAAAAGTGATTATCATTATAATGTAAATACATGATTGTTTTTTTTAAATAAAATTTTAGGCCACCATTTGTCCGAAGATCCCATGCAGATGTTATTTTACGAGATCACAAAAAATAATTATCACCAGATGAATATGGTTATAATATTTCACAGAATGTCTAATATCAAAGGACCGTTTTTACTTACTAATACTCTAAATTGTTACAGTTCAAGCTTGATCCATTCATTTAAAGAATTAAATCCATTCTTCTTGTTTTACTTTGCTGCTTAGGGATTATAGAATGTACAGGTATAAAGAAAAAAACTCATTAAGCTTATATTGAATGTTATCAAAGATAGGGAGAGGGTCGGCACTTTCCCTAACTAGCATGCAGCTGTTTATCTTGGACATCGGGCATGCGCACAACAGTTCAAACACTATGTCATTGGAACTGTGAAGCATACAGTTCCATACAAGAATTTTGTAATTTTTTCATGAACTAGGAGATGGTTAGCTTAAGGAATATATATGCATTAAAAAAGAATTAAAGAAAAAACTCATTATAAGGTTATATGGGTACTACAGTCCTGCAGTGTCTATACACAAGCTACCATTGCCTAATAGCAACTAGAATAATATATTACAGCAAAAAAAAACCATTAGTGATCAATAGGAAAATAAAAAATTTGATAGCATAATTTTGTAAATCTTTTTTTAAAAATATTTTTTTATTTACATTCCTCCCCCCCCCCATCTGTAATATATTGTAACTTAATTTTCACCCACTTTCCAATTACCTATCAAGTTGAAACTTGCCATACATATGTATTACTGATGACAAATTTTTTTCGTTTAGAGTTTGAAAACAATTTTAGCAAAAAAAAGTTAATGAAAAATTAAAATTTTTAATTTTATGCAATTCAGTATTATATACAATACTGCCACCTAACAGTATTAAATCATATCTAAATTTTCTTTATTTCTAATTCCTAGAATTATACGAAGCTAAAAAATTGAAAAAAAATATGGGATTCAGTATTCTATACAGTACTGCCACCTAGAAAAATTAAATTGTATCTAAATTTTCTTCATTTCTAATTTTTGGAGTTATACAAAATTAAAAAATAGAAAATAAAAAAAAATTAAATAAAAATATTTATTCATAACAAGGACGTCAAAAAGTAAAAAGTAAATTTTCTTTAGTTTTCTCTAATAAAAATGTCATGTGATCATGTTTAAAAATTCATAAGATATATTCCCAAAGAATAATTTAAATATATTTGCAATTAATGCCACTTTGAATAAATTAATACTGACACAAAAAGGAGTTGTGATTATTTGGGAATGTAATGTAATAATTTATAAACATTATAGCCGCATTCTCATTCATTGAAAATTGGGAAAACAATATTTTTTACTTTTTAGTGTATTTATGTCAATAAAAGAATTTCTTTTAAAAAAATACACTTTTTAAATTAATGTTTTACTTGAAATTAATAGGAAGTACAGAAAACCCACAGCGAGCCATGTGTGAACTAACCACCAGCAAACATAAAATGCAGAACGAATCATCCACATTTTAGCCCTCATAAAATATAACTTATATGCAAAGTAAATTATTATAACTAATTAGAATGAAAGGCTGAGCTTCATATTTAATAACCTCTAAATATTAAGTCAATCTTCAGTAAATGTTATGCTTATATATGATCAAAGCTACAATACAAATGGCCCCTGCACATCCTACCTTCACCGACAGCCAGTTCACACACAGCTCTCTGGGGTTTTCAGTACTTCCTATTAATTTCATCTATATTTGTGCTATTAAAACATTTTAACTATAAACTTTCTAATTATAAAACTGATTTAAATATATAAATATTTAAATCAGTTTTATAAATAAGGCTATAATCTTAGTGCATGTGCCTTGTGTGCTTAATTTTATTACAAGAGAGACCTCTACAAACCTTAACACAAGATTCGACTTTATAAAGATAAGAATGGCTCTTATCTTCAACCTATTTTTTTAATTATATAAGCAAATCTAAAGCATTTTGATTTGGAAGCATGAAGTTAATAAATTCTTCATTGATTAATTCCACTATTTCTGTCACACATTATTGTTCATGAAATCTTTCGATTTACAACGAATCAATATTCAGATCTTAAATTTAAAAATATTTTGAATCAATTTAAAGATATAAATATTAATTCTTGTTAAGCGCAATGTTAGTACATGCACCTTGTGTGCTTAATTTTCAAATCTTAACACAAGATTTGTCTTTATAAAGATAAGAGTGGCTCTTATCTTCAACCTATTTTTCTAATTATATAGGTAAATCTAAAGCACTTTGATGTGTAACAGAAGTAGTGGACTTAATCAATAAGAATTTATTAACTTTACCCTCCCAAATCAAAATGCTTTAGATTTGCCTATATAATTAGAAAAATAGGTTGAAGATAAGAGCCACTCTTATCTTTATAAAGTCGAATCTTGCATTAAGGTTTGTAGAGGTTTCTCTCATAATAAAATTTAAGCACATAAGGCGTGCTGATATTGTGCTTAACAAGAATTAATATTTACAAATTTAAATATTGTGATTACTGCATTTTAATTGTAAATAAACTTGAATTTATATTTGTATAGTTAACAAATGAAAAATAAGATACTGTTGATTCATTATCCAAAGTTTATTTGTCACTATATGTGAAAACTTCCACTGCTCAACATCCTGGTGTTCCCAAGGGGTCTCTTATTTCATGCCGATTATTATTTTTTCCCAAAAATTCATTAGAAAGATAAATTCACTATGTGCAAGACTTATGTGGAAGGGCAAGACCATGGCCATTAGCCTAAGGGGTCTCCATAGGCACACAAAACTCAATGGACTATCAATGCATTCTGTTTTAGCCTTTTCTTTCCAGTGTACACATAACACCATCCTTAATCTATCCTGCTGTTTTCCGGAAGCATCATGCTTTACATCTGTTTCTCCTACAGACACTCCTCCTCATCCTGTGAGGAGTTGGTTGTCATCCTTATTGTTAAATATTGCAAAATTTATCCCTCTACCTATTCAGGTTAACTCACAGAAAATTATGTACTGGGATGCATACCATCTAACTAATGAAGAAATCACCCAAATCTCATCACTGTTAACCCTTTCCAATCATTCATTCATTAAAAAGTTTAAACGGTGGCATGTCGAACCGAAATTTATTGATTTTTTGATTAAATTAAACCTGAGTGCTCTGCCCATGTGACATTTTCTGGTCTATCATAGAGGGTTCTCATGCTTGAACATGGTCTGCCCTTTATATAAATGAGATGATGACACAATAATACATATTCTGAGCCATTGTACATCACTCCAATGGGACAGAGACTTTATTGCATCCATATATAAACCTAGAGTGCCTCTCCTCACTGGGACTGATTTCTAGCATATCCAACGGGATCTTTCCATCCATAAGAATCATAACTTTTCTGTTGTTTGCCTATTGGTCAATTAGGTGCACACTCATTTATGGCCATACATTGGTTGACCGTAAGAAATTATTTCTGACAAAACTTCAGGCCATTAGAAAGAGATGAAAAATTAGTTCCAACATACATCTACAATGCTACATGGAGCCTTGTAGCAATGGACAATTTGTGAGTGAACAGTTGATTTTTTTATGCTCAGACCATTGGTATTGGGTTATGTAACTTTTATTATAGTGTCTGTTAACAACATAACTCTGTTATTGCGATAATGTAATTTCTTTGAGGTCACAATAAAATTTCTTGATAAAAAAATAAATAAAAACAAGGTAATCTATCTTACTTATTTCATTGCCAAAACCATATAATATTAATATCATCTATGTTCTTGATTACTTTTTACAATGCTTTTTTAAAATCCACTATTGACAGTTTTGATTATCCCAGAAATCTTCTTCAGAACTTCTACTTATATTTCCAAATCTAATATTAATATCATCTATGTTCTTTACTACTTCTTACAATGCTTTTTTGCAACCCACTATTGGCAATTTCAATTGCCCTGGCAACCTTCTTCAGAGCTTCTACTTACATTTGGAAATATAAATAGAAGTTCTGAAGAAGATTTCTGGAGCAATCGAAACTATCAATTAAAAATTCTGAAAAAGATTGCTGGAGCATTGAAACTGTCAATAATGGATTTGTAAAAAAGCATTGTAAAAAGTAATAAAAAACACAAATGATATTAATATTATATTAAAAAATAAGATATTTATATAAAAGTAATTTGTCGAATTTTAAGCATGATAATGCATTATTAAATTATAAAATAATTTATAAAGAAAACAAAATTATATCATTCAATCAATAAAAAGTTTTGAATGATAAAAAAAAAGGGGGGGAATACTTCCTCATATCACTGATTAAACAGCAACTAATATGGAAATTCTATTAATAGAAATATATAACTTCTAACAAATGCACTTTATAATAATGTTTCATGATATGATCATTCAAATGCCCTTTACATATCAGAATAATAATAAAAAAAACCTTTATTCTGTACATATTTTTTTATTATCTAATGAACATGCCATTAATAAGCTTTTCAGAATATCCCCAACCCCAGACCGGTTTCTGCTACTGGCTTCCTCAGTGAAGTGCTAGGATATTCAAGCATTAGATTAAAAATACCATTACAAGCCCAGTACTTTATCTAATGGACAACAATTAAATAGAAAATCTAAAATTTTCAGACATTCATATGTCTTCCAATACAGCTATCTAACTTAAAGTCATATGGAACTGAACCAAGTTCAGATAACCATATATTAATAGCTTTAGCAATATAAAATCGCCAAAGCCTTAATAGCAAAAAATATAATTGCAAAGAAATCACGTCATATATCACATGACCTAATTTAACAAGCTTGTATTACAAATGTTATCTAATGAGCTATTAATATATGGTGTATCTGAACTTAGTTTGGTCCCATATGGCTATTTAAGTTAAATAGCATTGAAGACTTATGGATGTCTGAAAATTTCAGATTTTCTACTTAATAGTTAAACTAAAGTGTTGGGCTTGGCGTGGTATTTTAAATCTAATGCTTGAATATCCTAACACCTCACTGAAGAAGCCAGAAGCAGAAGGGTTGGGGATATTCTGAAAAGCTTGTTAAGAGCTATTGACAAACTCATTAGATAACATTTGTAATACAAGCTTGTTAAATTAGGTCATGTGATATATGACTTTATTTCTTTGCAATGATTTTTTATATATTTTTTGTTAAATTCACACTTTAGGGAATTTGAAAGTCTGGGTTCAAATCCCCTTTAATGACATCTAGAGTAAGTATATACATTATACTTGCATTTCAATATTATAATTAAAAAGTAATCTAAAATTAACAACTTCAGACCTTTTAAAAAAATACAAGATAATTTTTTAATAACCATAACTTTTTTTATGATAAAATTATTATCGAATCTGTCTCTTATATATAAAACAAAGGAAGATAAAAACAGTTTTTAAAATATCTTTTACAAACTAATACTAGGTAGTTAGTAAAGTTGGCTTTAGTATCTGACCAAAAAAAAATTCATGCTTGATTAAAAGTCAAAGATCTGCATTCAAACCCAGATTATAGGTATAATACTACAACTGCAAAACAAGATCATCAAACAAACAATGAAAATGAATGTATTAAGCTTAAACATAACAAACACTATATTAGGAGTAGGTATTAGGAATCCTGATTAGTGATGATTCTGAAATTGAATGTTCAGAAAATAGACATTTTACTGTATAAAGGACCTCATGGTATAGCAATTAGTGTGTTTTCCTTATCTACAATGTGAATTTTAAATCCATGTGAAACTTGGAAAATTCTTCAGATTCCAAGCATGATTTTCTGTTAGGAATTTCATTTATAAAATACTAATACTAATCATGAAAATCTCAGTATTTCTCTTAGCATCCAAGCAAAGTACGATAAATAAATTTTAAAAAAATCAATTAGTTCGTAAAAAGTTGGCACCAGAAGTGGCATAACTGGACTCATAGACTTTAGGTTCCAGATTTTGCTGCTAGTACAAATACTTATCCAACTTCATCTAAAAATAGCCAATAATACGAATGCTATCAATTGTAGAGACTCATTCTTCCCTCTCTCCAAAAACGGATGCTCTAATTTAATTAACATCGAATTTAAATAAATTTTAATATCTTCAAACATGTACAATTTCACTCATCTCTCCATTATGATTATAGTTCATCCTGCTATGTATATGAGAATGCCATAAGTCATCCAAAGTGCTAAGCCATATTTAATTTATAGAAATAACAAGCTTCTCTATAGTTGCATATGATCGCACTCAGGTGGTCTATAATATTGTCTGCCCTGAAAAATATTGTAAATCATCATATTATGGTGAGACCAGGGCCTCTCTGTCCACTAGGCTATCCCAACATACATACTCCTATAATAAAGCACTGGTGGACACTTCCTATGGTTCAGTTTTTGCACAGCACCGCACGTCAGCCGGTCACGATTGCCAACCTAGAGATCCAGTGATGGTTTGCAGAGAGCGACACGATCTCAAAAAGAAGATAAAAGAGGTTTACTTTATCACTAGAGATAATGATGCCATAAATAGAAAAGACTCTTGCTATAAAATATCCAGGAAATGGAATACGTAACTATAGCATTTGCATAAATTTACATCGCTCCTAATCAATTTCTTATCTATTTACAAAATAGCTATGAATATAAGGGCTCTGACCCTTGAAAGCGCTTAGCCACTTAATTAAATATATATTAAAATAATATATATATATACCTTTCCTTATTTGTCTTCAGCTTTGTGTGCTTGTACTTGTTAGTGCATTTTATATTTTGCACTTTAATTAAAAGTAAAAGATAGAAACATATAAAATTTTAAAATCTATATAAGAATATGGTTATTTAATTGTTTTCTCTTTTGAAGATTAATACCATGTTTAAATTTTATTTGTTTGTTTAGAAAATTGTTTCACTCTAGTACTTTTTTTTTAAAAAAAAAAAAGAATTTTTAAAAAAATGTTATAAAGGAATGCTCCTAAGATTGTTTCCATTCTTGTTGTTCCCCACAAACTATTTCTAACTTCCTGAATGTTAGGAAGGTTCCCATTTAATTTAAATATATTTCTTGATTAATATTAAAAATAGTCCTCAGATAAGATTATATCTATAGATACTTCTCTAGTCACACATGAAAATAAATCCATTCATTCCATCATAACACATCATAATTAATCTATGAAAATATTCAATTTCAACATACATTTTAGCTATCTGGGAAAGATGAAAAAATATTTAGAGGATATAATACAAAAATAAAAATTTTCTAAGTTTTCTATAAAAATATATGACTGGATTTAAATCCATGTAATATATGGGTAAGAGAATATATGGGTAAGAGAACAAACAGGTGTTACTGACCTCATTGAAAAAATTAAAAGACTGAAGTGAAGTTGGGCTGGAAATATTGTTAGAAGAGATGATAATACATGGACAATTGAAATCTTAAACTTGATTCCAAGAGATTGTAAAAGACCCAGAAAGAGACCACGTGTGAGATGGATGGATGAAATAAAAGTGTGCACGGGTGATGTGGAGAAGATATGCTAGAGATTGGAGATGAATTGAACTTCCATCCTGCAGTGGATTGATAATGGTTGATGATGATGAAGAACTTGGGTTAAAAATAAAAGATTTGCTTTTACCTGTTGAGGATTACTAGAGCAAATTGCTTGGCTTACCTAGTTATGCCACTGCTAACCCATTTCTATAATCATGACATAGAAAGAACCCCAACTCATTCATTTGTCTACCTTATAAATAATCCATGAAAATATTTAATTTAACATAACTAATTATTTGGGGAAATGAAATAATATTTGCAGGATATAAAGAAAATATGAAATTCTTCTAAAATATCATACCTATAAAAAAAAAAGGTACTTGCGGATAATTCAACCGATGACGTATTACCCTGAAGGCATATCAGTCTAATGTTGCGATTTTTAAGATAACGTCTCCAAGTGATCTGCGGACACATTTAATCGCTAAAATGTGTCCGCAGATCACATGAACACGGCATGTTAAAAAGTGCAAGATTAGACCGATATGCCTTCAGGGTAATACGTCATCGGTTGATCATGTGATAAAAAACATAAAAAACCAAAAATGTGATGCAGGTCACGAGATAAAAAAGAAAAAAAAATGGCAAAAATATAAAAATAAAAACATAAAAAAAAAGACAAAAATGTGACGCAGGTCACGTGATAAAAAAGAAAAAAAACTGGCAAAAATATAAAAATACTTGCGGATAATTCAACCGATGACGTATTACCCTGAAGGCATATCGGTGTAATGTTGCGATTTTTAAGATAATGTCTCCAATAGACAGAAAAATCAAAAAATTTCCCAATCCTCTCTCCGAATTTTAAATCTCGTGGGTAAAAAAAAAAAATGACTTTCTGATGGATTACTTATGCCAGTCACTTCGTTGCCATGACAACGTTGTCATGCAAAAAACATCGATGTCTATCGGAAGGGAAATCGGTAGGTCAAATACGTCATCAGTTGAAAAAAAAAAAAACGGTTGGATTTAAATCCATATATCTTAGGTTAAAAATAAGAGAATCTTTTATTTCCAAGTAAACTCAATGTAAAATTTCTACTAGAGCAAATTATTTAGTTTAAAGGCTATAAATAGTAATTATTTGCTTAGAAACATCATTGCTAAAACATTTCTGTCATTACATGGTAATTTCCTCACTCATTCCTTTGTTTACATCGTATTACAATGAGCTTATATATTTATTTAATGGGGAAGAGAGAGAGATGATTATTTTCAAAACCTGTTAACCACTTATAAAAACTCTATCTAACCATGTTGCACAGAGACTTAAGTTTTAAAGAAGTTAAGAGCTATACTAAAAATAAATAAAGATTAATTTATGCAGCAAAATCCAAATGGGAATCCAAATCAAATGTGTGACTTAAAAAAACTACCAAGTATAAAAAAAAAAAAAACATTTACCCAAGACTTACAACCTCACAAGTTATCATGTACCATTCCTGTGCAATGCTCCTGGATACCAAGTTAAAAAAGAAAATATACTTAAGCGGTTTCTAATGCATATACTTAAATACTTTAAAACATGTCAGATGCTGAACTCACGCTACTGATGGGTTCCACAGGTGCATAGTGGAATAATTTTTAGATATGTAGAACCAACTGTGAATATCGAATACACAGTGCCTGACCAAGAATCTCTAATGCGGTATATATGAGGATGGTTCATAAAAGACTAGGTACTGTTTCCAATAAAAACACTCTTTTAATTCTGCCTCTTTTTCTTCTTCAATCACTTAAATTATTGAAGAGTCCAGTTATAGGAAGCTTCTCGTGCCACTGGACATCTTATAAGAACTGTGATAAAGATCATTTCTGACTCCAATATGCCTTTTTCTTTTTTTTTTTTTTAGCTCAAGTCCTCGAATATTAAAAAAGCAATAATGGGTGCAGACTAGTATGCTGATAGTCCTTAGTTGTGATCTTTGCCTGCGGCAATATAATAACTAATAAGTCCATTTGAAACTAAATTTAAGTGAGATAGGTGTTTCAGCTGGAAAAGATTGTATCTTTATGCATCTCTATTTAGAGATTCCTGTTCACCATAGAAGTGGAAGAGCCTAGAAAATGTTCTAAAAGTGGTCTATCTCACATAGTCTGGCTAGGTTGTCGTGTTTGGTAGATTCCTCATTTTAGTGGTAAAAATAATAAGAAAAAATATCAGTAATAGTGATGCAGTAAGTAAAGTTAAGTATCACCAATATAAGTCATTTAATTTTCTAAATATGGGTACATGGAGTGTGCAAACATTCCTTAATGCAAATTCTTCAAAACTAAAAATAGAGAATTGCACTTGTGGTTAAAGAACTATTAAGATTTAAAATTGATATAGCTTCTTCTAGCAAAACTTGTCTCCCAGAGGAATAAAATTTATTAGAACAGATGAATAGATAGATATAAGTTGTTGTTTTTTTGCTTTGGAAAGGTAGATCAGTCCATGAAAGAGAATTGCATGATATTGGATTTGCTGTAAAATCTAATTTATCTTCTATTATTGGAATTCCTTGTCATATCATTAGCTTAAAACTTGCATTGCATGATAGTACTAGAGCTAACTTTATCAGCAGTGCCTAGGCTCCAAACTTAAGATTCAGAGAATTCAGAGAAGGAAGCACAACATATAAATTGGCTATCACAAACATTTAGTTGAGGCAGAAAAATGAACACATCAATGCTCAAGAAAATGGCATTTAATAGTTTATATTACTTTAAGGAGTCAGAATACAAGAAAAGTTCACACATGAGCACTCACAAACTCAGATTGTCAGCAAGATCATAGATTAGTTCACTCTAAGATCAAAATGACAGTTGCATTAAAAATAGATATTCCAATTATATTTAGAACAAAATTGATGACATTAAGTAGAAGAATCTACGATACATACTAAATTTCCAACAACTATAAACACTAAAATTGCCAATTTGGAAATTCTGAACTGTCATATTACTGAAGCATAGAATTCTCTTAAGGAGTGTAATAATGGATATAAATAAATCTATTCTTGGGTTCATGTTTAAAAAGAAGCATCATGAGTGGTTTTTTACAATGATCATATTATTTGTGACTTAATTACAAAGATATATGTGGTATTCTCTTATTGGTTTGTGTTTGTTCCCATTAACATAGATAGTGGCAGTTAATTTCCATTTTTAAGCAGATAGGCATGATGTCCCTGAATAGTCCTGAATCTGTTGGTGAGACTCCAATTGCACTTAGAAAGATCAAATTCAGATGGCTTTATTGTTGAATTATGCTATAATTCTTTTTTTTTCATATGTCAAAGCATCGGCCAGGAAGCGAACCTGGGACAACTGCTTATAAGGCAGCTGTGCTGACCACTCAGCCACCAATGCTTGACATATGCTATAATTCTTCAACTGTAGATTTTTAATTGAACAACCTAAAAAAATGTTAAAAATAAATTTTGATTTTAAAATCATCATTCAAATGGTAATTTTTTTACTTAATTTTTATTTATATTTAGATTACACCTGGGTCTCATTTTACGCGATAGATAGATTCCTCAGAAAACACGCACAAATGAAATCGCGCAAAAATAGACGTAACTTACATTAAAAAAGGGGGGATGCGGTCTGTGATTTTTCAAAATTCGCGTAAAAGCAAAGCACCAACGTAAAATTACTTTAAAATCCGCGCAAAAAAAAAATAAGGAAATAAAATATGACTAATAAAAAATTTCAAATTTGAAAAAAATTGATACAAGACAAACTTTTTTTAACTATAATATTTAATCTTATTCAAAATAATATATTTTTATGCATAATTTACAGTACAATAATTTACATTTTTTTATACACGTTTTAATTATTATGATTTTCTGGTGACAACATAATTAGTAATTAATCTTTGAGACAATGATTTTATTAATTGTTTACGAAGTTCGTGATATCCAGACATACAACCATTTAGCTCTCGTTGGAATTTAAGAGCACGTTAATGATTAGTGTCATTAATAAGAAAATAATAATTGATTACGTTCTTTTTTAAAAAGCAAAAACAGAATGTGATTTAAAATGCAAAATTAACACGCACAATGTTTGAACAAATTTACATTATAATCTTGTAAAATTTAATGTGTGTATACATAAAATGTGGAAATCATGATTTTAATTTCATTATTGCATAAAATCTTACTATTATAAAGCACTGAACATATTGAAATTACTAAGATGAAAGTTGAATTCTAATAATGTGCTATTACTTTCAATATAATGTAAGTGCACGAAATTTATTATTTAAAGTAATAGCGCATTATAGGAAATCGACTCCCAGTGAAACATGAATCACATAACTTCAAAATTGTGTTAAATAAGTCCGCATAAAAAGAGACCCAAGTGTATATTAGTTTAAGATTATCGATACATGGTTTGGTACAATTGGTAAAGCATCTGACTTGGGGAATCAGGAGGTCCCAGGATCGATTCTGGCACTTGCAGGTCTGGTACTTGAACTTCTTATAAATTCCTGAGCAATAAATCTATGTGTCTTTTTTAACCCTGGGAAATTTGGAATAATTGGTAAAATGTCCAAGTTGGGATCAGGAGGTCCCAGAATTGATTCTGGCACTCACAGGTCTGGTATTTGAACTTCTTATGAACTCCTGGAGCAATAAAGCCATGTATCTTTTTTACTCTGGGCAATTTAGTGTAGTTTCTAGCCACCTTGGGATCAGAAGGTCCCAAAATTGATTCCAGCACTCGCATATCTGGTACAAAAACTTCTTATGAACTGCCAAGAAATAATCCATATTCCTTTTTCTTTTTAGTATAAGATTCAATTTTTGAAAAATAAATATCAAATTAAAAACAAACCACAAATTCAATGTGTGTTTGACCGTAATTTAAAATTTTATAACTTGCGATACATACTTTAACATATCTCCATTTATCTGGTTTATCTTGTAGATGCCAAATAATTTTTTGATGAGATTTTAGGATATTGATTAAATTGAATTGCTGGTGTCATACCTAACACTGAAATATACTTGCTGTTCAAAATAATTGTGCTAGCAGCTATGCTTCTCTGCAACATAAATTCCAAGGCTGCTTGATGAAAAAGTGTATAGCTCTATTCTAAACTTGAATCCAGATTATAAATAGGCCAATTTAACAACTACAACCACAAGTCCTGCCTTCAGTATAATCTATATTTCAAGTTATTAAAAATTACATTTTCAGTATCTATTATTTTGCTAATGTTATGTATTTCCCAATGACATAAATTTTTTTAAAGGTACACATGTGAATCAAGCTACTGACTGATGAGGGCTTTGAGGCTGAAACTATTCTGAAACTATGGATGCAATAGCTCTGCCATCTGTTGTCATTTGTTTGCGCAAACTTATAATAGATGGCTCTGGAGCAGAATGAAAATAACTGCTCCTAAAAGCAATTTTTTGCACTAACATATTTCAGAATGATTCAATTTAAAATAACTTTGGATGGCATGAATAAATTTTAGAAAATTTTAATAGTACTTGTATAATTCAATTATAAATAATTTCCTTCTTTTCTGAGCTAACGTAATATAATACACGACTGTTAATGAAAATATCCACAGAAAAGATAGTTTTTTTAAAAAAATATTCAGCTTTATTCCTGTCTAGCATGCTTTCAATATAACATGTATATCATATTTATGGCTTCCTTTTCTATGGATGTGTTCATTAATAGTCGTATATTACTTATATAAATAACAGTCTCTTTTTCATTAAAATTTTTTTTATTTTTCTTAGTACAAAAAAAAATAACATGAATAAAAAATAATTATTTGATTTGTTCTTTACAACAACATAAGAAAAATTACTGCATATATATTTAATATGAAAAATTTATCCGTAATTGATCTCCTGAAAGTTTAAAAAATATGAACTGAGCCAAAAAAAAAATCATTTATAGCAATCATTATGTCAAAAATTTGCAATGTTATACAAACTTCATATCATAACAAAATATACATTAATTATTATAAAGAAAATTCAATTTTTTCCCAAAAGAAACACTAAAGAAGAGTAGGCTTATCAATTGTTGGTTGCTGAAAGTTTAAGATTTTCGGTTCTAGTTTTATTCATTTAAATAGCCATTTTCTGACCGATAATCGAATGGTTGGCAGGATTGACTATGAGTCAGCTACCTGAAAAAAATAATCTTAAGTTGCTTGTAGCCTAAAAAAAATCTCTGCTTATCCAACCTACATGTGTATCCCAGTTTTTGTTTTTTTTTATGTGTCAAAGCATCAACCAGGAAGCGAACCCGGGACAACTGCTTGTAAGGCAGCTGTGCTAACCATTCGGCCA
Source organism: Epiperipatus broadwayi (assembly GCA_028023455.1). Classification (NCBI taxonomy): domain Eukaryota; kingdom Metazoa; phylum Onychophora; class Udeonychophora; order Euonychophora; family Peripatidae; genus Epiperipatus; species Epiperipatus broadwayi. Next base: position 30,776,541 of record JAQFVV010006198.1, read on the forward strand.
CCAACGTTTAAAAGTTGTTAAAAATTACTAGAAATAAAAGATGGGATCAAGATTTATGTCTATACAATATCTATAGAATTATTAAGTAGAATTATTAAAACAAGAATTACAGTAACTAATATTTATTCATTTAAATTTTAAATTTGACATGAAATAAAAAAGTTCTAAAATTCTTATTCAGCACATGGATTTAGAAAGATAGATAATGTATTAAGAATATACAAAATCTGGATATTCTAAATAATTAGAAATATATATATATGAACACACACTACACTTTATAATATATATAAGATGGGTTATTCTGAATCAGTAATTAATAAAATAGCTTTCTTGGAAGTGAAAGAGGAATCAAAACACATTACATAAAATATACCATAAATAGAACCATTAAGTTCAAATTAATATTTAATTGTAATTAAAATTGTAAGAAGGTTTTTGGCCTGCATTAAACAAACACAAAATAAAGAACAAAATCAATAATGAAATATTATATAAGTATCAATATAATTAATTATTGATGTGCAATATATACAGAAAATTATGTAATTTTATTCAAAATGCTTAAAACTTAGACTGTATATTTTAATATTTAATTAACCATTTTAATATTTACATTAGAATACAATGGTCAATCATTCATAATATTTATGTTTTATATATATATATATATATGCATACATATATTATTTAAATACAATAATTTTTGGAATAAGAATTACTATAAAAGCATTATCTGATATATATATATATACTGTATTAATAGAACTCCATAAAATGTGATAAAAACAGCTAACAGTTTTATTGCTTGTGATCCATAAGAAGTTTGAGCACCAGAGTCAATCCTGGGATCTCCCAATGATAAGTTAGAAGCTCTATAAATTGTGCCAAACAGCACAGGATACATTTGTAAACATCTGAGAGCCAGAATCAGTTCTGGGGCCTCCCTAACCCAAGTTGGAAGCTCCCGTCAACTGCACCAAACAGCACAGGGCACATTTGTAAACATCTGAGCGCTAGAATTGATTCTGGGGCCTCCCTATCCCCAGTTGGAAGCTCTACAAATTGTGCCAAACAGTGCAGGGTATATTTGTAAACATCTGAGTGATAGAATCGATTCTGGGGTTTTCCAATCCCAAGTTGGAAGCTTTACCAATTCCACCAAATAGCACAGGGTACATTTATAAACATATGAGTGCCAGAATCGATTCAGGGGCCTCCCTATCCCCAGTTGGAAGCTTTAACAATTGCACCAAACAGCACGGTATATTTGTAAACATCTGAATACCAGAATCGATTCTGGGGCCTCCCTATTCCAAGTTGGAAGCTTTACCAATTGCACCAAACAGCACAGGGTGTATTTGTAAACATCTGAGTGCCAGAATCTATTCTGGGGCCTCCCTATCCCCAGTTGGAAGTTCTACCAATTGCGCCAAAGAGTGCAGGGTGTGTTTGTAAACATCTGAGTGCTGGAATTGATTCTGGGGCCTCCCTATCCCCAGTTGGAAGCTCTACAAATTGTGCCAAACAGTGCAGGGTACATTTGTACACATCTGAGTGTCAGAATCGGTTCTGGGGCCTCCATATCCCAGTTGGAAACTCTATCAACTGCACCAAACAGCACAGGGTACATCTGTATATATTAACTAAGTGCTGGAATTTATTGTGGGCCCTCCCTATCCTCAGTTGGAAGCTCTACCAATTGCACCAAACAGCACAGGGTACATTTGTAAACGTCTGAGTGCCAGAATCAATTCTGGTGCCTCCCTATTTTGGAAGCTCTATCAACTGCACCAAACAGCACAGGATACATTTGTAAAAATCTGAATGCTGGAATTGATTCTGGGGCCTCCCTATCCCCAGTTGGAAGCTCTACCAATTGCACCAACAGCACATGGTGCATATCGGAATAGATTCTGAGGCCTCCCTATCCCATGTTGGAAACTCTATCAACTGCACCAAACAGCACAGGGTATATCTGTAAACATCTGGGTGACAGAATCTATTCTGAGGCCTCTCTATCCCAAATTAGAAGCTTTACCAATTGTGTCAAACAGTACAAGGTACTTTTTTTTCATATGTCAAATGCAGTGACCAGGAAGTGAACCCTCTGGCTGCTTGGAAGGCAGCTATGCTAACCACTAGGTCATCAATGCTGGCAAGGTACATTTGTGATCAAAATATTACAGTAGAATCATGTATTTTATTAACAAATGAATGTGCATAATCATTACAAGTAATGATAGAAATATATATATAGGTAAATTATAATTTTTATACAACTAAAATTATTTGCTTATTTAAAAAAAAAACTAACTACAAGGTAATGACTAACTAAATATTTAAAAATTAATAATATTTTTCAACAGATTATTAGCAGAAAATAAATTGGAAAAAAACATTTAATTAGTGCAATACTTGAATAAGATAAACAATAGCTAAAGTTTTTATATGCATATAATTTTATGGTCAAGGGATAACTACCAATAGAATAATTGTATAGATTTTTTTTCTTCTAAATTTAAAATAACATTTTAAGAGATCGAAAACGCAATGTATGGGTAAGAGAACAAACTGGTGTTACTGACCTCATTAAAAAAATTAAAAGATTGAAGTGGAGTTGGGCTGGACATATTGCTAGAAGAGATGATAATAGATGGATAATTGAAATTTTAAACTGGATTCCAAGAGATTGTAAAAGACCCAGAAAGAGACCACATGTGAGATGGATGGATGAAATAAGAAAGTGCGCAGGGGTGATGTGGAGAAGAGAAGCTAAAGATCGGAGAAGATGGATTAAACTTGGAGAGACCTTCATCCTGCAGTGGATTGACAATGGTTGATAATGATGATGAACTTTTTAAAATAAAAACATTTTGTAAAAATAAGTTTATATATTACACTTCATTTATACACTTTTTTTTTTCAATCTATGTGTGAAAACTGTGGATAGCAGCAACATTTATTAATAAATTATGGTGAATTAACGATCAGAAAAAGTATATTATTAAACAATAAAAATAATCCAATATTTAGTCAGTAAAACTCAATGAAGAAAACTAGATAAAGTAATAGAAACTTATTCATGCTTAAAGTAATTTATTTATTAAATATTGCTACAAAACTATAAGGTCAAAGTTCAAGTGGACCATACTGGCTTATCAACTTTATTTACTTTTTTTAAAAAAGATAAGATAAAAAGAAAGTTTTAATAGTTGCACTTTCAAATGCAATCATGTAGAAAAAGAAAAAATTAGCTATTAGTCAATTAATGTAACTTCAGAGTGGTCAGTTAATCAAGTCAGTGATTGGCTCCCTCTAGGCACAATCTAGAGTTGTAATTGGCTACAGAATTATACATGGAATTTTCTTCCTTCTGATGGAACTCTATATAATTTTAGCTTTTTAAAACAAGGTTAATCATGAGCCAGAAGAAGAATAAATACTTTTATTTACTGTGCAATACTAAAAAATTAAAAATAATATAAGAATTATTTTATAATAAATGTTACTTACTATGCACTAAAAAGCCAAAAAATAATTCTTTGTTCAAATACAATTGGGGGTTTTTATATTTAATTTGAAATAAAAGCATGGGATGACTAGTAAACAATTAGTGATACACTAATTATAGACTCAAGCCTGAGAAGTTACAAAGAGTCAGTTATGATCATTGTGTAAGTTGATGAACCAGTTACCAGGGCTGCAGTACAATCATAAAAAATCAAAGATATATATCTCTACTGACAAATCCAGAGTAAATGGATCCTTGGTTACTTTTTTGAAGAGCATATTAACCATTTTGCCTTCAAGCATCATTCCAAAAACAAACATAATCATGCCTATCAATAAGATTGATTGCAACAGAATTTATAAATACTTTGCAAATAACAACAACAACAAAAAAAAAAAAAACAGTTTAAATTGAATAAGAAAAGTTATACAATTGCAGATACAATTGGTTTTTTTTTAGAAATGCCATGTATGGACTATAGACCTTATCCAGCTTTCTCCCAAGGAGTAGTAACTAAACACAAATCTAAAGCTGTCATATTCAGAGAATGAATCATCTCTCTTTTTTTTAAATAAATCACATACTGTCTAATGCTATAATTCTGTATTTATATTGTCTTTTCGTCAAAGAAAACATCAGTTACTCTTTTTAAATTTGATTCGAATTACTCTTGATATATTTGCCTGTCATATTTCTACTATATACGCAATCTTAACTTTGGGATTTGCTTATATTTATCCATTATGTTAATACTTATTACTTACATTTCATGTATGAATACGAGAGAAATTGTGCAACTAATCTTTAATTTGCGATAGCAAAAATTAAGTTTCTGAAGTGAATTCAAAGTAAAATGATCAGAAAACTGGGTGGAATACTTTGATAAAATTAACAGGCAATTTTAAATTGATGAAAACAGCAATTACTGAAAAGGACTGTACTTTACTCCTCTTAAAGTGGGTCCTGGTCATCAAAATCACCAAAATGCTAACTTCCAATGCACTGAAAAAAATTATCAAATTGACTTTTACAGTAGTCTATCTAAACCTTTTCTTCTCAACTGGCCAAAAAAAAAAAGGTTATGGGGGTTTCTTTGGAAACAAAATAGAGATGCAAATGGAGGCAGCTGAAAATTGACTGACATAATGGCAAAATTAAAAATGAAGCTCTTGTTTCTGAATTACCTTTTAAATGAGGAAACTTTTTTTAGTAAACAAAATTAGCTACCATAAATTTTTATCAGATGCAATCTATAACTGCAGACCCTATAAAGTGAACCAAACCACAATGTAAGCGACTTTGCTGTTTCACTCTTTTTAAAATAGTGAAAAAGAACACAGTTTAAACAATCAAGGTATGGTCTTAAAAGCAGGATGTAGATAACTGCTTAAATATCAATATCAGCTGAACACTGTCATAACATAGGTCTATGGTGCTATGCTCAGGCTACTGATAGTCTTTATAGAAAGTGGATAAAAATGAACAGGCATACCTGACCAAGAATATTCCCTACTGCATTGTAAGATAAGATATTGATTCATCTAAGGTTAGATATTATTTTCACTATGAATAGTCGGATCTGTCTCCCTCTTTTCCAGTGTTGGGACCAGTCATCATAAACCTGTCAGTCCATCTGTTATCTCCCTATAATAACTGATGTTGGAATTGCGTGTGTGCGTGCATGCAACAAACATTTTGATCGTTTTTAATTTCATAGTCAGTTGCTCCACTCAAGAAAATTATTATAAAAATTAAACTAATTAATATTCTAGAAAAATAAGTCAGCATTAAAATGATTTCAGTCAGATGATGAGACAAAAATACCAAAAAGCAAAACAGGGGTTAGAAGTTTTCCGAATTAAAGAGAGAAAAATAAGTTTGGTTGCAGTTGCCGATCTATGTTTTGGATTACATTGTTTTAAAAAAGAAAGTGTTGGAAGTTATTGGTTCTGCAATGATCATTTCATAATGCATGCTAATCTAAAGATGGGGTACATCTATGAGAATCTCCAATATTGAACCAATTACAATTCATCTCAATACATTGTGCACTATCTCACACACACTAAGAATGAAAATTTAAAGATTAGTTATGTGGATATTTTAAAAAATTTGGAACCTTGTATAGTGGATAATACTTAGCTGTAACATAAAACTGTGTCAGAAAATTAGATTATTTTAAGATAATAGAATTGCGATTAACAAATAATTAAGAAATACATCCAATACAAGCACTTACAAAATTATAAACATACTTTCTAGTCATAATTTGTATGCAAAGGTATATAAATACTATCATCTCCTTAAATGTAAAAAAAAAAAAAGGCCATTAGTAATCTATATCAGAGTATTAAAGATTAAAAGGTTAAACAAATGGAATAAATTATAATTGTACATTAAGTACTCTGCCTGAAGAGAGATGATATTACAAGACAAAGATATATTACAAGTCTTTTGTGCAGTTACCATGAAAAACTGTGGAATATTTTTAGAAAATTTAGAATACCAAAAAATTTCATATTCTTATAAAAAAAAACTCTATATGGATCTAGAACATATAGTTAAAACCCAATCAGTTTTATATTGGTAAAGGAGCTTTTCAGGATTTCACATTGTTGTCCTACCTTTTTACATATATGCTAAACATGTAATGAGAAAAAATGTGAATTTAGGATCGACGAAAGTATAGTCAATCTTAGATATAATGATGTCATCACCTTTATAGCTGAAATACAAAAGTTATTAATATTTTCATTATGAAAGTCAACGAAGAGAGCAAAAATATAGGATTATGGTTAAATTTCAAGAAGACAAATATTATGATAACAGGTAATGACTTCAAAAATGATCATGTAGGCATGAGAAATGGTTGACAGTTTTTGTTTTTTTTGTTTCATTCATCAATAAATCCAAGTAATTAAATGATATTGAAAAAATTAAAAGATTGAAGTGGAGTTGGGCTGGACATATTGCTAGAAGAGATGATAATAGATGGACAATTGAAATTTTAAACTGGATTCCAAGAGATTGTAAAAGACCCAGAAGGAGACCACATGTAAGATGGATGGATGAAATAAGAAAATGTGTAGGGCTGATGTGGAGAAGAGAAGCTAAAGATCGGAGAAGATGGATTAAACTTGGAGAGACCTTCATCCTGCAGTGGATTGATAATGGTTGATAATGATGATGATGATGATGAATTAAATGATAAAAACCTAAAAAAGATTTATAGATATAAAATTGTTCATGCTATGATATTTCCTCTGACTCTCTGTGGATGTTAAAGTTGGATACTGAAAAAGAGAAAAATATAAATGCTTTTAGAATAATGATACTGACACAGAATTTTGAAAATTATTAGGCTAAGAGAAAAAATGAAGAAGTAAATAATTGATCAGAACCCTATTTAATCATATCATGAATCTATTTCATTAGAAAAGCGAATAATGCTTGAAAAAATTGGTGATGAAAGAAGATGCCTGACGATGAAGTGATTGGACATCATCATTACAATAATTTGCCTTTTAGCTGCCTAAAAGAATCAAATAGATAATAGATAATTTTATAAAGATGCTATTCATATAAGTGAGAGCAGCTGATGCCAGTCCCTAGTAAAGTACCTACTATGTCCAAAAAATATGATTATCACTGGTCGTAATTTGCAAATACCATTTCAAGTTTTTCCCTAATAAAATTTTTATTGTTCAGCAATATTAACAACTGGAATATCATCAACTTTAATGAGATATTTTTATCATTAAGCTATCAAATGTCCAAATATATTTCAACAATTAATGGACTCTGAAAAATGAAACATCCTAGATATCATTCTATATGTTAATTAGCTGGCTAATAGCTTTTTAGCAGAAGCAAAATTGTTTTCGATAAATTAAATAAGTTAGGAATAAATTTCAACGTGGGAAACGTGTCTAGAAAATTAAAAAATTAAAGAGTCTAGGGTATATCATATCGATCAATGAAATTCATCAAAATTGTGTAAAGTTTGCAGATAGTAAAAAAACATCACTTGCCAACAATTTTTAAGAATTCGGAACTTTATGAGAATTTTATCATTAATCAACTAAAAAGGTACACTTTTATTTCATTTAAAATATATAAAGTGAAGTAAAAGTAATGAGAAATACAGACTGCTTAATGAATAATATTTCTGTAATGTAATTTTCACTACACCACTCTCAAGCAAGGTAAGGACTGGATTCTATCCACTTTTAACACCTTGTGGAGGGGTGTAATCATAAACATATGAACAAAGACATAGCATATGAATAAAGACTATTCTGTCTTTGGTCATATATTTATGAACAGACCTCTCCACTAGGTATTAAAAGTGGATAGAATCTAGTCTCTCTCTAGTCTAATGAATGACTAATAAAAATTAATTACAGAGACAGCTATTCATTGGGTGACAGCTGCATTAACAAGTGGGCAATTACGAGTTTATTTCAACAATCAAAACTTCAAAAGATAAAAAGGAACTACAAAACTCCTGCTCCGCAACCACACGAATGATATAAAATCTAAATAGTGATAGTTTGAAAAACATTTCAAAAAATAGAATTTATGCTATGAATTTTAACATTAATGGGAATAGCAAATCGCCATTAATAGCAAGCAGCTCTTATAAACAAGCATGTCCATTCTAACATTAGAAGATTATATCCATTCAAACACTAGAAGAGAAAAGACAAAAGAAATGAGAAAACAAACAAGTAATAAAAGAATAGTATCATTATGTATATGATCACAGAATAAAAATATGTTCTCACAAGCACACAATCTCACTCTCACTATTAAATGAGAGAGTGAAAAAGGTAATTATATTATGTGTTGCATACAAGTAAGACTTTCCTTTTTCTAAATATATTTAAAAAATTCTAAAATATTAAAAACATTTTTTGTTACTTATTCCATTAACATCATCTGAATGAGACTTATAGATATTAAACCAGTTAATGAATTTCTAATGAGTGATACATAATTGATATTCTCAATTTATTTATGATTTTAATCCATTCAGGTTTATTTACACTTAAAACCATAAAACAAGATAAACAATGATAACAATAATGAAAAGCATTAAACAAGGCAAAACTCTCCATACAGTAGTGCCATCCTGTGCCAATCAGAGTAATCAATGAATGCCAGAAGGCTTGTGCATAAAATCCTTATCTAATGCCTACTCATCCAATATCCCCAGACTAGTTTCTGGCTTGTGGCCTTCATCAGTGAGGAGCTTTGGACTGAGAGCACTGCACCTAGATCATAGGATCTAATGCAACCCTCCAGCAACCACATTTTATCTCTACTTAACTATAAAACTATGAGAATGAAATTAAAAACACTAAAATATTTTCAATAAACAATTATGTGCTAGTATAAAAAATGGTAATCATGTGATAAAAGCATTAGTTAAATTTTTTTACAATTAACTAAATTATACACAACATGATGAGATTAAACTTTTTTTTTTAGTTATTACATTATTTAAATATTATGAATCTTATATACAGTGAAGCCGTGAACTACACTATATTTTGTTCCAAGCCCCCCTCAGTACCTCATGTTTTGTTGATAAACATTGATTGAATAGAATACATATTGTTCATTGAACTGTAAGTATAAAGTACTTTCCAATAGTGAACCACTAAACATCACCCGATCACCATTTCTTATGCTTGTTCATAACTGTTATTAAAACAGGCAAAACTCTCCATACAGTAGTGCCACTCAGTGCAAGCCAGAGTAATCAACGGATACCAGAAGGCTTGTGCATAAAATCCCTATCCAGGGCCTACTCATCCAATATCCCCAGACTAGTTTCTAGCTTTTGGCTTTCGTCAGTGAAGAGCCTTGGATCTGAGAGCACTGCATCTAGATCTTAGGATCTAATGCAGCCCTCCAGCAGCCATCTTTTATCTCTATTTAATTACAAAACTATGAGAATAAAATTGAAAGCAAAATAATATTTTCAATCCAAGCTCATTACTTATATAATCATATAAGTTTGAACTTAGTTCAGTACTCATACATGTTGGGGTCTTTGGTTCTTTAATAACTATAGCCACCACTATCCTATTAGGCAGGATTGGTATTAAACTACTAAACATCACATGATTACCATTTCTTATGCTTGATCATAACTGTTATTAAAACATGCAAAACTTTCCACAAGCCTTCTGGCATCCATTGATTACTCTGGCTTGCACTGAGTGGCACTAGGGTATGGAGAGTTGTGCCTGTTTTAATAACTTTCCAATATGCATATATATGTAAAACACATAATTTATATGTGTATAATATGTATATATAAAGATTATAGTATAAACAAAAAATTTTTAAATAATTATTAATAATATATTGAGGGGACACATATAAGAATTAAAAAAAAAAAAAAACTAATCACTGTATTTTTATTTTTAAAATAAAGCAGATAGCAAAATGTCTGATTTTCTGTCTATTAAATACATTTTGGGAGATATTCTCTTTTTTACAAAAAATAATAACTTTTTCCCTTCCCTCTTATAAAAACATAATAATGGTCTTGTTATCAAAAAATTGGGATTTCGCTAATTAGTTCAATGTTTTAAATCAATATTAACTTTCAATATGTTCTAAAATTTTATAAAACTTTTAGCATTATATTCAAAAAATATTTTATTATGCAAAATACAGCACATCAAATTTAGAAAAAATAACCAAAGACTAAATAAAATGTATGTGCTCTCAACATAAAGTGAAATTTTTTTACTAATATATATAATTATGTATATTACTCTGCAATGGAAAAACAGCTGGTATATTGTAAAATTTATTTATAAATTTTGCCTTTTATCTTTTTTTAAAAAAAAAAATGGTTGCTTGAATATCATAAAATTTGCGATAATTTTAATGTTTTTTGTTTGTTTATATTTTCTGTGATAGCATACAATTGAAGTTGCATAGTTAGATATAGTGTAGTTTGCAATACCACTGTACTATTTACTAGTCTGCTTTCAAAACAGATTATATTTGCCTGTTTAATGGGTTTTATTTAGACATCTATGGATTAAAAATCTCATTTTCTTTCAGTCAAATGTTAATCTTTAATTTCTATATGATAAATAATAGGGAGGAGGTATCAACCTATATCATAAAAAGTTGCCTTGATAGATTCTTGGTATTGTATAGGTGTTGGTTTCTTTCATTATTTATAATACTTATATATATATATTGTATTTCATTTTCTCAACTCTAGAGCTATCTAGTGGAAGTTCAAGTAATCAATGGATATTAGTTGTTAGTTATCATATATATTCATTTTTATTTTTATTCTGAACATCTTTCTGCAGACATGTATGTTTGAGTGTAGTGGTAAAATGGTAGTCTCCATAGATTCCAAGCTTCATGGATCATGCTCTAGTAGAGACCACTTTCATTGCTCAAGCTTATAACCCCCCCCCCCAACAATATACAATTTGATTATTTATTTTTATGGCAAGTAATTTTATCAATCATATACAAATATAGATTTTCAATTCTATTTAAAATTTCAGGAATTTAGATTATTATGACCTAAAACTTGTACACTTAAAATGTTTAACAATAAAAATGGAGTTTTCCATTTGCTTGATTGATTCCAAAAGACTTCATCCTTTAAAGCCTCTTCTACCAAAATATTTCAGTGATTTTATTTTTAAAGCTGTCTAATGTTTATAGATTTAATGTTTTTCTTAAATCAGAAATATGTATTAATCATTATATATGTGTGAAAACAATAAGAAATGTATAAACTAACTAAAAAGGAAATATATAAATAAATAAAAACAAAACACAATTACTTTTCTACACAACTGATTTAATATTTCAACTAGAAGACTGATTTTCATCATACAACTAAATGGCTTCCTTCAAAACTTAAAAATCATTTGCATATCTGATAATATAATAAGTTCCTACAGATTAAGAACCTTTTTTAATTAATTAATTAATGATCCATTGTTTTGTATATCCTTGTTATTTTTTACAAAAAAAAAAATTATTTTCTTTTCAAACTTTGCAAAAATAATAATTAATGAATTATAAAATCAATATATATATATGACTAAAAAATATAAACAAAAAATCATTTACAAAAAATTGTGGATTCATATTAAATCTCAAATATATATATTTAAAGAGGTATGTGTTATTGATTAACACATTAAACAGAAATAATTAATGAATGAAAATAATTAGTGAACGAAAAACAGAACATTAGGAAAGTAGATAGATGATGGATGTAATAATACTTATGTTCATGATCATATCATGAGGATGTAAAGTCTTAAATTTATAAATAAAAAAACTCTCTTATGGAGAAAGGTTATTCTATGAGATCACTCTTAAACTGAAGTGTTTACAAACTAATCTGTTTTCATTTTTATGAAAATGTGAAAACTATGATTTGTTATTTTGATATATAGACTGTTTGCCAATTCACCTACATAATGGTTAAATCATCTGCTAAATTTGATTAAATATATTAAGTTTATACTGTTACAATTGACATCATCATCATCCATTATCAATCCACTGCAGAATGTAGGTCTCTCCAAGTTTAATCCATTGAAGATATATCATTTAAAATCATTAATGGAATCACACTGAACCATTTTTGGAGAACTATGTTTGCATGTAAAGCTGCTTTTATCTTCACATGAAAAACAACATTTTTCTGTTGCAAAAATTAATAATAAAATTTATTTTTGGCTATCCTTAAGTATTTTGTGTCTTGGATATACAACTTTAGAGGAATTGGAAAAAATAGATTTTAGATAATCTGTGGAATTTAATGTTAAAGTGTTTCTGTGATATTTGATTAATATTAGATAAATCACTATTAAATAAGAACTATGGTGAAACTTTTAATTGGTTATTTCTTTTCTTAGAAGAAATTCCTTTCTGTCAATTTCTGGAAATTTTAATACTCCGCTAACCAATAGCATTGTGGGATATTTAATATTTATAAATTTATTATATAAAATTTTGTTATTTTGTTGAAGATAATTTTTACCACTGCAAATTCTTTTAATTCTTAAAAATGGACTATAGGGGATGTTAACCTATAAGTGCTTAGAACGATTACTATGAAAATGTAGATAGCTGTGGCTATCAGGTTGGCTTGTTATACATATTATTTCTAAGAATTCTATTATTGTAAATAATTTCAACATCATAAAATAGTTTATTGTTTTAGAAAAATTTATTATAAATTGTATATTTTTACTAAAATTATTTATATAAGGGGTTTGAACTCAGACTTGCCTGTACTGTAGAAAAAATTCATATTTCAAAATAAAGTGCTTTAAGGTCTGCCCATCCCTCATATATGTATGTAAATGGATTATGTCTTGTACATGAGATGTCAGAGTGACTTGTAGTCAACATAGGTAGGATGAGAAGTTGGCACTATGGTGGACTTTGAGCATTCCATCATCAGATTTTCAATGAAATGGATGACTGAAGAGTTATGGGGAAGAGTGGTTTGAATCATGTCCATTAAAGTATGAAGATTGGCTATCTTACTATAAGCTGGGTTTTGATTGTATATATGTGTAGAGATGATTTGGACCATCTGACTAGTGCTGATTAGCAAAAAATATGTATATTGGTGATTATTTGTCTTTTCGACATGTGTGTGATCAAGTGTATCAGCAGTATAAGATAGCATGGATCGTTGAAGGTTGTGTGAAAGCCTGAATTCAAATCCCTTATATATTACATACATAAGTGCAGATATGAAATGCCTGTACTGTAGAAAAAATTCATATTTCAAAATAAAGTGCTTTAAGATCTGCACATCCCTCGTATATGTATGTAAATGGATTATGTCCTGTACATGAGAGGAGTGTTGGTTTAGCACGAAATGATTATTTATCTTTTCGACATGTGTGTGATCAAGTGTATTAGTGGTATAAGATAACATGGATGGTTGAGGGTCATGCGAAAGTCTTGAGTTCAAACCCCTATATATTACATATATAAGTGCAGGTATGAAAAGCCTGTACTGTAGAAAAAATTCATATTTTAAAATTATTTATGTAATTGAACAAAGTATGAAGTTCCTCCTCACTGTATGGCCAAATCATAAAGATGTTATCTATATATCTGAGCTAAGTGTGCAGTTTAAAGCAAGCATTTTTTTAAGTCTAGAGGATCCCATATGTGCCATAAAAATGTTGGCACAATTTGATGCTATTTTGTACCCATTGCAGTATCTTGTTTTTTGTAAATAATATATAGAGTTAGAAATAAAATAGTTATTTTTTAAATATTAAATACATTAATTCAATAATAGTTGTGATTTGATGCTGATCATATTTCCTATTTTGTAAGATTTAATAGCTTCAATTCCATTATTATGAGATATACAGTGATGTAATGTCTAAAGTTACTAAAACACATTGATTTGGTAATTGAGATTTGATGTTTTCTAAAATGAATATATGTGACACTTTAATATAAGACCTGAATAATGGTGGAATATCATATTAACAAATGTTGAAATATTTTCTGTAGGACAACCAATGCTTGCAACTTTAGGTCAGACAGGACAACCAGTTTAATAACTTTGGATAGAATGTAAAACTTACTAAGTTGAATTTTGTTTGGTAATTAAAAATTAATATAATACACCATATATACCTCAATTTACACTCTACAATGCAGTTTAACATATGATTTATTTTATCTCCTCTTGCCTACAGTTTCAATTGTCCAGTAGTCATCATCAGAGCTTTTATAAACCTCACCACTCCTATTCCTCTAATACTTCAAAAAAAAAAAATTATATATATCCCTGTCAAGTTGGCCTCTTATTTGTATATCTTTCAGGCTGGAAAGTATATTTTTAAATAATTTATTTACAGTAGCTTTTGTTATGGGTTCATAAAATTTTCTATTATCTAAAAGCGAAGCTTTATTTATGTAGTCATCTTTATTCACAATTACTTTCACTCCTCTTTTATCAACTGCTTTTACAATATCTTCTCTTTTTTTAAATTAAGTAATGCATATTTTTCATTCAATGTTCAATTGCTTTTATGTTTCATATGTTGTTTAAAACTAATTGCTTTAATAATATCCTGATAGGCATTATCAATAGATATATTAAGCAAAATGTTTCTGTGACGTGGAGGTGTCCAATCAGATCACATTTTATTAATGGTGTTGCATGTATTATATTCAAAAAATTATCCTAATCTGAATTGTGTAGTAAAATTATCCAAGTCTGGTATATTTTAAATTCATTTCTTTAGTAATATGATTGGACTGTTGAACAAAAAGATAAAAAAAAAAATATTTAGTAGTGAATATTCTCTATCACTAAGTATTGTGTTAGATAAATTAATAATATTGTTGTCTTTCTTTTTAACTAAATCAAGAGATGTGTTGATATTATTATTAAAGTATTTATTAAAACAGGCAAACTCATTATAAGTATTGCCACACACAGCAAGCTAGAATAATCAAAGGATGCAAGAAGGCTTGTGCATAAAATCCCCATCTAGTGCCTACTCATCCAATATCCCCAGACTAGTTTCTGGCTTGTGGTCTTCATCAGTGAGGAGCCTTGGATCTGAGAGCACTGCACCTGAGGAGCCTTAGATCTGAAAGCGCTGCTAGTTGCAGTGCTCTAATATCCAAGGCTCCTCATGGCCGAAGGCCACAAGCCAGAAACTAGTATGGGGTTATTGGATGAATAGGCACTAGATGGGGATTTTATACACAAGCCTTCTGGCATCTATTGATTACTCTAGCTTGCTATGTGTGGCAATACACAAGCATAAAAAGTGGTGGTCATGTGATGTTTATTGGCTTAAAAGTATTTATTCTGATATATTGAGCTTTTTAATGATTGGAAGATTATGATTGTACATGGAAGAGTTAATAATCATACGAATCTTGGATGCAGTCATAGATAAATTTAATAGATTTTATGAGGAACCACATATCACAACTTGATATATCTCAAGATAATGCAAATGGTTGGATAATACAAGTATCCAAATCACTATCTATTAGTATCATTATAAATGTAGGTGCAATTAATATATTAAGACTTTCAAAAAGTTTACTAAGTACAAAATGGTTAATATTTTGTTTAAAAATTCACTCTGACTTATTAGAAAAGTATTCTGCATTTTTAAGCCAATGAATCATTTTTGTATGGAATTGTCTTAACAACATCCTTTTTCTTTAGAACCAATCCCTTCCTTTAATAGTTTCCATTCATCTATTCCCTTTAAAATTGTGATCATTATAGATGTTAATTCTTGTTTAATTAAATTAAGTCTAATCAAAAAGAATCTTTAAGAATATGCATTAGTGTAATGGATATTTGGTTTAATGTACTATTCCATTTAATTCAATATCTTCTAGGAAGTTGATCTATGTTGGGGTTAATTTTTATTCTTAGATCCTTAGGAATAACATTCCAGTTAATAAAAAACACAAAATTATTAACATGTTGTCTATATCTTAATAATTTATCATGCAATTTTCTAAGTTTAAAAAATATTGTACTGTGAAATATCACTCATATATTTCTATCTTGATTATTCTCATTTATTTTGCAGTCAGATAGATGATTGCTTAGGAATTGTCCCTTTATTAATTATTAATAAATCATTTTTGCTGTGTAATAAAAACTGACTTATTCTGATTTTCTTTAATACCAAAACTAGAAACATTACATGTATGTACATTTAAAGCATAATCATTTATTAAATTATCATTTTGTTGATTAATACTAACATCTAAATTGTTAACAACCAAATTACCTAGTTTTTTTTATTGTAGTATCTATATGTTGATCATCTGAAATATTATATATATTACTGAGTTTAATCACTGAAACGAAACTCTTATTTTGATTACTTTCAGAAACAATCATTGTCAAGGAAATTTTTTGGGAAATATTAAAAATTAAATCATCTAAACCAGGGTTGGGCAAATAACGGCCCGAGGTCCACATGCGGCCCATTTAGAGTTTTTATGCGGCCCACCAAGTCAATCAGAAAAATCCACCTTGAACTGAGATTTTCTTCCTGTGCGTTACCGAATAGTCATCTCATATTTTCCACTAGGATGGCCACATCAATTCACATGCGCAATGTAGATATGATGTGCAGTGCTTTTCCAGTTGATCTGGTTAATTTCAATTTTGTCTTTGCATTAGCAAATATATACATTTCCAACTTTAGTGAAACCATGAACCCTCCAAAAAAATATAAAATCGGTAATGAATGTTATGTGTTTAATGAAGAATGGACAAACAAATATTTCTTTGGTAATACAGGGAATAAAGCAGTGTGTTTATTGTGTCGTGAAAAACAGGTGTGGCCCTCTGCTAACCTTTGCTTCCACAAAGTGGCCCCCGATTCGGCCCTCCACCAACCTCTGTGGCCCCAAAGCCAAAACAATTGCCCACCCCTGATCTAAACAAAAATCAATGGAAGTATTTTTAAGTTTTATATGAACTTCTTTATTATCCTGTGGTGTTATTTTAATTAGTGATTATCCTAAACCTTGCAGAGAAAACAAGGTTTTTTATTTATAAATTTAAGACTTTATATTTTAATGATATGAGTATCAACACAGGCATTATTATCTTCTTGAATTATATAGTTTCCTAATGCTCTATTTTTCATTTATTAATTATTTTCATTCATTGATTATTTTTGTCTAATATTTTGTTAACATATTAGTTAACCAATAAAAAAAATATTTGAGATTTAATATAAATCCCCAATTTTTTGTACATATGCTTTTTCGTATGCATTTTTTGCACAGATGTAGCTATATGTTTTTTGGTTTTGTAATTAATAAATTATATATTAAACTCGTATATGCTCTCCTCATATAAACCTTAATGCAACTTTTATAAACAATTACTCTTTTATTTTCCTTACAGTTTTGACTATCCTGCAGTCTTCATCAGAGCTACAACATTTAAACATAATCACATAACAATTATTTTTTATACATATTATACATTATTATTCATAATCATATTTAATTTAACTATATACTTTTATATCTTTTAATTCTTACCTAATATTTTATCATCATTATTATCCCATTCTAGTTTATTTTACCCATATTTTTATTTATTAATATATTGTTATCACATTTCTACATTATTTTTTATTATCATTTATTTATTTTACCTAATTTTTCTTTCTATTATTTATATTATATATTATAGAAATATTTGAAAACCAGGCACTCTTCACAAACCTGGAAGCCCAATTGTAAGTATAGAGGATTTGAACTCAGATTTTCAAGCACCCTTCAACCATCCACACCATCTCATACAACTGATACACATGACCACACACATGTAGAAAAGATTTATAATCACCAATATACGTATTTCATGCTAAACCAGCACTCATCAATTGGTCCAGATTATCATCTCTCACAAATAAATATATAATCTATGCTCAGTTTATATTAAGATAGCAAATCTTCATACTTTAATGGACAGGCTTCAATCCACTGCAACCTCCAACTTTTCAGCCATCCATATCATTGAAAATCTGATGATGAAAACTCAAATCCCATGCTGATGCTAATATTAGCATCAGCATGGGATATTAGCATCAGCATGGGGTTTGAGTTTTCATCATCAGATTTTCAATGATATGGATGGCTGAAAAGTTGGAGGTTGCAGTGGATTGAAGCCTGTCCATTAAAGTATGAAGATTTGTTATCTTAATATAAACTGAGCATTGATTATATATATGTGTGTGAGAGATGATAATCTGGACCAACTGATGAGTGCTGGTTTAGCATGAAATATGTATATTGGTGATTAGAAATCTTTTCTACATGTATGTGGTCATGTATATCAGTTGTATGAGATGGTGTGGATGTTTGAAGGGTGCTTGAAAATCTGAGTTCAAATCCTCTATAATTATATATTATAGTTAAATTAAATATGATTATGAATAATATAATAATGGTTATATTATTATATGTTTAAATGTTGTAACTCTGATGAAGACTGCAGGACAGTCAAAACTATAAGAAAAATAAAGGAGTAATTACATATAAAAGTTGCATCAAGGTGTATATGAGGAGAGCATATAAGAGTTTAATATGTATGAATATATAAAGAAAGATGCAAAGAAAGTTAAAAAAGATATAAGAAATTGATAAATTATTTTTTTCAAAGTTTGATAAGAAAATAGTTACATTGTTTTTTTTTTTATATATGTAAAAATAACTAAGATATATATAGCAATGGATCATCAATTGATTAATTAAAAAAGATTACTAACCTATATGAATTTATTAGGTTATCAAATATGCAAATGATTTTTAATGTTTATGTTTTGAAGGAAGCCATTTTAATATAATTTCTGATGAAAACCAATCTTCTGGTTGAAATATTAAGACTGTGTAGAAAAGTAATTGTATCTTATTCTATTTGCTCATTATATAGGTGTGTATGCATGTAAATATATGTATATATTGTAATAGTATACAATAGGACTTTGGCCATACTAACTTAGTATGGCAAAATAAAGTTATTATAATGAGAAATCTACAGAGAGCTAATATTGTTGATTATTAAAATTATCATTAAGGCCAATTTGGGTGATAGTACTTAATTCACGAAATATAAAGGATGTTTGATGCTTTAAATAAATGATTAACATCAAGCTATACTAATTATTGCCTTTATTATGAGTGTTCATTAAACTATTATAAGTTTATGATAAAGGAGACCCATTCTCACATTACTAGATTTCCAAGATCTAGTTCAGATTAAGTTCTCACAATCATCAAGAATATAAAGAGATAAAAAAATGATAAAAAAAGGATAAAATAATTTTAATTAATATATTGATTAAATATTGTAACAGACTAGATATAAAAATGTTAATTAAAGAATAGTTTAATTTAAAATCCCTAAGGTGTAAATAATCACAAATGCATTTTTAAATTATTAAAGATTATATTTACATAACCCCAAAAATTATAGATGATTTATTTTAAATTAATTAAAACAAAACTGATTTTATCTAGCAAATTAAAATAAATACATTGATTAAAAAAAATTTGTAATTATAGGTAGTAGATAAAAATGAAATTGAGGCAATAATGTTTTCTCTACCTTCTTTAAATAAAATTCTTATATTGCCCTGATTATAATATTTGATCATTGTAAAAGAAAAAGAAAACAAATATAGATTTTAGAAATGGAAATTTTTTTATATTTTTTACATTTTGTTGTATTTGTGCATAATTATAATAAACATAAACTCATAAAAACAAATAAAATATTTATTAATTAAAACATATCATCAACCATTATCAATCCACTGCAGGATGAAGGTCTCTCCAAGTTCAATCCATCTTCTCCAATCTTTAGATTCTCTTCTCCACATCACCCCTGCACACTTTCTCATCTCATCCATCCATCTCACATGTGGCCTCTTTCTGGATCTTTTACAATCTATTGGAATTCGGTTTACGATTTCAATTGTCCATCTATTATCATCTCTTCTAGTAATATGTCCAACCCAACTCCACTTCAATCTTTTAATTTTTTCAATGAGGTCAGTAACACCTGTTTGTTCTCTTACCCATACATTGCGTTTTCAACCTCTTAAACATATACAAATATCTATTTATACTATATACAAATGTTATACCTTTGCCAGATACTGAAGATGAAATTTTAACATCTAGTCGCAATGAAACTATTAATATAAGGGTTAAGATGCCTTACTAGGATAACCTAATACTTCCAGCTATAGTGTGACAGTTTGGCTCATGTGTAGGTACGGTAACACTTCTGGCTGTTCAATGACAGTTTGCCATATGTCTGATTTAGCTTCTAGTAGCTTCCAGTTCCAACATAAACTTGCCTCACAGCTTTAGCCATAAAATGAGGACAATGTGTATGCTGCTATTCAGGTCTGAAAGTAAATTGTTGTTGTATCCCTTTACCTCCAACTGAACTGATTATTTGTAGCCAGATCCCCATCCATAATGAAAGCAATTGGATTCACTGAATGTCATTATCCATTAGCCATTTCTACTATTGATTATATGTTATCTATTTATAGATCAGTCATGATGAATATTCAATTCAATCAAGATAAGATGGAATCTACTCTTGTTCATTAGTGATATAACGCACTTAGAATACATTTTTCATTCAAGATGTGGGTCTAATGATTTAAAGACAACAATGTTCAGTTAATTCAGAGTGATTTTTTTTCCTGGCCAGAGACATGTTATAATGGAATTTCATTAAAGATGGAGTCAATTTACTAGTATTTGGATATAATGTAAAATAAAAACTGTCCTGCCACTTTTGATTATAATACTAAATATGCTTATTTTTTAAGCTATTATTTCTTTGCATCCCAGTTAAAAACTAAAATCACAGTCTCTATCTATTATGTTTCCCTCAAAATAAGATCTGACCTTATATTAATTTTTGCTCTAAAAGATATTCAAATACAAAAATCTACATTTATATTTATTTATCCATTCATTACTTTAATCCGAAAGGGGTTTTTTTTTTTATGCTAGTTATAATGTATATATAAACATTTTGAATGTTATATTCATTACTTTATAATTCAGTAAGTTCATCATGTGTTTCAACGGATGAATAAAATCCACCCATCAGGCTGACAATCTTAACTAGGTCTTATATTTAGGATAGGGCTTATATTATCAACAGCCTGAAAAATCATGCTAATGCTTATTTTTCTGGTTAGGTCTTATTTTCAGGGAAACATGGTATTTATCCTTTTTGTAGCCAACATAATTTATTTTTAGTAACACAAATTAAAACATTATAACCTAATTATAAAAATTATTTCACTTTATCAAAACTTTGCTTTTACCAAATATATATATATATATGCTTTAATAGGTTTTTATTGATTAACTCTAATGATAAAAAAAAATCTCAGGAGAGAGGAGAGGTCCTTAAAATTAAAAACATTAACATAAATTTTATCTTAATTTAAAAAATGGAATTAAATACATTCATAAAATAAAATCAAAATGAAATAAATTCATTATGTGTATATATTACTTACATATATATAAAAATAAAGGAATCATGTATATAAATAAAAATTAAACAAGAAAATAATTTGTCTATACAACTAATCTTTAATATTTCAACCAGAGTAACTTACTGGTTTCATTCAGAAAATGCTGTTAAATAAAACTATAATAATTTTGTTTTAAACACGTATATAGTATAGAACCTTTTAAATATTTCAATCATTTTTTTATTTATTTATATATATATTACTTTATAAATAACATTTACTAAGGCAATAAACCTTTAAGCATGTGGTTAAGACTTGTAGAGGTCCCTACCTTCATATTTTCAAGCTCACATGCTTAAAGATTTATTGCCTTAGTAAATATTACTTACATAATCAATGTGCTTAAATAAATTTATAATTACTTTATAAAACAACAAAGTCATGATCATCATCATTAATCATGATTCTATCTCAGTATATATGTTTAATAGTAGCAAGTCTTAAATTCTCAGAAAGTAAATATCTGAGGAAAGTATTTTTAGTGAGAAAGTTATATTCCAATTCATGGTAACTTTAACAAATTGAACAGTACTTTTATTTTTATTAGATCGTTGTCTAGAAAATGATAGCAATGTACAGAAATTTAATGGTAAATATACATCAGCAGGAGAGGGTTTATACCATATAATACTAAATTGTCCATCCACTTTACTACTTTTACACAATGCTTTATTTGCAACCCTTTTTTATAGTTTACAGTTTCGATTGCTCCAGCAATCTTCTTCAGAACTACAAAATAATACAAACACATGAATATATGAATTTAGCTGGGTTTTTTGGCTCAGCTGATGAAATTTCTATAAGTTGACAGATTAAAATAATTTAATTTTATTATAAATATATATCAATAAATAATCTGGTAAAAAGTAGATTTAAGACATCAAAAAGTCTCTTTGGGAAAATACATTACTGTTAAAAATAGGAAAGCATTTCATTATCTTCCATTACTCTTTTAATAATTTTTTTTTTTTTAAAAAATGACTGTTTTGTATACATTTGGTTTCACACAATTAACAAATGACCACACTGCATTTAATGTTTTATATACAATGAACCTGGAGTTATCATGTATGTATATATCATTTTCCCATATCAATGGTTCACTTTCTTTGATCCCAAAATCAGTAATATAGAATGTACATTTATTTTTTTATTTTTACAGAACCATCATTTTTGAAATATCCTTTTTCACCTTTGTCAGTGACAGTGACAATTTTTGTGCCTAAACTGTTTATTTTGTCTTTTTTTTAAAAAAAAAATTATTAAACATTTTTATTACTTTATTGGAAAAAAAAAAGACAATCATAATTTTGCTACTTTTATTTTATTATAAATAAATTACGAACCTTTACTTACTTTGCTACTCCTTTGAAAAAAAAAAAATTGTTTATTCACTTTTACCTTAATAATGAGTGTTACATTTAGAAAGATTTCCATTTTCAGAGATCAATTGAAATATAACATCTCAAAGCAAGTAAACATTAAAATAATTTTGTTTTTATTTATAAAATTAAAATAACACATGATCACTTTCTCATACTAGCACAATAATTGTTATTGGATTGAAAATATTAATAGTGTTTTCAATTTCATTCTCATAGTTTTGTAGTTAAATAGAGTTAAAAGGTGGGTGCTGGAGGGTTGCATTAGATCCTAAGATCTAGGTGCAGTGCTCTCAGATCCAAGGCTCCTCACTGATGAAGGCCACAAGCCAGAAACTAGTCTGGGGATATTGGATGAGTAGGCACTAGATAGGGATTTTATGCACAAGCCTTCTGGCATCCATTGATTGCTCTTGTTAGCACAAGATGGCACTACTATATAGAGAGTTTTGCTTTGTTTTGGAAAATTAAAATAATTAAATAAATTACTTTTTATAGTAAATTAATGACTAGTTAACATTATTTATTATCTAATTACTATAAATAATATTCACTTTAATCTTTTAAACATATGCAATTCCTATAACATTAAAATTATAAATACTATACAGCGAGACGACAGAAAACGTAAAATTAAAGCGGCATGGTTTATCATCAATAACATTCAAATGACCAATAAAAAAGTATCATACGTACCTTATCAAAGAAATGGAATATGTAAATTAAATGTTTACCTAATTAGCATATTTAAATATTATATAAACAACATACACTATCTTGCCATCATTACTAGGGCTATGAATCTGACTGTAAATGCCGAAAGCGTGCTCAGCAAGATGTTTTATAAATTTATAATCTTTTCTTATTAAATGTGCAAAACATTGTTTAAATATAAAATCACGCTCATTATGTAAATAATGTGTGGAATTATTTCAAATTATAACATCAGAGTTGTATTTAAAACTACTGGTTAAATTATATTTTAAGCGTATAACAATTCAGTTGTTAATCACTAAATTATTTTCCATCTATAATTTTTAATATGCCTACTTTCTAACACTTTTATGTATCAATCTTTTACTCCCTCTCGTCCTTTAACAAACAATAGAATGAAAATTCAATGTATTTTAAATTAGAAAAAATGTGGAAGTTTTATTGTAAAACTGATCCAAGTAGTTAAAATTTGATTACAAATTTTATAACTTTCTTTTACAGGTATTCAGTAAACTTCACTATAACACTCTTAATAAACTAAGATCAATACACCAATAAAATAGCTTTTCACTTACATTCAACATTATGCTTTAGGAACAGATTTTCATTCAGTTTACTTTATTCCAAAGTAACTTTTATATGATTCAGAAATCAAAAATATTACATGATAGTATTATGACTTACATTTTCAACCAGTTTTTGGATAATGGTCTGTAGTAGTAGGTTAGTCAAATTGTTTCTTGATTAACCAATCTTACAAGAGATGACTCTGAAGTGAACACAGTGATTATCTGTTCCTAAAAGTATGGAATCAATATAGTGAAGCAAAAATTGACTGTGCTTAAAAGCATATATATATAAATAGTAATAATATAAAAATAAATAATAATATGGACAACTGATGAAATAATCAATTAATGTTGAAATTGACTGTGGCATCCCATTAAAGTTAATCAGACTGAAATTTTTTTTATTTTACTTAACTGGAATTGACCCAGTAAACTTAGATTCAAGTAATATATGCATAATACAGTGATGAAATTAGAAATAAATTAAGACAAATGTGTCTCTTTTATATAACTACAAATAAAAAAATATAAAAAAAACTACCATCAATACAAAATAATCACTAATTGTGAAGCGATATTATTTATTAGAATTGATTGCTTAGAATAGAGTTTTTCAAAGTTATTCCATCTTGGAACACTTTACAAATTCTAAAATTTTAATGGAACTCTTCAGTTTTTATAATAGATAATTTTGGATTTTTCAGTTTTAATAACAAACAGCATAAATATTAAAAAACAAAATAAACATTTATTCCAAAATTTTAGTTATACAATACTGTTGAAAATAATAAAAATCATAATAAACAAACACATGATAGAACAATTAATAAGAAAGATATTAGCTCAGGACTATATATACATTATTTAGATATTAGTCATAAAATAGAATGTGGGAAGAATATTAGAGTTATAAAATATGTTCAAGATGATCAAAAAAAGAGTATGTTATGAAATTTTATACATTAAGAAAACTATCCGAGATGTGTAAATACACTTAAAGGTCCATCAAAATTGAATGGAAAATGGGCATTATTAGTTAATTGGAATATTTAAAAATTATGGTAGAATTGTGAATGAAAGTTTATAAAAAAAAAGAAGGGGGGAGGGGATAGAATGTTTGTTTGTTTGAATAGATATATATAAAGATATATGTATTTATATAATTTTAAAAATTTTAATGTATTTTTATTTTATTTTATTGATTTATAGTTTTATATGTATAATGTTAATTATATTGTTTAAGTTGAATAATGTCCAATAGGGGGAGCAAATAAAATAGGTCATGTGATGTATAAAACTATTATTTCTTGAAAAGGTTTCAATAAAAGATGAAAGCTGGGTTAATAATTAAATTATTATAAATATAATTAGTTGTTTGTTTCAATCATATTTAGTTTGATTATTATAATAAACAATAACAAAAAACAATAAAAAATCAATAACATGTTTAATGACTTGAATATTTGTGGGACTTTGTATTACAAATTCCTTTAATGTCATGGAATATTTATGGATCTTCTATGGAACATCAGTGTTCCACCAAGGAACATAGTTTGGGAAATGCTGACTTGGAATATTATTTCATTTTTATTCTAGTTCTTAAAAAAAATTGCTTTTTTCTTAACAGAGCTGCTATAACTCTGCCATGTCACATTAAAAATATTTCAAGATATGTTCCTAAAAGTACTTGTTGAAATTAAGTTCTAATATCTATACATATAAAATAAATTGAAGACATATTTGTCAATATTTTTACGACTCAGAAACTAATAGATTAATTTTGAAGGGATATGTTGTTGTTTTTTACACATAACATAATTCTCAAAAAAAATTTTAGGCTATTTAACTTTCTAACTTTATCATCAAAAATAGCCCTAAAAATAAAATATTGCCATATGTGCTTGGATCATATTTATTTCTTCCAAAAAAATCAAACAGAAATTCAAAATTCAAATGAGCCAAACTTATTTGAAAGCCTTGCGTAATTTAGTATGGTATAAATTTTTTATGAACTCCCAACCAATGAAAGCCGTTCAATTATTTTTATTAATCTTAAAAACCAAAATACCAATTTACCCACCCCTCCTAAAAAACCACCAACTTTACTAATTAAACAAATTTTTAACTTTCTATGTCTTCAAATCCAGCTATCTAATTTAAATAACCATATAGGACTGAAATAAATTCAGATACATCATATATTAATAGTCTCAGCAATATAACATCACCAAAGCCTTAAAAACCAAACTATAATAATAAGGAAATCAAGTCATACATCATGTGACTTAATTATATTGTATTTGCAAAAGTAATATAAAGAGTGTGCTAATAGCTCTAAACAAGCTTTTCGATAAATGCCACAAGAGAAAGCATTTAAAATCTCTATCTAGAATTAACCCTATCCTCACCCAGTTTCGAGCTAATGGCTCTTGTCAGCAAAACCGGTTTGGGGATAGGGATAATTCTAGATAGAGATTTTAAATGCTTTCTCTTGCGGCATTTAACAAAAAGCTTGTTTAAAGCTATTAGCATACTCGTTATATTAAATTTGAAAAGCATAAAAAGCTTTCATTATGTAAAAACTATACTCAAACCTTCCATAATAAAAAATCTTGCTTATATGAAAAGCATAAACAATATTCATTAATGTTTACATTAATTAGTTTCTCACTCTACTTTATAGATTTATGGGTAGTAATTAAAAAAATAATTTTACTATTTATAATGTCTGATATTTCAAAAAAGAGAAGGTTCTAAAAAGATATGTCCAGGTGCATGCTATTTTGGCCAATAATATTCCATTAAATTCATTATAGCACCTCTACTTATTATAGGATTGGTTTGTTTTAACATTTAAAATGTCGGCTGAGTAAAGATTTATTCCATATGTTAATTTTGTTAATTTTGGTTCAGCAAGATTATGATTTCATTATATAAAGTGTGTGTTGTAACATTCATTCATTATTGAATCATTCACTTTGTTTATAAGGCTCATTTACAAGTTGAAATTTATATTTCTTGTTTTTCATAGAAGATATAAATGCAACTCATATAATATTCAGAAAACGCAATTTTGAAAAACAACAACTAATCTTTCAAATATTATTTGTAAATGTACAAAAAAAATTTATGAGAATAGCCAATTCTTAAATTCTACAGACTTTTACAATCTATTCCTGCAATAACATGAATTTTCTATCTTAAAACAGGCAAACTCACTATATGTATTGCCACACACAGCAAGCTACAGTAATCAATGGATGCCAGAAGGTTTGTGCATAAAATCCCCATCTAGTGCCTACTCATCCAATATCCCTAATCCATTATCCAGGCTAGTTTCCGGCTTGTGGCCTTTGTCAGTGAGGAGCCTTGGATCTGAGAACACTGCATCCAGATCTTAGATGGGGATTTTATGCACAAGCCTTCTGGCATCCATTGATTACTCTAGCTTGCTGTGTGTGGCAATACGTATAGTGAGTTTTGCCTGTTTTAATAACAGTTATAAGCAAGTATAAGAAATGGTGATCATGTGATGTTTATTAATTTTCTATCTTCTTACTTTTTCTGAAAAATACAATATTATCTCTATGACCAAAATATTTATTTGAATTGTAGCTTTGATTGAATTTAATCAAATTAGTATAACATAATGAATTGATTTTACATAAGCTGTTATATGTATTATGTTATCATTTTTACTGGTTATCATTAGAAAACATATTTTTACTGAATAAATATATCTACCTAATGCAATAATTTATATCCTGCAATCTTAAATATCACCCTACTTATTTATTAATAGTATAAAATATATTTTTATCTATGACCTTTAGTCAAGCTATATGTGGTTATATATATGATATAATGAGTTATATTCTACAATTCTAACGTTTATACTGCTTAGTTATTCATAATATAATAGAACATATCTTTAGATACACAAACGAATATTTGTTTCTCAAGATAAAAACCTCAGATACATTTGCTAATCTATCTCTAAGAATAAAAATGTCAGCAATTATTAGCCCCCCCCCCTCATCCCCCCCTTTTTTTTTTTTGATTGTTTTTAAATTTCAACTTTTGTTCAGATTTTTTTAAACCTGCAAAAATGCACTCTAAAAATAAAAAATATCCAACAAAAACTGATATTTTTCATTCTAAATTGGGCATTGCAATTTTAAACTTATTACACTGTAAAACTTAATTAACTACAAAATAAAATGTACATTTTTATGATTATTTGATATGAGATTTAGTTGCAAACTGTGCTCATTATATACTGTAATCCCTCACAAAATTTCAAGACTTATTTATCACATATATCTGAAAAACTTATTTGAATATATGTAAAAGGACTTTAGGACTCAATAGCCCATACACAATGCCTAGGTTTGCTTAATGATAGCTATACTATTTATTATCCCAAAAGTTTACCATTAATCAAAATAAGAGTCATAGATCATATGACCCTATACTCTTAAACTTGTAAGTTATAAACAATGAGGATTGCCAATTCCTCAACAAGCTTTGTTATAAATGCTTAGCTAGAGAAATCATTTAAAATATCTCTAGCAGCCCCCCCCCCCCAAACCTCGACCATGGTTTCATGCTCTGGCACTCCTCAGAGAGGTGCTAGGATAGGTTCAGACACTAGATCTAAAAACACTAACCCAAAGCCAAGCATTTAACTAAAAGTTAGTGTCTGAACCTATCCTAGTATCTCTCTGAGGAGTGCCAGAGCACGAAACCATGGTCAGAGGTTGGGGGAGAGGGTCCTGACAGAGATATTCTAACAAGTTTTCTCTAGCTAAGCATTTATCACAAAGCTTGTTGAGGAATTAGCAATCCTCATTGTTTGTTTACCATTAATGTATTTTTCCTGAAATGAAAAAAATATATATTTTAATTACATAGAAGAACGTGGACAGATTTGGAATTACTTTTTGTCAATTGTGATTTCTCAAAATTAAAATAATATTTCACAATTTAATATTTCTAAAGAACATAAAAATGAAATGCATACGGTGAAAACAACTCTGTGCAATGCATTGCATCCACAGTTGAATTAAAGAATTTTTTAAAAAAAATAATAATCTTTCATCTTGGATTAAAATTTAAATGCAATTATTATAGCATGAATAATAAATACAATTTACTAGTAAAAACGTCATAAAATTTAAAATAGTGTTCGTTGATTTGAAAAATAGCACGTGATTTACGACAAGAAAGTTTTGTGCACATTATACCAAGTTGAAACAACATCCCTTAATTATTCTTTTAATATTAAAATAAAATACTTCTACGACTATTATTAACACTTACACACAATCCTTACCTTATCTCGAAGAAGTTCCCTTATCCGGGCAGCCTGAGCTTTAAAATTACGTAAAGATTCTTCCAAAGCTAAACATCTTTCTCGCCAGTCAATATTATTGTCAGTATCCGTAGTAGAAGCATAAATACTAGTATCTCCACTAAATATGCTGACAGTATCATCACTTTCATCAATTTCTAATTCCATGCCTATAAAATCTGCCATGTTATAAGTTATTTTTGAGTTGTTCCAAATGTTTGGGCAGCTTGATTTAGTATCCGGAGTACGACTCTTTGAGAAAACAATTCCATCTTCATCATTATCCATAGGAATAAGATATCCAATTAATCCTCGTGCTTTCTTTTATTTTAAATCTATAGCATTAAATAAATAAATTGTAAATATATGTTTCTAATTTTAGCAACTCGCGCGCGCACACACACATACACACGACTATAAACGCAATGGCAATAAAATATAAGTATCAAACTATTTTTGTTAATCTAATTAAATAAAGTCAAAAATTGAAATAGATTTTAAAAATATTTTTATTTAGAAGCAGAGAAGTTTCTTTTATTAGAAGTCTCACTCTAATTAAAATAAATTATCTCATTAATTAAATAATTATGCACAGATTAAATGATTGCTATAACACGGGGAACGCCGGTTTGCAAAATTTAAACAGACATTGATTTATATTCAAGTATGAATTTAGATGCACATATTTTCTAAATATGGGGGCGACTAAGAAATATTGCAATAATTAATAAATAAAAGAACTACTAAGAAATATCAACATTTTTAAAATATAAAAAAAAGATAAAAAAAAAACAATACTGGAAAAAAACTTTTTTTTCCTAAGGGAAATTTTGATCAATTGAAAATTAATATTATTACAAGTTTACATCAGTCAATAAAAAAATGATAATGAAGAGGGATAAAAATTCTGAAAGGTAAAAATGAAAAGATGAACGCAAATTAAATATTTACGTTAACAATTTAGAACTTCGGATGGTTTCTGGCAGTTATTCCGTTCAACAAACTTGCATTTCAAACAGTTTTGCAAAATTACAGAGATGAACTCGAAGTGATTTCTGAAGTTAAATTTTTTATTGAAATCTTCAAATGAAAACTATTAAATTTCCGCAACATTTATACATTAATAATTTTAACTTTAAAAGTTACAGAATACTTTTGTTCTAATCAAATAAACCACTCAATAAATTGTTATCAATCTATTATGTATAGCTAAAGCTTGACATCGACCCACCATCGCTCCGTCTACATGTCCCACTTCGGGGAGCATCCAAAGCGCACTCACGGAGTCAATAAACATCTTCATTTAAAAAATTATAAAATAATATAAATTGCACCTAAAAATAGTATGGCACACAGTGAAAAAAAATATCTTACCAAAAATCCTTTTGAAATCATCTTTTTAAATATATTTTTTAACTCGCAATCAAAGAGGGAGGAGTTTTAATACTCATTATTTTGAAGTGTAAACTAACACATGCGTCTGTTGCCGCATATTACTGTATAAGGAAAAACTCAATATGGCTGATTAGAAATGTTTTCTGATTGGCTAACTTTTAGTAAAATTTTTGATACTTTTAGTTTTAAATTATTATTTTTTTAGTACTTAAAAAAATATAGTTTAATTTATTTGTTATTTTAGTTGCAAAACATTTTTGAATTATAATACTTTTTACAAAACAAGATTTCAAAAATAGTACTCAGTGACGCAATGGATGTTCATTTTCTGCGAAATCGCTTGTATTTTTTTTTTTTATAATTGTCTGGCAGTTATGTTAAAGTAACTATAACGTGGTATTTCATAAATATGGGAATAAAGAAAAAGAAAGAAATGGAAAACTGCCCTTTAGAAGGCAAATTACAAAGCAGCCGCGTAATTGCGCTTAAAGGTATAATAATTTTATTAAAGTGAATGAAAATTTCATTTGTTTAGCATATTAAATTGTGCTTTAGTATTTTATGATCTCAGACATTTGTATTGTAGTATCCGCCCTTAACCAATCTATAGTTCCATTATCGATTTGTATAAAATAAAAACTGTGTTAACCACACTTACACTCACTTATTATGAAAATAAAAATGTATTTACTTAAAATTTTTCATCACTGAAATTAATCAAATATAATATATCAATTTAATATAAAGGTCTACTTTATATTTATTTACTAATGACATAATTATTATTTTGCCCTGGTTGACGTTTTTAAATGTCGACAAAATGAAAGGTTCACTCAGATTTTCTTTTGCAGAAAATGTATGCGTGAATATACATCTTTAATTTGCGATATTTAAAAGCTTCACGATAAGAGAAAAAGAAAGATGTTAGATTATCTTAACAGGTAATCTGAAGAATGTTTTATAAAAAGTTTTTTTTTTTAGACGTATTTTTATTCAGTTACTGTCTGAGCTTGATCAGCCAAGATGAATTTTAAAAAATATTTGATGTAAAAGATTAAAATCTGTATTAAAATTAAAAACAAAATCGAAGTTTTTTTTTTTTTAACGATAGCGGAAGACAAATTTGCCATAAACAAAAAAGAGAAACTAGCATCCCTCTATCAAAAAGTAGGCGCTATGAAGAAATTTAAATATTTCTGAATAATGAAACAACAAATTTAAATAATGAATAAAGCTAAATATATTTAGTAATTATGAACACTAACGAAATTAATGAGCTATGAAATGCATCGAAAGCATGCTAAGCATGAATAAAATATATAGTTACCTTATATTTGTCTGAAGGTTTGCAATGATGGTATATTATAAGATGGGATATGTTGGACTATTTCCATCATTTACGAATTAATGTTGAATGTATAGAAAATTTTAAACTTTCCAAATACAAACAACTTGTTAGTAATAACACACAAATAGACAATACAGGTTAGTAATTACACAATGTTTCAAGTAATGCACAATGACAATATTCACTTAGAAGTACACCTTTTTGAATATCAAATATAAGGCAAACACTCTACCAACTGAGCTATTCTGTCAAAGGCAACATGTAGTAGAAATTTGATATATTTATATATGAGGGTTGGTTCAAACCCTCCAGAGTCCTTCAACTTTTTTTTTTTTAATGAGGCTAATTAGTTTTTTTTTTTCTAAGAGCAAGATTAATTAGAGGCTTCCATATATTGTGTATTGCCACACTGGGTTGACTTATAGGATTATTTACCATTGTCATATGAGCAATTTCCTTGAATTTTCTTCTATGCATTTTTTCCTCTTTATCCAATATCTTTGTATTTTTCCACCTAAGCATATGGGCATTAGTACATACATGATCTGCTATGGTAGACACATCTGTTTTTTCTTTTTTAACCATTAGTTTGTGCTCTTTCAATCGCTGCTCAACAGGGCGACAGGTTTCACCAATGTATTTCCTTCCACATTTACATGGTATTTATTTCATAGATGCAGTTTTTGTTCTTCAGCATTTCCAGTTTAGGCTTAGTAGAAGTAAGCATTCCTCGAAGTGTGGTATGACTTTGGAAAGCAGTTCTAATGTTATATTGACTGCGGTAGTGTATCTATACATACCAGGAATAGCGGAAAAAATAAAGAAAATCTGCAGTTGATCTAGAGATAACAGTTCTGCTTAAATAAAAAAAAATCCAAGCAAGAGTAATAAGATTATAATAGATAAAGCTATTGAATAGGAAATATTATTCCATTCTAACTCTGGACAGGATATTGGAATTAAATTTTTCTGCTCACCCATAACTTGAAAAGGAAAAAGAAATTTCATTTTATTACAGGTCTTTATTAATATCAAACAAATATTAGAAACAATTATAATTAACAATAAGATTAATGCATTTTTATTAAATAGGAAATTTTTTTATATAGATGCTGGAATAATTGACTAAGTGATAAAGAGAATGAACTCTGATAATCTAGTACATAACTTTATCTTTCTTATTGCATTGTCAAATCCATATAATATTAATATCATATATATTCTTTATTACTTTTTAAAATGCTTTTTTACAACTCACTATTGACAGTTTCCATTGCCCCAGCAATCTTCTTCAGAACTATAACAAACACAGTACAAATACATGAATACAAATATACATGAACATGTAATTGTAATTATAATAAAAATAATAAATTTAACGGTAATAAACGATTAAAAAAAAAAACAGTCTTTAAATCTGCAGAAGTACTTTCAGTTAATTTCTTAAACCTGCCTCAACTGCCATTAAATTCAAAAAAAAAAAAACCAAAGCGGAAGCAAATGTCATCAATTCAAATCCCATAAATCCTGTATTTTAATGTTAGCAGCTTGTCTATTTATTAAATGCATTTTATTCCTATTTATAAAAATTGCCTCCTTAATTTTTCTTTTATTATGGTTTCTCTCTTCATGAAGAATTTTTACACTTTCAAAATCAAATTTATATTTACATGTTTTTTCATGATCAAAGAAAACTGAAGCAGTCATTAAATCACCATTATTCTTACTTTTTATACGCTTATATAACAATACATGCTCCTTTAATCTCTTCTCAATACTGCACCTCGATTCACCTATGTATGATAATATACAGTCACAAAAAATTTGATATATGATATTACTTTTTTGCTTGCCAGGTATGACATATAATGTTATATACATATATAAATAATGATTATAAGATAGAATATATATAATGTAAAATTATATGTTCATGTATATTTGTATTCATATATTTATATTGTGTTTGTTGTAGTTCTGAAGAAGATTTCTGGGGCAATCAAAACTGTCATTAGTGAATTGTAAAAAGCATTGTAAAAAGTAATAAAGAATATAGATATTAATATTATAATCTAGTAATATGTAGAGTATATGAGCCCAGACTTTCACATGACTCACCACTCTCCACTTTATCTCATAACACTGATACATCCAAACACATATATGTTGAAAAGATAAATAATCACCAATATACGTATTTCATGCTAAACCAGCAATCATCAGTTGGTCCAGATTATTATCTCTACACATATATGCAGTAAGTGTTCAGATATATTAAGATAGCCAATCTTCACACTTTAATGGGCAGGCTTCAATCCACTCCAACTCTTCAACTGTCCATCCAATTGAAAATTTGATGATGGAATGCTCAAAGGCCATGACATTTTTTAACAAATCTGTTTTATTTGCTTTTTACAACTGTTTTGTTTGTTTGAATCTCCTATGACTATTGTTTGTTATATATGTTAAGATTTTTTATTTATATGATATAGTCCTTGCTTGCATCATTTGTATTGATATATTTATTTTTGTTTTATTTTTATTTGTATTTCTAATTATTTTAAATTTTTATTGAATATAAACATACTTTCTCATTGAATTTAGTAATAAACTGAATTGTATTATTAAAATCTAGAAGGAAAAATTAAAATGCATTTATGTAGAGTTTTTCTAAATGATAACCATACTAAGAAAATAAATGTAAAAAAAAAAGACATTGCTAACAAAAATTATTGGGCATTAAACCAGTATAGAGAGTCATTGTTTTAATAGAAGATATTTGAAAATACTCATAAATTAATTACTGAGAAGCCATTGATAATCTTTTACTGTATTTTCTATAGCTCAAAAAATGTTTTTTTTTTTTAATACCGCTTTTTAAGTAACTCTGCGAAAGTTTTTACTTTTGTGAATTTTGGATTTTTTTTTTTCTAATATTGAATTCCATTTAATATGACTAACATTGTAAAAATGTGGAAGAATTGGGGGGGGGGGGGGGTAATATTTTTGTAGTATCATAAATTTTTTTATTTTATTATTTCTTAAAAATGATTCATTTTCGGGATCTAATAATGTACTATTTCCATCATCTATCATAAAATGTTGAATGTCTAGAAAATTTTAAACTCTATTTAATTTTTTCAAATACAAATAACTGTTAGTAATAGCACATAAATAGACACAGGTTAATCTATTTATGTGTTGTTACTAACAGTTGTTTATACTTGAAAAGTTTAAATAAATTTTAAAATTTTTTAGACATTCAACATTTAATGATAGATGATGGAAATAGTCCAGCATATTATCACATCTGATATACTATCATTACAAAACTTTCAGACAAATCCTCTGTGTCTATTTTATATTCTTTTACTTCATTTAATTTAATTACTAATATTTTGCAATTACATATATTTCCAGTTTGATTAGATTCAAATTGAGATTTATTTAAATATTTTAAATTTGCCAATTTTTCCCCCATAATACTGAAATTATAATGGATAATATTAAAGTTATATATTTTAATGAATTTTTTTGTACATACATGCACGTATAAGAACAGAGAAAAATTCAGTGTTGCAAGAAAAATGCCATATTATCAACTGTCTCGTATTCCTTCTCATCAATATGTTGTATGAATCATGTTTAAGTCTGTTAATGGGTGTCCTAATAATTATTTCTCACTTTCCAAAAAAACCATTGGGGATAGAAATTTGATATATTAGATATATTATTAACAATTTGTCTGTCATTATCTTTCCTTAAGTTTCTGTGGGAGGAGATACCATTGTGCCTTATGAATATGATTATATGCTGTGTTTTCTTCACTTTTGTTTGATATTTGTTTGCTTTATCATATAAAGAATCTCTTTTATTAAACCTTTCAACAAATCTATTCATAAAACTCATTTTTCAATAACTTTTCTTTGACTTTAGAACTGATTGTTTTCTTGATTAGATACATCATGGTTTGTAAAAATACAAAAATATGTATTGGACCTATGAGATTTGACTTATGAAATATTATATATAGTATAGACACATATGTTTAACTACTCGTAAAATAAGTTCTCTTTTTTTTTAAAAAAAAAGGAAATTAAATCTGCCATTGTTTTCTCTTTTTATTGTCTTATTTATTAGCATATTTATTGAATGTGATGCAAGACTCAGTAGTAGAATGCATAATATTTTTATTAAATGTAAACTATTTTTTGTCATATCAACTTTGATACAGATAGCAATGCGCTCTTATTACTTGTTGAATTGGCTCTCAATTTATCATCTTTGTAGTATTTTGTCACAAAAATTAGGTTGACTGTGTAATGCTGCAACAACTAATTAGTATGCTTAAATGTGCAGATTTCCTATTGCTTTGTTGTTTTAATCAAATCATAATTATCAAAGTTATTTTAGCGTTAATAGTATAAAACAAAACAAAAAATCATATGTCCCAGTTTATATGATGGTTTTTTTAGGAACTAACTGCCAACTGTTGTAATTTGAGTAATCAATAAAAATGCTCAATGTGATTTCTATCAAATCCCTGTCCAGATGATAACTGGATGAAAAGTGCACCAGATCCAAAAAACTAGATGCACTGGATCTAGGTTCAAAACCCCTTACTAATAAAGTCTAAAGCAAAAACTGGTCTTACAATATGATAGAGCAGTATCCAATAAGGATTTAGTAAGCACTACATCTAGCATCTTTAGATCAAACTTGCAATAGATGATAACACTGGAATGAAATAAATAGTTAGCTCTTAAAAATCATTCATAATTTTGTTCATAGTATTGAATTGCTATTGAAACATGAGATAAGATAAAATAATAGAAAGCCTACTAACTCAGGGAAGCAATGTGCATTCAAATATCAGAATTGAGCAGTTGAATTTCAATCAGGAGCCATCAGGTGTAGGCTGAATTCATAATATTATACCTACTATGCTGCAGAGGACATTAAAAGTGCTTATTACTGGTCATTCCTGCATCGAACCATCATTATTTATTTTATGATTTGTCTAAAAACTTCTTTAATTTGTTAGAATATTTTGGTTAGTAGATTTAGTCTTGTCTATAGATATTTGTTGATTTACAAGTTTAATTATAGAAAATATAGTGGATTTGATTTATACACAAACTATGATGATGCAAATAGTTGAATTTAGATTGACAGTTTGTGATGGTAGGATTTCTCTATTCAGATTTAATTTAAATAATCATTTCCATAAGTCAGTGTTGAATGTAAATTTAAGAATTTAATCAGAAATTTAAATAAGTTAATATGGTGATTTTTCTTCATTAAAGAATTATGGTGTGATTTTACTGCATTGTATTTATTATAATTGTTTATTGGTGCTGAGTTGTAAATGTATGAAGAAATTATAAATAAATTAATTATACTAAAATTAAATAGAAATGGAATAATTTCATCGTTTGATATTTAAAAAGTATATCTGAGTGTTCGGTACTTGGGGAATTACTGTCCTGCCACTGCTAGAGACGTCATTACTGCTAATAAATATGCTTTATATTTTAAATATAACCAGAAGTCTGGAATATAATACAAGAATGACTTATGGATTGTTCTACCAGTGGGAATATGGCATCACTTATTGACTATGTAGAAAAAAAAGTAATTGATAAATATATTAAATATCAATAATTGAAATGAAGAATAGTGATCCCATTTAAGGGATTAAATAATAACAAGTACAATATTAAATATATTATGGAAGCAGAAGAAAATATTTAGATGTTTTGTTAAAAAAAAATTCATTGGATAATAAATAAAACATTATATTAAAAATTAAGAGAAAAGATAATTTTCTTATGAATTTTTTGGATATCATATTTTAATATGCTTTCAAATTCTACTTGTGTGGCTGTTACAGTATATGCATTTGCAAAAATACTTTTACTCATTTGCTGATAATCGTGAAAAATTTGCAATGTCTACCATTAATGGCTAGAATTCATTTTCAAATTTTAGCAGTAGAAATTTTAATAAAATTTGAATTTTTCTAAATTATTACTTTTAACTATAATTAAATATCCAGAGCTACTAGTGATAAAAAAATTTCAAAGGAAAAATATTTTTTCATCCAATAAAAATTAATTATAATACCTTTTTATTGTTTATTTTTTATAACTTTATTAAATTATTTCTAAACATATGTGTCATTTATATTTCAATTTTATTGAATTAACTTTTTAGAGTATATTGGTCAACTAAAGTTTCATTGATATCAGAGACTAAATAAGTTAAACACACCTCATATCAGTTGCTATAAAAGCTGTTGTTCTAATATTTTGTTACTTTGTTTGTTTTTATAATTTCAACTTTAATTTTTTTTAAATAGTTTTGATTATCTGAAGTCATGCTTTTAGAAAAAAATATATATAAAATATTAAATTTTGCAATAATCATTCCTTTTCAGCCCTAAACATCTTTATAACACATAGTCTAAAATGAAGTCTTTTGTCATTGACAATTTACTTTCGGTTCTGTTTATGAGTCATTTTTTCTATTTGCAAAGTAAATATTTATTTTTAGGACTATTGTATTCATTCCAATACAACCAAGAAAAAATCTAAAAGTAAATATAATATCTTATCAATAAGGTTAAAGAAAAATGTGTATATTTTTTACCCCAGAAGTAATGAAAGAAATAAGAAAATGAAATGTATACATTTTAGATTTCCACCATTTTACCTTTTTTTTTTTTGATACCTAGAATGACTTTAAACAAAATCATGTACAACATTTTGACATTAGTTATTGATTTTTTAATATTTTTTTTTGACAAGATTAATTCATTTTCAAATTCTACTTTTATGATTTATGGAAAAAATTATTAATAATATACACATTTAGCAGATTATTTTTACATTAAAGTACATACATTTCAATAGTTTCCCACTAAAAATAGGTAAGCAAACAAACTTGATAACTGTTTTAGGCAGCAAGTATGTCTGACTTCCTAGTGTTCATTGTATGGTTTTACATTTATTGTGTAAATCATAATTAAGCATTTATTATCCTATCTTTTATTGTTCAACAAAAAGAAAAAGCAAAAACTATAAAATAGATTCATTTAAATAAAAAGTGCTACAGTTAAGAAGCTGTGTCATGTAAAATAACTCTTATGTTTTAAAAATTATTTTATAGTTGCATGGGTACTTTTGTGTTATTCCTGTTGTGACATATTGTTCTGGTGATGTTTCATCTGATAATATTTATTCAAAGTTTCCATTTATAATGTCATGGCAACCAAGAATCCTGACATGACTAATCCATGTCAAACAAACTGACCCTCTCTATTTTTGAAAATATTAAATATTTCACTTCGCCATAGTGATTTTTTTTCCGCTCACAGCATATATATCTCT
Organism: Epiperipatus broadwayi; assembly: GCA_028023455.1. Classification (NCBI taxonomy): domain Eukaryota; kingdom Metazoa; phylum Onychophora; class Udeonychophora; order Euonychophora; family Peripatidae; genus Epiperipatus; species Epiperipatus broadwayi. The sequence continues at coordinate 30,816,338 of JAQFVV010006198.1, forward strand.
TGCATCATTTGTGAGTAATACGCTTTTATACTTAAAAATACATTTATTTTATATATTTGTGTTTTGTTTTGCTAAAACATTTTTTAAAAAAAATTTAGAATATAATGTTAAACTTGCAGCAAATGTATCACATTATTTGTAAGTAATTTTAAAAAAAAAATACAGCAGTAAAAGTTGTTATAATTGTTGGGGGTCTTATTTTTTAAAAAGATAATTAAAATATAAAATTAAACTTAGTTTGTCATCTTTAGATAAAGGTACAACTTTATTTTATAGTCTGCCTTTTTTTTTTTTTTTAGGTTTAAAAAAATAATGGAAATCTGAAACTTTGTTATAACTTGCCATTTAAAAATTGTTTTATGGTTCTTTTCCATATTTCTCCTTTTTTCCTTAATGAATATATTTCTCCATCATTGGAAAGTACTTTTTTTTTTTAGATTGGAAGTTTGCTATTGTACTTGTAATGCGATGGCACAAAGTGCCTTAGTATGCCGGGAGGGGGGATGATGGCTTTGCCAACACATAGTATCATACTATAAAGGCACAACTCACAAGTACCTGTTTTATTTAGTATCAAAATATCTTTCTTCCTTTTTTCATAATGAATATATGTCTCCATTACTTTTTTTAGATTTGAATTTTCGTGTAACATGTGCTGTGATGTATTATTCTGTTGTGATATGTTTAAAATAATGCCTCCATGGGATCTGCGGACAAATTTTATCAATTGAGTTTGCCTGCACATTCCTTGGACGTGTTATTTTAAACATGTTGCACATTTAGAGTAACACATGATCAGAGTAATACATTATAGCAGGAATAATACCAAAGTACCATTGTATGTATGTTGTACCCTGTTTTATGAGCTCTATACTATTCAGCAATGATATGATAAAATGCCCACATTTTTCTTTAATTTAGTAATATAGAAGTATATTAAATCAAGAAAATCATATATTTTGAATAAAAATAATTTATTTAACAAAATAATGTCCCTTATTTAACAAATAAATACATCAATAATTTGCATTTTTTTTTTTTTTTGTACAAAAATGAGGGGCAGGGGGAACAGTGAAGTTTCCTTTTTTTTTTTTCAGTTAAAAAGTTATTTTTTCACTAAAAAAAACAACCCAAAAAACATATATTAAATAATAATATTTATTCAGAAAACAAATGTGTACTTAATATACTTTCAAAACAGACATTGATTAAAAAAAGAAAATTTTTTGTACAAAAATGAAAAAAAGGAAAATGTAATATGTTTGAAAACATGAAAATATTTATTTTAGAAAATAATTGTAATTAATCTTATTTTATAATACATAGTGATTCATAAAAATAATATGTTAAAAATGAGAAAGGAAAAATAATTTATTTTGTACACTAACCTAGTGTCCCTGGAAAACCTTTGATGTGAAAAATGTTTATGTCTTTGAAGAATGAAATGTGCAACTTTTTGAGCTAACATCAATATTTTTTTCCATTTGTGGATTTAAAATGTTTAGTGTATTTTTATGTTTTCTAACATTCCATTATTTACATTAACGTGTAATTAATTTTGTATGCTTTGTCGATTATTATCATCAATCCCTGTATAGAGGCATACACCTTTGTGGTTTTAATTTCTTATGAATTTTACCCAAATTAATTTATGGGTTTTTTTTTTTTTTGCGCAAAATTACACCAAATTCTGTTTGCTGTTGTTATTAATGTAGTTTCTTGCAGAATTTTTGCTTTCCAATTAAGTTTTATTGTTTCGACTTTTTCAAATATATTATTTATTTTCCATTAATTATTTTTTTATGAAAATATGCTTGTTTTTTAAATGAATACTATTATTTTACATTTTATATATTAATATATACTTGTATCCATGACTTTTACTTTTTTTATCAATGAGGGTTTTTTCCACTGAATGTTGTATAATATGTAATTCCAAGCAGCACCTAAAACACATTAAATTATATTATGATTCTTCTTATTATAATAATATAATACTAAATTTGTTTTAAATAGGATAAAAATTATAATTAAAAATAATTTAATATATATACAGCATATAAAATAATTAAAATAAAAAATCCAAGCACACAGAAATCAACAACTAGATTCAAACCTCTTCTCTATCTGGCAAATCACTCTCCCTTCCTACAGTTCAATGCACAAAGATAATTGCACCATAGACATATCAAACAACACCCCACCGATTCAAACCCCACCCAAAGAGCTCCATTCAACCCATGTGAACTGCCTAATGGACAATGTGCTCCAGCAGTCATAAACACCAACACATCTAAATAGCAAAACAGTTCCAGTGAGGTGACACAAACATCAAAACAAATGTCATGCATATCACAAAGAACAAGAAATCAACTTGTATCATAAAGGCACTCACCATCTGCCTCCCACACTTTGAATTGGCCACAATATAAGCCAAAAGAAAAACAGTTCACCAACACAAGAGACCGAAAATAGACAAGCCCCGCAGCTTATAACCAGCCGCAAAACACAAGACCTCGAACCCATGGACATTACTCTCATCCAACTCAGCAATGAATGCCCACCAAAAATCAGCACCCTTTTACCTAACTTCATCCGATTGGACCCTACTCATTTCAAGCTCCCCAGCACACACTTCAGCATCAGCACCGAAGGGCATCCCAAAAACAACATATGCAACTAATGGCCAGCCAATGATCCCACCCCCAAACATACATCATCCTATATAACATGGTCTGTTACTCACCAACATTGTACCACACTCGATGTCAAAAGCCATGTAACATATGTATTGTGCCTTTTCTACTAGGTCCAGATAGGTTTAATTAATCAATTTTTAAAAAATTTTAAATGAAGGATACATTTTGAATGGTATAATTACTGTATAATGTTGTAATATTTTAAAATGCTTTGTTAAAGTAAAGTGAGAGTAGTAAATACATAAAAACTATATAAAATGTTAAAGTAATAAAGTAAAGCTAAATATTATGATTTTTATACGGTTGGGAAAACTGGCCATAGTAAAATAATATACTAAAATTCTTATTAAACCAAATGCTAAAAGTTAATTTTAAAATAATGACTTAGAATTAAATAAACCAATGTATTTTAAATCAAAATTATATTTAATATTTGTGTTATAAATTATCTATTTAAAATGTAATATTTTGTGACAGACAAATGTGTTTAATTAAATAGTATCAAAATTATTATTCCAAATTCTATTATTATATTACTATTTTTTAATATATTATTTTTTTATAATTAGAAATGTATTTCTGTTATCAGACAGCAATTAAAAATTGTTACATTCTGTCTGGGTTTGGAAGTCATGTGACACAAATACTCATACTTGTGTGCTTACAAGATTTCTAGATAAAGTCTCAAAATTACTTTAGAATTGTTTTAAAAATTGAAGGCATTTGTTGTCATGAAATATAAATAATTGTTATAACAATTTGTAATTTGGTAGTTTTAAAATAAATGTGTAGTTAGTAAGATTTTAAAAAAATAGATACATTAAAAATAAATATTGGATAAATCAATGAAGTATTATTTTTAAAATGTTATTTTAAAATGTTTAGTTTGTTTAAATAAAAGTATAAAATTAATTTGGAATTAAATAATATAATATTTTAAAAATGAGTCATGATTTTTTATTTTTAAATTTTTAATTACATAAGCTTGACTAATATGTAAATTAGATCACCAGTTGAAGATTTAAATAGCCAATCAAATCAATTTAATTTAGTATAAAAAGTCGATGTTCTCATTTTTCTGTGTGCTTGTAATAACTTAAGGGGGTGTTTAATAACTAAATAACTTTCTTGCTAATTTTTTTTAAAAATCAATGTATTGCCTAGTTTACTACCTGAAATTATTGTTTTAAAAGAGATGATTGAAAGGACTATAAATTTACTGAGCTAAAACATGCATTGTTAAAGTAACAAATTTCCTGCCAATTATTCTATTAAAGCTTGAGCCAGCTTCACAGTAGCTATGGATTTAATACCAGAAATGAGTACGTATTTCAGAAAAGTAAGGATGGAAGTACAGATAACAAATAAAAGTACAATTTTAAAAATATTATTGGAAAAAAATATATCATTATTTATTTTAATATTTTGGACATTGTCAAAGAAATTAGACAGAAAAATTGTTCAAAAATTTTATATTTTAAATGCATTATATCATAAGAATAAATAACCGTAGATGAAAAGCAAAAGCTATATGGTAAAAACTTTATTTTTTAATATTTTAAAAATATATCCTTTAAAAAAAGTTGCAGTAAATATTTTAAAAGAAATATTGTTGTAAAAGCTTATTATAAACTTATCTTGAAGTGGTGATAAAGATATAAAAGCCAATGGTACTGCAAATATATTTTTATATGACAAGTCATCATTAAGAAAAAAGACCGTAAATCATTTTAATATTCTAAAAAAAGTGATTTTTAGAATTACTCATCAAAAAGGAAATCAATGGGTAATTAAAAATAAGATTATCCGGACTAAAATATAACTTTATATTGACTTTATTTAATTTACTATAAAATGATATTTTAATAGAATATAAAATGCATATTTTCCGTACAAATACATATGAATTAATATTGCCAATACTGATGCATCGAAAGCCCATGTAGGATCCTAGTGAACGGGAAACTCCAGAGATTGACTTAAACTTTCCCAAGTGATATCACATTTAATAATTATTTTTCCTGAAAGCTGCAGACAATAAATTGTATTTTTATAGACTTTCATAAAAGGATTGATAATTATTATTCGAAATATTTTTGGATACAAAAGTCGACTTCACTTCATTTTCATTTTTATTACTATTCATGAGCAACCGCGTCGAGGTGGAAGAGAACTTTGTGTTTTCTCAAATTTTGAACAGTAGTATTGTCTTAGCAACAAATGCCGGGGAGAGATTTCTATGAAGGACTTCTAATGAAGAAATATTAAGAGGAAGAAAAGAACTTAATTTTTTTTTTGTGAACTTTATGGCAGGTTGGAGTTTTTCGTAAATATAGTTTTATTTATCATTTTGTTTACTAATTATAGTATTAAGTTTTTTATTAGTGTAGGTAGGACAATTACATTGAAATATTTAGTAATCTAACATAATTAATATTGTAGTGAATATTTTAATTCTTTATAAAGTTTTATAAACATTTTTCTAAGTATAGTAGTGATGCTGAATGTATGGCATTATTATTTAATATGTTTTTATATGAAATATTGGACCAAAAAACGTCTAATAGTGACCAACCAGCAAAATTGTCACTAGGTAAATTTGTAAACTGTATTAATTTTACATGATGTTTATATATATATTTTTTTTTTTTCTTTAGAAAGTGCTTGGAATATTTTATAGTGTTATTTTATCATATGAACGTATGAATATGTGTGCTTGCATTAATTACACATTAAACTTTATTGCTATTCTAGAGATATGAGCTAGGATTTTTAAAAAAGATTTGCATACTTTTCTTTTATATTATTAATATATAATTTTACTGATACATATAATTTTATATGATTCTTTAATGGAGGAACCCTAGTTTTAAAATGTTTTAAAATATTGATTTTAATATCTGAAAACAAAATCATTTGTATTTATGTTGTTGAATTTTGAAAGTGAATGAACCTTTTTTTGTTATAGTAGTTTTAGATTATTGAAATCATATGCGAATCTTGTTTATTGTTTAGAGTAATGTTAGATAATTTTATGATGTAGATTGATAAATCTATTATGAAATTTGAAAGTGATAGTGACCTTGAGATTATGAAAAGAAACCAATAGGATTCTTGTATGTAGAATTTATGGGGAATAGAAAGTAACATATTATTATTTTAGCAGATTATGCAGGTACAGATAACATAGCCCTGTGACTTGTATATATTTTCCATGGGCAGTGTCTTTCTTGGTATTAAGTATTTTAATGTTCGAAGGAGCTAAATAAATAGCCTGGACATTATTTTATATTTGAGATCATTAAAGAGAGAAGTCATACCTCTTTGTATGCACTGTTGCCATATAGATTATCCCATATATTTATACTATTGAGTCTATACTCTAGTTAGTTCTTCATGCCTATGCTTCGTATCGCTCTCTTAATTTCAAAAGTTGTTGCATCGTACAGAATTGTATTTATGAAGGAAAATAATGAATAATTTTTGAATTGTAGAATCATTATTTTGAAAGAAGATGAGATAGATTTTTCTTGCTTTGATTTTTATGTTGAACTCAAATACAGATGAGATTGAAAGTAAATGCAAACTATAATAATAAAGAATCATAAATATTTTTTTGTATTTTATTAAACTATTTAAAAAAATATATGAGATAATAAATTATTCATGAGATTTTTGAATAATTTTGGATATTTTTATTATACATGGTAATGCATATTTTTAAAGAATTGAACTTCCAGAAGAAACAACATAAAATAAAATGAGTACTTATATTTTGTGAATATTATTTTATGTTTTTAGAACACACACAGGGATTTTATTAGAGTAGTGCCAACCAAGGTATATAAAAGTATGTCAATCATATTTTATTCAAGTCAATTTATTTATTTAACGAACCAATATAAATATTTTAAATAACATCAGCACTATCATAGTAGAAGTTTGATTAATTTATTATAAGATCTATGAACATATCTTAAAAATGAATGTTACTTCAGTAGTTTATATTTTCCTGTAGACTTGCGAAAACTATACATTTAAAATATGTCGATTAATAGATATTATATTCAACTATATTTTCCTGTAGACTTGCGAAAACTATACATTTAAAACATGTCGATTAATAGATATTATATTCAACTATAAGTGTATTCGTAATTAGTAGTAGTATTATTTTTAAATAAATGTGCAAAAGTTTATAAGTTGGAGTAAAGGCTTATTTACTTGTTGATTTTTTTTTTTTTGAGGAAATTTTGTTAAATTTGTTTTATAAAACTTTGTGTTGTGTTGATTTTCTTCACTACAAATACATGATCACCAGATACCAAAAGAAACATAATATTTGCACAGTACGAATATAATTATTTGCTTAAGAAATTACAATGCTTCAGAATATAATATACTGTATTTGAGAAATTTCATTTTACTTTATTATTATTATTATTATGGTCATAATTAATTATATAATTTATTGCATAGAATTATAACGTTATTCGTTGCCACATATTCTCAAATTATCAGATTATACCACGTATTCTATTTAAGATGCCACATGAAAATTAAAGATTATATTATATTACTTATTGTTATTATTATTTGATAGTTACCATAACAGGGAACAGTAGATAAGATTGATAATTATTCATCGAAGATTATTATTATTGTTATTATAAGTTAGGTGTAGTTGAGGATGATACAAAATCCCTTATTATACTTAGCTACAAAAGATTATAAATTGATTAGAGTTATTTTAAAGAATCTGAGATTATTATAGTTATATTATTTTAATAAAGAGATTAGAATTTATTTAGTAACATTATGTTAAATTGATTGTTATTTTAAAGTCGTAAGAATACTATGAATGTATTATTATTTGAAATAATGGGGGGGGGGGGGTATTCTTAGGACATTGAGATGGTATCCGGCGGGATATTTGCTCATTGTAATTCTTTACTGCTTGTACTTCACTTTATTGTCTCGTGATTTATTAATATTTTATTTATTTAATTTTATAAAACCGAACTATTTATTATTTTTTAATCAGTTAGAGCTAGTTTAATTGTAGACAGTATCATAGGATATCTGTATTATTGATTATATGTATTTTATCTGAGCTAATCTTATTTTTCCTATCATTATATTTCCAGTTAGTGCGGGTACAATATATATGTACTTACACACACCCATGCTAATCAAAGATGTTTGTACAAATTACCTTCTAGTAACCTCCATCATCAACCTACACCCCATGTGTAATACTCTAAAACCTCCTCGTGCAATTGTCCTCTAATGCCTACATACTCCCTCATGTTTCTTCTATATAACACTGGACTCGCATGTCTTTAAATTTAAAATATATGTATGTGGAGCAATTCAAAGCAAATTTAACCTCTTTTTTGTCACAAATAAAGCTTTTAAAATCTAAAAAATTGGAGGAACTACTATATAGGAGATGTTTTATTTAAAGACATTTTTATGCCCCCCCCCTCTCTTTTTTTTTTTTTTTTGCTAAATAATAAGACAAAGGAAATAAATATTTTTAAATATAGTAATTGTTTGAAATTTTTTATTATGACTGTTATAATAAATGATGTAAATATTTGAAGTTCAAAATATAATAATAATTAAAATAAAGTAAGTACTTAACGAATTATAGTAATGGTGCAGAATAATGGGATAGTAGGCATGATAGAACTAAACACCAATAACTGAATAAACAAATATGAATAAAGCAACTTAATAAAGAATCAGCATCAGAAGCAAATATAAGTAAATAATAAATGGTAAACATAATCTTACCAGTAACTATTGTTTATAATCAGAGTTGGGGCAACAAGTAATCAACAATCAGTAATCATCTTTTCTGACTAGATTTAAGACATAATATAAAAGTTTACATTAATTATCCTCAAATCAATGCCATACTTAGGGCATAATATTACAAAAACATTCATCAATATTTCATTCACCTGCTTGCACATACACTAATTCTAAAAAAAAAAATGTGAACATATATTAAAAATGCTGGAATCCTTTATAATAGCAATGCTGGTCATCATCTGTGCTTAGGACTATCACATACCATGACTGTACTAACCATCAATGATTTAGTAATCGTTGTAAAACATAAATAAAGTGAGTGGACTTCACAGGTAAGTGCCATCTAAATAATTCTAAAGGGAATTCCATAGATATTTGCAAGGAAGTATTTATATATATTAAAACAGGCAAAACTCTATATATGTATTGCCACTCAGTGGAAGCCAGAGTAATCAATGAATGCCAGAAGGCTTATGCATAAAATCCCCATCTAGTGCCTACTCATCCAATTTCCTCAGACTAGTTTCTGGCTTGTAGCCTTCATCAGTGAGGAGCCTTGGATCTGAGAGCACTGCACGTAGATCTTAGGATCTAATGCAACCCTCTATCAACCACCTTTTATCTCAACTACAAAACTATGAGACTTAAATTGAAAACACCATAATATTTTCAATCCAAGCTCATCAGCTTATATAGTCATATAGGTCTGAACTCAGTTCAGTACCTATACATTTTGGTGTCTTTGCTTCATTAATAACCATAGTCACCACTATCCTATTAGGCAGGATTTGTTTTAAGCCAATAAACATCACATGATCACCATTTCTTATGCTTTCTCTTAACTGCTATTAAAACCGGTAAAACTCTATATATGTATTGCCACTCAGTACAAGCTAGAGTAATCAGTGGATGCCAGAAGGCTTGTGCATAAAATCTCCATCTAGAGCCTACTCATCCAATATCCCAGACTAGTTTCTGGCTTGTGGCCTTCGTCAGTGAGGAGTCTTGGATCTGAGAGCACTGCACCTAGATCTTAGGATCTAATGTAAGCTGATGAGCTTGGATTGAAAATATTATGGTATTTTCAATTTAAGTCTCATAGTTTTGTAGTTAAGTAGAGATAAAAAGTGGCTGCTGGAGGGTTGCATTAGATCCTAAGATTTAGGTGCAGTTCTCTCAGATCCAAGGTGTCTCACTGATGAAGGCCACAAGCCAGAAACTAGTCTGGGGATATTGGATGAATAGGCACTAGATGGGGATTTTATGCACAAGCCTTCTGGCATCCATTGATTACTCTGGCTTGCACTGAGTGGCAATATGTATATAGAGAGTTTTGCCTGTTTTAATAACAGTTAAGAGCAAAATGGTGATCATGTGATGTTTATTTATATATATTCCATATAGCATAAGTCAAGCTAACTTTGGGATTACTATTCATAGGTACATATTTAATAATACAAATTATTTCAATCATTAATAAACCTACACACATTATTCTATATTAATCAAGAATAAATAATTAACTGTTAAACATATATATAAAAAGTGCACACACTTCTAAAATAAAAATATTTTAATTATTTTTACATTACAAATCAGTTTTTTGTTGTTGTTGTTTTCTGAACACTCTTAGGAATAAAAACAAAAAGTTTTTAGGTTTTTTTTTTTCAAAGTCCACATCAATTTAATTTTTTTTTTAATTTTTGTTTTCTCTACTTGCACACTTTAAACAAAAAAAATGTTAATTTCTATCCCTCAACTAATTTTTTAGTCACCTATTTTAATTTTATTCAAAATTTGTTTACTTCCAGTTATTGTAAAAATTTTCCTTATAAAAAAAATGGCCAATTAAAGTGAAATGATTTGGATGAAATAGAATGTTTTTCTTTGTTCTTTAGAACTATATTCACAGTATATATTTATTTTTTCAGTGGTTTATTTTTTTTTTTTAATATTTCCATAAGTTTGTGAAATAGATCTCGTACATGGAGAGTATATATATATGACAGTAGAATTCCTTTATCTGTTTTCATACATATGTACATAAAGAAGCATATGTATAGATTAGACTGATTTGTTATATAAATTGCCAGTATTACATATCTTAATTACCAGATACTCAAGAAAAATGTTGGAAGTTTTAAACTCAATTCAGCTCCTAAAATTTACTAATTTCATCCAGGCAAGCTATGCAATTATGGAGAAGTCATTTCACTTTACTTTTCTGAGAGTTAGTTAAAACTCAGCCAATGTGGAATCTAGCAATTTTTTTTCAAAGCTAGCTTTTTGTATTCTATCGAATCTGAAAACAAAAGGATTAGCAATATGTCTTTTTTATTAATAAAAACAAGATAATAATTAAATATTACCACTATTCTGTTTCTTTGTTAATCTTTTAATAAAAACAGATTATAGAATTAACCATAATTAATGTATATTACAAAAAAAAAAATTCTGGTTTTAAACAAAAGTTTTTTGTTTTTTTTTACATTAAAAATTTTGATTTTTGTCAAAATCAGAACTGAATCAAATAAAAATATATTAAATAGAGCCTTTTTTAATATTTAATTTTTAATGTTTTATAGGACTTTAAAAGTATCAATAAATATTAATTAATCAATCTTCCAGTTATTCTTCAGATTTTATTGTAAATAATTATACATGTAAATTGTATCTGTGTTCATTACTATTTTTTCTTTTAAGCTTTATATATATATATCTGTGTGTGTATGCATGTACACTAGTTTGTGTGCTATGAGACCAGTCCATCTTTTAATCTAAAATAGATGTAAGATTTATATCAGAAAATTGATTAAATAATTGAAATATTTGATTATATTGATATATGATTTAGTTAGGACATATATATGTGCATGTTTATCATTTGTAAAATGTTAAAATATTTATATGATATATGTACATTACAATAATATAAAAAAATTTAATATAATTTATTGATTTAAATTATGAAATATATTTTAAAATACAGTAACTAAACATGTTGTTTATATATAAAAAGAATATGTATAATATATTGAGATCCATTATGTAACATAATTGATTTGTAAATATGCAAATATACAAGAATTGAGTTTAAATAAAATATAAAATTAGATATATTTTAATTAAATTTTTCTGTTTAGATCTTTAAAAAAGATTGTTGGTCAGTCTAAATGTTGATATTATTTATTAAAATTTGAACATTGCAAAAAAGTTTAATGTAAAACCAGAGATAATTTACTAAATATGGAAAGTTAATTTGGTGAATGTTTTTTAAGAATATTTTTAGTGGATGGATTGGTTAAAAAAATTGATAGAGGCAGTAGTAATCAATCATCATTAATATTGTTATTCAGTTGTAAACCCATTAAGTAAAATTGTATGTGTGTGTACATGATTTTATTTACATATAGAGGAGAAAGAGAATTTAATGGGACTTCCATATATCAATATCTCTCTGTTCTGTTTTTTTATATTAGTTTATGCAATTTATATAAGGTTAGGTGGGAAAGATTTTGTCATTTCAAGGAGTATTAAGCAAGTTCATTCTCTAAATATTAAATGTCAGTTTCATTAATAGTCATTATTCATTGGTATGGTCCATTTACTACAACAAGATCATTCTGTGATTAAATTTGCTAAGAAAAGAATTATATGAATATAAAGTACATATTGGAATAATAGTTTGTATAGTTAATTGTTATATGATAATATTCATTTTATTTTATAATTGAATATATTTTTTTCTTTTAAAAATGAAGTAAATTTAATCTTTTCTTTTGTGTTGATCTGAGACTTCATTTGAATTTCGCTGTGAATGTATATAAATATTGATTCATACTATTTTATGTAATTTCTAATATTTTCATGAAATAAATAATAATATGAATTTTTTTTTTTAAATTATTGTTTTAAAAAGTAAATATATTTTGTTAAACAATAATTCAAATGCGATATTTCAAAATGTTTTTTTTTGTTATTGTTTTTATGCCCTTTGTTTATAAATAAACAAATATTTTCAATTTTTAGCCATATTCAGTATATCTATACCTTGTCTAGTGATGAACTTTTGTGTGAGGATTTGCCTTAAAGATTATCATCAAAATAGGCAAAACTCCATACAGCATGTGATGTTTTAAGATTATCATCAGTTTGTATCCATTATTTTGATTTGCAATTGATTATTTGCTACAATGATCTATAATTTTAAAAAAATTGAAATGTTTTTTTTTTTTTAAAGTCGCCATTTTTAAAGATTGATGACATCAGAGGATAATGATTTCGTGGCACCTGAAAATAAAAGGATGGTACTGATGCTAAAAATGTACAGTACAGAATTTATTCATTATACAGTATTATGAGAATTAAAAACAGTTACATGTATTTTATCTGATTTTTATCCAGTGTCCTTGCAAGATGATTTGTGCTTGCATTTATACTATATTCAAAATATAAGTTTTCATTGTTAATGACAAGATGATCCATACTTTCTTTTATTCCATATTCAAAGTACAGATTTTCATTGTTAACGATTACAATTCAGTACAGTAAGTAATCAGAAACATACTTTGTTCAACAACAAAATGTATTAGTATTAAATTTTAATATATTTACATCAGGTAAAATATGTTCGCTCAATTTTTATGGGTCAAAATTTTTATGAATTGCTTGTCGCAAAAAATACACTAATTGTAATTATAAAATAGTTATCACAATTGTAAATTGTTTTGAGTAAAAAAGATAGGGGAAAATGATTTTGTGCATTACGTGGTGATCATAAATTACTAAATATAAGTTTAAAATATCATTTATTTGCTCACAATTTGTTTCTAGATAATGGCAGCATTTATCATAAATATCCTATTTTAAAAATGTAATCCTTTACGATGTCAGCAAAAAAAAAAAGTTTGATCACATACATTATTAAAACACTAGTAATCAACTGTAGATTACATTTCTTTATCAAATCTTTATTTATTTTCACTGGATTGATGTAAAATAAATAAATTTATGATTTTTTTGTTTTAAGTTTTATTGATCAGATATTACAAAAATAAAACCTTTTGATAATATAATATAAAATGCATCAAAAATAAATTTTAAAATGTATTTTTTTTTTTACATTTTAAAATGTAAATTGTGGTTAATTTTTTTTTCTTTATGCTTTAATTCAATGAATCATGAATCAGGAAATATTCTCATGCTATATAAAAAGTAAAATAGTGGGCCATCAATAAAAAAAATTATAATTTTTATTACCCTGGGTTAGTAATAATATTTTTAATAATATGCTTAGTGAAATGTTTATTTATTAACATTTTTTCCAATTTAAGCTTTATTTTATTAGTCAAATTTTTATATATTTTGTATTTAAAGTAAGAATAGGAACTCACATATAATTCCTTTTTTTTTAATATCAGGTCTTTGATTTATAATGCATTTTAGAGCATCAATTGTCTCTGCTGTCTGGGATAAAGGTGTTTATAGTTTAGTACAGGTATTTTCTGCTATTCACTTTCTTAAATCAAAATTTTAAATCCATTTATTATATTTATTATAATACTTAGTTTATGATCAGATTTAGATCTTTAGGCATTTCACCATATATTTAATTATTTGAAAAACTAAAAAAGATATTAAAGGAAAATAATATGCCTATAATAGAAATATAAGCTTTGATAATTTAATAACATAAGTTCATTCGTCCATTATTAAAAGCTTGCACGGGTGCATCTGAAAATGATTATATTTGATAATCATGCCTTCAAAATAATCATACATATTACTATCTAATAAAAAAATGTATGGAAAATGGTGACAACATATTGGTTTTCTGACAAAAACTATAATAATATAGTAGAAAACTAGTTTGAATAAATATTTAAATGTTTTTGCTATAAATTGCATTTGAACTATTAATTTTTAGTGACCATATTTTTAATTATTATTATTGTTGTAGTGGTGGTGATGCTAGTGGTGATGATGATGATAAAAAACTTTAACATATTAATTACTAAAACTTAATTTAAATGAAATATGTAAAAAATTAATTACTCGTAAAGAAATATAGACAGTTCTCATCTTTTATAAGGAATAATTCCAAACTTTTTACATAATTTAATTTAAGCATAAGTTGGAAGAAAGTTATAAATTTTTATTGTTTTGAATTATAATATTTATAGAATCTTAGTGTGTTGAAAACTTTTTATAACATACATATTGCATCTTGTTGAAAACGTAACTAACTTATCTATCCAAGCTGGCTGTATAGTTAGCTATATTCTACAAAGATTTTTAAATGCTAGTATTTCTAGATCATGAGTTACGATATGAAATATGACGATGTGTTTTATACTTTAACTCACCCTTAAACATAATGTCAACTTCAGGGTTTGTTTTAAATTGGAAAAATTACTACTTGTAATGTTTGAAATTATTCAAACCATATATAGTGAAGCTGTGATATATGCTATATTTTTTATTCCAAAATCTTTTCATGTATATCATACATAGCATATTACGGCTCAGGTTTTATTGATAAACACTGATTTGAATAGAATATGTATTGTTTATTGAACTGCAAGTATATTGTACTTTTCAACATGCACATATATATAATACAGGTGCTTTTTTATATATGTAATATATATATATAAATTAAAATTATAGTATAAACAACATTTTTAAAAAACACTATTAATATAGTTAATATTTCGAAGAGAGAAAAACTGAAAAAATAAGAAAAAAAAATCTTATTATACTTTTTTTTTATTTTTTAAATAAAGTACTGTAAATAACAGAATGTCTGACTTTCACTATAAATATGCTTTGAATAATTTTTTTTTTTTCCAATATTTTTTTTTTCTTATACAAAAATAATAAACTAATCTCTTTATCAAGAATCTATTATCTCTAATTGTTTTGATAGAACACAGGCAAAACTTTCCATACAATAGTGCCACTCAGTGCAAGCCAGAGTAATCAATGGATGCAAGAAGGTTTGTGTATAAAATCCCTATCTAGTGCATCCTCATCCAATATCAGACTAGTTTCTAGTTTGTGGCTTTCATCAGTGAGGAATCTTGAATCTGAGAGCACTGGACTTAGATTTTAGAATCTAATGCAACCCTCCAGCAGCCACCTTTTATCGCTACATAACTACAAAACTATGAATCTCAGATCCAAGGCTCCTCATTGATGAAAGCCATAAGCTAGAAACTAGACTGGGCATATTGCATGAGTAGGCACTAGATAGGGATTTTATGCACAAACCTTCTTGCATCCATTGATTACTCTTGCTTGTCCTGAGTGGCACTACTGTATAGAGATTTTGGCCTGTTTTAACAGCTTGAGCAAGCATAAAAAATGGTGATCATGAGATGTAATTGTTTTGATGTTTTTAAATCAGTATTACCATTAAGTATGTTCAAAAATTTTGTAATACTTTTAGTATTATGTTTAAAATATATAATATTACATGAAATACTGCACACTTAATTTGTAAAAGATAATGAATGAAGAATAAAGTATTTGTTTTCAGTATAAATTAAAGAAATTTATGAAATTGTATTAATGAATATGGTCATTTATAGTGCTCTGAGGTGAAAAACAGGGTCGGTGGCTAAAATTTATTTATAAATTTTTATTTTTTTAAACATAATTATATATGGTACTTTCCAAAATAGAAAATGGCTGCTCAAGTATTGTAAAATTATTAAAATTGCTAATTTTAATGGGGTTGGGGTGTGTTTATTTACATTTTTAATTGTTTACATTTTTTTCTATAGTAAATAATTAAAGATCTCTGATAAGCATAGTTATACCTTCATTCTATGGCAATGAAAGCTATGGGTCATAAAAATTATGTCAAGTGGTTTGCAAGATTTTGCATTGGCAAGAAAAACCTGAAAAATGATTCACAAAGGTATGAAATACATTGTTACATCTCATGTTGTAACTTGTGATCTAAATATACTAGCTCCTTAAAATGTTTGTGGTGAATTGACAAAACACATACATTGTTCCAAAGATGGAGCTGCAGAGGACTTGGAAAAAGAATCATTCACATTTTCATTAGGATACACCATATATATGTTATTTATCCAATATTATTTAAAATAGTGGTTGCCATACAATTAATACTTTTATATTTAAAGTTTATTCTGCTACTAAGGAATGCAAAAAAGTTTTTTTTTTATTAGTATAATTGCTATTAAGTTGAATTATTATTTAACTTTGAATGGTAGGAGAAAGAAATAGTAATTTACTACTAATGATTGGAAATAAGATATTCTGTCCCCATTTAAATTCTTGCTAAGTTTAATTATTGTTAAATTTCAAATAATATGACAAAGAAATAAAATGTATTTGTTATTAATCTTTGAAACTAAGATGTCCATCTTTATCATATATTTTATGAAAGCTCCCCCAATCCATTATGTTCTACTACATGAATATCTTAAAATTTAAGCCTTATAAAAACAAAGGAATGTGAGTTGTTTGCTATTATTATTAGGATTTTTTTTTTATATGATATGATATATTAGAATATTTAGCACAATGGTTGTATATATAGATTTGGATAAATAGAAGTGCTTGGGGTGTGTGCAATAAATTGTAGATAAAATCAATAAATTTTATGAATTCAAATTTTTTAAAGCATTAACTGCTTATTGTAATTATATGTTGGATTAATTCCATCATTCAATATTATTTGTTAAATCTAAAAATATTTAACAATTTTATAAGAGGGAAGTAGTCCAACATATAATTACAATTAAAATACTATCATCACAAACTTTCAGACAAAAATTAACAGTTCTTATATAAATGTGAACATTATAAACGATTTTTTAATACTGTGAACTTTTTTATAAGTTTCAGTTAGTGTTTTGTGCTTATGTTAATGTATTAAAATACTTTTAAATGCCAAATGCTCTTAAAATAATAATAGAAAAAATAACTTTATGATAAATGTCGAATAATCTGTATGTTTTATGGTCTCTCAATGTGCATTTTGGTTATTTACCACTGAAGATCAGATTTTGCACGTCTATGATCTTTTATAATTAGAAGTCAGGATCTTATTTTGTCTTGTTTGTGGATTCTTTGAATGATATGTATTAGTGTATTCATATGTGCTTCTTTTCTACAAGAATAGTTTCATTGTTAGTTGTTGTATTAAGCCAATAAACGTCACATGATCACCATGTCTTATGCAAAACTCACTATACGTATTACCACACACAGCAAGCTAGAATAATCAATGGATGCCAGAAGGCTCTCAGATCCAAGGCTCCTCACTGATGAAGGCCACAAGCCAGAAACTAGTCTGGGGATATTGGATGAGTAGGCACTAGATGGGGATTTTATGCACAAGCCTTCTGGCATCCATTGATTACTCTAGCTTGCTGTGTGTGGCAATATGTATAGTGAGTTTTGCCTGTTTTAAGTTGTATTAGTTATATTAAATTAATTATATAAATTGACAATAGATATTTCTTATATTATTTTTTTATATTAAAATGTGTGTGTTTTCCTTCTAAAAAGCTTTTTTTTTAATTCATCCCTATTGTGTGCAAAACAATTTTAATTCTACAAGCTCTGACATTGTGTTTGATTTCTTAGATTAACTTTTAAAGATTAATTCTTTTAAATAAAATTAGTTCTATTCTTTCCTATGTCTTTTGTTTTTTTAGAACATTTGTCTATTTGATAGCTTTAAGCATACATTTGAATGTTATGGCATTGTGTGTATATTTTTGCAAAACTTATTATAAAAGAAAATTTGTTATAAATTGCTTCATGCTTTATGTTCATTTTTATAAATGATAAATGTATACGTGTGGGTAATTGATAGATGTTCAAGGTTTTTTTGTTTAATAATTTTCAATATCTTTTAGCAGTAAGCCATGTAATTTATAATTTAACTAACAGAAACTAAACTTTTTTTTTTTTCAAACTTGTCTTTTTGTTTTAGGAGATATCACCTTTTCTACATATCTCCTTCCAATGTTTTTAATATGTTGTCTTCTAAATTTTCTGTTTTTTCATTTGGTATCTCACTACGACTTTATTCTTTCTTTTTTTTTATTGGTATTATACTACCACATGTTTAATTTAAATGTGTAAATTCTTTTTGCTAACATTAAACTTGCATGAAATATTAACTTGCATTTACTTTATAACTACTAGAAATATTATTTGCAATAAATAATGTTAAAGTTCACAAAAATGTGCAATCTTCTTTATAAATAACCTTCTAAAAAGGTATATTAGATATTTATTTGTTTTTGAGGTGATAAGAAAAAATTCAAATGAAGTGTACTCCAGGTAGTAATGTTTAAAAATGTATCCTTTTTCTATTTTCACTTTAAGAACATTCACATTTGTTAATTAAAATGCATAAGCAAAGTTTCTCCTAAGATTAATGATTGATTGTAGGAAAAAAGGAAAGCATATAATTATAATAGCTGTGCACTTATTTTTACAGAGATTGACAATCGATTTTTTATTTCAATTTGCAGATATAATAAAAGATAGAAATATTCAAGAGATCTTAGGATAGTTTATCTGATATCTAACTAATTGATAGAATTACTTCCATTTGAATTATCCACAATGTGTTAAGACAGAAATATAAGTAAATGTATATAAATTATATTGATTATGAATTGACTGAATTGGATTGTTATGAATTTAGCCGTCATGTTTGAAGAAGACATTTAGAATGCAATGTCTGAATAATGCATGAGCTTTTAGTTAATTTAGAAAACAAATCCACTATTAGAGACACATCCTAAATACATATATAAATCTCATCTAAGATAACATATATCTATATAAGTTTTGTTAAATGATATAGTTGAGCTTAAATGAATCAAAGAATATGAAAAATCAATCATAAAAGTTTTAGTTTTAGAAACTATAGAATCTAATGATATTCTGAATTATAAAATGATAGTAATACCGCTTAATATTAGAAGTTAAGGGTTACCACGGTTCATAAATTTAAATGTTTTTGAACAAAAACTATAGATTGTACAAATAAGATGAGATCTTATACATGTAGATTATAATAAACATTGAATTTAAGAATATATAGCTATTTAACCACAATGTTGAATTTAATAATAACTTAGTAATAGCAATAAACAGTGAATTTCATTGCTTATATTAATTCAGCTAGCAAGTTTTGATTTTTTCTTCCATATAGCTCTAACTTTTCAGATAAGTACCATAGTAATTTAATATTTTACTGCTTTCAATGTCTCATTATTTTATAAACAAATCTTCCCATTTTCTAAATTCAGGGTACTCTAAAAGATTAGTGGCCCTTGCCTCTTATTTTTTCTAATGGCTAATTGATGCATACCATCTCTATCATTTCAAAAGTTTCAAATAAGTTGTTTTTTTTTTACCTTGCAAACTTTTTATTTTTAAACAAAACTTTTTCAGTATTGAATCTACAAAATAGGCTTTTTATCTGCCAATATTCTCAAAAATTTAGAAAGTTTTTGCTTCAACTTTTAGTTGTAAATGCTTCATTGGACATTATCTATTAATACATTTCAAAAGATTGATCTTATACTTTTTTCTGTGAATTAAATTTACTGCACCCAAAACTTCATTTGGAATTCTGTTTAGATGCTCTCTCATTTTTATGATTGTTGGTAATATGAGACTGCATGCTAAATTATTACCCCAAAATCTTTGCATATATTTTTGTACCTATTCATAGTGAATATAGCACTGTGGTCAGAATATAAGATCTCACAAGGCTCAAACACCAACCTTGAATGCTATCTTCGCTGATTGTTTATGGCCAGACTACTTCATCATAGAAAAAAGCATTATATCAATACTATTGAAACTTGAGTGGTCTTATCCAATTTATTATATTAACTTTCTGATAAGCATCTCAGCTTTTACCTTATTTTTAATAAAATATTCTATCATATTAAATGTTTATACCCTATATCTAAATCAGTTTAAATGAAGCTTTAAACTTTTTTAAAAATAGTATTGGTCAAGGATAAAAAAAAAAGTGAGGAAATTAATCCTTTTTTTCATTATTAATCATATTGTATGTATACATTAATGATAACTGTTTACATACACATGGATATTTTAGAGATACTAAAGTTTATAATAAAGGGGGGAGAGATAATATCATCACCATTTCTTATGCTTGCTCAAGCTGTTAAAACAGGCAAAACTCTCCATCTAGGTGCAGTGCTTTCAGATCCAAGGCTCCTCACTGATGAAAGCCACAAGCTTGAAACTAGTCTGGGGATATTGGCTGAGTAGGCACTAGATAGGGATTTTATGCACAAACCTTGCATCCATTGATTTCTCTGGCTTGCATTGAGCGGCACTACTGTACAGAGAGTTTTGCCTTGTTTAAAGGGGTGAGAGGAATGAATCAATCCACCAAAATCACTATTCCAGAAAAACATGGAAAATGGATGTTAAATTATATTGAAATTATATACATATATGTATTGAAAGTATAAATACATTATATTACTGGTAAATTCATACAGCTTATTTGACTACTAATAAAATCATTATAAATAAATTTTTATTTTATATAATAAATTACATTAATTCAACAACTCTTAATGACTATCTTTTTTTTTTTTTTTACTTACCATCTTTACTCATAATATAACTAATATAATAGTGAGTTTACTTTATTTGTATTTTATACACATGCATACTAATAATTTTTAAAGAAAATTATTTGCATTTGAAATAGAAAAAAAAAACTGGATTGGACATATGTTAAGAAGAAATTATGGTTTAATGAAAAATGTTTTGGAGGAAATGGTGAGTGAAAGTAAGAAGAAAGTATGGAAAAGATTGACATTGTTGGTGATATAAGAGATGAGAAAAGTTATGTGGAATTGAAGAGCTGGGCAAGGAAGAAAATGGAATGGAAAAATGGATGGATTGATGATGTGACTGCACTCCAGACTTGTCCATTTGACAGAATACTGTTGATGATGATTCTTTTGTTGCTACGATAATCATTTATGACATCATTTGAATATTCATGAAAATGCCATTTAAATGAATTTTAATTTTGTTGAATAAATTATAGGTATAATTTATTTTAATTTAATCAACGGTTTGCAATTTTTTTTTTAAAGTTCAATTTTAACAATGTTAAGTAAAATCTGTATAGCATCAATATATATCATCAAATTCAAAAATCAATTAATAGAAAATAGTGGTAAGCAAATTGTTCTTAAATAATAATAATTAAAAAAGCAAGTCATATATAACGTGACATTACTTTTATAAGCTTGTAATTACAAAAATGCAATACAGAGAGCGTACCAATAGCTCAAACAAGCTCTTAATTAATAAGTGCGGTATGAGAAAATATTTAAAATCTCTATTCAGAACACTCTCATCTCCAGACCAACTGGTTTCAAATTATGGCTCACGTCAGTGGAGAGCTACAATATTCGGACACTAGACCTAAAATATCAACTCAAAAAAACAGCACTTATTTCATATGTATATTTAAGTAGAAACTCTGAAATTTTCGGACATGAAAATGTCTTTAAATCCAGCTATCTAACTTAAATAGCTATATGGGACTGAACTAAATTCAGATCTACCATATTTTAATAGCCTCAGCATAGCCAAAGCCTTAAAGGTAAAATTATAATAATTAAAAAAGCAAGCCATATATAACGTGACATTACTTTTATAAGCTTGTAATTACAAAAATGCAATACAAAGAGTGTACCAATAGCTCAAACAAACTCTTAATTAATAAGTGCGGTATGAGAAAAATATTTAAAATCTTTATTCAGAACACTCTCATCTCCAGATCAACTGTTTTCGAGCTTATGGCTTACGTCAGTGGAGAGCTAGAATATTCGGACACTAGACCTAAAATATCAACTCAAAAAAACAGCACTTATTTCATATGTATATTTAATATACATATAATTTATATACTCTTATAAGAGTCATAATCGTATTTACAAATATACAGAACAAATATTTTTGAAAATAAAATTAATTGTATGCCATCGAAACTTTTAAAGATTTAGAAAATAACTTATATAAAATCTTAATGATCACTGTTATCTCAGTTGATGTTACAACCTCTCAATAGTCATGAGGAAAAAAAATGTTTTAGTCAAATATGTTAATTACTTGGTCTTTATTTCCCCTAATGGCTTTTGCTGGATATACTCACAAATGAAAGTGATGAAAGAGTACAAAATCAATAATCAGCATTTTTATTGTCTAACAAAGTACAATCAACATTTTTCACAACACATCCACAGATTTCATCAAAAGATAATTGAAATATAGCTAATGATATTGTTAGTATTATCACATTAGAATACATACCCTATTCCAGGTCATAGTCATTTCTGCCATTCATTGATTGGTTAAAATAAAACTCAAAAAAGAGTTATAAATTTACAGCCTATTGCTTTCCAAAGAAACTTAATAAACCAAAAGGCAGAAGTCACTACCTTTTATAAAGGTTTTCACTTTGTTAAACTACTACAATTGAAATAAAATCCTTGTTTTTACTTCACCTTTGAGTGGTAAGTTTTAAATTGCGCTTTACGCAAGAAAAGTGAAGCTTAGTATTATTAGAAAAGAATTATACAGCTTAGCGCTTTCAGAGAATTTAGGTCTCCATATTCATAGCCTATCTTGGGGTGTTGGCTTATATTGAGATTTTAAGTGAACTATTACAGCAAATTGAATCACCAAAGTAACCTGTTGTATTCAACAGTTTCATTTAACTCGACCAATTCATTTGTCATATTTTTCAGTTGGAAATCAGTGTTGGAATCATTATCTCATGATTCTGCTGCTCTTGCTGCTATAATAGCTGCTCTGGGCAGTTTATTAATTTACACGTATAATCTCATATTAATAGTTTGTTGAATATGAAAATTTGAAGATCTCTCGTAATTTGTCAGACTGATAGAAGTTTCTGAATAGAAAGTAGCCAAATTGCTATTTTGTCCGCATTTTTCAAGTACTGCAATATGTATATGTAATAGCAAACTAGAGTTATTCTATATATTTTTCTTTATTATTATTCAGTAATTAAATTTGCTAGTAAATATGATAATTTAAAAAAAAAAAAAAAATCAAGATTTTAAAAAATCAGTTAGTTGATTTACAATATGTTACATGGGGTAATGTGTTAAGTCATGGGTTTCTGTATATATTTCATCATTATAATAACCAATAAAGCAAGTCATATATAACATGACATTGCTTTTATAAGCTTATATTTATAAAAATGTAATGCAGAGAGCGTACCAATAAGTAAAAGACATTTTCATGTCCAAAAACTTCAGAGTTTCTACTTAAATATTATGTATGAAATAAGTGCTAGGTTTTGAGTTGATATTTTGGATCTAGCGTCTGAATATTCTAGCTCGTGAGGGGAGCCATAAGCTCGAAACCAATTGGTCTGGAGATAAGAGTATTCCGGATAGAGATTTTAAATATTTTCTCTTGCCGCACTTATCGATTAAGAGCTTGTTTGAGCTATTAGTATGCTCTCTGTATTATATTTCATCATTCTATGTAATTTGTAATATTTCTTATTTATACAAAATTAAAGTTTATTAGTCTATAGTCTTTTAATTAAATATCATGCTTTGATTTGTACAATATTACTGTTCTTTTGATCTAATTTAATGACCTAATTTTTTTTCTTATTATTATTTTCAACTATTCTGGGTTGAGATAGTATTTAGTAATTTTAGGACTTTTACCCCTAATATGTGTATAAAAATAATTCTATAATGACTTGCTCATTAAGTCAGGTGTTATTCAGTCATCAAAGGGATTGATTAAGCCTATAAATTATCTTTTTTTAAAAACTTTGTAGTTTGCCAAACTTATCCATTCACTATGCTAAACACATTGATGTGCACATAGAGAATGAAGTTTGGACGGATATCATTCTAGTATTATTACTAGGTTTATCAAATGTATATGCAATTCTTTTATAATAAATTGAAAATATAATTTATCTGATTTTTTTTTTTTTTACTGATAGATATATGTGAAATTGAAGATGGTTTGCCAGTGTTCAGGTCACTTTTACAACTTATTCAAACTGAAGGAGCTTCTGAACAGTTAACCCTCCTCAAGCAGGTATTATAAGGCATTGCTATTTTTACTCATAATTTGACTAATTTTATTTTTTAATTTGTGGGAAAAAAAAAATTATTTAAATGATGTAAAATGAAAGTGCTTTTTTTCTCTCTTTAAATTACTTGTAGTTTTTTTCTCCTTTTTATTAAGCTCATGTCTGGAGTATTTTTGTAAAATTATATTAAGAATTATTTTACAAAAAAAAAAAAGATAAGATTTTTTATTGATTTTACCTTTTGACAGTTCCAAGTTTTTATTGAAAAGCTATCTATTTAATTGAAGATATCTTGACATATTTGAGATAATTTATTTAAGCATAATTATTTTAAAATATAGAACTAACAAAACTTGTGAATTGAAAAGAACTTGAGTAAAATTTGTCCTTTTTATACCTAAACTTTTTATCATGGTTGTTCTGTCTAACATTAAATTATATTGCAAACCAAATTACAGGCTTTTTGAATGAAAAAGGTGTTAATTTTATATAAAAGTCAAAAATTTAAAAAATATTTTCATCATCATTATTTTCAAACATTATCCATCCAATCAGCTGCAGGATGAAGCTTTTTCTAAGTTAATTTCAGTTTTTCCAATTTGTAGCCTCTCATTTTCACATCATTCTAGCAAACTTTGTTCTTTCATCCATCCATTTCACATGGGGTCTGTTTGTAAGTCTTTTATAATATGTGGGTCCAGTTTAAAACGTCAACTGTATACTAGGCAATATGTCAAACTCAACTGCATAATCTTATAATGAAATTAGGAGAATTTTATTTCTATTAAATAATAAATGAGGAATATTATTATCACTTATTGGTTTATGTTTATAAAAGAAGACATTTGTTTTGAAGAACTTTATTATCTTTTCTTATGAAATTTTGTAAAATTTGGGTTCATCTATGAAAAACATTTTGTTTAGATAATGAAGATATTTATTCATATGCAATAGATCTTTGTCAGATAATATTAATTCATAATAAAATAAAATAAAATTTATTATTTTTATTTTTATACTGAAGAGACTGGATAGAAGGTGTTTTGTAAAGAAGAATTAATTTTTTTCTAAGAGTTTTGAATATATATTAAATGGTACCAGTACACAGTTTGCAACAATTATTATATTGAACAGACTAAGATATATTTAGTGATAGTAGATTTACAGTTGTCAGTCGGGTGGATTAATAACTAGAGAAAAATTGATCATACAATTTATTTTGTTATGCTTTAGTTTTGTTTTTTTTTAGCATGAGCTAGGCCTACCAATCTAAAATTATACATGGAATTTTTAAATCTTATTTGAATATTGAGAGTCAAGAATCCAAATTATCCAATTATTAAAATTATATTCCTAATAAATAATTATTTCAAAGACAGTAAACATCACATGATCACCATTTCTTATGCTTGCTTATAACTGTTATTAAAACAGGCAAAACTCTCCATACAGTATTGCCATTCAGTGCAAGCCAGAGTAATCAATGGATGCCAAAAGGCTTGTGCATAAAATCCCCATCTAGTGCCTACCTATCCAATATGGGGATTTTATGCACAAGCCTTCTGGCATCCATTGATTACTCTGGCTTGCACTGAATGGCAATACTGTGTGGAGAGTTTTGCCTGTTTTAATTTCAAAAGACATCAAACTTGTTGTTAATTAATTGCATATTATCAAAAAAGTTATCCTAATTTGTTTGAACATCTGTGATAAATGTAAACGTGTTTTTTTTTTTTTTAAAAAAAAAAAAAAGATTATTTAGAATTAAATAATTAATTAATTTTCTGCATCAAAATTAAATCAATGGATATTTACCAATGCTAAGTATGTATTATGAATATGGAAATAATTTTTAATTACAAGAGCTAATTTCTTGTTTGATCTTATGAAATTATTTTAAGCCTGATTGAAATTTTTTAAAAAATCAAACATTTATGAAAGAAAAGAAATACATACAGATGATCGTGGTATATGATTTGAAGAATCCACATTTATATTGCAAGTATTGTCATCAGAAACATTTAATTTAGAAATAATTCATTTTAATTATTCTTTTTTTTTAATGGGTGTGTTTTTATTTGGTCATATTAATGATTGTACTAATATGTAAAAGAAATAAATAACTTTGATCATGTTGATGTGAAATAACTACTGTATGTATGTATTTTACAGACAGATAATTGTATAACTTTTATATCCGAGTTCAATTTGATTTCCAGAATTTTAATGTCTTTTCATATTTTTTATTGTATTTAAAAAATCCTCATATCATTCTGTCTTTCTTGTTTTATATTTTAGTAATTTTTTATGATTATTAATTTATTTATATGCATATGTGTAAGCCTTTACTCCAGTTATTTAAATTATTAGATTTAATTATATGTATATAGATGTTAGTATGTATCCAATCTCACTTGTATTGAGTGATCTCTAATATAGCTATAAAGGATGGGAATTCTCATTGATAATCTATCCAATGATTTACAATGTTTCTTAAGACTAGATATTTAGAAGTGGGTGTAAAAATGTGTTCACATTTAGAGCTGTGGTAATTACAATTCTTTTGATATAGTTTATAAAATCTCTCAAATTAGTGAAAATATTATTTAAAGCAGATTTTAATAAGATTGTAAATTACAATTACCATCTAAATAAATTTTCCCAAATACATTTTAATTACAGTGCATGTGTAAAAGGTTGATTACCTTCTGTTTAAAATTAATAGTTCTATAGGTAAAATTTGGGAATTTGATGGAAAACACTTTAGTTAAAATAAATGAGAGATTGCAGATGGAGTTGTTACAGCTGTAGAAAAAGCTATATGAATAATTAGAGGAAAGAAATAAAGAAGGATTAGAGTTAAATGTTAAAAGTAATAAGTTTCCAATGTCCATTATTGGAAGTTATATGAATTACTAGAATAATGGCTGGGGAATATATATAATCTAAATATTGCATAAAAGCATTGAGGTCTTTAATAACATCTGTCAACCAAGGTATTAATGAGTGATATTTTCAATAATAATCTGACTTTAGAGTAATAGTAGCTGATAAGCCTGCTTTAGTCAATATAACTTGTGGAGTTACATGTCTTATTATTTTTTGCACTCTTAAATTAATTTTTTTAAATCATTTTAGGCAATTTATTTTCATTTTAATATAATTTACTTTAATTAGTCAAACATTTGTACCATTAATAGTACAAGATGTTTGGTTTTGTTCGAGCTTTTTAATCAGGTTTTAGTATCATTGATGTTTGTTCTTAGAATATTATTTTTATATAGTTGTTTTATTTCAATTTTGTTGGAACTATTATTAATATCTACTCTTTTACATATTCTATCTGAGAAGCCTATTTGAGAACTTTTTTTTTTTTTTGGTCATCTTGATTTAGGCATTTTTTTGGAAATATCTATACTAATATATCTAATGTTCTTTCTGATTTTTACTTCAGAGTCTGTTGATTGCATCTGCTATCTACTTTATTTTACATGCATGAGTCTTAAAGAGCATATCTCTGTGTTTAATTTTAATGATTTACCTGCAGATAAATATAATTAAAAGCAAATTTACTAATTATATACTTTTATGATTTAGGTATTAGCTGCTCTACAGAAAGAACTGTGTGTCTCTCAGATACCCTCATCGCAGCTAGAACTATGTCTCCTTATTTTTACGGATATTTATTTTCAGTCATTGACAAAAAACCCGCTTAAAAAGATTTTGGCAAGGTATTATTTTTAATGTATTTATATTTTCACATGTAAAAATTATGATATAAAACATTTACAATACAGTAGAATACTATTAGTTTGAAACTCCTGTGAACGTAATTCAAATTTGTGAATTTTTTGGGATTTCAACAGTAGATCTTCTATCTCCTTATTATAAATCTCTCGTTTTTTTTTAAACATCCATACTTTTTCTGAAAATTTTAATAAATACTAAGTATACTATCTATAATTTCATATATATATATATAAATGTTTGATAGATACTGTATAAAATTATTTTTTTGTAAATACAAAATTTTTATGCAGCAGTAATTAGAACAATCATATATTTTGAATGGTTTTTTACCTCTTCTTTTATTTTCTTCTTTAATATGCAGGTTAATTTATTAGCTGAATTTTTTTCTCATTTCCATTTAGCAATTCAATATCTTTTTTAAAAATCTAAAAGATTATATTATCCATTCTTTCATTTAATATTTGAATGTAATGTTTTTAAAAATCTATGACTTTGAAAAGTTAATTTTTTTTTCCCAGTGATCTTTTTTTTTTTCCTGTTTATCAGCTGCATGTAATTATTTTTAAAGATATTATAATTATAGCATAGACCGTAAATAATAACAAATGAATGAACACCGGATATGATAGAATTGAGCTGCAATTCATCAACTTTGAACTGTAGTGTTTCCTCCCTACACTATTGTTCTAATACATCTGAATTAAATAGTATTGTTGGATTAAGGTAGAAAAATTGAAATAGGTAATTTATTACAAGTAGCTTATTAATTTATAGATATTTTCTTAACTTATGTAAAGATTAAAAGTCATCTCAGTAATTTGGACCTGATAGTAAAAAAATTTCATTTTAAATATTCAGATTAACGATATATATATGAACATTATACTGCTATACTGATGTAGAGATTTGGTATTTTGAACTATTAACGTAGTTGATAAGCTTAGTCATGTGTGTGAGATCAGTCTTTATTTTCTGTTATGATATCGGTTGATTTCATTTAAAATGTATTATGCTTTTAAAATTTGCATTGTAGGAGTAGTAAGCATGCTTATTGACATGCGTATATGTATTGGATTTAAAACTTTTTTAACTAGAATATCAGCGATGATGTCTTCCACCATAGATGGTAAATATAGTCATTGCTAATATAGAATATCTTGGAAATTTTTGTTTTTATTGTTGAATAATTCCCAGCATGATTTGGTGCACTGGTAGAATGGCAGGCTTTGGATCTTAAGTTCCATACATCATGGCCCAAAATTTACCTGTTCTGATACTCAAATTTCTTATAAATTTCTGAGCAGTAAACCATTCGATTATTATTATTGTTGAATAAACTTTTGGCTTGCAAGAAAAACAGATAATTAAATATATAATCTAAATAAGCTATACATTTCTAAACAGTTAATAAGTTTTTGACAAAAATAATGAGAGTAGATTATAAATGATTTTATTTATAAGAAATATTTTATAAGTAATCATTTCAGTCAGAATAGTATAATTTACCAACATCTAGATTTTGATGAAATCGGTAATTCATTATTGGTGAGTTTTATTATTATACCTCTATTGAGATTCTTCACTTTTGCTATAACTGACATGGGTTAAAATAACTATATGTTTACAATAGATATTAAGATGACGATATCTGTGAAAACTTATTTGCACAAAATTATTCCATTCTAACTGAAAAATATAATCCACGTATATTCTTGTTAATTATTTTTATCTATTATAGTAATTACATGACATCTTGGGACTAACATGACATTGATCGCCTTTAGCAGTTTACATTGTTGATCTTTTTGATAATCGTAACCATAGAATAATATCTAAATAGCCTTTTTTTAAATGAAAGTTTACATGATTCATGATTAGAATAGTGTTCTTATCATTTGTTACAGTGACATTTTCAGCTCATTTGTTTTTTTTAAACTTTAAATAACCTTGAATATTTAAATATTTTTCAGGTTTAAAATTTTTAGATTACAAAAACACAACACATCAATGGACTTGGGTTTTTTTAATATGTATTTTCATTTATATTGTAATAAATATTTTAATTTTTTCAACCATTCCTATTCTTTTTAAAAATTGGTTTCCATTTCACATTTCAATTCAATATGAACACAAAATAATGCTATATGAAAATCAATAACATATTTAGAATGTAAAAAAAATTGATAAAAATTTATACATATTAAAACTGTTTTTATATATATATATTTTGAAAGAAATTTTATCTGTGTTTGTTAAAGCCTTATTTATTTCCTGAATATTAATACACCTTTACCCTGCTTAGCGATTGGCTACTTAGCGATATTTCACAATAGCGATCATCATCAATTTGCACCCACTACTTCGATTTACAATCGATTATTCACTATAACGATCTGGAAAAAAAAAATTTGGCAGCCATCTTAAATTTTGCGGCACTGATGACATCAGAGAATAGGTATTTTAAATTCATTTTACCCAAAAGCAAGAGTACATTATTGTAATACATATACAGGTAATGACTTTGCTGTAATTGTATAGCACATACAATATTTTATTTATAAAACACAATGTTAGTGCTGCATTCAGTATTTTGAATTTAGAACGTATAAACTTAAATATATATATAATTACTGAATCTATAATACTGTATACATATAAAAAAATTAAATTTTATTTAAATATAATGTACAGTACTTAGATTATTTAAATAAAGTTTAATTTTTCTAGACATTCAACACTTATATTATGAAAACAGTACAACTAAAATACCATCATCACAAACTTTCAGGAAATCACTAAATACTTAATTACATAGACCCAAGTGGTTTTAAATCAAAAGAAAATCTTTTTTTTTTTACATTACTAAAAATATACAGAAAGAAAAATAAACCTAGCTATGTTTTAAAAAATTAGAAGTTAGATTTTTTACTTTTAAAATAAGTTTTTTTTTTTTCTAAAGTTGACTGCTTTACCATACACATTAAGCATTTTGTTACTGTGGAGTATAGTATAATAAGTCTTTATGTTCAATTAAATAATTAATAATTAAACATTGTTTTTTAATTTGAATAATTTCACATAAGTAATAAACATAAATGTACAGTAATATATACTGTAATACAAATTAAAAAAAAAAAGCACTTCAGCATGGATTTTTTTTTTTATTACGATGAAAAACTTCTGCGGAAGAATATAAAACTCTTAAATTCAAATTTAGTTTCACTTTCTCTTTCTTTTTGCTGTTCTGTACTTTTTAAAGTGAAAATATGATTTTTTTTCCAGTGATATAAAACTTTTCTTTTTAGATACTGTATTTAGTCATCATTGCCATGAAAAAATCAAGAAAATCTTTGAGCTGGGAAACCAATGTGGATATTTTACATCGACTGGAACCGACCAATTTTTTTTCCCATAGACCGCCATTATAATTATGTATTCTGTATACGATATTCTTGCTTAACGATGAGTTTTGGAGGACCAATTGCGATCGTTAAGCAGGGTAAAGGTATACAACAATATCATATTGTTTTCCTGATGGTTTGTGTTGATTAGTTTTATGGTCTATCTAAAATCTATAAAATAAAGTAATATATTTTAGCAAAATTCCTCATGTTTATGGTCTAGCTAAGATTCATAAGGATCATGTTCCATTAGGACCTATTGTTAGTTCTAGAAATTCACCTTGCCAAAATTTGTCAAGATTTTTTCTCAAAGTTCTAAGTCCTTTAGTATACAAGACCCAGTTCTTTGTCAGGGATTCTAGACACTTTGTAGAATTAATCAAGAACATGAAAATTGAAAGAACTGACTTACTGGTAAGCATTGATGTGAAAAGTTTATACACAAATGTATCATGTAAAGCCCATTGTAAGGAAAAGATTAAATGATAATAATAGCTTAAAAACCAGAATAACTCTTCCTATTAGTAGTATAATGGAACTATTAACATTCTGCATAAAAACAACCTACTTTCAATGTAATACAGAATTCTTCCAACAAAATCAATAAATGGTAATGGACTAACCATTGTTACCCTTGCTTAGCAATATTTACATGGAAGAATTTGAAACCACAGCCATAAAAACTACTCCATATCCACCTATAGTGTGGCTTTGCTATGTAGATGATACATTCGTTGCATGGCCACATGGTGAAGCACTACTACAAACTTTCTGGAAACATATCTCTTTCAATTAAATTCACAATAGAATCAGAACAAGAACAAAAATTGGCATTCTTAGATGTTCTTGTAACAAGACTCCCTCATGGCAAAATCAAAACTACAGTTTACTGAAAACCTACACATACAGGAAAATCCGTAGCCTATACATCCAATCACATGAGAAACACAAACATCGAGTTTTACTATCACTATGGAACAGAGCAAAAGAAATTTGTTCAGAAACCAGCGATTTTGAAAAAACAAAAAAAATCTAAATAGAATAAACTCTTATGAAAAATGGTTATCCATCAGTTGTTATTAAGAAAACCTTAAATAGATGACAAAAAGAACCATCAAAAGAAAAAACAATTATTGATCCTATAGTGTACCCATACATAACAAAAATAGCAAACAAATTAAGGAAAATCTGCAATCAGTATAACATCAGAACAGCTTTCCAGAGCCATGCCACACTATAAGGAATTCTAACATCTACAAAGTCTAAACTTGAAATTCTTAAAAGAAAAAACTGCATCTATTATATTGGTGAGACAAGTCATCCCATTGAAAAGCACTTGCAAAAACACAAACTGATGATTAGAAGAGAGAAAACAGATGTATCTAAGGTAGCAAACTATGTATGTACCAATGAACATATATGCTCAATGGGAAAATACAAAAATGTTGGATAGAGAAGAAAAGCTATAAAGAAGAAAATTTAAAGAAGCTGTTCACATAATAATGACAAACAATCCCATAAGTCAACCTAGTGTGACTATACATAATGTATGGAAATCATTAATCAAGTTTCCTCTTAGAAAAAAATGGAGAAATCAGGAGGAACCTCATAGATAAGGATATGAAATTTCTAATGACTTGCCTTTGGCAGGATGGATCAATTGGTTAGAGCATTGCCTTAAAATTCAATACTCAAAGAATTTAAGGATCCAAGTTCGATTCCCATGTTAGTACTGTCACTGGTCAGGCCAGCAACCCTTCAAAAAGAGAGGAAAATAATACCTCTTGAAACGTTGTGCATATACTAATCTCTGTACTAACTATGTATTTGGAATATTTAAATAAAGTTAAATTTTTCTAAAGACATTCAATACTCATATTAGATGATGGAAATAGTCCAGCATATAAATACAACTATATCTTATGATTTTTTAATATGGTTGCTCGTAGTATTCATTGATTACTCAAGCTTTATAATTGATAGCCCTAATGATTTAGTAGGCACTGAGGGACTTTTATTGATACTTTGGGAAACTATTACTAAAAAAATTCATAAATCAGTTGTACAAATGCAAATTTATTTGTACAAAGCAATATTATATTAAACTTGTGCAGTTTTAATGAAAGAAGAAAAGGAACAAAATTACAAATTAATTGTACAAATATGAATTTACTATGGCATTGAAGGGTAGTGTTTTATTTTTCGGATTTCATTAAAATTGTGTAAAGTTTTTTAAAACTGTCTGAAGTATTATTTTGAGAAAACACACACAAGAGATTATTTTAACTTTATTTGTTTGAAAAAAAAACTATACTTAATCCCCATTACTTATTTTTCTTTTAATCCTTTTATAGACAAGAAAACCGTTTGTTATTTTAAATGCCACTTTTCCATGGTAGTGGAAACACACAGAAAATTATTATTTTCACTTCATTAAGGAAGAAATTAATTGTTTCCTTTGTTTTTATTTTTTCCTTCCCATTTAATCTCTCAAAAAAATCCATGTATCAATTTTTGATACTTGTCAATTATGTAAGCAAGCAGAAAGTCAGATACATTTATTGAAAATAGCAGTGATAAATTCTGCAATAATCTTTTATCTTACTTTGTATCACTCAGTTCATATTTTTTCTTCTTGTTTATTTATTTAATTACTTTGTACACCTAAATTCGCATTTTTTTTTTTACATTTTTGTATATTTGTAACCTTTATTTTATAAAAAAAATGAATTTGTAAAGTAAGAAAATTAAATATTGCTTTATACAAAAAAAAAAATCGTATTTATACAAGGGATTTGCCCACCCCACCCCCTCCCACACACACACACATTGTTTGGTATTTTTAATAGTGGTTCCTGGACTTCCCCAAGTAACAATAAATGCCCTTCAACTTTTACTAAACGATTCCTGTTCATGACTCTACAATAAGTGAAAATTATTATACCAATGTCAATCTTATCTATTATTAGATTTAGTCTTTCTTTATATTTATAAGGTGATATATTCTTAATCTAATAATGAATTAAGGATATTTAATTCTTTTTATTATCAATTATGTAAAAAAAAAAATTGGCAAAGACTAAATTTTTCAAGTCATGTATTGAAACTTGTATATAAAATTTACATGAAACTACACAACTAATGTATGAATATGATACTCTAAGCATTTTAAATACTTCATGTGTACACATATTAATTTCTCTAACTGAGGTGATCTATGATTTCATATTTAAAATGAACTTATTGATTTTGTTTGAATCAAATCTAACAAGGAGTTTTACAATTAGAATAATCTACTGGATTAACTTTACTAAATAAAATACTAAATGTTTTACTAAAGTAATTTTTGTGATTATTTATAAATATAATTTACAATAATGCAAGATTACATATGTGTATTGTTTTACAATTTAATTGCAAATTTTCTTATTTATCATATATTCTATTAATAGCTTTACATTTTTTTTTTCCATATGTCAAAGCGTTGACTGGGAAGTGAGCCCAGGTCAGCTGCTTGGAAAGCAGCTATGCTAACTGCTAGGCCACCAACGCTTGACTAATAGCTTTACATTTAACTGTCTTTTTGTGTATATCTGTGTATGTTGTATTTTCTATATATCAGAACTTGAATTTATGTACATCTTTTTTTTTTTTTTTAGCTTTCTTCAAAATTTGCCAGATCAACAGAAAACTATGGCTAAGACAGCTCTTCAAAATACATTACTTGAACATTTCCAAATTAAAAATAATTCCGAAATGAAAATTTCTAAACGAAACATTGTTGAATCAATACTAGCATGTTTGGATGGATTTGGATTAGGTATTTTTTTACTTTTATGAAAGCATTTTTATATGATGTATTTATGTTTTATATCTTTTTTTGATTTTAATCTGTGTTTGTTTGGTATTGAGAAAATGGATCATTGAGAAAAAAGTCTATGTGTTTGTTTCATTTTACCTTTTTAATAATTGATTGGATAAGATTTGTGATGTTAAATAATAATTATCTTTATAGATGGTTTATTATTATTATATCTTTTAGTACAAAAAGTGCACTATGAATTATGTATTAATAGACAATAAAGAATTTGAGAAAGTGCAAAAATTAAAGTTTGACGAGGAGGAAAAGGCAGATTCAGTTGATTATAACTTCATACTAATGAAGTCGCAAATAAACAAATACTAGATAAATGAAACTAAATTCCCAGATGAGATACAAATAGTACAGATAAATTTTAAAATATTTTATTAAAATTTTAGATTATTAGTATTGTATTGAATTTTGAAGATCAGTATAATAATCTTGGGGAGTATCTTATAAAATTTGTTGGGAAAGAAAAAAGATAGAAGTCTACATTCATTCAGATATCGTAAACAGTGGTTTAAAGTGAGTAGTCTATCCTCACACTTTCACTTACAGTATTTAAGATTTGCCCATATATAAGCATTTGGGTTGGATTGAATAAGTGGATTCATTTTATTCTTTCCTAAATACTATATCTTGTGTTGTAAGCGGAAGTACTCATTTATTATTATTTAACACTCGTGAAAAAGCGCACAATAGCTTAAATGGCTGATTAAATTTATTACAATTAGAAACAGCGCTAAAAATAAATGTTTATTTACATATGTTTGGGAGTTTCATTTGTGAGTGACGTCTAGTAAATTCTAGATAATTTCATTGGTGTTATTCATTCAGATATCATAAACAGTGGTTTAAAGTGAGTAGTCTATCCACTTACAGTACTTAAGATTTGCTCATATATAAGCATTTGGGTTGGATTGAATAAGTGGATTCATTTTATTCTTTCCTAAATACTATATCTTGTGTTGTAAGCGGAAGTACTCATTTATTATTATTTAACACTCGTGAAAAAGCGCACAATAGCTTAAATGGCTGATTAAATTTATTACAATTAGAAACAGCACTAAAAATAAATGTTTATTTACATAGTTTCATTTATGGGAAAGAAAGAATAAAATCAAATAAATAGTACAAAAAACCAATAAGATAAAAATTATTTGCAAATATCATAAATAGAATATGTACTGAAAAAAAAAAAAACCATTGCAAAAATAGAATTGAATTAAGAAAGAAATAAGCATAAATAAATACCAATTGATGTATGCATTATTTAGAAAAAATAGTAATAGAAAATTTTGAAAATACTTTACCTATGCAAATAAATCTGATTTAAATATTAAATTGATAAATAAATAATATAAAGATGTAGATAATAAAAAATTTAATAAAAAAATTAGAAAACAATTTACATACTTAGTTAAAAGAATTATAATTTTAAAAAAAAATTAAAGAAAGGATTAAATTTGATGTGGCTAATAAAGATGTAATCAAGAAAAAAATTATAATAATTACAGAAGAGTTAATATAAACTTGTAAAAAATTAAAAGAATGAAAATTTACAGATTCAAAATTAGGGCAATTTTTTTAATTCCATATTGAATTGTTTTAATATGATAGCAAATAAAGAAGATATTTTGGATATTATAAGAGAAAAATTAATTTTAAAGGAAAAAGAAAAGATAGTAAAGTTTTGAATATTTATTGACTAAGTAGTAATATCAAATTTTTCTCATGTGTTATTGCTAATAATTATAACATTTGGATGTACAATCAGAAAAAGAAGAAATACAGGATTATTTAAAGTTGCTAAAAGAATTGGTGATTTTCACATTAATTTAAATTGTATGAATGAATTGTAAATTAGATTTTAAAAAAAGCATGTTTAAATTTGTAAATATTGAAAAAGCAAATGACAAAATGATCAGAAAATATTTATAGTTTAAGTTAGGAAAAATGGGGCTAAAAAATTATTTATTGCAATTATTGAATAAACTATATAAGAAAAATTATTTATGTATCAATTTGGGAGATTATGAATCAGATAGGGTAACCTTTGAGTTAGACCTCAAATAGAATTGTCTTTATCATCTATATTGTTTAGTTTCTAATTCTTTTAAAAATATTAAGACAAAATATATAATTTGAAATCTTTTAAGCCTAAATACAATAAAAATTTTCAGGCTACAATATGGTTTTATTTGCTAATGAAAAAAAAAAAAAGATAAATAAGTTACTTAAGACTTATAAAGAGAAAGGAGAGAAGATTGATAAAAAATTTAATAAAGAAAAATCAATAATATTGATAAATAAATTAGAAAATAAAAATGAAGAATGAAAAATAAGGAAATACTATGTGGAAAAAGCAGAGAAATTTGTATATTTATTTTGAATATCAAAATTAGCATTAAAATGGAATGTTTAATCAGAATGTGGGAGGTGATAATAAAGTTAAAAAAAGAATGGATTTAAAAATTGGCACCATTTAATTATATACAACATGACGTAATATTATGGAAAAATAACTAAACCTAAAATCACTTATAGGATTATAAATAGTCAAAATAAGAGTCATAGATCACATGACCCTCTCTCTTAAGGTTGTAAGTTATAAACAATGAGGATTGCCAATTCCTCAATAAGCTTTGTGATAAATGCTTAGCCAGAGTCAATACTTAAAATATCCCTGTCAGGAACCCCTCCCCCAAACCCCTGACCATGGTTTCGTGCTTTGGCACTCGTCAGAGCTAGGGTAGGTTCAAACACTAGATCTAAAAATACCAACCCAAAGCCAAGCACTTATCTAAAAGTTATCTATTGAGTGAAAAATCTGAAATTTTCAGACATCTACATGTCTTCAAACCCAGCTATCCAACTCAAATAGCTATATGAGGCTGATAAATCTTCAGCTATACCATATATTAGTAGTCTTAGCAATATAACATTGCATAAGATTTAAGGCAGAGACTACAAATAGTCAAAATAAGAGTCATAGATCACAAAGCTTGTTGAGGAATTGGCAATCCTCATTGTTTACTTATAGGATTGTTTTAATATTTTATTTGTATGAAGTATTAATAGCTTTAGATAAAATTCAGGAAGAAATGAGATAATGTAGACTTGGGGAAGTATATTTTAGATCACTTTTTCTTAATTTGTTTTAAAGTTGGATAGCAGTTGAAACTAAAAAATGAAATGGATTAGTCAACATTTTATATAAGAAATTCCTGAAGCAAATTAAAAATATTTGGAAGATTTTAGTTTATAGATGCCAACAAAATTGCTAAAATAATTTTTAATGGAGAATATGTTGAATAAATTGATTAAGTCAGATATTAAAATGTGCAAAATAATTAGATGGTATGTACATTTCAATGTTCACTTTTAATAATTGAGATGATCTTTCCAGTGGATTGAGGATCGGGATAGGATAGAAAATTTAGTTAGTAAAGGAGATAAAAATGACATGAAAATTAAAAATACATAGTTTTAAAAAGCATACACACTCATTGCTCCTTAAGTAGTAGAATTGGAAATAGTAATAACTATGTGATTAATAAAAAATTAAATAAAAAAACATGAGTATTCCTTTTATAAAAATTTATTTAATTTAAACCAGTCAAACCTAATATCACACTAATCAGATATGTTTAAAAAAAACAATATTAATTATAGTGATTAGATATGAGTATAGTTTTTTTTTCCTTAACAATTTTTGCTTTTATTTTATTTTATTTAAAATCTCTTATTGACATTTGCTTTATTTTAAAGTATACATATGTTTGCTGCTAATTTGCTTAGAGAATAACTATATAAAATTATAATTTGAGATATTTAAAGCATTTTCTGGAAACCAAAAAAAAGGGGGAGGGGGTTTGGAAGCAGTTTTTGTTTACTCTGAGTAAACTTACAGGTGTATCAGTGTTATTAGATAGAATGGAGAGAGGTGGGTGGTGTGAAAGTCTGTGCTCATATACCCTATATTACTATATATAGCCACAGGTATATAACAAGCCTGTGTTTCAGTTATTCAATTATGTTTTTATTTTCTTAAATAAAATCCTAGATATAAAAGAAATTTTTTAATTTGCAGAGAGGAAGGGGATGGGGGTAATTTGCTCATATGAAAGATTAAATTTGTAAATCATAGTGTAACAAAACTATAAAAATGTTTTTGGAAAATTGTAAGATCATTATGTATATATTCCAATTTATTATTTATAATTAGAATTTATAAACATTTAATTAATAGAATATTTTCAATAATGAGAAAATAATTTTTTTGTTTCTATATGTATACATATACCGTAATGATATTTGTATGTTGTACATTAAAATATATATATATCCATTCATGAGGAAATGATATGATTTATAAACAATAGATATGAAAAATTGTAAGTTTGCAAAAATAATAATATGCAGATGATGGAAAAACAATACAAATATAAATGATGGGCCAAGAATTCATGGTTTAAATAAATTAAATATTCTATATGAACAACTAAGTTATTCATTACTGCACCAACTGCAATATCAGTTTTAAAAGTCTTTAATACATTTAGAATGTTATTTTTTAAAGTTTTAACTTTTCATATATATAATAAATTTCATTTTATTCTTCTTTTTTTAAATCATGTATTTGTTTTTTAAAAATTTAAAATATGAGAATGTCTTGCTAGTATAGTTTGAATTATCAGGAAATAAAACCAATTATTTTCTAAAAATATTTTGAAAAATTAACTGTTTCAAAAATGTTTTATTAAAAAAAAAATGTAAACAAAGAAAATTTTATAAACAAAGAAAAAATTTTAACTCATGGTTGTAAAAACCTATAAAATTTTACATATATAAAGGTTTTATAACTGATATGTATGTGTGTAAATATGAGTTGAAGTGGAATCGGACTGGATATTTTGTTGGAAGAGATAATAATAGATGGACAGTTGAAATCTTAAACTGGATTCCAAGAGATTGTAAAAGACTTTAAAAAAGGCCACATGTGAGATGGACAAACGAAATAATAAGTGTTCTGGAATGATATGGAGAAGAAATTGGAGAAGATGGATTGAACTTTCATCCTGCAGTGGATTGATAATGGTCGAAAATAATGATGATGATATACATACACTCACGATTTTTTAATTATTACCTATAACAATTCAATTTGAAAAAGTATCGTGTATGCATCAAACAAATGAGAAATTTAGACAGATTTGCGTAAGTTAAAATATTAGTTTAATTTTCAGCAAAATTCAACTACATACATAACTGTGACAAATGTCGGTAAAGCATTCCTTTGTATCATAAGTCTGCCCATTAGGGCCACTGTAGTCTCTTAATTTTTTACTATTCCTATTCTCGCTCTATATCCCACTTATATACCCGACTTCTGGAGTTCAAACAAAACATCTCTCATTCCGTAAATACATCTCCTTATATGATCTGCTAACTGAGCCTTTCACTAGTCCCTATGGTTTTGATTTATCCCCAATTTCACCTTATAAGGTGAGGCATTTTGGTTATTTTCTACATGACATCTTACATTAAATAATTCCAATATTATTTAGTTATACACTTCTAATATTATTTAGTCATACAATACTATTTACATAATAAATTTCAAGCAATCCTAAACCAACTTGTCCGTGACACCACAAAAAGTCTCTAATAAATTTTAAATACCAGGGCATTCTTCAACTTGTTCTATATATTTGTATTCGCTTTACATTTTAGCATATGAAAGTCATGGTGTATCATTTTCTAAAATGGTAGTGCACAGATAATTGTAATCTACACTTTTTTTTTTCATTTGTAATTCACTTAAAGGTAAATTGATCTGAAATAAGTCAGTAAATATTAAATTATGTAGGTATTATAAATTTACTTTTTTAAAAAACTCCTATATAAATAAGAACTAGGTATAAATAAATAATTATAACTAGTAGATTATATAACTTTAAGCTACTAATTTATAAATGAAAAGTTCAAAACTCTTTTCAATAATAGTTCTTTATTTTTTGTTATGATAATGTCTTTCAGATATAAAGATTACTGCAAATAATCAATTGCTTACTTGTAAAATATTGGTTAGTATGTTTCAAGAGGTATTTAAAATATATCACCTGCTGATAAATCAACATCCAAAACATGCTTATGATCATCATCATCATTTCTGTGCAATATATGTGAACTTATTCTATTCTTTTCATGTATATAAAGATCTCTGCATGTGGTGTTATACACAATGAACTTAATTTTGACATTATTATTTATAAGCTTATACAATCAAATAAGTTAAAATTAACCAACATTTTTTAATTAACTTATATATATTATACACCATATATATATATTCATAAATATGCACTTACCTACTAATTCATATGTATTAAAATGAAGATTTTCATTCGTAAAAAAAAAGATATAAATATATAATTTGGGTTGATCATGAGCTTTGATATTATTATTACTGCAATACGTATTTCAACTGAATTTTACCTGTCATTGCTTGGCTAGCAAAAGTGGCTCAGTAGGTTTTGCTAGAGACATGTGTTGTAAATTTTTTTCCTGTGGAAGCTTTATTGTTTTTATCATGTTTATTACAGCCTCACATGATCATCATTTTATATGCTTACACATGCTGTTAATAAGAGTACCAAACTCTCCATACAACAGTGCCACCAAGTGCAAGCATTTGTAATCAATGGATGCAGGAAGGTTTGTGCATAAAATCTCTATCTAGTGCCTAGTTATCCAACGTTCCCAATTTAGTTTCTAGATTGTGGCTTTCATCACTACTTTCAAATCCAAGGCTTTTCACTGATGAAAGCCACAAGCTAGAAACTAGTCTGGAAATGTTAGATGAGTAGCCACTAAATAGAGAATTTATGCACAAACCTTCCTGCCTTCATCAATTACGAAGACTTACACTTCGTGACACTACTGTATGGAGAATGTGATACTTTTATTTATGACTGCCATTGATGATGATTCTTAGAGTTTCACTCGCTTCTCTTATTGTTTTCTAGTGGCATTTATTGCATCGGAATAAAATTTTGAGGTGGCAAAATTTTTATTGCAACCAGTATCTAAAATAGACTGATGATTTTTATTGTTTTAGTGCATTAATGTTTTTATCTTTTCTAACTTTGATGTGATGATCATTTATACACACATAAAGATTTCATAGATAAAGAATTGATTTCGTATCTTTTGATTGATCTTGAATACTGTTTTAGAGGATGTGATTGTTTAACTTGGTTGTTTTTTAATGTACAGAACAAATTTATATATATAATAACATAAGAAATTAAATAATTTTCAAATGCCATCTATATTAAATTTAATTAAATATATTACTTTCATCATTGCTCACTAGCAAAGCATATGAAATTGGTTTTATTTTTATTTAATGTAGATGCTACTTAGAGATTTCATCATTGAACATCTATATATATAATATTATGATAATATTTATTATATAATTTAACAGGAAATATTCTACAATTTTTATATATTTACATGCATAATATTTTTATGTGTGTATCTCAAATCAGAATAACTAGATTTACGCTACCCAAAAGAATCAATGATTGATAGACTATAAAATGACTTTCAAATACACAAGTTAACTGTAAATAAACAATAACTAACCATGAGTATTTTCTGCTACTTTGCATTATGTCACAAACTAAGTTTTGTTTTAGAGCCAACAAAATTTCATCTCTCTTAATTAGCAAAATCTTTGTATAGTGTTGATACAAACAAATTTTTTGACTCATTCCTGTGATTTATTTCATTTTATTATATCTTTATTTCATCAATCACTTTTGTTCTTATAAACTCCAG
Source organism: Epiperipatus broadwayi (assembly GCA_028023455.1). NCBI lineage: Eukaryota > Metazoa > Onychophora > Udeonychophora > Euonychophora > Peripatidae > Epiperipatus > Epiperipatus broadwayi. The sequence goes on from JAQFVV010006198.1 coordinate 30,859,877, forward strand.
TCTATATGTGCTTCCAATGCAATTAGTCATCTCTGTGCTATAACTTGTTTTGGGATTGTATGTTGTTGCAATTTAATTTGCATATTTTACTAATATATTTGGAATTTCTGACTGTATTTTTTTTTTTTTTCATGCAAAATTCTTAATATTAAGAAGATACTAAAACTGGTTTAGCAGACTGAAAGATCTTACTTGTGATCTTGAATGAAGCCGTAAATCAATGAATCATTTAGAACTGGATAAGGATGAAGAGTTTCGGTCAACAAATGATTGTATACGTAAGCAAAATTATTTAATGATTGCTCTGCCCTCACAAATGTGAGATAATGTAATTAATCTTATAAAATCTAGCTAGGTTATCATAGCTGGCTGTTTGCTCATCTCATTTAAGAATTAAAAATAGTGTTGAAATCAGGAATAATTGAAATGGGAGAGTAAAGATTATAATGATAGCCGAGTAATTTTTATAATTGATGATATAGCTGCACTTAATTCAACTCATCTCGAAAATAAAGAAATTGAAATAAAGTAAAGAGTTTTAAAAATTTTCAGAAGCACAATTAATCAAGTGGAGACTGCTTGGAGTTGAACTCACTTTATAATCTAACTTGGTTAACTTTTATTTTTGAAATTCATTGATCTGTCAGTGAAAGCTAACAAATCATTAAAATAAATACCTATTTCCATTCTAATATATAGTTACGGAACTGTATCTTATGAACCAAAATTACTGGGAAAAACATTTTATTACATCTATATATAATCCTTCTAAACACTTTTCTTCTTCCTTTCGTTTATTTCTGCTATCTTCATATACAATATTGCAATTCAAATAATTTTTCTTACATTTATTTTAGCAAAAACTTTTTATTATTATTATTACAGTTTCGACTGTACCTTGTAGTCTTCATCAGATCTTCTTCTCTTCTTCTACTTCTCCATATTCTCCATTTTCTAGTAGTAATTTCAAAAAAAGTAATTTGTTCTTAGGTTCACTATAAAGAAAAATTGGATTGATTTAATAAATATGATTATAACTTTAGTGATTTGATTAAATTACTAGTTGAAAATGGAGAATAGGGAGAAATAGAAGAAAAGAATAAGATCTGATGAAGACTGCAAGGTACAGTTGAAACTGTAATAATAATAATAATAAGTTTTACTAAAAAAAAGTGTAAGAAGAATTATTTAAATTGCAAATTTTATTATAATTAGTAATATCTGATAAAATGAAAATACACACACAGAAAGGGTAGTTTTTAAATAATTTTTAGGTTTATTTCTGCCTAACATGCTTTTAATATATTTTACCAGATATTACATTGGCTCAGAAAAGCAGGAAATTAGTAACAATTGAATTAGTAATTTAATGTAATAGAAGCCAAAATTAACATTTCTGGGAAGATTTATAAACTAAAATGATGCTGTATATCCAAATAGTTTCAATCTCAAATATTTCTATAAGAAATTTGTTGTTTGGTTTTTAAAACAGCTTATACTCATTATAAGTTACAATAACTATTAAATACTAAAATTCCATGTTTGCATTTTCAAACGAGTCATACTACTTAAGCATGGGATTTTTAAGGAATGTGTTGTTAATTAAAAATTAATTTGTTCTTAGGTTCACTATAAAGGAAAATTGGATTGATTTAATAAATATGATATAACTTTAGTGATTTGATTAAAAATACAATGTAGCATTCTCTGTTTTACTTGATAATAAAATGAATGTGGAACTGCATGACCAGTGAATGAATTTAAAGGCAGAAATACAAAAATATTGGATAAAGAAGAAAAGGTACAAAGAAGAAAATTTAAAGAAGCTGCTCACATGACAATGGCAAAAAATCCCATAAGCCAACCAAGTGTGACTATACATAATGTATGGAATCCACTAATCAATTTTGCTCTGAGGAAAAAGTGGAGAAATCAGGAGGAACCTCATAGATAAGTATATGAATTTACTACATAATGTTGCCTTTGGCAGGATGGCTCAGTTGGTTAGAGCGTTATCTTAAATTTCAATAATCAAAAATATAAGGACCCAGGTTCGAATCCCATGCTAGTACTGTCACTAGTCAGGCCAGCAACACCTGAAGAAGAGGGGAGAAAAATACCTCTCGAAATGTTGTGCGTATACTAACCTGTTTGCTGTGATATTACTAACAGTTGGTGCATATACTAACCTGTTTGCTGTGATATTACTAACAGTTGAATGCATTTGGAATATTTAACTAAAAATTAAACTTTTCTAAAGACATTCAACACACATATTAGATGATGGAAATAGTCCAATATAAAAATACAGCTAGAACACCATCATCACAAACCTTCAGAAAAACTATTAAAAGACTTTTTAAAATGATTGGTGAAATAAAACTGTGAAGCGATATAGTTACTTGTCAATCATAGCCACTTTCAGATTTTTTTTTTTTTCACATTGAAAGTGATGTGAGTCTGAAAAGTGATATTGTAATCTTAGTAAATCAAGTAGATGGTATACGATTTTTGAACAGATAGAGAAAGTATTTTGATATTTTTTGAATAATGATAGAAGAGTTTGTATGACTGCATTTAATGATATATCCAAATTATCAACTTGTTTAGATTTGGGTGGGAGTATTTAGCTTTATGAATTTGAAATTTCTTAAAAACAGAAAGACTGCAAGTCCTAGTAGGATCCTTGGAATAGTTTTAAAATGTGGTGATAAATAACTTAGGGTTAAACTCTTAAAATAAAAAAAATATGGTCTGTATAATATTTTGTATGCAGCTTTATGGATTTTATATTTAGGTTATCAATTTAAATTGAAGAAAAGCAAGAACTTCATTCTTTTGGCCCTAGATTTTTGTATTACTTTCCAAAATGTGGTGATAAATAACTTTGTGTTAAACTCTTAAAATTAAAAAATATGGTCTGTATAATATTTTGTATGCAGCTTTATGGATTTTATGTTTAGGTTATCAATTTAAATTGAAGAAAAGCAAGAACTTCATTCTTTTGGCCCTAGATTTTTGTATTACTTTCCAATTCACAGAATGACCTACATAATGTTTTTAATGTTCAGTAATTTGGTTCAATAATTAATGTTGAAAAAACTTAAGTGCTTTATCAACTATTAATGGCAGAAAAATTTTTTGGTCATATTGACTTGGCATTTTTTCAGCTAAAAATGTAGATCATTTTTAATAACTTGTAGTTTTACTGCAATTGCATATTTTAGCATGATGATACTAACTTCTTCAACTTAAATTATATTTATAGAGCTATTATTTTTCCAAATTTATTATATGGAAGTGACATTATTTTCAAATATGATGATAAGATTATAAACCAATAGATATAGTCTTCAAATTTTCTGAATGTGATGATATTGAACTTATTATTATAAGAGCACAAAAATGGCAAGAAACAGATTTCCTTATAACATATATATATGGTAAATTTGAGAATGGCTTTTATGGGAATAGTAGCTTAATGAATTTTGATATTTTTAAATACTACCACATTTTAAAAATTCTCTTGGAGATCCCTGAACCACAGCCTTTTTTTTTTATAATTTCAAACCTGTTTTAATTTCCTCAATGTGAATATCCGCCCAAGTTATTATGGAGATATGTTAAATGTAAATATCTAATTAAAATATTCCTTTTATCTGTTTAAAATGTCATAATCATCTAAAACTATTATTCATTGAATTAAAAAGATTATGATATCATTTGTCAGGAATTATGTTATCTTCAATATAATGTAAAAAGATCAAAAATGATTTTCGTGAACAGATGACTATTTTGTGCTTATTCGTAATTCTTATCAATCAAACTTTTATTTTTATGTTCTTTTATGTAACTTAATGTATTGGTTTTTTTTTTTCTATCTGTCTGTCTGATAAAATCTTGTAATTCACTTTTCACTTCTTTCTCAATTTTGGTTTAATTAAAATTTTGCCTGCATATGTATTCCCCACGACAATATATATATATTTTTGGGAATTTGCAAACAATTTTAACAAAAAAATCAGCGAAAAATTTACAATTTTAATTTTAGATATTATTCAGTTTTCTTTATGGTACAAACATCTAAATAATATTAAATTATATAATTCAGCTATAAATTATTTCTTTCTTCTCTGAGCTAATGTAATAAACAACTATTAATGAACACATATACAGAAAAGGTAGATTTTTAGATATTCAGCTTCATTACTGCCTAGTGTGCTTTTGATATATCATGTATATCATATCATAGCTTATAGTAATACTTTAAGCTATGAATATGATATACATGATGTATTGAAAGCATGCAAGGCAGTAATAAAGTTGAATATTTAAAAATCTACTTTTTTTGCATATGTGTTCATTAATAGATGTTTATTAAATTATATCTAAATTTAATATCTGGAATTATATAAGACTAAAAAGTCAAAAATAAAAAATATAAAAAAATTTTTTAGAAATTATTTTATTCATATGAATGCACTAAAAATTTTAAAAATGCATTAAAAAATAGAAAATAAATTTTCTTTAGCTTTCACGATATTCTTCATTTGATATGCAACTAAAATAAAAGTATATGATGATTGTGTTTATTTTTTATCTTTTGGTGCATTTTTTATATATATATTTTATTTCCATATATTGCTTATGAAGTTCCACATTCATTTTATATTTCAGCCAAGTGTAGTGTCATTTTTTCTTGTATCAAATCACTAATGTGGTCATTCTTGAGAGAATTTCGTACCTTAACAACATGACCAACTTGAAAATTTAAATTACATTTTTAAATTTTGCAATTGTTTGTTCTAAGGAATAAACATGCATTCTTGATGAATATGTTTAGGACATATATTTTTTTGATGACCTATTATTTGAAATGTACTAATCTATGATCTGCTGAACAATTAGTGTTTGTTCATCTTATAAATGTTTTTGTAGTATTGATTTCTTTTATATTTTGATTATTAATTTGAACATCTTCCATATTTCTTTATAATGATTTTTCTGTCTTAACAGATTCTTGTGAATAGTCAATCTATGTGCTGTGCAAAAAAATTTTTAATAGGAAATTCTCAAATTTACTACCCTCATTTCCATCATTTTTTAAATAAATTTTAGGCTATTGTTCATTTGTTTTGTATGTCAAACTCTTTAAGGAAAAAAATTCAATCTATCTAGTGATAATAGTTTTTCTCAACTTTCTGAATTTTTTCTGGAGCATAATTATGCTTTTGGTAAAAATAACTTGATACTAAAAGAAAATATGCCTATATGTTTGAAAAGAAAGGTTTTTAATAAATGTATTCTACCAGTTCTTACTTATGGATCTGAGACTTGAATACTTAATAGAAGAGTAATATGGAGACTTAAGACCACTCAAAGAAGTATGGAGAGATGCATGTTAGGAGTAACAAGAAGAGATCGAAAATGCAGTATATGGGTAAGAGAACAAACAGGTGTTACTGATCTCTTTGAAAAAATTAAAAGACTGAAGAGGGATTGGGCTGGACATATTGCTAGAAGAGATGATAATAGATGGACAATTGAAATCTTAAACTGGATTCCAAGAGATTGTATAAGACCCAGAAAGAGACCACATGCAAGATGGATGGATGAAATAAGAAGGCGTTTAGGAGTGATGTGGAGAAGCTAAAGATCAGAGATGGTTTGAACTTGGAGAGACTTTCATCCTGCAGTGGATTGATAATGGTTGATGATGATGAAGAAATATGGGAACATTTGCACAAAATATTTTATTATTATTAGCATCACAGTAAATCCAACACACTACCATCTTCTTTTATTTGTTGATCTGACTTTCCAAAAGAAATTCATAGACATCTAACTGTTCGTTTAAAACCTTTTCTCTATAAGATGATTTTCTCTTAGAACAGCTATATAATTGATACGTTTTATAGTACGAACATTATCCCATGAGCACTATTGAGTAAAGTTTGCATATTCTATATACCTATATTTAGTCAAAATGAAATATTTGATCTTTCTGGCCTTACTATTAAGATAGTTATGTGTTTCATGGTATACAACAATATAGTAGTGTGTGTGCATATATATATATTGTGCCAAGACCGTATTGGCACATATATAAAATAATTTTATCTAAAAAAATTATTAAAGTAAGGAATCAACAAATCAATAAATAAGTTATAAATATCTCAAGTTTCTTTATTAAACGAAATGTAGTTTGTTTTCGTAAACATAAATTTAAAAGTCTAAGTGTTGTTGAAATAAAAGTTACAATTAATTAATTAAAAGAGGGGAGGGGGAGTTTTCCTTTAGAAAAAACTAAGAGTTCATAAAAGAAATTAAAGAGTTTTATTATTATTATTAGTTGAAATATAATTTAAAAGTCTAAAAATATAAATCTCTTTATTTAAATTAAAGAAAAAAGGTAATCTTAAAACTAGTTTTGATTTTAGAATAAAATTATATATGTGCGTGCTAATGTAAATAATATATATGCGTATTATATATTATAAATAAATGAAGATTAAAGAATTAAAAAAAACACGTTTGCATGGCTACTAATTAAAAACAACATGGTTGTGATGGTTTCTAATTAAAATACCCAACAACAAGATTAAAAAGGATTAGCTACTTAAGGAATTTTGACAACAAGATTATAAGTTTATCAAAGGAATTTCGACAACAGATATTGCTGGCGGACATGAAAATGAAAACACGCACCACATATAAATAGCCAAAATTTTATCGGACAATCAGTTCAGAAAACCGTTCAGTCAAGTCAGTTGCATAGAGTCAAGTTCAGTTCATTCAGTTAGAAATGCAGTGTTAGTTGCCCTCGGAAACATGCAGCTGTCTCTATCCTAAGTCCAGATCTGTCTGTGAAAATAATGTCTTCGTAACAGCTTGAAGAATCTCCGTCAATATCTAATTGTCTCCAGGAATAATACCGATGAATAAGAATAAAACCTCCTCAAGAAACTTCGAATCTAACCGGTTAGATATACTTCATTAGAAGCAGCTAACAGCAAGCAATATCCATGTTCCAAAAATCCTAGGTAAAACATTTTCTTATTCTCATTTATATATAGTAGCCATCGCATTCGTAAAAAAATTTGTGAATCCTCCAAGAGCCATAATTGTATGAACTCTATAGCACATAAAAATGAACTATTAATTTGTGTATTCTAAATATATGTATGTCATATTCTTTAATGCTTTATTATATGTCAGTGTGTGAATTAAATATATGCGTGATTAAAAATACCAATATTATGTTAGTTAAAAATTTATAAAAGTATTTATATTTAGTATAATTTTTTTTTTATGCTAATAAATTGTCTTTAAACTTAAGCCTTAATTTGTCGATCAATTCTTTTTATTAATTCTTTTTACTAATTCTTTTTACCAATTCTTTTACCAATCTTTTATCAATTCTTTCACCACTAATTAAATAATATTTTGATATTGAATTAAAATTAGACTGAGCTAGTTTTATGGAATGTTTCGAGCGCTGGATTATGAGCCTACTGTCCGAATACTTTAGTCTTAGACTAGCTGGTGCCCGGGGTTTATTCTGAAACAAATAAAGTGTTTGGATGGTAGGGGTTTGAATCCAGAAGCCAAGGTGGGCCATGGTCTGATCATGGATATTGTTGATAGTTAAAGCTATCAATAATATTTCCCACTTTGCTCGAACATGCCGGTTCATTCACGTAACATTTATAATTAAATAAGATTATAAATGTATTATAAAGAAGTTTGTAACCAGCCAAAACATTTGCAGTGTAAGTAAGATCTTCTGCGGAGTGAACCCGGTACAATATATATATAAAGTTGAAATGAAAAGTAAAAAATAAACAAACAAAAAAATGTTTGTAGATAGTTTCTATATTACACTGGTTTAATAGTTAAGGATTAAATAATTTTGAATTTAAATAAATTTATTATAAACGAAACATTTAAAAAGGTCTAATTAATATTTTATTAATTCTGATTTTGGAATTAAAACAAGCATGTTTTTATATTACAATAAATCTATTTTGATTAAAGAAAAAAAATTAATTAAAGCTTATATAACATATTGTGACAAAAATCCTACAAAGTTGTAAGTGAATTGAAAAGAAGTCAAGTTTTCAATCAAGATAAGGAAAACTTATTTATAATTACTGGGTTTTTTTTACCCTGACTATAAAAAGGTTTGAAAAAAGATTAGGAGAGTTTTTAGGGTTTTACAGGTTATGACAGATGACTATGAAGTTATAACTGAAGGCAAGTGACAGTCAAATCCAGTTGCTTCTATCAGTTCACTATGGTAGAGTTAGGATTCACATGAAAGCAAGGACCAACTTTTACATGGTTCATTAACCTGTATATATTGTGTATTAGCCAATATGTCTAAAGTCTATCAAGTTCTAGACTAAATGGAGCTGACTGCAGTATGCCAACAATTACCGAATGATACATTTTCAAAGATGCCAATAAGCCAGATTACTGTTTAGAAGGGACCAGCTTTCCCAGAGAGTCCATCAGCTTGTTGAAGAATTAATTTATATGTATATGTTTTATCTATATGCAGAGAAGCACAAATAAAGGTATTATATTATATATATAAAGCACAGCTGGTGAGTTATTTTAAATAATTTCTTTAGGGGAAAATGACAGTTGTAATTTTTTTAATTATATTTTGTTTTTTTAAGTAAATAACTTTATTCAACAAAAAGTAAGATACATTTCCAGTTTATTTTTAAAGGTGAAACCTTTAGTAAAAATTACAATTGTTACAATCTTCAATTTAAAAATAAAACAAGTAAATAATTTTTGCTTCAATTATAATTGGGTATTTTTAAAGATGTTTAATTTTAATCAAGATAAAAGAACTTTCCAAAGAGTATCTCATGATAATTTTCTTTTTTTTTTTTTTTTTTAAAAAAAAAAAAGAAACTTTTCTTTTTACTAATGAATGAATTAATAATTTTGATTCATACTATTTTATATATATATGCACACATACATATGACTTATGTATAGTTTCAACAGGGAATTAAGTGTAAAAAAATATTTTTAATAAGTTTATTATTTTGACAAATAGAAAATATGTTATAAACATCAATGTATGCACACATTTCCATGGGTACCCACATACATATATATGAAAAGTCATTATGTATCATCAAAATGTGATGACTTATTTATTATTATTATTATATGACAATTCCCATATGTTATACACATCTGTGTGTTTATATAGATACATATCAGATAGACATATATTAAAATTAATCATATTTTTTTATTATCATATAACATTTCAAATATGTTCATAAATTATTATACCATATGTCGACGTGCTTATATATATATGTGTGTGTGTGATTTGTGTAAACCTATTGAAACATATTTGTAAATTGCAATATAATTGTGGATTTTTTTTTGTATTAATCAAAATCAGAAGGCTTAATTTATATGTATAGCTGAACCTTAATTTCATTTTTATTGTTATTAATAAATTAATATTTCATTATTAAAGTTATTCCAGTGAATTTACTCAATCATACAATAGATTTAAAATATTATATGTTTATATGGTAACTCTTGTTCATGCATAATGGTCTGTTATATAAAAGGGATTTATATTTAGAGTTGATGAGGATTCTGGATTGGTGCAAAAGGGGTATTCTTTAAAGTTCATACACTACATTTTATTTAGTTTAGTATTTATTAGAAATTAAGTTTATAGTTAGCCAGCACATTAATGGTACTAAGTGGCCAGAGCATTGATGATGATCAGTATGTTTTAGTATTACAGCATTTTTTTAATTGTTATATTCTTATGGATTAGTATATGCATCCAAATTATTGTTTAAATACTCTGTCCCAAGTTGGCAAACGCTAATTATTTAGCTTGGTCTATACAAGACCCATTTCAGATTCAGTCACAGGATGGATTGTTGATTTATTTTTATTGTTGATCGTTCATGATAATAAATGATTATTACTTTGGGGTAATGCTGGTGAATTTATAATTAGTTCTGTGTTGATCTCACCTGCTCATTCCTCATATGTATTTACATTTCTTTATATTTTAATTTTATATTTTGTATTGACTCGGGATTGATAATGTTGAGTGCCATCACTTGGGGTTCACCACAAGAATATCCTACTTTATTACACTATTTATTAATTTGCCATCGTTTTCATCACCAAAATTGGTGCTATTTTTACTACTTAAATGAACAATACATTAGGCATAGCAATTTAATCAACTTTGCAAGACATCGTTTTTTTTGTTCACCTTTTCTAGATCTTTCCATATTTAGTACACCTCCTACTTGATTCTTGTTTCATATAGTATTATTTCTAAGGATTTCTAGTTTCTTATCTGTTACTCGTGCTGCTTTCTCAATTCTATAGAGTTTTGCAATCTTCACAGATATGTTTATATTTGCATGTAAAATTGGAATCAAAATTATTGTGTATGTAATTAGAGCATGAAAATGTGGTTGCTAAGTATCGCTTTCAAAAAATAATGGATCTCTGTTTGCAGTTTAATGTTAGCACTGATTTTCATTGATCTTAATAAAAATTAATGTTACAAAATAAATGTTGAAATAATAACATTTGTAGTCTCATTAATGTTTTTTAAATATTTTGGAAGTTGGATAATGGATTATATAAATCATAATAATAAGTGTATGAATTGTGATGGTAATGTAAGCTTTTTATACTGTTTTTAAAATTGAATCTAAGAAAGAGTCTTGTTAAATGTTTTGCTTAAATTGTCACAATAAGGAGCAGATTATGAAAAGAAATAGACTATAGGAGAATAAGGTGGGTCTTTAAGGCATAACAAGATAAGACCACTAAGATTAATTACTGAAAAAATTATAAAGAGAAAGAAGAATTCAATATAATGTGTACTTCATGATCAAGAAATTATGTAAAACATATTAATAAAGACTGTGGAAAATAAAATATAGGTAGAAAACAAAGAGAAATGGTTATGAGTATTTAAGGAATAGGACAAACTCAGTTTTGTGTGTGTGACTTGCCTTTTAAGAAATTACATATATTAATAGTAATAAATTTAACTAGTAAATGAATTAATACTTTTTTTTAAAAAAAAAATTCATAATAATAAAAGAATTTTGCATTAACTACAGTTTGAAACTTTATCCATAATAAATGTTATTTAAGAATTTGTTTGTTTGTTTTTAAAAAGAAAAGATTTTAAATTTGTTTTTGAAAAATTTATGGTATTTTTGTTTTCCTGAGATTTGAAAGATATGTAACTGTCTAAAATATATACTTCTTTGTGTATTTTTGATTTGTAAATAAAAGTTATATTGTGAGCTCAAAATAATTACATGTTAAGAAATTCATAAATTTCCTACAAAGAACTTCATTTAAAAAAAAAAATTCATATTAAATTGCTATTTGTAGAAAATTTGTTCTGTTATAAATATATATTTTTTATAGTATTTTTGGGATTAATGTGCTAATTTATATATTTTATTTACAGGGGAAGAATGTCTTGGAGAAATTTGGTATGAAGGTAAGAACTTCAAATAATATTTAGCAGTTAAAGTATTCCCTCATCCAAAAGTGGATTTTATATGTAGAAATAAAATTGCATTTTAATAATTTTTATAATGTAATTTTGACTACATCACTCTCGCGCAAATATTATTCCTTAAAATTGCATTTTGTTTTGATATCCAAATTGGCAAAACTAGGTTTGATCTTTTTTATATGAGGACTGTATTGCAGCTAGAATTTTTAACCTCTAAGACCCAGATACCCACACACATTGCTTTGATTTTTTTCATAATATCTATGCTGCTGAATGAGCAGTAGCATTGTGAAGGGGATGATGATGATAACACTTATGTCAATAATGAAAGCGTTTCGAAGTACATGGGTTTATATAATACTAGAAGAATGTTTATTTACAAATTGGGCATTATGGAATAGTAAGAAATTAACTATTTTTTCACAATATTCCTGGTATTTAAATGACTTTAATTATCATGAAGGATATTTCAAAGATTACAGAAGGATCAAGTTAAATTAATGACAAAAGCATTTATAAATGCTTATGATTAAAACAATCAATCATAAAGATAGATGTAAATGGATCATGTAAACATAAACCTCTCATAATCAAAACTAAAGTGATTCCAATTAGATAAGTAGTTACTATGTAGGATTTCTTTTCTTAAAGTCATGTATAAAGGAAAGATGGCATGGCTTTTACTTTCATGAAGGATATTATAAATAACATAGATGTTGATTATTACATTGTTAAAAAAAGAGAATGAAGCAATCCTAAACTTATACTATGATCATTAAATTATAGCAGCAACAATATCTCGAGAATTTCTCACATGCTTCTATGAACAGTTTTTTCCACCCAATATAGGGTTGTTTATTGTAATTAGCTTGAGTAGTCAATCATCAATAGGTAGTAAAATATTATAATGTTTTATCTCTAGACTGGATTCTGGTATCTGCTTATAGTAGACAGCTCTAGAGTAGAATGAAGAAACTTGCTCTTGGTCAAATTATATGTATTGACAGATTAAGGGATCTTCAGAGAAAAGCTTGTTTATTATGGTACAGAATGAAAATTAAAGATTTTTCATAGTACTTCGATCCTTTATAATATAACTGGATTAAAACTACCTGAATCCAAATTTGGAGACTGAATCAAGGTAAATGCAAAGTAGGTTAATTATTTGCATTTAGTAATTTTAGAAACCAGAAAATTAAAATGAACTAGAGTAGATACCTAATTTTTAGACAAACTTTCTATTAACATTGCCATGTATAATAAATAAAAGGTGATATTTTTATTATCATAAGGAATATTATGGAGATCAGATATATAATAAATCCGAGTAATGATGGATACCATATGTGCTATAAAATTCCCATCTTCAGCCTGGTCAATTTTTGACCTTTGACTTTGTTAATGAAGGCTAAGATTCAAAACTGAAACTAATGCAAATATGGACCTAAAAACCATTTTTTAGTCATTTGAGATAATAATTGAAATTCTAGAAAAATCTTCAGTAAAAATTGACTGCTATATGCATGAGTACAGTATATCCATGTTGAATTAATAGATGGCTTCAGGAGTAGGGTGAAAGTAACAATTTTCAAACGCATATTATGAGAGATCATTTAATGTTGTCGTTGGTATATTGTAAAGATATAATCAATGCCAATTCATTTTCAGAGACATCTTATAATAATGGCCAACTACTTATATAGACAAAAAAATTGAAAGCTTTAAAATTATGATGAGACAGAGTATACAAAGATATAGTCCTAATGACTAGGGAATGGAATGCTGTATTTGTAAATGGGCAAAAAGAAGTGCACTAAGAAAAATGAACTTCAATTCCTCTGTCTCAGCAAATGTGAAAACGCAAAGAAAAAAACAATTCTCATAACGGACTGTCCTAGTACACAGTTTTGTGGCCTGCTTCACAAAATCAAACTAGACAGCCATGCTTGTTAAACAACCTATTAAAAAAAAATAAATAATGTTAATAGTTGTAGAACTGGTGATGAATGAAGATTGTTAGAAGTAAATATTTTAATTTTTTAAAACATTTGTTTAACTTTGAAAAATTCTGTTTATTTGTTTAGGATAAATTTTGTAATTGAGATTTAATAGAAATAGATTTCCTTCAAATTTTGTGCATATGTTAGACATCAATAACAATGCAATATGACAATAAAATATTTCAGGTGAATATCCTGGTTTATTTATTATAGAGAAGTTAGTGGATTGAATTTCAAACTTGTTCATTTCTTTTGTTCCATAAGTTTACAGGGATGCATACAAGAAGGTGGTATATTTTTTAAATATTTTTATTTAAAAAAAGGTTATATTAAAAAGTATTAACAGTCAATTAAAATAGACATCACATGATCATTCTTTATTAAAATAGAAATAAAAACAAATCTTGCTTTTAATTGTTTGAAAAATTTGCTTTTTTTAAAATGGATAAAATATTTCTTTTTCTTTTGTTAAAATGCTTCTTCCATAAACAAAATAGTATTTGATTTTTATTGTTTCCAATTTTTTTTAAAAGATTACTCAGAGTGTGACACCATTTTTTTTATTCTTCATTTTAAATAGAAATAATTACAAAAAATATTTGAATACTACAAATATTTACATAAAAAATATTTTATACAAACGCTTTTATTTACTATGTATTTTCTTCGACCACAATTGGGGTATTAATATTTAACTAAAAATAAAAGCATGGGATATCCATAAATTAATTCTATCACTAATGGACACCTGATGCTTTTATTTCAAATTAAATATAAAAACTTCAATTGTGGTCAAAGAATACAATTATTTTTAATTTTTTAGTATTTGTTTGTTATAAAATATTATATATATTATTTCTAAATATATGTGCATAGTATATGTGAATTTATTCACTTTGGTCTATTCAACATTTAAATATAAAAATGATACTTGGAATAAATTTAATATTGATATAGTTGCCTTAGTGAAACTTGTATTGCAAAAGAAGAAAATTTAATTGAAGAAACAGATAGCTATATATATATATGTACGTATAATATTAATAAAAACAAATCAGAAATAGCGTAACTTACTTTAAGTTTGTACTAAAATGTTCACTAGAGGGAGCTTACCAATAGCTCCAATCAAGCTTTAATTTATGTGCCGAAAGAGAAAGAATTAAAAATCTCTATCAGAATGCCCTCATCCCCAGACCAAATAATTTCGAACTTATGGCTCCTCTCAGTGAGTAGCTAGGACTTCAGACACTATATCTAAAATATCAACTCAAAAGTCAGCACTTATCTTAATTTGAAAATCTGAATTTTTCAGGCACATAAATGTCTTAAATCCAGCCATTCAAACCAAATAGCTATATGAGTCTGAACTCTGTTCAGTTTCACCATATATTAATAGCCTCATCAATATAACATCGCCAAAGCCTGCCTCTAGTGAACATTTTAGTATAACCTTAAAGCAAGTTACGCTATTTGTAATTTGTTTTAATTAATATTATAAGTATACCCTTGAGGCAGGCTTTGGCGACGTTAAATTGCTGTGGCTATTAATATATGGTGAAACTGAACAGAGTTCAGACCCATATAGCTATTTGGTTTAAATGGTTGGATTTGAAAACATTTACGTGCCTGAAAAAATTCAGATTTTTAAATTAATAATAATGTATTAGGTAAGTGCTGACTTTTGAGTTGGTATTTTAGATCTAGTGTCTGAAGTCCTAGCTCCTCACTGAGGTGAGCCATAAGCTCTAAACCAATTGGTCTGGGGAGGAGGACATTCCGATAGAGATTTTGAATTCTTTCTTTTTCGGCACTTATAAATTAAAGCTTGATTGGAGCTATTGGTAAGCTCTCTCTAGTGAACATATGTATATATATATATTTTCGTTGAGAGACTAATTTATTGAATGATGTATTATTGAAATTGTTTCTTTTATTATGGAATTTCTGGTCGTATTATCAGTGGTCATGCTCCATGTTAGAAATTTTAAGAAGTCTTTATTTTTTGTTGGAATCTATTCTTGTATCAATTCCAATAAAAGACTAGATTTTTTTTGTTTTGTTTTGAAGACTAATGCATTTGTCAATAGAAATAATGAACCATGATTTAAAGTTATTATTCATTGTGTCAAGTCAAACCATTTGTTGTTATTGAATTTTTCATAATAGATGAATTGATCATTGTGAACATTGTGTAAAAAATTTGGATATGCTTAAAATCATGTCATATTATGGATTACATTTGATGTCAGATTATGAAATCATTTATATGCAAATTATTGGCATGGCATACACTTGAGCTCAAATTCCATGAATTTTGCTCCAGATTTGCAATGATCAATATCTGAGCTTCTTATGAAATGCTGAATAATAAACATTTAATTATTTGGAGTGGGAGGTGGGAGTCATAGATTAAGTACACTCCTTGATTAAAAGTATGCTGATACTAAAAAAGAAGCCCTATTCCAAACATATTGATAGGAAATATATTCATTTTTTTAGAAGCATCAGCTGTATGTGCTAAATTTTAACAGATATTAAACCCTAAAATTGCCAATTTGTATTTGCAAGCTGGACATATCATTGAGTTACGTTGTTTTTTTTTTAAATAAAGAATATGATTAAATCTTTTGTTGGGTTCACTAAAAAGAAGAATATTGATTAATTCTCTGACAATGATAACATTACCAACCATTTAAGAAGAATCACGTAATATTTTCTTGTATTTAATGCGTATTGAAATGAATATGAAACTTTATAAGTAATGTAGGACTTCAATACAGAAGTCAGTAACTGATAAAATGAATTTGGCATAATTAATAGATTAAAACTGCAAAAGAAATGCAGTTATTTGCTACTTGCAGTTACTTTAAATTTTTTTGTATTTGTCACAAAGTTACATGTGAATCTCTGAAACAATATTAAATCTTAGGATGGCACTTTTTTCTACCATAGGTTCTGAATAGATGAATATTCTAGAATAATGGTAGAATTATCATTTCATTTAAATTTGTACAAAGACATCCAGTTTGATGAGATATTGAAAAGCTATGAGTCCTGATCAAGGTACATAGAGAAGTTTTTAAAACGATTGAAATTTTTTAGGTTATAACCTTAAGAGTTCTTTTTTGTATGACATATTATTTATTATCTATTTTAAAAAAAATAAGAACTTTATTGATTAGATCACTTGCAAACATAGATGAATATTTAGTGTCTTTTATGATTTTTTTGCAAATGCAAGAAACTCTTGAGCAAAAATATGATCTACGTAATTTGTTTTTACCAATTCAGTCAAAGTATTTGATTCAGCTAATCAAAAAGATGATAGTGTTTGAAAATAGCTGATTTTCATGAAAGTTTATTTATATTAATTTGAAATTAAAACTAATATTAATGTGTACACATACTAACTCCAATTTTGTTTTCCATTTTTATGCTAATGGCTTATGGGTAATGGTTTACGGAAGTTTATCGGTAAGCAGATTTCAAGATGCAATGTAGTTTGTATGGTACAAGTTTTTAATTTGTTTTGATAAAAACAAGAATTTGGCTTCCAGACTTTAAGTATGCGGATGATTTGTCTGCATTTTCTAATTCAAAAATTGATCCACAAAATGTTTTTAACATTATAAATGCAAACTATAAAAAATTTAGTTTAGTAAAATATAGAAGAAAAATTTCCAGTAACCCTTCACTCGGATGTTATCAGTTTGAGAGAGGGAATCAATTTTAAATATTATATTATGGTAATTTTTTAAATGGTAAGAGAAGCTTATATTTTGAGATATAGTATGACTCTAGTGTGCTACTGTTACTTTAACAATTTAAAAACTGTCATATCTGACCTTGCCTTCAGAAGTGGTCTAGTCCAGATTCCTGCCTTATCTGATCGGATTGAGCATTGTTTGCTGCTGGCCTATAGGCTGATGTACAGACAAACACATAGCCAATGAAAAGTACAGGCCAATAGGCAAGCATGATCGCTGAATTCGATTGTTTCCATTAAGATAGGAGATGTCCCATTAAATAGTCAGCCTTTCTGGACTCAGGGCATGTAGTCAGATAGATCGTGAGTGAGAGAACATTAATGTCAGTCAACCTGAATGACTGAACGTGCTCGCCAGTGAAACCTCTGCCATCAGCAAGGGTGTCTTTACTAGCCATTATTGTGACATCTCAGCAGTGAGGCAAGTCCACCTATGACTGGAAACTACTTACATCTGCAGTCAGCTTGAGGCAAGCTGTCTAAGTGCAGCTGGAAGAGTCCGAACTAGAGCCGACTCGAGGCAAGCTGTCCAGTGCAGCCGGAAGGGTCTCTCTTGAACTCGCAAGGCAGGCTAATTATATAGCTGAAAGGCAGTTCTATTACTCAGCAGACTACCTCAGCATTAACTTGTATAAACTATATGTATATTATTGTTTAACTAACAGGTGTATATATTTTGTGATTAATAAATTGTGCATATTAATTGTTGAGTAGTTTTCTCATCATTTGTCTGTTGGTTTGGAAACGAACCTGTAAATCAAGCCAAACACAACTAAAACTTTATTCCTGTCATAGTGAGATGATTATCTCAATAAAATTAAATACATATACCTGTATTATTTTTATTTCTACCAATTTTTTTGCATTGCTTTAATATAAAATCACAAGAAAATGTTCATGTGACAGTGTTTTATAATATGCTGAAAGTGTGACAGCAAAAAATTACAAGATTGCTTTGCATGTTTTTCAGCTTGTGGATGTGCTGGTGTTCGATCTAAAATTATAAGGGTATATTTTCTTTGGACTAGGCAAATAGGGATTAAAATTAACAGACTTTATAAAAAAAATTTTTTTATGAATTTAAGCATTTTTTTTTTTTGTGAAAGACAGAATCTGTTTACTATGCAAGGATTATGTTAAAGTCTCTTTAAGGAAATGTCATATTGATTTGTTTCTCTGGGAAATTATGGCAGAGTGTAACAAAAGGCTTTCTGAAAGAAGGTTGACTGCTTTCGAAGGTAAAAGACAGCATCACAAAGTGTTATATAAACTCACTAAAGAATCAGTATGATTCATATTCATTACAAAACTCATTTAAGGGTTTTTTATTTCAGGATGGATAGCCGTATTCATTCAAAAGAGTATTTAATAATGTTAGATGTGATGTTGGATTATTCCCATCATCTATGAATGAATGTTGAATGTACAAAAAATTTTAAACTCTATTTAAACTTGTTAGTAATAACACACACTTAGGCAACACAGGTTAGTAATAATATACCATCATCACAAACTTTCAGGCAAATATCTAATAATGTCTCTCAAATTTTCTATTAAAAAAAAAAATATCATTATGTCAAGGAGAATTAAATAAATTACTTTTTTTTTTAAGCTTGCAAATAAATGAATTCAACAGCAATTAATAAAATTCAAACTACAAAATATAAATGTTTACTAATAAAAATTTAAGAGAGCCTGTAAAAATTATTTAGCTAAGAGTTTTAAACATGTGTAATGTAAAGATGTTAAATATGAGTAGACTGTTTACTTTCAAGAATGCTAATGTATTAATTGTTTTTATATCCAAAAAAACTTGAGATTTTTTATTATGAGAGTGAAGTAGTAAACAATAAAAACTTTTGCTGCATTTAAATTATTGGAAGCTTTTACTAATTAAACATTAGTTGTTTTTTTTTAATAAAAAAAAAGTAAATATAATCAAAATAATATACATAAAAAAAACCTAGTTAATGTATATACATTAATGATTGTTTATATTTATAAATGTGTGAATGAAATTTTTTTTTTAAATAATAATGTAAAAAAATACTATTTTGCTTTTAAAAAAAAAAATTATGTTCTATTAAACAAAGAAAACAAAATCATTTGATTTTGTGAAGAAAGCAAAGAGTTATAAAAATTTGCACATTAAAATACTGAACTTCAAGTATAATTATTAATAATATCAATCCAATTTACATAAAACAATATCTGTGAGTTTTAGCCCATTAAGTATATTAATTACTTTAAAATGTAATCTAATGACTAAGATCAGAGACATTTAATATTGTATCATTAATATTTAATTTTAGAAGTATTGTTTTTAAGATCCACTATATTTACATATTGTATTAATTTTCTTTACAGAACTGTATTAAGAAAATTTATTAAAGTTTAAAATTCATTTCAGTAAAAAGGATTTATAATAATAGTAAAAGCAACTAATATTATATTTATGCATATTATTATTCACTTCACTTTGGGGAAAAGATTTTGAATCTATATCAAAACTCTGCTAAATGCAAAATCCAGTAACTGATCTGGTGATATGAATATTATAGCGTTATCATGTGATTTTCATTGATTATTCGAACTTACAATAAATAGCTTTTGAATAAGATGAAAACAATTCCTTTTGGAATTATTTGATGTAATTAATATTTAGGTGTTTACTATGTTAATGTATTATCATCACCACTCTTTTATTTGTCAGAAGTGTTTGTGATTTGTGTAATATCAACTCGTATACTTGGATATTTTGTAGTATAAATAGTTTTCTCCTCAATAATGTAACAAAATGGTACTAACTAAAATATTTCCATCTGTGACATTTTGCCACATGCAGCTTAAATAACATATGTTTGCAGCATCATTATAATTTACATTATCTCAAATTTTGTCATATGCTAACCATTACTTTTACTATTCTCCAATGCTAATGTAATGTTTTTTACAACCAACATTGTTTGTTTCTTTTTTTTTTCTATTTGCAAATTAAGTATATTTAAGATGCACGAATCATTGTGTTTCTGCTTTTCCTGATAGTGTCTACTCAAAGTTCACTTAATCACCAGAGGAGTTGCTAAAAATAAGCCATATTATTTACTTCTGAGTAGTTTCAGTAAAATTCTTTGATCCAGGATGTTGTGGAAAAGTTTGTCCTGAAGAAATTCAAATTAACTGCCTCATATTTTCAAAAAGACTCAGCTTTGTGACCTTTATACATTTATCTTTACATGTAATTTTTATTTTAAAAAAATTGATCATTTGTGTTTTTATTTATTTATTTATTTATTATGCTTCTTGCTATGGAATTCATAGTGTCACTTATACATTAATACATTAGCTTGCTTTTCTGCAATGTCATGATAATAGTATATTCAAATAGTGTATAACTTAATTTTATTTTTTATATTAGGTAACTATATTTTTTATGACACTTGTAGCTATTTTATTTATGCATTATAATTTTGTGACAATATTAGTTAATGTATGTAATTATTGTATATGAACAATTAAATGATGTAATTATGAATATTGAGATGGAAGATTAAACTGCTAAGATGGTGTTTTTCATTAAATGTTATTATTTAGTTGTCCTTCCTGTTGTCTAATTACTTCACCTCTCTTAAGATAGACAATACAATACTTATTTTTGGTATGGGAACTGGACCTTTATTCAATGATTTACCATAGCTATCATCATCAGTTTATACCCACTAAAAAAAATTTTGAATTTTTTTAAAAAAATGTCATTTTGTAAGATTGATGACATCATAGGATAGTGACTTTATGTCATCTGAAAGAAAAATGGCAATATTTGAATAATACAGAGTTTATTCATTATACACAATATAGTATCCAATATTACATTGTACCATATTTTGATTGTAAAATTAAAATACAATTAATGTTTAATACTTTATTTAATTTTCATCTCACTGTCTTTGTAAGACAATTATTGTATTATTTAATGATATATCCAAAGTAAAGTTTAATGAATAAAAGAAAAAAAAAGCTCCTCATTCAGTACAATAAATAATCAAATACCTGTTTTGATGATGTACAACGACCTAATGTATGCATTAACTTAAAAACTATTTATTCACTTTTATGCATTAAAATTATACTTTTGGCCAAAATTACGATCATTGTAATTGTAAAATTTAGTTATCCTAATTGCAAGTTATTTTGAGGGGGAAATGATTTCATGCTTTATGCAATTAATAATTAACTTTACATGATCAGAGTTATCAAATATGTATAAAATATCATTTACTGCACAGTATTTGCTTAAATCATAATATTATAATTTGTTTCAGATATATACAAGCTAAAGCATATATTATCACTAATATAAAAAGCTACAATGCCGAAAAAAGAAATACAAATTTCATTCAACATAACTCTTAAATTGTCTACTATATTACTTAAAATATTCGGTCAACTAATTTTGAATTAAAACTTTTCATTCAAATTAAGACTGCTACATCATAAATCTAAAATATTTTCAATAAAAAAATAAGGGGGTGGGTGGTGATGAAATGATTTCATGAATTTTGCAATTAATAGTCAACTTTATATGATCAGAAGTTATTAAACGTAAGTCAAAAATAATATTTACTTGCCAGATTTTAAATCATAATCTCATAATTTGTTTCAGACATATCCAAGACAATAGCAATGCTATCACAAACTTGGAAAATTATAGTACTGAGAAAAAAATACAACTTTCATTCAGAATAAGAATAAATTGTGTATTGTATATATATTAGCTAAAATATTTTGTCAAACAATTTTAAATTAAAACCTTTATGAATGCTTATTTCAGTCAAATTAAAACTGCTACTGTCATAAACTTATTTTTAGTATTAAAAAGAGACAGAGAGATGATTTTTTTTATATTATATATTTAATAATTAATTTTGTAGGATGAAAATGCTATATAAATAAATTGAAATGTCATGGTTTTAATTTTTATTGAAATAGCCCTAATTTCTGCCATTGCAACATACTATATTATTCTAAAAATTGCTAGGTCATTTCAAGAAAATTGCTACTGTATGTAATAAAATATGACATTTCATGCATAAAAAAAACTACAGCTCATGTATTTGTATATAAAGTGCTATTTATTTAAATCTTCATAAGTAATTAGAGGGGATTTGAACCCAGACCTTCAAGCTTCCTTTAGTCGTGCACTACAACAATACACATGACCGCATACATGTGACAAACATAAATGATATCCAATATGTATGTGTAACATCTGTATAAGATGGAGGGAATGACTAAAGAGAGCTTGAAAGTCTGGGTTCAAATCCCCTCAAATTACATCTAGCTTAAAAGTATATATATTATGCTTGTATTTAAATATTAAATCTGCATAGTACATACTGTAAAAAGTCTGAAATATAGACTACAATGTGCAATCACAGAATGCATTAGATACATAGATTCTTTTTTAATATATCAGAATTTTAAGTTTTTTCAAAGATAACTGCATGATTAGTTTTTCATAATATACAATTCTATAATCTACATACATTTTCAATTAAAATCATACCAGTAACTAATACCACTAGATGTCTTTTTTTTTTTTTTTTCAATATATGGATCAACAAATCGTTGCAACCTTCAAGATGTTCTAACTTCAACAACTAATGTAGCATTTTGTCAAGACTTTGAATAAAGATGGCAATATGAAGTTGATTATGACAACGTTGAAGAACTTTTATAATCACACATGGAAGAATTAACTAATGAGGAATTAATGCAACTGGTTAAAGAAAAAAAAAATCAACAAGCCTGTAGAGAAAAATTTGGACATCAAAAAAAAAATGAAAAAGCTGATTTCATATCATGAGACCATCTACAGCACTTTGAAGAATTTGAAACTTTTTCTCGAAAGATCTTCAGCCATTAATATATCTCCTCCAAAAACACCAAGATCATCAAAGGATTTAAAAGACAGTGTTAGACTCTTAGAATGAGCAACTGATGATTCAGAAAACTGTTGTTTTTTTTCTTTTTAGATAGATTTAAGTTGCTTTATTTTACATACATACATATTTAAAGTGTTTACAGCACAGTTTATACATACATATATTGTATATTAGGTTTTTTTTTTTTTTAATTACTATAAATACTAATATTCACAATTTATGATATAATTTTCATCCACAGGAATGAGCTAATTTTTTTCCTATAGAAAACTATTACAAACCCTTGCTTTTTATACAGTCTTCTTGCTTTACAATGGGTTTTATGGAACCAATTGTCCTCGCTAAGTGGGGTAAAGTGAGATGTGTATTTAAAGTGCTTTGTGTTTCTAAGTTTTATATTCTGAATTTGTAATTATAATAACTGTTAAAGCAAAAAAAAAATTGCATTAATTTGGCTATCTGCAACAGAATTTTTTTTTTCTTTCTATATTTACAAATTTCTTTGCTATTATTGTAATAAGTGATGTTTTTAATAAGAATTGTTGCTTAAAGTCTAATAGAGACAATAGATAAATATTTGAAAGACGAATATAACGATTATAAATCTGAAACTGAAGAAAGTCTCTATGATGAGGAATGATTATGAAGAAAATAAAGTGAATGTTTTTTGTAACTTTAAATTTTTAAAGGTGCCTACTATAATATTTTTTACATATTTATAAAATATTAAGACAGACAAAAATAGTAAATGCTTATAAGTATCTTTCAGTATCATACTCATCTACACATTTTTATTTGTGAATGTAAATATTATATATAAAAAAGTTGAAAATCTGTTATTGTTATATTTTGGAGTAATCTGATAAAATTAATAAATTTATGCTGATAAAATATATTAATGTAATTTATAATTTAATTTTCAGCTTTAAGTTTTCTTCATGATGCTATGGAAAA
This sequence comes from Epiperipatus broadwayi, assembly GCA_028023455.1. Lineage (NCBI taxonomy): Eukaryota > Metazoa > Onychophora > Udeonychophora > Euonychophora > Peripatidae > Epiperipatus > Epiperipatus broadwayi. The sequence continues at coordinate 30,884,099 of JAQFVV010006198.1, forward strand.
TTTCTCTACAAGTGCTCTGTAAGTATCTTTATTGACCCTGTTCATTTATGTATATTATACTTATGAATGTGTATTGGAATATTAAAATGAAACCTTTTAAAATAAAATAAACATATATACACCTGGGTCTCGTTTTATGCTGTAGATAGGTTCTACAGAAAACCCTCATTAAAAAAAAATCACATAAAAATAGACTTAATTTACCTTGAAAAATGGGGGATAGGTTCTGTAGTTTTCAGAAATCGCATAAAAGCAAAGCAACAAGGAAAAATTACTTTAAAATTTGAATTAAAAAAATAAAGTATGATTAATAAAAAATTTCAAATATTTGAAAAAAATTGATACAAGCTAATCTTTTTTTACATTTTTATTAACTACTTTATTTAATTTTACATTTTTTCATACATATTTTAATTGTTATCGCTATTTGACAATATGCGGTTCATTTGTAAACTGGTAAGAAATCAGATTCATCACAAGAGGAAGTACAACTAGTTCCACTTTCAGTCTTGTGCTGTGTTAATGGTTTTCTGTTGACAATGTAATTGATGATTAAACTTTGAGATGATGATTTTACTAATTGTTTATAAAGCTCGCGATATCCAGACATATAACTAATTTAGTTCTCCTTGGAATTTAAGAGATTGTTTATTCTAGAAAACTCTCTCAGATTTCAGCATTTTCTGACGTTTTTCTTTGTCTTGCACATCAACGTAAAATCTATGATTAAATGATTAATACTTATCAGAAAATAATAAATTTGTCTTCATTTGATAAATATTTTTGTTTACAACTGAAATAAATTTTAAATGTTCACATTTTGTTTCTATATTAAAAAAATGAGATCACAATTAAAACAAAAAGATTATACATTATCATTAGAAAGATTATTTTCAGTTTACAAAACTTCATTATTTATTTTAAAAATCTAAAAGAATATTTATTTCTGTTATATCTAACAAAATATGTTTTAAAAGTTTAACATTTTTGAATATTTATTGCAATATTTTTATACTCGTAAATATAAATCTATTATTATTATTTACTCATAAGTATAAGTAGGTTATTTACATAGAAGCCAAGATTCTAAATACTGTTTCAGGCCATATTCATGCTAGCTGCTAATATAACATTATATATTTGAAAAAAAAGTATTTCAAGTCAAAATAAGTTATTAATAATTTAAATTTCTTGATATATAATAAATATAGTGAAATTTGAACTTCTTTATCACATAAAAGAAAACCCACGTAAAAAGATATTAAAAAGAAACATGAATCGCATAACTTCAAAATCGTTTTAAAAAAATCCGCATAAAATGAGACCAGGTTGTATATATAGTAGATAAGAATATTATTCAGATTAGAATTAATTTTTATTTTCAAAATGATTCTTATTTTAAAATATTCATTATTCTATTACAAAATTGCAATCATTTAACACATTAAATAATAAAATTCTGTCAGGTCTTCAAGAATGTTAAAAACTTATATTGTTTGACATAAATTTGAAACTAAAGAATGTTTAAAAATTGTTGAGTTTTTTTTTTTTAATGCTTGTGCAATAATTTTTCTTTTTTTTTCTTCATAAAATTGTAATTAAGAAAAAAAGGTATATTTAGTATTTATGAATTATTCACTGGATTATGCAATTCTAAAACTTTAAGCAGGTTAAATTATGTTTATGGTCTTAATCTACAAATCATGTTCCAATTATTGAAATTTGCATTTGGAATGAAAAGTTCAGGATACAGTTCTTCATTGTATCTTTTATTTTGGATTAACAGGTGTCATTCAAAGTCTTATATTAAGTGTATAGAAATTCTACAACTCTCAAATATTTTTCTTTCACAAAAGAAAAGAGTTGTACGATTGATTTCATTAACAATCTATTACTTCTAAAGTAACAATTATCAGATGTATTGAAAAACTCGGATGTAGTTTTTTATTATGGTCCTTATTGTAGATTAACAGGTAGGGTTCAGAATCATAACATTTAAATTAATGATGGTCCATAATTCTTAAATCCTCGTTTTTACTTAACAAAAGAAGATAGTTGTATAATTGCATTTCATTTACAATCCATTAATTTTAAAGCAATAACTAATATACAAGTCAAATAAATTAAAAAACTGTAATTTGAGTTTTTTTTATTTTGAATGGAAATTTCAATAAATGTGATCAGTTTCCTAATGTTACTCAAGGTTATTAAATAGTATATCCAACTGGAAACTTTTAGTTAGATATTATGATACAATAGAATTAGTTGAGAAAAGAGAATGAATTGGCTATATGATTAGAGGTATATAATCATAATCAGTCATTTGCGAGAAGATGATGATGGATGTAAAAGAAATATATATATAAATGGAAAGAAATTGAATGACAGATAAATTGATGAGCTATACTTTACTTGTTTGGAAATAAAGTTGCAGAGCTCTTAACAAGTAGAGAGATCTAATTTAAAAGAATGTCTTGCATCTGTCTTCAAGTATGCAAAAGAATTATTTAGATTTTCAAAATTATATTTTGTTTCTAATTAAAATTTTATTTTTCTCAAATATTATCAGTGTTATATATATATTTTGCGTATTCAAAGGAAATCATTTCAAAAGTACCCTATGTAGTTTGGCACAGTTGGTAGAGCGTCCGACATAGGATCGGGAGATCCCAGGAACGATTCTGGTGCTCAAACTTTTTATAAACTCCTAAGCAATAAAGCCGTTACCATTTTTTTTTAAAGCTATTTTTAAAATATTACTTCTTTATAAAACCTGTAAATTGTTAAAATTTACCATTCTCATTGTGTTTTATTTATTCATATGTATTGTATAGAAATTTATAGTTATTATTAAAGTAGAGAATCATTTTAGAAGAACATAATTGTTACTGGGTAGAAGATTTTATATGAAAGAAACATTATAAATGAGCTTTTAAATAGTTGAGTTATTTAAAAATATATTTCCAGTAAAAATATCTTTAAATTTCTATATATATATATATATCATTTCAAGCCTATACCATCCAACAGTATTCCAACTTTAGCATTCCAGTCAACAATCACTAAAACTTTATCTTGCTTGAGTTTATTTTTGTATCCTTATGCTCATAAAACTTTTTTTTCACTTCTTATGTTGTTGGGCATTGATTTCTATTGTAATGATGAAGTGATGTCTACCACATTTAAATATCACTTGCAAGTTTATGATCAATGATAATCCTTGCCATATCCTTCCTAACAATGAAAGCCACATCATTTGTCACACACACACACACCCTTCTCTTGACCTGACTAATAGATATTAGGTTCTTTTGAATTAAAATCTTCCAATATATTTTAGTTTACTAATTCCTTATTGCGTCAAGATTTGTTAGTTTCCTACTACTGATCCTTCGAGTTCTGATGATCTTTGCTATTTTGGATTTGATTCTTCTATATATCATGATATCAACAATTAATCTTTTAAATAGCTTTAATTTGTTTTTTCTATAAAAAAAAATCAATGAATAAATTGATTATTAGATTTACTGAATAATTAAATTGTAATTTATTTATTTTTATCATAAATATATATATATATATTTTCATATGTCATAGCATCGGCCAGGATGTGAACCCACAACCGTCTGCAACCAACTACTTGCTTGCAAGGCGGTTGCAATGACCTCTCGGCTAACAATGCTTGACTATCATAAATATTTATAATTATATATTTGAAAATTTTGAATTTGTATTGCTCATTATATTATTACGTATAACAGAATAAATTATTTATACTTTTTTTTATTGTTGTTCTTCAACTTATTTTGGTAATCATTGGAGTATATATTCCTGAAATAATTTTTACGTATAAAGTATGCTTATTTTTTTGAATGTGTAATAAAAATTAGCTAAACTTATAATAAAATTGCAACTGCATCGAATATTTATTTATCACAAACATTTAAAATTTTATTTATTTATGCTTGGAAGAAATATTTTTGATGAAATGCTTTTATTAAATTTTTTTATAATCTTCAAAATAAAAAAGATTATTTTTTTATTGATAATTTTTGAAATATTAAAAAATGCCATCTACTAACTTATGAAGACATCATATGTAGAAGAAAAAAAACATTTTTTACAATTCATTCAAATGCAAAGTAAATTACTTCACTATTTATTAATAGGATACTGTGTCAAGATAATTGATAGGAGTCATGCCCTGCCCTGTTTGACATAATTGGTAGAGCATTTGACTTGGGATCAGGAGGTCCTAGGATCAATTCTGGTGCTGAATCTTCTTATGAACTCTAGAGCAATAATACTATATGCCTTTTTTTTATAGGACTCTTGTTGTTTTTTTTTTTTGTTTTTTAAATATTCATTGTATGAATTTGATTTATTTTTTTCTCCAAACTTAATTTCATAAACATGTCATATGATTTTTTTAAAGAAAATTTATGGAAAATCAAATGAAATATGTCAAGATCACTTTAAAAATAATTATTACACTCTTTGTAAGAAAAAATATTAGGCTTATAACCAGTTTTATTTTATTTTATTTACCAAAATCATATTTTTTGCCTTTTTTTTTAATTTGGTGATTATTATAGACCAAAATGATCAAGAATATAAAATTATTTACTGAAAAATAAAGGTGATAACTAATCCTTTGACAAATGATTTGGAATTTTCTTATAGTTGTGATTCTTACTCAGTTAATAATATCTTTATATGCATATTTTATATATAAAATCCCTATTTTCTCTGTTGTCTGATTGGTAAATGTATAAATATTTGTCCAATATCATATGAGGCCTATTTTTCAATGAAAAAATATATTATTTGTTCCACCATTAAACCATAATAATGCTATCACATTCATATATCAAATAGAATAGGTAATGGGGAAATTTCTCACATTAATTTAAAATCTTTTGTTTCATCATTATTATCAACCATTATCAATCAACTGCAGGATGAAGGTCTCTCCAAGTTCAATCCATCTTCTCCAATCTTTAGCTTCTCTTCTCCACATCACCCCTGCACACTTTCTTATTTCATCCATCCATCTCACCTACAATCTCTTTCTGGATCTTTTACAATCTCTTAGAATCCCGTTTAATATTTCAATTGTCCATCTATTATCATCTCTTCTAACAATATGTCCAGCCCAAATCCACTTCAGTCCTTTAATTTTTTCAATTTACATTAAATCTTAAAAAAAATTTGTTAAAGTAACATTAAAAAAAAAACTATTACAAAAATGTTGGCCATAATGCTGTTAAAATATGTGTTTGTTTGTAGCACTATCAATATAACATGTAATGATGCCTTTTACAAGACAACAGCCTGAAAGGACATCATTTTTGTAACATTAGTGAAAAATGATTTATTAAAGCAACCAATTAAAAAAAGCTATTATAAATATTATATCTAATAATCCATAATATCAAAATGATGATCTTTCAAAAGGCCGCATATATGTTTTTTTAAATATTTGTAAACATATTTTTTCTATTAATACATATGGATGTTTCTGTGTTTGTTATAAAATTCCATTTATATTATCTTTTTTTTTTTGTATGTCAAATGCGTTGATCGGGAAGTGAACCTATGTCAGCTGCTTGGAAGGCAGCTATGTTAACCGCTTGGCCACCATCGCTTACTGTTTATATTGTCTTTATTTACTTTTATTTTACATTTGACAAAAAAAAAATATTAGTGAAAATAGAAATAATAAAATATGAAATCATTTTCATTTAATTTTCCTTGGCCTTAAATATTTTCATCTGATTAACAAATTTATTCAATAATATTTTATCAAGTATAAAAAACTAAAGTAAAAGAAAGATTCTCAATTAACATCTTTCGCTAAAGTTTATTTCAAATGTAAGCCTTATATTGGTTAAACAATTGCCTTAATGAAGTATTTATTATTATTTATTAAGATGTATGAAATATCTCATTTAAGAAGATTTAATTTGTCGTTTTTGTGGAAATAAGAAGGAATTGAACTATAAGGAAATATCTTTGTCACTTTCTTTATAATTTAACTATTTTAGATAATTTATTTTTAGAAGTAGATATTTTTTTCTGCAGTTTGTTTTTCAACAATCAAAGCTAGTCAAGCGTTGGTGGCCTTGTGGTTAGCATAGCTGCCTTACAAGCAGCTGGTCTGGGTTTGTTTTCCGGTCAACACTTTGACATATGAGAAAAAAAAACAATCAAAACTATCAAACAAAAAGGAAAAAAAAAAGTGTGATGTAATTTTAATATTGGCTGCATAAAACGGTTGTTTTCTCTTAGCATGTTGAAACTGCTTGAGGGTGTAATTTCTATGCAAATGCACAGAAATATGTCGTTTAAGCGGCCGTGCCGCTATATAACATTCTATTCCAATGGTTAAGCATAGAAATAGTCCGTTTACTTGTCTGCGGTGCCTATTTACAGCAGGTCGTATGTTTATTATCTGCTGCAGCGGCCGTTGCCGCTTACGGTAAACTTTGTGTAAATTTTGCTATGATATTTTGTGAGCGTATCCGTAATTGAGACTGTCGAAAGTCTTCAAATTCGCATGTCCAAGTCATTATTTTCCAAATCCAATGATGTAGTATGACGTAATAAAAATTGTGGAAACTTTGCCTCGCTTCTTTAGACAAGGGTGACACTAATCAATCGCGAGACAAATCGAAAATACCAGTTTTATTTTTGCCCACGATGTTGTTTTGAATAAATAGAGTTCTGTGTATTAAAAGTAGGATAAGTTTTTATTGAAATTTTGAAATTTAACATTATGTAATCACTTTAAATGCAGGATTAAAATTACCTGAATATTTTGTTGTTATACTGCAATATATAAAATAAAAATTCTGTGTATATATAGAACATGTAAGATAGAATGAGTTCTATATGAAAAGTATATATAACAATGACTTAAGTAAAACTGAAAACCAGTGTTAAAGAAAGTAATATAGTGTTCATCTATGATTCTGTTTAATTAAAATATAAATATTTGTTTGTCTTCATATTGTTAAGCAATAATGCATCTAAAAAAATTTTAAGAAAGAATTACATTAATATCTAAGCTATATAATATTTGTCACTCAAAAACATATTTATAATTTAATAGATGTAAATTTGTTTAGATGTATAGAACAAATACCCAAGAATACTTGAGGTGTAATATTAATTAAACCAGCTGATGTGTCTGGTTTAATCAAACTGCATCACACAGGTTGATTTACATTTTCTGATATTTTGGGGAAAGGTTGCTGTCATGTAATAAATGGTTTGGAGATTTAATGTTAATATTTCAGAAAAAGATTTACATCTTTAATAGTCAGTCTTTGACCTGAAAAATTGACCCCAAGCTGTCATAATAGTATTAATTAAATTTAATATTTTGCTTATTTTTAATATTTACTTACGTTTTATTATTTAATGTTATTTATGTACAAATAATTTTATTGAGTGTATGAGGGATTTTTTTATCTTGTATTAAGGATTACATTATTGTAAAAAAAGAAAAATTATTTTGTTTATATATAATTTATAGATTGTTTATTTATTTAGGAAAGATATTATTAGAAGAGTTAAATCCAAAGTAATTTATAGTTTTGATGATGATCCAGAATATATGTGGCATTAATGAATATGATTTTAAAATGAAATGGGTGAAGTAACCAATGAGAAAATAAGTACAAAATAAAAAGGTGATAGAATGACTATTAATATAAGGTAAATAGATAAAGTTATAGAAAAAGAGTGACGTTTGAATGTTTCTTATTGAAGGTTATTAGTTTCTATTGTGGATAGAATGAAAGGTGTCATCTTCTAAAATTAATTCTTTAAAAAATATTACTAATGTTTCAACTAAATTGAGCATTAATATAAATGTGAGTATGAATTTGTCCTGAATTTTGTTATATTTAATTGGATTAAACTGATAAAACATCTTAATTCAAAACTTTTCTGATTTTAGGGCTTATTTAAATTTGTGATTTTTTTTTAATATCAGAAATAGTTTTTTTACTCCTTATCATAAATCCAAATTCTGTATAGATAGGGAAAAAAACAGCTGTTCACTGCTTATTAATTTATAAATATTTACTGTTGGTTTTTTTTTTAAATTTTTGTAAATGTGTGCTGAAACTAGTTTATTATAAAAGATTAAACCTCACCTTGAAATTTTGTTTGAACAATAGAAATATTCGAATAATAAGGTATTTGGTTTAATGATTTTCTATCTGTGGTAATGTATATAAAATTTCAGTATAAAATTTATAATTCCAAAATAACAGGCATATCTTGTTGGGAAACCTTGTTGTGTAGATTATCTCAGCGCTCTGTGTTGATTATAATATTTTGTGTTGATTATCATATTTCAAGTATTTTTTTAAATGAAATTAAATTTTAAGTATACTCTAGTATCTAGATTGTTTTTTTAAAACTGCATCAATCGTATTATTGTCTTATTCATAAATAGAAAATTATTTGATTAACACTATTATTCAGGTTAATAAATAGATACTTTTAAAAAGTGACATGTTTTCTTCTCAACTTTTACCTCATCATCATCATTTGCTGTTATAATGGATATATATTACATACATATCATTTTGCTTTTTTTTTTTACCTTCGTCTTTTTATGAATATGTTTTTTACACTTGTATGCTTATATATTACCTTTTTTTAATTTTTCAAATTTCCAATATTATTTCTTTATGTTTCTAAATATTTTTAATATTATTTATTCTGTTTCTATGACTAGTTAGTTATCTGTATATCATCATCATTTTCAACCACTGCAAGATGAAAGTCTCTCTGAATTCAATCCATCTTCTCCGAATCTCTAGCTTCTCTTCTCCACATCATGCCAGCCACTTCTTTATTTTTTTTATATCTGTGTATATGGGCATCTAAATTTATATTATTCAGTATTAAGAAATGTGAGCCAACATCTTACTATTTCTAACAAATGTTTGATGTAATGTATTTTTAGTTCAAATATTCATTGTTTGGGATACTCTGATTTTGACATTTCATAGTTATTGTACAGCTGTTGAAGTTTGAAATATTATCAAATTCGAATGTGAAAATGTCAAACTATATAATATCAGTAAAACATAACATTTAGTGACATAGTTATCTTGAAGAAAATCAAGGTAATGTGTGTGGGTGCCTGAATCTTCATCATCATCATCATTTGATTACATAATGATACAGGGAAAGTCAACATTGAGAAAGGTGTAAGATAAGGTGACTCCATATCTCCAAAACTTTTTATAGCAATGTTGCAAGAAGTATTTTGTGGATTAAAATGGGAAACTAAAGGAGTGAAAGTAAATGGAGATTATTTAAGTCATTTAGATTTTGCAGATGATATAATTGTTTTTGCGAATAATGCTTCAGAGCTGCAGGAAATGTTGCAGGAGTTATCAGATGAAAGTAGGACTAAAGATAAATGTTAAAAAGACTAAAGTAATGTTTAATCGATTTGCTCACAATATGAAAATAAAGATTGATTATGATGAATTAGAAGTTAACAGTTACAAATACCTTGGTCAGATTATTAATATAGATGGAAACATAATGGAAGAAATTAATCTTAAGAATTAAACTTGGTCGGAGTGCTTTTGGTAGAAATAACTTAATACTAAAAGGAAATATGCCTATGTGTTTGAAAAGGAAGATTTTTAACAAATGTGTTTTACCAGTTCTTATTTATGGATCTGAGACTTGGACACTTAATAGAAGAGCAATACAGAGACTCCAGACCACTCAAAGAAGTATGGAGAGATGCATGTTGGGAGTAACAAGAAGAGATCGAAAACGCAAATGCTCAATGTATGGGTAAGAGAACAAACAGCTGTTACTGACCTCATTGAAAGAATTAAAAGATTGAAGTGGAGTTGGGCTGGACATATTGCTAGAAGAGATGATAATAGATGGACAATTGAAATCTTAAACTGGATTCCAAGAGATTGTAAAAGACCCAGAAAGAGACCACATTTGAGATGGATGGATGAAATAAGAAAGTGTGCAGGGGTGATGTGGAGAAGAGAAGCTAAAGATCTGAGAAGATGGATTAAGCATGGAGAGATCTTCATCCTGCAGTGGATTGATAATGGTTGATGATGATGATGATGATGATAATCTATTTTTAATCTAAATTACTATTTTTTACTTAAATTTTGAAAAATAAAAAATGTAATATGTGATGATTGTTTAAATTTATCAGTAGAGATTAGAGAAAACGAAATTTGCCTAATTTTAGATTTAACAAGTAACGACTTGCAGGAAGAAATAATTTGCCTGTTGAAATTTTAAATATTAAAATATGAAATTACAGCTACCAAATATAACACCTTATTTTATCAGTTTTGCTTCATTAAGGATTAGATTTTTAGAATTTTAGGCCCCAATGACATTCGTTTAATTCACAATCATGAAATAAACATTGATTTATGAATAGACACAAAACAGAATTGAGTAGTTAGAAAAAACAAGATTATTTATATATTTATTGTTGATGATTTAAAAAAAAAAAATGGAGAAAGATCATATATCCTGGTGTGCATCAGCTTTTATGGAATTAATTTTGGATATTTCATTTGCAATAAAAACGAAGTTAAACATTCAATATTTTTATTTTAGAAAGTTTGCAAATTACATTTTTTATCGTGGATAAATACAAGATTAATAAAATTTGTGTGTGCGTTTATTGTTAAATTTTCATTTTAAAGTTTGTTGTTGCCACTACGAATGTTTTTTTTTTTTTTTTTTGGAACTGTCAACTTAGTAAATGTATTAACACATTTAGGCAATATTTGTTTGTTTGTTATTTTAATAAAGAAGACGGAAAAAGAAATATATAAAGGATATTTTTAGACATTCTTATAAACATCAATTAAGTTTTAACGTTGTTACTTATAAAACTGACAATTTACTGCAATTTATCAATCTATGTAAATATTTATGATGATAAATAGCTTGGTTTAACAAAAAGAGCAAGAAAAATACAATGAAAGATATTTATTTTCTTACTCTATATATATGATATGTACATGCGTAAACGTAGATATATGTGCCGCGCACAGACACACGTATAATATTCGTATTTCAGCTATAAACACAGAAAATGTATTATTATATAACTTTTTTATAATGACAAATTTATAATTTAAAAAAATGTTAGGTACGAAATGCATTCTTTGTAGATTTTTTTTGGGGGGGGAGTGCTTTTGTGATAATCAGGATATTTGATATGTCTGTGAGTTTTTTGTAATAGGGTAATTATCATAGATGGGTAATGTTTTGGGATATGAATGAAACAGCATTTCTTTCCAAAAGGTCACCTGAATTTTGCCTGAATTTTAGTTTATTTTATTTGTTTGTTGTTTTTATGTCATTTTTTTTTCTAATTTCCTATCTTTCACTTTTTAAATTTTCTTTTGGTATTTATGTATCTGTTCTCTTCATTGTCCAGTTCTTCAATTCCATGTAACTCCAGTGGTGAAATTTTAGTCATCTTTTTCCCCAGTCGTAATAAAAAAAATGCTAACAAGATTCAAAGAAGTATTTATTACTCATGACAAGTAAGTTCAAATCGTAGATCATCTCTCTTTCCAATTTCAACTTTCTGCTGTCATTATCTCATACACAGGCTTTTCAATAATAGAACATGTAAAAGATAAGCATATTATTGAATCGTAACTGGCTTGTGATATCCTTGATTATCCAGGTTTGCATTTATTCTACATTCTTAGGGTCAAAGCCCATTATGTTTTTCTAGTTGAAGGTATTGGGAACCAATGAAATGCAACATAGCATTCATTCTAAGTATAAGGTTACAAAAAAATCAAGTCAAATGTCACATGATCTAATTTAATAAGCTTGTAATTACAAATGTTATATATAGAGCTCGCAAAACAAGCTCTTAATAAGCTTTGTAGAATACCCCCAACCTCAGACCGGTAGCAGAAACCGATCTGAGGTTGGGGATATTTTACAAAGCTTGTTAAGAGCTTGTTTTGTGGGCTCTATATATAACATAAGTATAAAGTTCTATAGATATAATTCCCTATTAAAAAATTTATTGATAGGAATGCTGATTGTGTACCTTCCTTTAAATGAATCATCTATTGTTACTGCATTTAGTAAGATGTTTGTATAAGTGATTGAAGATGTGTAAGTACCAATGCTTTTTTTTTTTAGGAAAATGCTCAAACTTAATCATTTAAAGTGATTAAAAATGAAAACAAATTTTTTTGTAGATGAATCTCTGCAAAAATCACTAGTAGCCAACTGTTCATACAGTAGTGCGACTCACTGCAAGCGTTAGTAATCAATGGATACAAGAAGGTTTGTGCATAAAAACCCTATCTAGAGTCTACTCATACAATATCCCCAGACTAGTTTCTGGCTTGTGGCCATCGTCAGTGAGGATCACTTTGGTATCACTACTGAATGAAGAGTTTGTTTCTGTTTTAACAGCTTGTGTAAGCATATGAAATGGTAATTGTGATATTCTGGTGGTTTTAAAAATCACTAGCAAAAAAAAAAAAGTATTTTTGGTTAATGTTTGGTTAAGGAGGATGACTTTTAATCATTTCAATAATTAATAACAATTTTTATATTACAGCAAATATTTTGTTGAATAAAGATGTTTTATTATACATTTTTATATTGAATAAAGTGTCGCAAGGAGCAAGGACATTCCAGTGAATTGAAAATAGCTTGCATTTGTTTGCATTGCTATCATTAACATCTCTATTATGCATTTATATTAAAAATAAGTTACTATTACTACCAAATTATAATCATCAATAAACTAGTTCAATTTAATTAAGTAGTTGAGAATTTATTGGAATTTAAAATAATAGAATTATTTAATATTTAAATCTTTAATTTATTACTCGGCTAGTATTCCCATACTTTTTTGGAAAGAACCACATAGAAAAACAAACAAACTCAAAGTCCAAAAATGAATTAAACAACTCTTACTCATTTAATAATTACATTTTTATTTATTTATTTTTAAAAAAAAACTCACTATATATTAGAACAGGAGTCGGCAACTTAGGGCATGCAGAAGGATTATCAATGGCCCTGCTAGAATTGAAATAGTAAAAAACTATAATTACAGCACATGTACTTGCGTCATAACCTACAATTTGCATATGCGACTCCTATGTAAATGGACATGATGATTCAGTTTAATTTACTAATTATTTTGTACAATAAACATACACTCAATATTTGTTATTTATAATAAAGATTATATGTGGGCTGGAAAAATTTTTTCCCCCGTAGAGAAAATTAATTTTGCCTGGATTTTTTTTTTTTTTTTTTATGGTACTTTTGTACGCAACTGTGTGTTTATAGTAAATTTATATTCAGGTAGAATATTATATCGATTAATTCATTTGAAAAGATTCTATTCATAATCATACATTTTTAAGTTTTGACATGTTTACTTGAAAAAAAAAGTTTATAGTTAATGATAGAACGAAGTTCGCAAATACGTGAGATCTTGATAATATTATTCGGATCTCAAAGAAGTTACATTTTTTTTTTTTTTCTTTTAAATATGTATCGTATAATTTTAAAAAAATTCTCATATTGAAAAATTTCAACTGTCCACAGTCTTAAATAATAAAAAAATATCTGAAAAACTTCCCATTTCAAGTTGATTTTTTACATCACAAAAACGAGTTTCTTTGAAACATTTTTGATACATGCTAGAAAACTAATTGTTTTATTTTGTTACAGTTCATCAATCAGCTTTTTAAATTAAACCATTGAAAGTTAAAGGTGCTTTTTGCCTCTTCTGAATTACTGTACCTTAATTGGCAATTTTGTAATCAGTACACATTTTTTGAAGCACCAATAGAGTGAATTTTCTCCCTGCCAAAGTAAATTGTGTCTTTTGAATGTAATATAATTTAACAAAAGATACTTTTCACATATGATCCTACATATTTTAAAATATCGAATGACCATTAATTTATGATCCAGTTTTATAATGGGCTTACAAAAGTATAAGATAGATAATTTTGAAGCCCATTAAGGTCAGACCAATTTTGATATTATATATAATAAGATTGGTAGAATCATGTGAGCATGTGGAGTAACATTGGAACATAGGATTTACCATGACACCACTAAAAGGTTTCTGACTCCTGTATTAGAATATATTTAATATGAGAAATATCTGTATATAAAAAAATAATATTTTTCATGACTTAATTTTTGATTTCTTGTATTTTTCACTTTTGAAAAGGGTTTTTTTTTTTTTTGCAAAGAATGTACTTTCAAAAGTAAATATTTTTTCTGATTGTCTTTGTAATCACAGGTAATAAATGGATACCAGATGGCAGTGTCAACCAAATCCATAGAGAATATACATGTAAATGGAAAAATATGGGTGATTTAGTCTGTAAATTATGTAAGGAAGGAATAGAAAATATTAGTCATCTGTTAATTGAATGTAAATGCTTGAAAACAGAAAGGGCACATATAATGAAGTTGTGGAAGAATAAATATGAAAAAAGTGATTATACAGAAAGTGGATTATTGGTTTTTATGTAGGTTTTGGGAAAAGATAAGGGGGATTTAGATATAAAGGCCATAGAGTTGACAAAGATTATGTTGTGGAAATGGGATGGAGCAGAATATGGGAAAATTTAGACTGGCAAATGTAAAATAAAGTAGCTAACAGGTTTCTCTGGGCATAATTGCTGGGAGATTCTTGACTTCATTTAAGAAGAAGCTACAGTACATCACATCAATGATTATATCTATTGGCTTTCATCAATGAAGAGCATTGAATTGCATATTTTCAGCAATCACTATAATTTTTTTATACTATCCAAGCTAGGAAATTGAAAGTTTGTAATACTACAAGGTTTTGAACCCAAGAAAACTTAGGATATCAAATATATATTTTAGGGACCCCCTTTATCTAGCACATTCAACAAACAAATTAGTTTCGATTTAATTTTCAAATCCTTAATTTAGTAAGTATAAAAGATTTATAAAATTGGCTGAAATGCAATATTTATCCATGAGAAAGGCCAAGATATAGGTTTTAAATAAATTGATTTTGATTTATAATGAATTGTTAAGTATAAGCTGAGAAAATTATGTGATGCTTTTGTTTAATGATGTCTTCTTTTTCGCTTTTGACACCCTCTAGAATTTTGATTGCAACAAAAGACTCATTCTAAAAATTTTCAGAGCTCACTCTTGCATTCATTTTGCATAATTGTGTAATAAATATTTTTAGTGGAGTCTGAATAAGCGTAGAGAAGTTGTTTCTAGAAGACTGTTGATCATATCTCAAAGCAGGGAATATATGAATAATGGATGGATAAATAAATATTGCAAATATGTAGGCGTATTATATATAAATATTATTCATTACAAATATAACATGGGGTTCAAATCTGAGACAGTAAAGTTCTTTTCAAGAGGATTAGGATTTTTCTTTCAGATAACTGATCCTTAGACAATGTAACTATAATTATCCAACATTGGTCAATAAACAACTGTATAGGTGTTCTTAGCTAGAAGATAAAATGAGGATGGTAAACTGCTCAAATCCTCCAACATTTGGAAGTATGGTGTGCACTATTTCTCCTTCATTTTTTTTTTTGGGGGGGGGGGGCTTTGGAGTGATCTTATTCTGGAGTAAATCATTAAAAGGACTGTTTTATCTTAATTTTGTTATAAACAAAAAAAAGTTAAATTTCAACAGTAATAATAAAATCCACTGTGCGATTTTTTTCAAAACGGAAAAAGTTTTCAGGTTTCTCCTATTAAAGATGATTTAATAAATATGTTGATGTTACCTATTTTGGTCATTGATGACATTTTCTCAAGAGCTAACACATGATCCAGTTAACTCTGCCATCATATGTTTTATTTATGATGTTTAAGGAATGAATTAATAGACGAGTAAATGTATATTCTATCTTAATGACATATTTTTTTAAATTATTAGTATTTGTCTTAGAAATTTAATTTTTCTTATTGCTTGTTTTTTTTTTTTTTTTTAAATATATCATTAAACACCTATGCACAAAAATTAAAAGATATTTATATGAGAAACTAAATAAGTACTTGTCAGACATGTTAGAAGAAAATAAAAGGTAATCCCTTTCAATTTAAAATTGGAATTGGCGAAGTAACAGAGATTCTCAGCTACTGCATAATAGATTAAAGTGATTAAAATATATAAAATGCGCTAACACGCATTCATAATTAGCCACAAAGTATAAACTATTTGCTTATTAAAGTGATTAGTATATTTGTATTATTACAAAAAAAAAAAATGCTAAAATTTTATTTATGATTATAACTTATATTATTTTTATTAAAAATTTGAAATTAATAAAAAATTTAGAAAATAAATATTGAAATTATTTGTATTTTCCAATTATTTCAATTTCTTCCTGTCTAAAAAATTTCATAAGGAACCTATGTTAGCAACCTTTATAAAATTTTGTGGTCTGGATAAAATCTCCATGTGGGTTGGATTAATCCTGTGGGCAATAAATTGGGGATCCCCAGTCTAAACTATTGGAGATATCTGAGAATGACTGTTAATAAGAAAGTATCTCATGTTTATTAAAGGCTTCTGGGATTATTACAAAGTTACAGCTAAAACGGGAAAATAATAATATTTTTATTTGAAAAGGCATTCACTAGAGTCACATTTTCTCACAATATCTATTTAATCTGTATAGTAATCATATTCCCGAATATGCAAATCCAGAAGCAGTAGGCGTTGGCAATTGAGTGAAAGATAAATAAATTTGTAATATGCAAATAGCATTACATTTACAGCTGAATGCAAAGTTTTGAAAACTTTTTCTAAAGGTGAAAAGAGTCGTGAAATAGAAATGCCACTTGTAAACCTTAAAACCATCAAAGATTATGTCTGCTTACAAAATTAAAAAGTTTTATACTGAAAACATAGAAATAATGAATAATTTTATATTTCTAGACTCTAAAATTTATAATAATAAAAATAAAATTTTTACTATAGAAATCTAGTATAGAACTGTAATAGAAATACTCTCAGTTGGTGTTAAAACACTGAGATGTCACAATATAGTGACAGAAATGAGCATTATCCATGTACAAATCTTCAGTGTTAATTTATGGCTGTGAAAGTTGGTAGTTTATTTTAAAATAATATAAAGAAGATAAATGTATTTGAATTATGGTACTAGAGAAAATTAATTTCTCTGGACAACAAAAAGATTCAGGGAATGGATAGTATAAAAAAATTTAGATCAATATTTCTCCTTATTCCAGCACTTTAGGTCTTTAATCTCACCTAGGAAAGAAAGTTTTTAAAAGATAAAAATGAAGATATTAGAAATTATAGATCTACCACTTTTTTTATTAGTCCTATACAGTAATCTTACTAAAATCATTGCAACTTATCTACAAGAATATTAAACTCAAGCTAACCATAAGTGTAAGCTGGAATTAACAGTTGTTATATTTTCTAAGGGTTTGACAAAGTAATTGAGCCAAGAAAGAAAGTGGTAAGATAAAAATTGCCAGACTTTGGAAATGAAATGAAAGCAGGTAATTCATTGAAAAAAATGTTGATTCTTAGCATGATTGGAAGTTAACAGAATCAAAAATGTCTATAAAGATGAAGCATTTGAAACCATAGGGATGAATCTACAAAATCTTTCCTTTATTAGAAGGAATAGAATAGTCTTTATATAGAGTTATCTAGAAGTTTGCAATGACATGGTGATAAATAATAATTATGCTGGAAGATTTGAAAATATTTTTATATAGGTACTAAAAAAATTGTGACACTAATTTATAGTACTTCTAGTGATGTATCACAACTTTTGGGGTTTCTCTGTGACCATATGAATAGTTTTTTTGTATTAAAAGTATTATTTTACAAAGAACGAACCTCTATTAACAATAGTATCAAAAAATGAATAAGAAAAATGTATATTTTTATTAGTCAGTCATTAGATTAGAGATTATCCAATAATGAATATTTCTTTATTAAAAAAATCTAATGTTTGGAATATAAAAAATACATTTCTTAAAAATTTCTTAAAAGATTGTTTGTTGTTGTTTGTTTGTTTTTACTCTATAAAACACCACAGAGTAGACATGAGTGCTCTTAAAATAAATTTCTGTTATATAAAGATATAATATTATTTTAAAAAATAAAACCCATTCCCTCATCATAGAAAGATTATAAAGCAAATTTTTTAACATGCTTAAGTCGTGGCTAATGGATTTATAAACTTAATATATATATATATGGAAATATTTAATGTGTGGAGTTATTTATTTATAATTAATTAATTAGAAAGCAGTTAACCAGAAGGTCAGCTAATGAAAGCTACCTGCCCCAGCTAAGAGCTAAAGTTAAATTTATATATTTATAGTCTAGAATGGATCCATTTTTACAGACTACAATAATATTTCACATTATAGAAAATATTTAAGTAGAATTATTTAATTATGCAGCAATCACAGATAGTCCAATATAAAACTACAATTTTTTTGCAACAGATTAGCAACAAAACTAAGAATATCAAATATTATTTATTAATACAAATATTCTTTCTAATTCTGGAATGACGTGAAACATCTAGTTGTAGCCTGCCCCCCCCCCTCTTCTGTTATGTAATTGAGCCAGTAAATCTCTTTTCACCAGTAGGCTACTTCTCATCTCACATTTATTAAAAATTGTTTATTTTTCTACAATTTGACATAGAAAAGTTATTTTAAGAAATCTAAAATTATTTAATTAAAATTCGAGTTAATTTTGTATGTTGGTGGTGGTCGGTGAGGGAAGATATCATTTATTAATAAAGCCATTTCAGAAATTGTCGTTAGAGTAAATATAGATAAATTCTTTCAACATTAGAATGGTAAACATGGAAAATTAATAAATTGCATGTTTGTTTATTTTTTTAAGGTACGAAGCTGTTTCTATTTTTAATAAATATATAATTTGTAATGAAATTTGATTCTTTTGTCATTTACTTTCTATTATACTGTATGTTTTTTCATTTGTTGGTGATCTTTGTGAGTTTATAGTAGGTTAAAGTTAATAATCTCAGTTTCTATAGTAAAAATTCTGAAATTGATAAACTGTTTTGGAAGCAAATGAAGCGAAAGTTTTAATTAAATAAAGGAAATTTACGAATTGTATTTCACTTGTAGACGGATGATTGCCTGAATATTTTTCTCTGTCATAATTAGAATAAAAATGAGTTTGAATAAAATTTGGAATAAAAAAACAGGAAATGACAGTGAAAGAATTGTAGCATATTCCTCGTAAAATGTTTCTGATAGTTTACGTAAATGTTATAACCTATTTATTATAGTTCAGAAAGAAAAAAAAAACATTTGCTAAACGATTTCATGTTAAAATTTCGATTTCGTTGTCTGAATTAACATTTAATATGTATATATGAGAGTTTATTACATATTTTTGTATTATATACAAATGTTTTGTGTTAATTAGTCATTTTGTATTAATGGATACTATTTTCTGGAGAATTTTTTTTCTGCCAGAAGTCGACTTAAAAAAAGTTACCCTGCTATATTTCATCAAAAATGTTCTTAATTAACCTCTATGGTGATAACTGAACTGATTCTCTTTCGTGAGATGTGTGAGGTCACCTGTTATTTGATTTTTTGCGATGCCAAGTTTTGAAAAGAATTGTTAACAGCAGTGTTTTTCTGAATATATACATATTTCAATGCATGTCTCTTCAAAGTGAGAAATATGAGAACTCAAGCAACGGACAGTAGTTGTACCTAGCTTTCAGTTTCAGCTTATCATCACTTTGTAGTTGAATGATTTTATGTTGTTGGTTATCAAGCACATCAGCTGGTACTAAGTTGAACAGTTAAGCGAAGATACTAAATTCCATTTGTTTACTTTTCCCACCTTTGAGCCTTTCATTAAATGCCTTAATTAGTTCCCCATATTTACTAGCATATTCAAGTGTTGTAGAAAGCTTCTATCCTTACAGAGTATGGAAGTGCACTGTTATTCCTTTCAAGTTGCACTTTCCATAGGTTTAATTTAGCTTCAAATGATTTCATGTTTGAAAATTTGAAGTTAAGAAACTGATCGGGGACTTGAAACTTGATGTTCAGCTCTGAGAAGTAATTGATAATGTTCACCATCATTGCTAAATCATACAGCTTCTTGCTATCATTGAGTTCCCTGACAAGTTTTTCCTTCATCTCCATGAAATGTTTGTGCAGTTTGAAAAACTTTATGAATATATTCCAGTGACTCAGCCACTGCACTTCACAGTAATAAATAAGACCTATACTCAGAATCAACATTACTCAGTAACTCCTTAAATTTGGGAGTTGCTGTTTTTGGTAATTATATTGTTGAGCTGCAATAGCTGTGCGCAGAGACTTTCTTGTTGCATGGTGCAGTGGCATATAATTAAATTACTTGAATCAGTATTGCAACAATTCATTTCTGTTTTTGACAAATGCAATTAAATTTTTTTTTGTGGTTGGAACTCTATCTGTAGTAAGACCATTTAACTTTCCAAATGTTAGTTCAAGTTTTTCATTCAACAATTACTCATCTTTTGTAACACTATGCATTACTTTCGGTAATATTATTTCCTTTTGCATATCAAACTCTGCAGTGAATGTGTCTTGTTTCATCACAAACCAGGGAGAAAAAATGGAAATCTCTTGTGAAATCCTTCAGTGTTTTTTCAATATGTTATGCTAAGTCAGTAATTCAATCTGAAATGGTTCTCTGAGACAAACTAACACTCTGAAACAATTTTATTTTGTCTTGTGTGAACTCTACACCAGCCATTATGTACTCTTTCATAAACTCTCCTTTTACATGAGACCTTAGTTGCTTTGCAATTAGCTTGCTCGCTATAT
Organism: Epiperipatus broadwayi; assembly: GCA_028023455.1. NCBI lineage: Eukaryota > Metazoa > Onychophora > Udeonychophora > Euonychophora > Peripatidae > Epiperipatus > Epiperipatus broadwayi. The sequence goes on from JAQFVV010006198.1 coordinate 30,905,018, forward strand.
AACCCATCTGAAAAATATCATCTCTTTTATAATAAGACTTCATAAAAGTGGCTTGTTATGATCATATTCCACTGAATAGTATTGATTTTATCCAGATGCATTTGCCTTTCCAATTCATTGAGTTTAGAATGTTTTGAAATGTAATGATACTTTAGATTGAGTTTTCATTACTGCTAATGCATAATCACAAACTAGCACACCGACATCAACAAAAATAATTAATTTGTCCGTTCTCTTTGAAAGATCAACACTTGGCATTAGTAGGGTGAAACAACACTTAAGTTTTAATAACTATCCAGTGTGTGTTATTAGCAAAGAGATTGTTTTGTTGATGCCACTTATACATCATTTGAAATGTAATAACTATCCAATGTATATCGCCAGTGATGATATTATTTTGCCTTAGTCACCATTTGTAGAATGTCACATCACTTAAGTCTTAATAACTATCCACTTGGTATCACCAGGGATGAGATTATTTTGCTTTGAATGCTGAATTTGCAACTTTCATATCATTGATTCTTAAGATCTGAAACTACTGTCACATAGCATAAATTTATATTGATGTCCTGCCTGTGTTTGCTTTGGTGGTTCAAGCAAAATATTGTTGTGGGTCTTATATAGCCTACAGACCAAACATTCTCCACCCATTATTGGTAATTGAAATATTCTCTAATCCTTAGAATTAAACAAAAATTTTATAATCCTTTTAAATTGTTTAGAAATAAATTTTTTGGTAGATGTAAAAATTCATTCCTTCAGAATCCTAAAGAGGCATTTCAAATATCTATTATAATAGTTGCATTGAGAGTTAATCTCTAAACATGTATACTATCTTATATTTTTCTATGTGACAAGTCTTGTGCATTTTAACTAGTCACTAAAAGAGCTATACCATATAGAGGAATGTCTGAAATCTTTAGGATTTAGAAGATGAATTTTTGCAATCAAATGTGCATTATAGAATTGTACAAACACATTATTAATAACTCTTAACACCTTTAATTGAAAACAATTCATTTAGGAATGAAATTCTCAAAACAGTAATTTTAGTTTGACTTTCATAAGTGAGTATGAATATTTTAATTCAAAAATAAAAGAGGGAGAGAGACAGAGAAATACAGTATAAAAATGTTGAAGGTAAAAGTTAAATTTTTTTACTATTTTCTAAGATTTTTCACTACAATGTATAGTATTCCATTTTTAAGCTTACAGTGGGCTGTTTTAATTTCAAGTTAAATATTTCTATCCAAATCAAAATGAATCAATGAATTACTCAAAAAATAATCAAAATATTTATTTCAATCCTTTGTAATACTTACATGTTAGACATGTGAAGGATGGCAAGAACAGTTAAATAGTTTAGTTGGGGTTTTTTCAATCTTTATTGACATACAAATTACATTTTTATAGACTCCACAATCAATCTTTCACAATTTTTTTTTTTTTAAAGATTATTTAAAACTTTTAAAAAGTGAAGAATGGACTAATGTAAGTGACCTGTAAATCACAAATGTACAGATTGAACACCATTGTTATACATTAATAAGATTAAAATCAAGAGGTTCACTAAAGACATTCTATTTTAATGCCACCCTTTATAAAGCAAAATATGCTCATTTTTAAAAAGGAAAGGCAAATGTTAAAAAACTTTTAACATGAGAATGTGGAAAAAGAAGAAAGAGAGGGAGTAAGTAAGAAATAAAGCTAAAAATATGTCAAACAATATGCAGCTTAACAAAAATTTAAATCATTGGATGCAAATATTTCTAACTAGTAAATATTTTAATGCATATCTCTAGCTGAAAATTAAACAGAAACTATTCAAATTACTCTCCCAACGTCATTGAAAGACGTGAAGTAAAATGTATCACATCTGTCAATTTACTCATTTTAAATTTTATTTAATGGTGAATAATTTATTAATAGTTTGCATAAGCTGAATTAGAAAATATATAATTGTTACTGGTTTGGAATATTTAATGCTTCTGCCTGTGGTTATGATAGTTAAAAGAGTGAAACCAACCATATATTTTTCAGAAATTGTTAAATCTTAAAGTTAAAAGTAGCTTGAACACATACATATAAATCCTCTCAAACACTATTTAAGCCAGGATGAGCATATTATTCAGATATGTGTATATAAATACATTAAACTAATAAAATATAATATAAAAGTTATAATTCTTTATTAAGTGCACAGGAAGTATATGTAAATACTTTTTAAGACAGGTTTTAACCTATATCAAATGTGCCTTGAAATTTATAATAGTCAAGCAATATCTTCATTTTGCTGATAGAGGGACCTCTCAAACCATGACACAAGATAGTGACTATATAAGTGGAAAGTTAAGTTAAAGATAAGACGGCCGCTTTTATCTTTATAAAAGTTGCTATCTTGTGTCATAGTTTGAGAGGTCCCTCTATCGGCAAAATAAAGATATTCCTTGATTATTAGAAATTTCAAGGCTCATTTGATACAGATTAAAGCCTGTCTGAAAAAGTATTAAAATAGAATATCTTAAGAAATAATATTTGCTTCTTACATGTGCATTAATTAATTAAAAAGTAAAATGATTGCAAATTAAAATTGTAACTTAGTTTAATAAAAAAGAAAATATTTAATTAAATTCAAAAATGTGATTTAATGGTGTAAAGGACCTTTTAAAGTTTATTATACAGCTTTTAATATATTGAATAGTTTAAATAAATTTTCAGGAAGAAACTCTTGTTCTATCCAGAATAACATTTTTATAAGCTGGATCATATAATTATTGAGTTTACATTAAATTTTATTAAGGTGGTAGCAGATAATAAACTGTCATGATAATGATGAAGTGTTATCATACTTTGCAAAGAGAACTTTGAAATATTTAACTATGTTTTAAAAAATCTAAACCAATAACTTTATATTCCAGACGTTACTCTTGTATTTCCAACATTAAAACATAAGTTTAATTATAATTCTCTTATTGGTTTGTTTTTTAACGCAGGATTATTATAGAAAGACTCAAAATTTCTTTCCTAACTAAAAAACGAAGAGCAAACTCATATTTATACTACTACCATCTAATGTAAACTTGAATAATTAACAGATGCTAGATGGACTACTGGTTCTTAATATGTCCCTGTCCAGTAGTATTCTATCTAATTAGATTAGTTTCTGTTTTGTGGTCTTTGTCAACAATGAGTTTTTGGATCTAGATACAGTACATCTGGATTTAAACCACCAAAAATCACAGGATCACCATTGATTAGTATGGCTTGCACTAGGTGGCACTACTGTATGGAGAGTTTGTCACTATTTTTCCATATAAGGGTGTTTGAAGAATAGGAGAGGTATTATAAAGTCAAATATAGAATAGGTGACTTGAAAAATAAGAATATGGATTGCATTTGTATTGCACAATGCATATACGATCGGCTGAAAGAAATTAGGTGAGCACTGGTAGAGTTTACAGTGTGTGCTGAGGTGTATCATTTGAAATGTTTGAATAAGAATAGGAAGGATGTAACAGGTTTCTGGTTATGTAGTCAGTGTGTAAATGTGATTAAAGGTGTGAGAAAGTGGTTTCTAAGTGTAGGTAGTCCAGAGAGAAAGTCAGAGGAGAAGGAGCAAAATGTAGTTAAGGAAGATAGGACAGAGTATGGTTTTAGTGGAGTGTCAGGAAATATGGTGGAGAAAGTAGTAATGCAATGGAGATGGTTAGCCAGAGAATAAGTAAGATAGAGGAAGAAGTGAAGGATGTAGAAGTAAAATTAAAATTGTTAGAGACGAAAGTGTGAGGAGATAAAGGAATTATTGAGTAGAAATGATAAGGAAGAAATGGATAAGGAGGTCTAGAAGATGGTAGAAAAGGTTACAGATGGAGTAGAGAAAGTAGATTATGAGACAGTATTGATAGGAGATTCACTATTAAGAGAATATGGGGATATAATTGCAAGGGAAAATAGAAGCAGGTATGTTAGAGTATGTTTGCCTGGAGCTAAAATTAGGGGTGTGACAGATAAAGTAAGAAAGCAAGATAGTAGAGATATATATGTTATTGGTAGGAACTAATAATTTGTTAGAGCCATCAGAGAGAGGAATGGATGACTGTGTAGAATTAATAAGGAATTTGAGGGAGATTAAAGGAAGAGTAGGGGTAGTTGGAGTATTACCAAGATTTGATAAGAGGTATTTGTTAGATAGGGCATGTTCTATAAATGAGAAATTGAAAAAATTGTGTGAGAGAAATAATGTTGTGTTTGTGGATGTATGGGATTGGTTTATTGGAAAGAGGGAGTTATATAGTAAAGATGGATTGCACTTAGGAAAACAAGGAAGTGAAGTTTTAGGGAATCTGATATTTAAAGAATATAATTCGGGAAACTTTTAAAGGGGGGGGGGGGGCTTTTAAATTGTAATATTATCAAAAAGAAGAATGGATGGGATATAAGAAATAAGCAAAAGATGGTTGATTGAGATATAAGTGTAGATGTGGAGAGGGAATGGTTCTGTAAGATTAATGGTAAGAAAGTTTATTATAAACATAATGGAGAAGAAAGAATCAAAAGAATTTATAATAGAGTAGTTAGGAAAGAAGAAATTGTTAAAATTGGGTTTTTGAATATGCAAGGTGGTAGGAGACCAGAAAAGTGTCTGGAATTAAATAAAGCAATTGAAAATGAAGAGCTTGAGGTATTAGCAGTAGTGGAAACTCATCTAAGAGAAGAAGAACATATTTTGGAAGAGGTGGTATGACAGGGTATAAATAGAAAAGAAAAGGAAAAAGGGGTGGTCGTATTGGTGTTATATCGAAAAAATATTTAAATATTGTTAAAGGTCAAGAGCATTTGTGGTTTGAAATAAGGTTGGGTAGACAAGAATGGATAGTGTATAAAAGGTGAGATGATTGTGTTAGGAGGATTGTTGAGTGTTATAGTGGTAAGGAATGGGATAAAAGAATAGAAGCATTAATAAAAAATAGGAAGTTGGAGAGATGGAGAACTAGTATGGAGGATAAGAAGAGTTTAAATATATATAAAAGTAAACGGAATATTGGATGCGAGTTAATTTATGATAATAGTAAGGAAAGTAGTTTATTGTTTAAGGCTCGAATGGGATCTTTAGCAACAAGAGAATATACATGTAAATGGAAAACTATGGGTGATTTAGTGTGCAAATTGTGTAAGGAAGGAATAGAAAATATTAGGCATCTGTTGATTGAATGTAAATGCTTGAAAGCAGAAAGGGTACAGATAATGAAGTTATGGGAGAATAGATATGAACAAAGTGACTATACAGAAAGTGAGTTATTAGTTTTTATGCTGGGTTTGCAAAAAGATAAGGGGGATATAGATATAAAGGCCATAGAGTTGACAAAGATTATGTTGTGGAAATGGGATGGGGCAGAATATGGGAAGACTTAGAGTGGGGAATGGAAAATAAAGTGGCTAACAGATTTATCTGGGCATAATTGCTGAGATATTCTTGATTTCGTTTAAGGAGAAGCCAAATACATCACATCACTGTTATCAGAAAAAAGAAGAATGGATGGGATGTAAGAGATAAACAAACGGTAGCTGATTTATATATAAATGTGGAGTGGGAATGCGTCTGTAAAGTTAATGGTAAGCAAGTTATTTATAAATGTAATGGAGAAGAAAGAATAAAAAGAATTTATAAAAAAGTAGTCAGAAAAGAAGAAATTGTTAAAATTAGAAATTTGAATATGCAAGGTGGTAGGAGACTAGAAAAGTGGCTGGAATTAAACAAAGCAATTAAAAATGAAGAGCTTAAGATACTAGCAGTAGTGAAGAACCTCTATGGGAAGGCTTGGAATGGCAGACTATAAATAGAAAAGAAAAAAGGGGTAGTGGTATAGGAGTTATGTCAAAAAAAATTTAAATATTGTTAAATGTCAAACATTTTCGGTGTGAGATAGATTAGGAAGTCAAGAATGGATGGATGGCTATAGTGCTTATAGCCACTGGAAATAGTCAAACTATAATGGAGTGGAATAGCAGCATATATGAATGCCTAGATAAGGATATACAGAGTTTCAAATAATGGGGAAGAGAATAATGGTTATAGGGGTTATGAATGAACATATTGAAAAAATTGATGATGTAGATAACAAGAATGGACACCTTTTGAAGAATGTTTGTCAAGGAGTGACTTTGAGCATTGGAAATTTATCAAATATCTATGAAGTTAAATACACATGGTCTAGAAATAATATATTTCACACAATAGATTATGTATTAATAGAGAAAGAGGGAATGAATAAAGTACAGAAAATTAAAGGTTTTGATAATGAAGAGAGAGTATGTAATAGTAATTATTTCTTTGTAAATGATTAGTAATATGATGGAAAATAGTAATAAAAATAGAAAGGTTAGTGAAAGATGTGGATGGAGAATGAATGATAAGGATAAGTTAGAAGAATATAAAATAAAAGTTGGAAAAAAAATGGAAGAGTTGGTTGGGGATAAATAAAAGGACTGGTGTGATGAAATAGAAACAGTGGAAATAGGGTTTTAGATGAGAATATTCAAAAGAACAAAAGTAATAGGAAAGTGAGAATTTCAATATAAAAGGGGGAAAAGCATGCAGAGAATATAAGTGTGCTATTAACAACAAAAGTGAAAAAGATGTTAATGTTAAATGGAAAAAGTATTTTTAAAAAAACAAGTTGGCTAAAATAAATAATTATAGAGAGAGAATGGAATTGAATAGTATATTGTTGGAGGATATTAATAAAAGTGCAAGAGATGGGAGTAAAAAAAATTTGGCAATACATTAAAAGAAAGAATGTAGAGGAGAGAGAAATAGTATTGCTAGATGATGAAGGAATAGAGTAGTTCTAGAGAAGAATTATCGACAATTTTAAATAAGTATGTAATGTATATAGAAAAGATGTTAGATGTGAAGTACAGAGTAATAATAAACAAAAGCATATAGTAGTGAAAATATTAGGCTTATAGAAAAAGAAACTGAATGAGGAAAGGAGGAAATTGAAAAGTGGAAAGGCAAGACGCTTATATGGATGGGCAGTAGAGATGATTTTATGACATAGGGCAAAATTAAACATATATTTTAATAAGATGACACAGAAGATAGATTTTCCAGATTGTAATACAAGAGTGAAGCTATTATTTAAAGGGAAGGGTAAGGATCATAGAAAGTTAAGCAATTGTACATTGATAGTGGTAATATCAAATGTTATATAAAGTTTTTGCATATATGGTGGCTGGAAGTGTTGCAAAATCGATGGAAGAAAATAACAGTGGGAGAAATACAAGGAGGTTTTTGATTGGATAGGTGTATTGAAGATAGTTTGTAGTTACACAACTTATAGATATGATTAAAAATACAGTTAGACAGTTATATGTAGTTTTTATAAATATAGATTAAGGCATATGATAGAATAAATAGAAATAGATTATAGATAAGTTTAGTAAATTTGGGAATGGATGGAGCTTTAGTTGATATTATCTTAATTAGGGAATATAGAACCAGTTAAAGTTAAAAATGGAGTGGGACTAAGGTAAGGATGCCTATATCACCTATTTTGTTTTTGTTGAAATTCGAGACAAATAGAGAGAGCAATAGAAAGACTAGGAAGAGGTATAGAGGTACCATTAATAGGTAGCAAGGGAATATATATTATTGGGTCTTTTATTTGTGGATGATATCTTCTTAAAGAAGGCAAAATATGGAAGTTATGCTGAGGACATGCACTAGTGTGGGCAAAGAGATTGGGATTAAATTTAGTGAAGAAAAAGCAAAAGTAATGATTAATACTGGGGGTAAAAGAAGACAAAGGATTTTTATTGGGGGATATAAAGCTAAGTGTGGTGAATAGGTATAACTAGTTGGGAATCATCTTAAGTAATCAGAGACATTTCTTGGATGAATGGAAGAAAAAAATGATAAATGAAGCAAAGAAAAGAGAGATACTGATAAAGATTAACAGTGTTTTTGTATAATAAATGTGATGTAGCTAGAATTGTATGGAAGGGAGTGGCAGTAACAGGGTTAACATATGGGGTGTTAGATTACTTAGAAAAAGTACAAAGAGAAGGAGGAAGATGTGTATTAGATGCAGATATATAGATGGCAAAGAAGGCAATTCAAGAAGAAATGGGATGGTCAAGTTTTTATATGAGAGATACAAAAAGCAAAATGGAAATGTTTGGTAGATTGCAGTTTATGGATAACAAGAGAATAGCCAAAATAGTATTTAATTGGGCTATGAATAAAGGGCAAGCAACAGGATGGGTGAGAAAGGTATTATGGTATGCAGAAGATCTGGATAAAGAATTTATGTCAATTTACTTATATAAAAGATGGATTGATTATATTAGGAGAATTGTTGAGTATTATAGTGGCAAGGAATGGATTAGAAGAGTAAATGCATTAATAAAGAATAGGGAGATGGAGAACTAGTATGGAGATTAAAAAGAGTTAATATATATATAGAAATAATTAGGTGCAAGTTAATGTATGACAATAGCAAGGAAAGTAGTTTACTGTTTAAGGCTCAAACAGGATCTTTAGCATCAAGGGAATATACACATAAATGGAAACGTGGGTGGTTTAGTCTGCAAGTTGTGTAAGGAAGGCATAGAAAATATTAGGCATCTGTTAATTGAATGTAAATGCTTGCAAGTAGAGAGGTTACAAATAATGAAGTTATGGAAAAATAAATATAAACAAAGTGATTATATAGAAAGTGGGTTATTAGTCTTTATTCTTGGTTTGGGAAAACATAAGGGGGATTTAGATATAAAGGCCATTGAGTTGACAAGATTATGTTTTGGAAATGGGATGTATCAGGATAGGAAATAATATGGGAAAAACTTAGAGTGGGGAATAGAAAGGGAAGGTAAGGACGCTAATAGGTTTCTCTGGACATAGTGGCTGAGAGATTCCTGACTCCAGGAAATGAGAATCCACAGTGTGTCACATCACTGTACATCTGGATTTGTTTAATTTTGTGCATTTTTCATTCTATAGCTTTTTTACTTTTTATACAATAAAATTGTTAGTTTGAACTTTAAAAACTTCTTAATGAAAGTCTTCTTACTTGCATAATTATGTAGATCTAATAACCAGTTCAGTGTCCATATATTTTGATGTGGTCAATTTTTTTAATGATTTTGGGTGCCATCTTTTGATCAGGATTGGAATAAAGCCCAAGTTTGTGTTTGCCCTGAGTATATGTTTGTTTGTTTTTGATTGATTTTTTTTTTTTTATTTAAAAAACAATGAAACTCAAACCCAGCTCAGAAGAGTAAGAGAATTGTGGGAAGTAAGGAAAAAAGTGACCATAGTTAATATAATTTTGCCAAGAAAATAAAAGTCATCTACAAGATTGCATTTTAAATTGTATATCTTTTTTAGTTTTAAAAAGAAAGAATGAGGTGAAAATCTTAGATTTTGAGACCAAAGAAAGCAAACAAGGTTATAGAAAAATGAAATATGCAAAATTGATGGATCAAGTATTTTCTACTTATGTTGGTAACAGTAAAGCAGTTTACCAAAATAATATTCAAATAAAATAGAGTAAAATGTATTAATAAATAAATAGTGTAAATTTTTAGGAAAATTATATATTTAAAAGAATTCAAGTGGTAGGTTAAGCATAATACTTCCATTCATTTTATCAATGATTTTTTTAACTTGGCTGAGAATCAATCTAGGAACCTTTAGCTTTTGAATCTGCCGATTTTATCAATATAATAAACTTTATTTATTATTATTAATCTCTTTTATATTATGTGAATTATGGAAAACATTGCATAATGTTTTTATTCTTTTAACATTTCAAACTACAATGGGATTGCATGCAATGAACATTATTGATTCCAAAAGCATATTAGGCAGTCTGTTTATTCAAAGGTATATACATTGACATGCTTGTATTTAAGAGTATTTTGTTCCCGATCCACAATCTAGGTCAGAGTTACTATGTAATCTTTTAAACTGGGAAAATGTACAAAATAAAAAAATTTAAGGGGAAAACAGATATAAAATTAATTTACTGTATTAAACTTTTAACTGTACATTTAAATTTTAACTAAAAGCAAATAAAAAATATTATATTGATGCTATCGCCTACCATTTGCTTTTTATTAATCCACATTAATAAGAATTTTCATTTCTTTTATGATGTTGCAAAATGAACTACTGAATTTGAAAATTTCTTTAGTGACTTGTGCATTGTTTTTTTATTTCATCCTTATTTTTTAAAAAGGCATTCCTCTTCAGCACTAAGATCTCTGATAGTTTTATCAATCTTTAGTTTGGAAATCGTTTCTCCATTGGTAATCATTTACTTTTCTAATTTTATTTTTCTAGCATATGCCTAAAATTGTCAGGCAGAATATATGTAGATTATTTTTTTTAACAAAGTACATTCGTGCTGCTAAAAGTACAAATGAATAGATTAGAGAACTAAATTGATAGCAAAATCCTTATACCAAATGGGAAAAAAGATATTGGACAAACAAATGGAAAGAAGTGTTCTAAAACATCTTGCACATGTGCATACTATGACAACCAATAGCATTTTTGTAACATTTGCATTCATTGATTTAGCCATTTCATATTCAGCATTATTAGTAAAGCATAATGGTAATTTGTTTTGTTTTGTTATTTCAAAATAGTTTTGTTGATTTATTTATTTGGAAGATGTTTTTAAGAATAATTTAGCGAAAAAATAATTTTACTTTGCCTGAAACTTTATTTAAACTGATGGTCACATATATGAAAAATTAATTATATAGTTTAATTAAGTCTTGATTTAGTTTATTAAGTCTTAATTTAAAATATATATATTTTTGTAGAGTGCTTATGATATAAAGTGTGTTGAGTTTAATGTGTTGTGATACTGTAATTTATGAAGTTATATATTGTATTTCATATTTAATATCTCAAATGTGATATGAGACTAATTGCCTGATATTTGATATGACAATTATAGTAATGTCTAGAGGTCAAAAAGTTTTAAGAAATGATGATATTTGAATTAAGTGAATTAGCAACTAAATTTTACAAAACATGTTCAAAAGCATGAAACCATTGGTCAGGGAATGGGGGGGGGGGGTTTTCAGATAGAGATATTTTAAATGCTTTCTCTTGCTAAGCATTTGTTTCAAAGCTTGTTGAGCAATTAGCAAAGCTCTTTGTTTACTTTCTACAAGCTTAAAAAAGGAAGTGGAGTCATGTGATTTATGACTATTTTTTAATTGACTATTTGGGTTCATTCTATGATTTGGCAATTCATTATTTGAACCTAATGAGGAAAAGTTGTACATAAAATGATTATGCATTGCATGAAACAGTCATTGTTTGGGACTTTCACTGTATTGTCTTTTCTCTTGTTTTGTTGTAACATTTCATTAATTGATTAATAAATAAAAAAGCGATCTCCTACATCATATGTCATTTTCTATTTTATTCCCTTCCCCAGATATTTTCATTTGTCCTTTAATTCCTTCTAACGATTGTTTTGCCTCACCAGCATTTATTTATAAATGTATATCCTAAGACGATATTCATTTTTCCATCTTAATTAAAAGGTTCTTAATTTTATATGTCCAATTTTTCTCTAAACAGTTTTTTTTTTAAATGATTCAAATTTTAATTCATTTAAAATTATTATTTAAATATCTAACAGCTTCAATTGCATTTTCAAAATTAATATTCTAAAATTATATATGTGAATGTTTTTATCTTTTTACATTTTTCCTAATTATTGTTTCTAATTCTTAATATATATATATATATTGCTAGATCAAGCACGAATTCTGTTGCAGTCACTGAAAGAATGCATGACTGCATGGCTTCTATCAAGGCTATTGTTGCGGTGCTACAAAAGACTAAAAATCACATTTTATTAAATTTCACAGCTAATGTTAGTAACTTGCTGTCTGATATATTTTGTCTGGCTTCTCAAATCTTGCAAAATGGTAAGAATAATATAATACTACACAATACATAGTGCTAGTGAATGTATTATTTATATAGCTATAGAAATGAGGAGATAATATCCATTAAATAGAGAAATCCTTTAACTTTTGATGTTACTAAGAAATTACCAATTACTGCTAATTAACAATTCCTGAGGCGAAGCAAATTTTTCTTAGGAACATCAAAAATTTTAATGTTTCTCTGTTTAATAGATATTATCTCCTCATTTCTATATAATAACAATCCATATTAACATTTGATTCAACATTTATATACATTTTGTAAATAATTTTTAAAATAGAAAATCTTTAAAAACTAATTATTTGTATCCTAATAAGAATTCTGTTTTGTTTTTATATTATTTTATTTGCATGGTAATATGGTGAAGAATTTGGGGGGACTCGGGGAGGGGGGGGAGATTGCTGATATTCTATTGGTTGTTTAAGCTGTTATGACCCGTGGCGGTGTGATTTACATATGATAACCAATTATTTGTTGACATTTATGGTTTATTATTTTTAAAGTATTGTATATTAATTTGCTTGAAAGTTGTAAAAACGGTTGTTTATAAATCTATTTTCAAAGACTGTCTTTACCTAATAGAATGGGGTTTATTTAAACATCTAGACAGATTTAATCTTATTCCTTTTCAGCCATTACTTTAATTTACAATCACTATAATGATCTTAGAACAGGTTAGTAAGTAAATTTCTTTTACTGTCTAATTGTGTGCAGTGGTGTAATTTATATATGATACCCAGTAAATTGTAAACGTATGAATTAATGTGTGTGTGTGCTTTTTTTTTTATTGTGATTATTATTATTTTACTTACTTTAAATAGTTAAATGAAGTCATTAATTTAATGCACTGGCATAAATCTCAGGTATTTTATTTTTTTCACAACATAATTTACATATCAAAACACCTCTATACCTGATTAGTAATGGTTTTACCAATTTTATATAATAGATACTACTATATGTAGGTATCTAATTTACCTATTGATAAACCAATTTTATGTAATGGATTGAATTTAAAATACATTGTATTGATTTTATATCCTCAATTATTTGTCATAGTCACAGGATAATTTTTCATTTTCATATACAATTTATTCTGCAAAACATCACTTTTATTCTAGAATGAATTATAATCCATTCCATGGATACTACTTCACAGTTCCTTGCCAAGACTGGGTTTTTTGGACCACTATCAAATTTTAAAATTACCATTCGTAATTACAACCAGAGTTTTTGAGCATCAAAAAAAATCTATAAGTAATGATCGTGCATACAACTTCATAATATCATATATATATATATTATGATTCCACCTTTATTGTTAAAAGGAGGTTGTCTTTACAACAGTTTGAGATTGTTGATTGTTATTTACATTTGGGATTGTATAAGTGTTGATTGGTTTTTAATGGTTATATATATATATATGTTTTAATATATCCAGCACACAGTTCTTCTTTTCAAAATAGTTCATATATATCTAATATAGAAATAAAACAAACTAACTTCTTCTTTTTAAAACTTGATTTATTATGACTATAATCATGAAAAAGAAATCTGACATTTCGACTATTTTTTATAGTCTTTCTCAAGGCACACTAAAATAAAATATATATACACAATAAATATCACATATTCCAAAAAAAAAAAATTAAATTAATTAAAAATTACAAAATATATCCATAACCAAAAATTTTTTTTTACCTTATCTCACTCCCCTTTCCTATTACAATCACAACTTAAACACAACTAATTCCTTTTTAAAATTCTATATATATCAAATAAAAACTTTTAATTAAAAACCTATTATTTTCCTTTATCTTTTGCTATTAACATCCTATTTAATTCTGGTTTTATTTCATTTATGTATACACCCTCTTTTATTATCCTTTCATTATATGACTTAATACATTCCAAAGGTTTTATTTCAAAATCCCCATGCTTAAATTTATTCTTATGAATGTAAATAGCAGAATTTTTATCACCTAAATGCTGTTTTAATCTAGTTTTTAATTTATTTTTACTAGTCCCAATATATGTCATTTCTACATTCTTTCTAAAACAATTCAAACATTTTATCAAATAAACTGAATTCATAATGTCTAACCTATTATAATCCCCATTATTATTAATTAAAAAATTTACATTTGCTTTCTTTTTATAAACTGGACAAATTGAAACATTATATTTCCTATTAATCATTTTAACTAATTTCTTAACTTTAATAAATAAATCTTTAAATATATTAAAACCAACATAAATAATCTTTTCTCTATTTTTATTCTTATCTAATCCCATCCTATTCCTTATTTTATTTATATTTTTATTAGAAAACAAATGTTCAACTACACCCCTAGGATAATCATTCATAAAACATTCATTCCTAATAATATCAACCTCATTCTCAAACAAATTACTATTTGAACATAACTTAATTGCCCTAATAATTTTATTATTAACAATATTAATTTTACTATGATTATCAATATCTGAAAACCAATTATTTGATAATCCAAAAAATGTTTTTTTTTCTAAACACAGATGTTTCTATAATAACACTACCATTCCTATCAATTTTTTTTAAAATTCTAACATCCATATATTCAATAACATTAATATATTCTTTTTCCATAGTAAATTTTATTTTTTCAACTCTACCATTAATATAACTCAAAAAATTATCTGCATTTCTTTTATTATCATTGAAAACCATAAAATAGTCATCAACATATCTAACATAAAAAATTGGTTTATTCCTATTATAATTAAAAAATTGTTCTTCAAACTTATACATATATATTCCTGCCAAAAAACTACTCAAACTATTACCCATACTTAAACCCTCTTTTTGTTTATAAAATTCATCCCCATATTTAAAAATAAGGTCCCTACAACAAATCACTAATATTTCATATAAAAGAAAACCCTCAATTTTTAATTTCACCCCTTTATCTTTATTATATAAATCCATAAAACAACAAATAGCAACCTCCGGATCAATGTTAGTATACTTACTAACAATATCTAACTTTACAAAAAACAAATTTTTAAAAACCTTACCTTCTAAAAAAAACTTTTAATTTACTAATAAACTGAATAGAATTATTAACACAATTTTTTTCAAATAAGGAAATATATATTTTTTAAAAATATTATTATACACCCACCTCGAAATTTTTTCATAATAAGTATTACAACTACTAATAATTGGCCTCATTGGAATACCAAGCTTATGTATTTTAGGTAAACCATATATTTTTGCACATTTTATATCCATTCTTTTTAATTTAAGCATGACTAATTTTTCCACACAACCTTTTTCATACAACACACTTAACATATTATTAACCTTTTTATTCATTAACATACTTTCATCTTTATTAATTTTTAGAAAACAATCTTCCTCTAATAAGTTTAACATTTTTTTATTATATTCACTCTTGTTTAAAACAACCATACTAGATGTTTTATCACCTTTTACAAATAATAAATTCCCATATTTATCACACATATTTTTAATAATATACCATTCATTAAACTTACAATTATTTCCCTTTTCTTTCCTATTATATTTATTTTTTAATTCAAATACCAAATTTTTAAATCCGAATTTCAATTCATTAAATAAAAAATCCTTATTCATATTACTATCGTTAATTTTATTACATTTATATTCAATTACTTGCATTTTTGCCATAATTTCAATAATCTGCTTTTTAATATTACAATTATTTAATGGTACATAATTCAAACCTCTTTTCAAAACATTCATCTCTTCATCACTAAAAATAGTGTCAGTTAAATTAACAACAAAATTCTTTTTTTCCCTTCTATTATTACAACCAAATACACAATAATTATTATCGTTATTTTTGTTATCACAAATTTTAACCATCAAATCATTAAATTTTTTACAATGCCTTTCTAAGATCCTATTTTTTTAAAAATATACCTTTTTAACAAAAATATCTTTTAATTCCACTTCCTCTTTAATTGTAATTAATCTCCTTAAATTCTCATAAATATCTCTAATAAAATTTAACAATTTAGCCTTTTTTTTATATGCCAATTTTAAAACATTTTTCAACATTATCTTCTCCCATTTTAATACATACTTATATCCAAAAATCTTCACAAATCTCTTTAAAGAAATAAATTTAGGTATTACATTATTTAACAAACACTTTCTTAAAAATTTAATGTCCAATGTTATCTTGACAATTTTCAGCTTATTCTTCATCCATTTATTAACGACATCAGTACACTTTTTTAAATCCAAATTGTCCATAAAGTTGTCCAAAAATCTTCCTTTTAAATATCCAATAAATTTTTCCATGTTATAATTGTAATTATTTATATTATATTTAAAATCCTTATAAAAACAAAATCAATTCAGTTCAATTGGAATATCTGCATCCATACATATATATATATACTTTAAAAAAAATTATAAAAACATCCAAGTAAATGATAAATCAAATAATTTAATATATCCAGCATACAGTTCTTTTTTTCAAAATAGTTCATATATATCTAATATAGAAATAAAACAAACTAACTCCTTCTTTTTAAAACTTGATTTATTATGACTATAATCATGAAAAAGAAATCCGACGTTTCGACTATTTTTTATAGTCTTTCTCAAGGCACACTAAAATAAAATATATATACACAATAAATATCACATATTCCAAAAAAAGCAAGAACAAAAAAAATTAAATTAATTAAAAATTACAAAATATATCCATAACCAAAATTTTTTTTTTTTTTACCTTATCTCACTCCCCTTTCCTATTACAATCACAACTTAAACACAACTAATTCCTTTTTAAAATTCTATATATATCAAATAAAAACTTTTAATTAAAAACCTATTATTTTCCTTTATCTTTTGCTATTAACATCCTATTTAATTCTGGTTTTATTTCATTTATGTATACACCCTCTTTTATTATCCTTTCATTATATGACTTAATACATTCCAAAGGTTTTATTTCAAAATCCCCATGCTTAAATTTATTCTTATGAATGTAAATAGCAGAATTTTTATCACCTAAATGCTGTTTTAATCTAGTTTTTAATTTATTTTTACTAGTCCCAATATATGTCATTTCTACATTCTTTCTAAAACAATTCAAACATTTTATCAAATAAACTGAATTCATAATGTCTAACCTATTATAATCCCCATTATTATTAATTAAAAAATTTAAATTTGCTTTCTTTTTATAAACTAGACAAATTGAAACATTATATTTCCTATTAATCATTTTAACTAATTTCTTAACTTTAATAAATAAATCTTTAGATATACTAAAACCAACATAAATAATCTTTTCTCTATTTTTATTCTTATCTAATCCCATCCTATTCTTTATTTTATTTATATTTTTATTAGAAAACAAATGTTCAACTACACCCCTAGGATAATCATTCATAAAACATTCATTCCTAATAATATCAACCTCATTCTCAAACAAATTACTATTTGAACATAACTTAATTGCCCTAATAATTTTATTATTAACAATATTAATTTTACTATGATTATCAATATCTGAAAACCAATTATTTGATAATCCAAAAAATGTTTTTTTTTTCTAAACACAGATGTTTCTATAATAACACTACCATTCCTATCAATTTTTTTTAAAATTCCAACATCCATATATTCAATAACATTAATATATTCTTTTTCCATAGTAAATTTTATTTTTTCAACTCTACCATTAATATAACTCAAAAAATTATCTGCATTTCTTTTATTACCATTGAAAACCATAAAATAATCATCAACATATCTAACATAAAAAATTGGTTTATTCCTATTATAATTAAAAAATTGTTCTTCAAACTTATACATATATATTCCTGCCAAAAAACCACTCAAACTATTACCCATACTTAAACCCTCTGTTTGTTTATAAAATTCATCCCCATATTTAAAAATAAGGTCCCTACAACAAATCACTAATATTTCATATAAAAGAAAACCCTGTATTTTTAATTTTACCCCTCTGGATCAATGTTAGTATACTTACTAACAATATCTAATTTTACAAAAAACAATTTTTTTTTTTTTGGAATATGTGATATTTATTGTGTATATATATTTTATTTTAGTGTGCCTTGAGAAAGACTATAAAAAATAGTCGAAACGTCGGATTTCTTTTTCATGATTATAGTCATAATAAATCAAGTTTTAAAAAGAAGGAGTTAGTTTGTTTTATTTCTATATATATATATATATGTGTGTGTGTGTGTGTGTGTGTGTATTGGAGGTAGACTATGTCAAAAAGAATAAAGAATGCTACTATTTAAATCTGTTTAATAACAACATTTATTAATGAGTAATAAAATATAAATACTGATTTCACATTTATAAGAGATAATTATGAAATTGCATATATATGCTATGGAAATGACTAATAAATATATTTACACATACTTTATATGCCACCTATTTTAATAACTGAATGACTAACTTATTAATTTATGATTATTATGTTAACATTAAGCAGCAATGTGTAAATATATTCTGTTCTTAAAACATATCAAAATAATTGCAATTAATATCTTTATATTTCAAAAACCTTGGAGTTTCCAAGTCAATAAAAACTACGTTTTCCCATTCATCTATTTCCAATCTTCCTTTGCAAAGTTATTGAAAATGACATTATTGCTTCTCTAGCTTCTTTTCCAGGTCTAAAACCATATTGTCTTTTTCCAAATTCTCATCTATTTTCTTTTGTATTGTATTTTTAATTATTATGAGTAAAACTCAGAGGCATGAGATAATAGGGCTATTGTTCTATAATTTGTGCATTCATTTGCATTATTTTTTTTTTTAGAAATACAATAGTTTTTGTAGTCATAACATCCTGTTATATCAAATAATTTATTTTTAATGACATCACTACAATTTTTTTAAAAGAGCAATTTAAATACTATCTGTACTAGGTACTTTATTACTTTTTATCTTAGCAATTGCATAATCAAATTCTTTTCTTATTATTAGTCCTTTCTCATCCTCATCAACCATATTTTCGTCCCCTATTTAATCTCTTATATTTATATTTATTTTTCTTCTTCTTTATACAAATCTTCACTATACTCTTTTCAACAATCACACACTTTCTTGTTTTAAAACAGTATCTTTCCTTCTTTATTCTTAATAACATTACTAAATGGTCTTCCTTTATAATTCAACATTTTGATTTTTTCATATACCTGTTTAACCTTTCCAACATTTATTTTGTTTTCAATTTAAATTTATTAACATTGTGTTCAGTAAATTCTTTGTCTCCATTTAATGTTAGCTTGTAAGTTATATATATAATTGTGTTTCCTATTTTATTTTTTTGGGGGGAAATAAATGTTTTAAAAAATTGTAATAAATGCTATTATTATAGATGCTTTTCTTCTGGATTGCCGAAATGCCTGTGGAATGTGTCTTCCTTTGCTTTTAAAAACATTAAACAAACCTCAGTCGGTAAAACTTGTAAGTGAAATGTTTTTTTTTTTGTTGTTGTTTTTTTAATTATGTTACTTCATCAATACATTCTTATTATTTATAATATTATTTTTTTACTTCTCAGTTTTTTCAGATATTTTATCCAACAAATTTATCTAGTTGTGATGTTTTGGATTTGAGTGTTATTTTACCTACTATCAGCAAAAAGCAATTAATATCATTATCCAACCTGTCTTGCTCTGGAAAAATCTGTTTAATTTTAGGAACTCTGGCTATGTTCGATAGTGTAGAACTAAGTGAGGAATTCCAAGCTGGTCATTGTTTACTTACCAGCGTATTTGGTAATCAATTTAAGGATATTATTAATAGGTATTTAATCACTTTTTTTTTTTTTTTACTATATTTGATTGTAATATATATAACGTTCAAATGTATGTTAGACAATACTATATGTAAAAATTTAATATTTGTGTTAATATTAGAATTACATACACTCTTATATAATTTGAAAAGCAAAACTATATATAAATCAAATCAAACCCAATTAATAAATGATAAAATTTGTTGGTTCTTCTAACGTTTTCGAAGATATAACCTTCATTTTCAAGAAGTACAAAAATCTCCTGATTTCCGAGGTGAAAATATGCAAAATAGTCAAAATATGCTAATCAGGATGAGAACGTATGGCATAAAATTATTCTTTTTTATTTTTATTTTTTATTCATCGCGTGTTCATCTGATATGATATAACACGCCTCCTTCACCTTCCTACGCAGTTCATGCCGCTCTCCACACAAAACGCTCAGCCTATCCGATCGGCACTGATGCCCCATAGCCACCGAGTGCTGTACAAAAATAGAGGGGTGAGATGGGTCCACTAATATTAATGCAGATATTAAATTTTTACATATATTTGATTGGTATGAGGAAAAAGTTAAAATTGTTTTAAATAGCTCATTGTAGGACAAAACTTCCCCAATAGTGTCCAAGAGAAACAGTGATAGAAGAAACATTATGCACCAAGTTTGATCATTTCTGGATGGTGTTAGTTTTACATTTTACATTTTTATTTTACATTCTATCTGAATGGCTAATTAGTTTTGATATGGTTTAGCTATCTGGAAAAAGAAATCCTAAGCTTGTTTAGAACCTGAAAAGTTTTAACCAGCTTGGATACAAGCCCAGATTTTGGGCATGGCAGTTAAATGCATTATGTCATGAAACTTCATTGTTACCATATTTATATATGTTGCTAAATTAATGAAAATATTTTTAACATAAATATATGTTATAAGATTAAATGTGAGCATATTTTTATAACTTTTTAATGAGATTGAAAGTGAAGATTTTAAGTGTTATGTATATTCTGAGAACTTTTTTATAAACAAAATAAAACAAAAAATGCCCAGAATTATATTAATACATTTTTCAGGAATTTTAATCATTCAAAGAGTTTCATTATGTCATGATTTACTATAAATTTGAAATGCTAATATAAACTGTTATTACGAGGATAATAACCAATAGCAAAGTATCATTAGTGGATATTAAAAGTTTACTTTATGATTGGCTAATTATCTAACCTGTCTTTGGACAAAGAAGTTAATTACATGCATTATCTTAACCAAAGAAGAAATTCTTTCAAATGGATTTAATTTTTTTATTTGAATATTAATTCATTATTAATACTACAATCAACAAAACATCTCATGACACAATACTTTTCAGTAGTATTGCCATGCAGCATCTATTGATTATTCAAGCTTACACTAGATGGCAGAAGTGAGGTAGGGAGAAAGCAGAATTATCCTACAAGGTAATAATAAATCATTGCATTCAAAATATTTGATATCTTTTACTGGGAGACACTAAGAGAGACAACCAAATATAATAATTGCTTCATAAATTTAAGGAAGAAGTTTCATCATAATAACTATTTCGATAAAGGAATGTTAATCTGACAATAGAAAAGATAAGAATTGCTAAATAAATATAGTTTTATATATATATATGCCAAAGCGTTGACTGGGAAGCAAACCTGGGCCAGCTGCTTTGAAGCAGCTATGCTAACCGCTAGGCCACCATTGCTTGACTAAGACCTGCAAGCATCAAGATCAATCCTGGGACTTCCCGATCCCAAGTCAGATACTCTACCAACTATGCCAAATCATATAGGGCAATGATTTCAGTAAAAATAATTGAATATTAAAATGAAGAATGCTGATGCACCTGAAAAGAAAAATTTTGAATAAATTTGTTTTATCAGTGCTAAGTTGTAGATCTTTATCCTGAACATTGATGCTGAGACTGCAGAATATCCAATATAGTGTGGAAAGATATGTCTTAGGATTAACAAGGAGATATTTAAAGTGAAATATGCAGATGTCAGTAAAAGCATATATCGCTGATATCTTAGAAATAAAAGGCTGAAATGAATATGGGATAGGCTTATTTTTAGAGCAGACGACAGCAGATAGATAGTTTACATTTGAATGATCTTGTAGTAAAGTGATAATGCATCCACCTACCATGCCCATGATCTGAGTTCAAATCCCTGACTAACAAAACTTGGAAAATGTTTTCAGGTTCTAATCAAGCTTATAATTTTTTTTCCATATAGCTAGTCCAGAAATCATATTTACTTAATAATTTAATATATCCAGCACACAGTTCTTCTTTTCAAAATAGTTCATATATATCTAATATAGAAATAAAACAAACTAACTCCTTTTTAAAACTTGATTTATTATGACTATAATCATGCAAAAGAAATCCAACGTTTCGACTATTTTTTATAGTCTTTTTCAAGGCACACTAAAATAAAATATATATACAATAAATATCACATATTCCAAAAAAATAAATAAATAAATCAAAAATTAAAAAAATATATTCATAACCAAAATTTTCTTTTTTTTTACCTTATTTCACTCCCCTTTCCTATTACAATCACAACTTAAACACAACTAATTTCTTTTTTAAAATCTATATATATCATTTAAAAACTTTTAATTAAAAACCTTTTATTTTCTTTTATCTTTTTCTATTAACATCCTATTTAATTCTGGTTTAATTTCATTTATGTATACACCCTCTTTTATTATCCTTTCATTATATGATTTAATACATTCCAAAGGTTTTATTTCAAAATCCCCATGCTTAAATTTATTCATTAAGCATGGGGATTTTGAAATAAAACCTTTGGAATGTATTAAATCATATAATGAAAGGATAATAAAAGAGGGTGTATACATAAATGAAATTAAACCAGAATTAAATAGGATGTTAATAGAAAAAGATAAAAGATAATAAAAGGTTTTTAATTAAAAGTTTTTAAATGATATATATAGATTTTAAAAAAGAAATTATTTGTGTTTAAGTTGTGATTGTAATAGGAAAGGGGAGTGAAATAAGGTAAAAAAAAAGAAAATTTTGGTTATGAATATATTTTTTTAATTTTTGATTTATTTATTTATTTTTTTGGAATATGTGATATTTATTGTATATATATTTTATTTTAGTGTGCCTTGAAAAAGACTATAAAAAATAGTCGAAAAGTTGGATTTCTTTTGCATGATTATAGTCATAAAAAATCAAGTTTTAAAAAGAAGGAGTTAGTTTGTTTTATTTCTATGTTATATTTACTTAACTATCCATTAACAATGAGTAAATGAGTTTCTGATAAATACAAAAGTAGAAAATAGCTCAAATTCTCACCTAGCAATTAGTGAGCCTAGTGAATAATGCTTTGTTTACTGTTTTCTATGGGAGGAGTTGTTGGAATAAACTTTGTCCTACAAAGGTGTATTTAAAATATGTTTTTCCTTTTTATCTATGTATTGTATATGTGAGCACATCCACATTCAGATATTTGGAGTTTTGTTTTCATCACTGTGAAATTTTGTAAATTAAAACTTGATAATATTTATTCCCAAATCAGATTTTAATTAGAATGCAATCTCTGCATTAATGTCATTTGTTTTTAAGCTGTCTTATGAATATTGAAGTTTGTAGGTAATCGCATATCTTTTACAATAAAGAAAACTTTTGATCCATTATTTCTTAAAAGACCTGAGAAAATAAACAGTAGATATGGAAAAATGATAGCGCAGAATCCTATTAAAAATTATAGCTAAGAACAATTTAGCTAATATTCTCTAACGAACATGTTAACTCTGATTTTATAATTCAAAACCTTCTTTCTATACTTATTATTTGCAAAAAAATGTATGAGTATATATGAAATTTTTATTTCAACAATTTTTACATCCTTATGCATATTATTTTATATTGCTCTAGTCATTTTTAAAGATTTATTTTTTTCTTTTTATATTTGTGTTTCCATATATATTATTTGTATTTTCTTAGCATAAATGATGTTTAGAGTATTTTATGAGTTAAAATTGAATATGACATTTTGGAAAGACAAAAAAAAGAATAATTATTAATGAAGTAATAATTTATTTAAATAATATATTAAAAACTAATTAACATCTATACTGTTATAAACACACGTAGATATATGTTATCATTACTCATTGTAGTGGATGAAAGAGACTATTAATCATATTTATCCATTATATTTAAAAAAGGATGATGATGATGTATGTATGAATTATAAGAAAAACAGCTGATAAGCTTACCATAAACAAGATTTATTCTAATAATTAATTAAAGTTGTTATAGAATAAAATGTTTTACCAATATTTAACAGAAAATTTAATTAATTAAATTGTTGCTGCTGCGTTTTAAAGTTTTATCAGCTGCTCCAAAACTTAGCAGCAGACTGACCAAATGCTACTGTTTGTTTGATCATTGTTTGCCACCTTTAGTTTTGCACCTTAAATTTAAAGCTACATCTTAATATGTAGAATATGTCTTCTTATTATGTTCTAAAACTAATTCTGTATGTTTTCTTAAAAATTAGAGAAAGTAATTTTTAAAAGAATAGACTACAGAAAAATAAATTATAATTATATTAAAAATTGAAATATACCAACTGTTAATGAAAAATTCATGTAAGCTATATTGCTACCAACATTTTTAAATACTAATTATTGTATATTTGTATATACAGTTTTTTAATATATATATAAATGAAAGCAGTCAATTCTTAAACAATACCAATATCATTAACAGTCTCAATCTACAGTCAAGTTGCAATCTTTAGTGTCTATATAAACATATTAGACAAAAGTTAAAGGTGGATTTCCACCTTGATTGATTAAAGAAGGTTGCCTTGACAACAGATTGAGATTGTTGGTTGTTAATGATATTGGTATTGTTTAAGTGTTGACTACTTTCGTGTATATTGAATACCTAGCTAACCTTAAGCATTATTAGATTTAATATATTTACATATATCTTAACACTAAACATTATGTTACTTAAAAGCACTGATATGTGTTAATACATAAGTACCAAAAATTGTTATCACCTGTTTATATATTCAATAAAACATCCATTGTATTCAAAGTCCGTTGAACAAGATTTTTTTTTTTGTATATTTTATTGTAATTTTTAAATGATGATACTACAAAATCATGAAAATATATGAGGAAAATTGTTATTTAATGGCTGTCTTATGTTATTTTAGTGTGTCCGATTCAACCACTGCTCTTGCCACTTCTTATGCACTTGTTCTGTGGACTCAGAAAGTCAAGTAAGCAAATATCTTTTATTTTTGATTTTTTTTTTTGAAAATAGGAAATAAATCAGCAATTTAATTAATAATGTACATAAAAGGTAGATGAAACATCTGTAAATAGTTCACTGCAAGACCCCTGTAGAGGAACAATGGAAAAAAAATAATTAATCTTAGGACTTTTTAATAACCTAATGGTGAAGATTGAACTGATTTCCCATTCTTGTTTTTACCTTCAGTTAAAGATAGTTAAATACCTATTTCCTAATCAAAATTGGATGTTTAACTGAGCCAGGTTATAATCTAACTATCTGAAAGAAAAGTCCTACACCTGATTGGGCTCCAATCAATTTTTTTAGTTTTATTAGGGCCAGTTCAGTCCCTAATTAAGATTATGGCAGTTAGATGTGTTGTCATTACACGACAAAATCGTGTGTGTGTGTGCATTTAAGGATGTAATCTGATGGAAAGCAGGTTGCGGATCACCATAAGTCTTACCAAAAAATATTGAACTAAGCAATAAAAAATGTGTTTTAATTTAATTAATAATAACTTGCTATTTTATTTCTAACAAAAATTATTGCATCTTCAATTTATTATAGAGCAATAAACTTAATATTTTGAGATACTATAGTGTACGAAGAAATTATATTTCTTTGTATAATGATCAGAAATATATAACAATATCAGCAAGGATTTGAATGGAAACTGAATAATAAATGCAAAAATATTTTTATAATAAAAGAAAAAAGGCAATATGCTCTCTTACATGAATATATTATTTTGGCACAGTATTTGATACGATATGTTCTTATCTCTGAAATGCAAAGCACCATGATATAATGTTTCATTATAATAAATAAAATTTTATAGCACTTTTTTTTTAAAGAAAACATTGATTTTTTTTTCCAAATGATTACATAAAGGTTAAGTTTCTAACTAACAAAAAAGAATGGAGTGTTTGGTGGATATTGTTAATAATTTATTTTATATATATTGGATGACCGAAATAATTGTAGTTTGATTAATATATTATTCGTTTGATGAATCCATTCAGTATTCATTTTTACAAAAAAAAATCAAGTCAGATGTCACATGACCTAATTTAATAAGCTTGTATTACAAATGTTATATATACAGCTCACAAATAAACTCTTAACAAGCTTTGCAGAATATCTCCAACCCCAGACTGCGTAGCAGAAACTGGTCTGGGGTTGGGGATATTCTGCAAAGCTTGTTAAGAGCTTATTTGCGAGCTCTATATATAACAATAGTATTCATTTTCATGATCTTTTATTTTCTTTTTTTTCACTTACGCTGCTGCTTGATTTTGTGTTTATAATTTTATTTTATTTTATTTTTCTGTTTTGTATTTATGCTTTTCATTAGACAATTATATTTGAAATGTTGTCTTTTTTAGAATATTGATAATAATAGAAGTCTATTAACCCTAATATATTAATTAATTTGATATAAATAAGCATCATTTTTTAATCTCATTCAAAAAATGTTTAAATGTGCCTTATAGTGATTGATGCTAAGAGAGAGACCAAAAGTATTTTCTATTCCTATATAATTTAACCCAACTTACTCTGTGCACGTACTCACGTTTCTTATATAAATTGTCACTTTGCTTAACGTTTATGATCTCTTTTTTTTTTTAAACAATACTAATTACTTTCCCTATGCATCTAATACAAACAATTTGTTTATTATTTTCAAAGATAAATTGATAATTTCAATTGTTCAACAATTTGTCAGAGCTTATGTTATGTTTTAGCAAAAATTGTTAAACATAGGGGTTTGATTCCCTAACAATAATAATACATTCTTTATACATTTGTTTATTATTTCAAATATAACATGTCAGTTTTGACTACTTTATCTTACTTTTGAAAATAATAATCAAATTACAGGCAATAAGTGCATTTAGAAAGTGGTTATTATCATTGTTACTTATTACATTGGAAAAAGTAAAATATTTTCCTATTATTTTTTTTGTATAACAATCTCATTCTGCTCCATTTAGTTTAATCATGTCATGGCTGTCTGTTCTTTTTGTTCCCGTTAGTAATACCACTTCTAGGCTCAACAAAGAATCTCACTAATTGGACAAACTTCATAGCCCATCTTTTCCATGAATTAATTATTGCTTTAAGTAGTCTTTTTTTTTTTTCTAAATATGCAGTTGATAATTATTTTATATTGATGAGTATGACTATATTCAATTAAAGTCCATATTTAAATTTTAACTTTATAAACAGTGCTTTAGTGTTGTATTTTTAAGGGAATCATTTTGCTAAGTGTTTATTAAAAGTAGCTCTTCACTAAATTGCTATTGTTGTTGTTTTTTAATAGTAATCATTCTTTCAATCTCTATTTAATTAAAATAGTTAATTGTAATATTTAAGACTAGTTTAGTTCTATTATTTCATGATGAAACTTTCGAAACTTTATGTAAAACTAAGACTGATTTTTTTGGCTCATTTTCCCCTGCTTAACTACACCTTAAACATTGTCAACTTATGCTTCTTTTATGTGTTTTTAGCAAATATATTCTTCGCAGTCTTGATACTATGAAAGTTTTTAATCATGGTGCAAGATAATATTTTTTAAGTTTTTATATA
Organism: Epiperipatus broadwayi; assembly: GCA_028023455.1. Classification (NCBI taxonomy): domain Eukaryota; kingdom Metazoa; phylum Onychophora; class Udeonychophora; order Euonychophora; family Peripatidae; genus Epiperipatus; species Epiperipatus broadwayi. Next base: position 30,932,743 of record JAQFVV010006198.1, read on the forward strand.
AATTAGAACTTTTTCCCAGGTATTATAAATTTACATCATAGCCTGCTTTTGTATATAATACATTTCATCTGTATATTTTGAAGAAATCTTTTTAAATAGTCAAAATGTACATTATATAATTTCTTAATAGGCATGTTTAAGGGGGGGGGGGCAAAAAAGCTTTTTAAATTATTTAAAAAAATAAAAAAAGACTGCCAACAAAAAGCATAAATTTAATAATTTCTTTTTTTTTTTTAAGCTGATTGCTGTTTAAATATTTATATACAATTATGTATTTATACTTATGCAAATCAAACATCATTAACATCAATTATTTGTTTCTGTAAAAAAAAAAAATTGTGTTATTCAAAATAGTAAATACAGTCTCTTTTTTTTTCTTGCATAGTGTTATTATGTGTTGAGCAATTTCATATTATTGAAATTACATTTTAATTTCTTGAAGTATATTTATATGTTAATAATTTTATTGTTTATTAGATTAACTCTAGCCGCATATCCAGACAAAGATTTTCTAAAATCACAGGTATGGGGTGATTCAACTATTGGAAAGGAAATATTTAAGTATATCTGGACTAATTGGGAGCATTTTATAGATGTGAGTATAACTTTAGTGATGTCGTAATGTTGAGTAACATTATAAATTGGAATGATAATAACTTTTTTACACTTTTAGAATCATCTAATTGACGTAAAGATATAATTATATACACAACTTTTCACTTCTTTTTCTTTTTAAATTACAGCTCCATGATAATAAATATATAAATTCAACATTCCTTTTCTTTTTAAAACTCGTTTTATTCCAAACTATAATTTTCTTTCTCTTCCATACAACGTTTCAACTACATTCTGTAGTCATTATCAAGTTTCCTTAAAAAAATAATAATAATAATAATAAAATAAATAAAAATAAAAAACAAAAATAATAACACAAATAAATAAAATATTAATACATTCCAAATATATAATATTCAAATAAAACCATAATATTATTATAATCTACAAATACAATTAAGAGTATTAAATTATAAAGGTATTTAAAAGAAAGAAATAAAGATAGGGAAGAAGGTAAATAATTGTATTTGTAGATTATAATAATATTATGGTTTTATTTGAATATTATATATTTGGAATGTATTAATATTTTATTTATTTGTGTTATTATTTTTGTTTTTTATTTTTATTTATTTTATTATTATTATTATTTTAAGGAAACTTGATAATGACTACAGAATGTAGTTGAAAAGTATGGAAGAGAAAGAAAATTATAGTTTAGAATAAAACAAGTTTTAAAAAGAAAAGGAATGTTGAATTTATATACTTAAAGATATATTGTTGGCTAGATTTAATCAATTTATACAGAATAATTATAAAATAATAGATATAAAAAAGATATTACTTTGTACTAAAAAAAACACAAAATAATTGTTTCTTCAATCATCATTGTTTTTGTTTTTTTTAACTTGAAATAAAAGCATGAAATTAAGTCAATCCCTTGTTAAAAATAGGATTGACTTAATTAATTTCTGCCCACTCCCCTCCCACACAAACACACTTTTATTTCAAGTTAAATATAAAAAACCCAATTGTGTTTTTTTTTTTTTAAATTATTTTGTGTGTTTTTAGTACAAAATAAATAAATACAAGCATTTATTATAAAATATTTTTTTATATTTATTATTATTTGCTTTTTAACATTAAGATTGTAATCAAAGATTTGTTTTTATTCTAATTTTAAATGATCGCTAAAATACTTTTAAGGTTAAAAATAAAATCATAAATATTAAATCAAATTTGTATACAATATAGTTTTACTAAGCTTTTTTTTTTACAAAAAATCATTTTTTACATAAGTCCAAATAAAAATTCTGTATACTTTTTAAAAAAGAAATCTTTTATTGTCAAGATTTGTTTATTTTAGTTTTAAAAGATTGTTAAAATAAATGTAAAGTTTTTTTTAAAAAAAAGTAAAATATATATATCACCCACTCACATGCATTTTTGAAAACTTTGAAGTGTTATCAATATCTTAGAAATTTAATATAAAAATATTTAAAACTTCATTCATCCATTGCTCTTTAGGGTAAATAAGTAGGTATAACCTACCTATAATATTTTAATATTATATTGCATTGCCAGTAATTACATCAAATATACCAAATTTGAACAAATTCTATTGAACATAAATATATTAAATCTTACTTTTAAAAGTTTATTCTAACTTAAATAAAAGGATTTAATTGAAACAAACCACCAAACAAAATATATAAAAGCACCCTCTTGTGTGCATTAATGAACACTTATTAAAGTATTATCAATTTATTTTAAATTTGACATAAAAAATATTTGAAATTTTATTTGTCCATTGCTCTGTATTTAAGAAACTAGGTGTAACCTACTTAAAATATTTGAATATCATATTGCATTAACCCTGATTTATATCAAATGTACCAAATTTGAACACTAGTAAACTTCGATTTTAACATAACTTAATAAAGCATTTAAAAAAATAATGACAATTCTTTAAAAAAATTGAAAACCGTAGCTACTTCTTTAAATATAAAAGAAATAATTCCTAAAAATAAATTGGCAAATTACTTTAGTTTGTTAATTGTCAAAATTTGGAGTTTTGGAGAATATAGAAAAGAAGAGTTATCAAGGCTTGCATTCTTTTAATAATAGATTAGTTTTGAATTACAGATTTGTTTTTTTAATGAATAATATACAATGGAATGTATAATCATTTAAATTAGTTTCTAATAATTAAACACATAGTATCAAGATGTAGTTTTACACCTTTAATGCTACGTTGATTAATCCTGCCAAAAAAATGTAAAACAATTTTTATTAAAATATATATAAAATCTTTTTTAATTGTCATAATTTACCTAGATCCTGTAATCTTTTGGTAAATCATTCAGGAAGTAATATACATTGAGATAATTGTTGATAGAGTCAGTCATAAACAGAGTCATAACAAAGATATATGTTTATTTTCAACAATCACTAAACATCACATGATCACCATCTCATACTAGCACATAATTGTTGTAAACAAATCCATTGATTACTCTGGTTGGCACAGGGTGGCACTACTGTATGGAGAGTTTTGCTTTTATTTTCAACAACATAGATTATAGAAGTAATATAATTTGCTACTTCTTCTTTTCCTATGTATTGATTTCTATTATAACATATCATACCATTTACACCTTTTTAGACACTTTATCAATACTTTTATTTGTATTAAACTAACAGTTTCGACTGTCATGCAGTCATCATCAGAGCTTCAATATTCAAATATATATTAAATAATATTTTAAAAAATAAAATAAATTAATATAAAATATTGATAAAATTATTTAAAAGGTAAAATAATAAAATGGGAAATGATTATTTATCAAGGTCATATTAAAATGTATAATTATTTTTGTTTATATTGTGTATTTAATTATGTATATCAATATGTGGATAAGTGCAATAATTGTATATTTGAATATTGTAGTCGAAACTGTTAGTTTAATACAAATAAAAGTATTGATAAAGTATCTAAAAAGATATAAATGGTATGACATGTTAACATAGAATTGAGTAGAAGTAAAGTTCTTAAAATCTTCAGCTTATATGCTGATACAGCCTTTACGTAAGCATCATTCCAATCCAAAGCACTATAATCGGATGAGTATAGTAAAACTAAAGTTCCACATAAAGCTATATTTTTTTTTTTTAAACTTGGAGAAACAAAAAATAGCTGGATTAATCATATGTAGTTAATTACAATTTATGGCATAGCAAAATGTGCATTTCAATTTAATGAGAATTAAATAAATAATCTGATTAGTGGATTTATGAGTAGCATAGATGCATCTTGATGTATAAAATATTAACATTTTCACAAAACATGAAATCTAAAACCTTTTCTTTGGAATTTTTGGATTGGCCTCTCTTTATGAAATGTAGACATATTTACAAAAACGTTTATAAATACTTATGATGATATACGCTCAATCAAAGCATTTGTCTCATTTGTTAAAGGCAATCAGAGACTTATTGAAAATAGTATCCTCTTCAGCTATTTGCAACACATAGAAAATATAGACATTTAGATTTTTAACTCACTCAAATAAGCTATGTATATAATATATAGTTTAATCAATAGAAATGTTCCTGACTACTTCAAACTTTAGAAGAGGGAAAAAAATTTATGGTAGTTTGTTATGTTTGCCATTCTATTATTGAGATAATTATTATAAGTATTTACTGCATATTTAAAAAAAAACATTGAAGGCATCAAAGTTTAAAGATTGTTAAGTTTAGAAAAATCTAATATCCCAAGTAATGTCTGTCAACTTTTTCATCCAGGCATATATTTGTATTTTGTGAACTACTATTATCACGTAGAGAATATAGATTCTGGAAGTATGTTGTGGTTCACAGGGATATCGGTGATTTATGATTAATATTTTTGTAATAAAAGTTTGAAAATGCACATAATGGATCATCTGTAATAATATAAATCAATCTACCTAAAAATAAAATAATTAAATGTTTTATTATTTGGGAAGTCATGTTATTTAGCTGCAAAGGGATAAATTGAGATTTGATCCCAGAAACTTTAGCTTTTAAGCACTTCTCTTTCTCTTTTTAGGCATTCCATTCAAACAGTTTAATACTATGACTTATTTCATCATGAATTATAGACCAGACTTACCTTATTCTTCATATCACAAAGTTCGTACTTAATCACTTTCTCCAAGCTTTCTATTCTTTCCTGTGTTTTTTAAATTCTCGTAATTACTCCATTTTTTGTTACATCTTTCATCATTTTCTTATTTCTACTTATTTTTTTTTTAAACTTCAACATTCACAATATATCTTTCATAATTCCCTTGCCTTATAATATATGCTCAATCCAGTTCTTTGTGGATACTAACACATTTTTATGATTAAATCTTAAATTTATTACAAAATGAAAAAAGTACAGATCACAAAATCTGTAACAGACTTATCCAGACTACTAACAATGCTCTTTTACATAAATTCTTAATTTAAAAAACGTTATTAAATCTTTTTATTTAAAGTAAAAAAAACTATATACTTCCATAACTTACATTAATGACACAGAAATGACATGTATTTTTCAACTCTTAATACCAAACTATGTGAACAGTGAAAAAAATAAATCATTGGATTCTAAATAACAGCATCACTAGTTTTGTTGCTTCCTCTCAATAGAAAACAATTAAAAATCAATCATAGAAACTGATGGCTGCCAACTCGTCTTGATTCATTCAGTGCTTGTGGAAAAGATGGAGATGTTGCCACTGTCCAACAAGAATGTTATTAAGTTATAATAAAAAATATATAAACTATTTCTTATGATAATAATAAAACTAAATTCTACTTAAAGTTTTATATATATATATATAATTATAATCTTTTAATTATTGATGAAATTAAGCAGTAAATTGTAAATATTAAATTCATAGACTTCAATTAATTATAATGAATTAGTTTGCAAATATCAGCTATTTTCTTTTTTTTTTTTTTACTGCTAATTATCCAGTACAATTTCTAATTATCCCCCTTTTTTATGAATTAAAATGAGTTCTTCGTGTTGAAAACAAAAATTGCATTCCATATTGTGGACCGTTATGTATATTAAAATAATAATTTTGCTGTTTAAATCATTTTTATTAGAAAAATAAAATTCAGTTTCTTTTATTCACTATTAGTTGATTAGTGATTGGTGAATTGTTTAATATGGACATCATTTATTCAGAAGATCTCATTTATTCTGATGAACTGCAATTAAAAATAATATTTGAGAAAAGTTATGTAAAAATAAAACCTTTAGTGCCTTTTTTTTTTTGTCTAATGCATATGTGTATGTGTACATGCACATATCTCAGATCCAAGGCTCCTCACTGACGAAGGCCACAAGCCAGAAACTAGTCTGGGGATATTGGATGAGTAGGCACTAGATGGAGATTTTACGCACGTCTTCTGGCATCCATTGGTTACTCTAGCTTGCTGTGTGTGGCAATACGTATAGTGAGTTTTGCCTGTTTTAAAACAGTTATACACAAGCATAAGAAGTGGTGGTTATGTGATGTTTATTGGCTTATACATGCACATATATTCATGTATGAAAGAAAATTGATATGTAAAAAAAAAAAATTGCCATATCCAAAAAGCTATTCAATTTTATCATAGTCTAATGTAATCTCATTAAAATTCTATATAATTTTCATATAAATTCAAATAATTATTTATTCCAACTTATCTATGAACTTTAATACTGTTTCACATTGCTTTAATTGTCCAAACTCAATTGCTAAATTCAAGTTAGTTTTGAAGATATAAATGAAAGTTTTGAAGAAGATTGCTGGGGCAATCGAAACTGTCAAAGAGGGTGGTAATTAAAGCATTGTGAAACATTAGTAAAGTGCATAGATGAGTTAATATTATATTACATAATTATTCCTTCAGTATAGAAATTTTTTAATTTATTCTGATCCCGAAAAAAAATGTTTTTTTTCATCTCTTTAATTACATGTTGTGCTGCAACTAAATGTTTTCACTCACCTTTGATTTATATATATATTCAATTATCTCACTGAACAATATATATTACATAATATATAGTTATGTTAGGTTAAAAATAAAATCTATGTATATTTTTTTTAAATTTATTTATTATTATTTTATTTTACTGTATATTTGTTTTAAAATTGAATAGAAATCAAAGATTTCTTGTGAAATAGTCTTATATTTAAAACATGATTTTTACATTGAATCCATTTTTTTTTAATTAAATAGAAATTATTGAATGTAATTTTTAAATAATATTTCAATTTAAATGTGAATTTTGATTTAATTTTAGAGTTCCTATTCCAAATTCTGATGACTTAGAAAATACAATATTTTTAATGTTTTGTTTTGTGCCTGTTTCAGTGTTTAAACAAAATAATATATAGAAATTTATATTTTTGTCTATTTACATTCAGTTTTTATTATTTTAAATTATTAATATTATTTGTTTTGCCACTTGATATCTCGTTTTAATTCATAATATATTTTTAAAACTAAAATTTTATTATTATCTGTGTTTATTTGCTAAAAAAATTTTAAATGTAAAATTTTGTAAAAAAATATGTTTAAAATGCATATAGATCTATTTATAAAAAAGAATCATTTTATCAATTAAAATATAGAACATCTTTAAGAAATTGCTTCTTCAAAATTTTTTAAATAACATGAAGCCAATTTTATTATCATCCCTATTAACATTAAGATTATTGCAGATAAGAAATGATTTTAATAAAAAATATAAGTTAGTACTAAAAACTTAAGTCAATTTTCTAAAAAAATTTGCCTAATTTGTTTAAATATTGCAAAGAAAAAAAAATTGAAAATTAGAACTAGTACTTCATAATTTTATAATCTGATAAAAAATCTTGAATATTTTTTTGTTATATTATTTAGAGGTAGGATTTAACTAAATATAATTAATAATATATTGCCTTCTATAGTTTGGTTGAATGTAAGATTACCTGGTTGTTGAATAGAAGGCATCTGAATCGATCTCTATTGTGTTCTACATTGATACTTTAATAGCATTAAAGAACAATTCACTATATAAAAAATTCTAAACTAAGTCAAATGCACATAACATCAAATATTTTTTGTCTACATAATTTTTTATAGCAGAAAAATTGACTATTGTATTATGTAAAATTATGCTGGAATCACTTTCTCAAAAAGCATCCACACACACACATTTAGCATTGTCTAATTTGCTCTATTAAGATTTATTATAATTACAATGGAAATTAAATTTTATTTTATGCCTGGGTGTGCAAATTACTTTCATTCAAATGTAAATTATAAAAATAATTTTAATCAAGTATAGTGAAATTTAACTATACCAAAGTAATCTTTGTTTTACTTTAGCATATATATATATATATAAAATGTCCATTAATTAAAAAACTATTATAATAACAATAAAAATAATAAATATAATGGTAGTTAAGTATTATATACAGTCTTGCAATTTTCAAAAGTACTTTCGGTTAATTCCTTAACTCTCTTCAACTGTCATTAAATTCAAAAAATATAACAGAAATAAACATCATCAACTCAAATCCCATGAATCGTTAATTTTTTACTGTTTTATATATATATATATTAGTAAAATGATTCAAAGACTAATTCATCAAGTGTAAATGATTTACAGTAATGTCTGAAAAAAAATATTTATATTTTTTATTTTGTAGCTTTTCCTAGAATCATCTTTATAAAAGTAATTGTATTTTTAAAATTTCACTTGTTTGATTGGATTATTTTAGCATTTGTTTATTTTCTATCAATTTTGTTTGATTTTTTTTAATGTTGTTTTATTCTCTGCTTATTTTTTTTTTTATGTCTTGTTTATTCTACCTCTTAATATTAATTGAATTATTATCATTTAGATGAGATCTATAACATTTCATTTATGCGTGTATTATAATTGGATTGCATACCATTATTGGAAATAATTATATATTCTGAAAAATTGTATTAATATATATTTATGAGGGTTTTTACTGAGTCAATTCTAAAGTGTTTTTTAGTTGTGTTCCAGTTTATTTATTGATCCAGTGATTATATTGATAGTTTACACATTTTTTTAAATGTAGTGTTCTGCATGTAAATGGATTTTTTTTTTAGGAGTTTCTATATATATCATCCATGTATAATACATCTATAAGTATATATATATGTACATTTAAATCATTGGCAAAAAAATTTAAAAATATAATGTTAATTTATCATATATATCGAAAAATATGTAAGTGGACACAAAATTGTAAATTATGGAGTTATTGTAAACAATTTTCATTCAATTTTTAACACTCATAAAAGCTAGTAGTAAAACAAACCATTTCTGAAGCAAGTCTAAACCCATGCTTGGTCTAAATTTGAAATCTGAAGTTTACTTTGTATAGACTTATTGCAACCATACTATTTTGGAAGGTTGTTTCTTTGACAATTGTAGCTGACTTGTCAAAGAAAAATTATATTCATCAGTCTTGATGAGCATGCAAAAAAGTGAAATGTCAGATGTAATTATTGATAATTGTGAAAGAGTATAGATGATAGTTGGGGGGGGGGGGGGGAGTAGTTGTGAAAATAAAGCAGTTTGTAGTGATATGACTACTAACTATTGATAAATATTAGTTATTTTTCCAATGATTCACATATTAATTTAGAGATAGTTTAGCAGATTGAAACTTTCATGCTCTGAAAATGATGATTACAGAGAAAAACAAAGCTCCTGTTTTACTTGAACTGTAGATTCATTTCTGTCAAAGATAAAATTTAAGCTTAATTCTTTTTTATCCAATTTCTGTGATAATAATTAAATCTGCAGTATTTAAAAAATAGATCAAGCAGTTCAATACAAGAGAAAGATTTCTCCAATAGCCCCCTTGAAGAATAGAAAAGAAAGAGGGTTTAGATTTTTTAACCTTATTTAACATCTGGATAAAGAATATCTGGATTCCCAATATTGTTATTTAAATAGCACAGGAGGCTTTAAACATAAACTTTATTTTTGAAAGTTAGACTCAAAACAGTTTGACTATATATATATTTCATCATTATTAAGGATATTAATACTTATTTTTATTTGCCTTTTTACCATTGGTTTGTTTGTTGTTGTTGTTTTTTCCCATTTATTTTCAACACATCTCAATGGCTTGCCAAGTAGGAAGATTAAATGCTTCTATCATTAGCTACACTTTAAATCATTAATTTTCAGAAATCCTATAGTAATAGGACAATTCTGCAATTATAATAATGATTTATTTTATTAATTTTACATCTTTTTAATTAAAGAAGGCAAAACTCTCCATACAATAGTGCCACTCTGTGCCAACCAGAGTAATCATCCATTGATTACTCTGGTTGGCACAGGATGGCACTACTGTATGGAGAGTTTTGCCTTGTTTATAAACAATTATGTGCTAGTATGAGAGATGGTGATCATGTGATGCTTAGTGGTTTAATCTTTTTAATTACTTCATTGCTAGATTATATAACTTACTACATTATAATTTTATATTTTCTTTCTCCATATTTTTTAGATTGTTAGACAACAAACTAGAATAGTATTTAGTAATATGGTTAACATTCATCTGCTGGCCACTGGAGAAGGTAAATCTTAAAATAATATATAATTTTATTATTGTTTATACAAGATACAAGTGATTTTAGGAATATTTTTATACCATATAATACTAAATCATCCATGCACTTTACTACTGTTACACAATGCTTTATTTACCACCCTCTTTTACAGTTTACAGTTCTTCAGAACTTTATATCTCCTAATCTCAACTGCAACTGTAAAACAGGGTGGTAAATAAAGCATTGTGTAACAGTAATAAAGTGCATGGATGATTTAGTATTATATGGTATACATTTGGCAATGCAATAAAAAAGAATATTTTTATAGTTGATAATATTTTTATTTCGGTTTCATTTATAGATTATAAGATATTCATTGTATCCAATACAAGTTTGTTTTTTAAACTTAATTTATTAAATTCATGCATTACCGTTCATAAGTATAGGTCTTGCGATGAAGCAAATTTGTTCATTTGATTTAATAATACGAATTAAGTTTTACAAATCTTAACTGGATTCAGACTATCACAAAATATTTTTTCTAACTGGTGTATAAATAAACTAACTTTAATTGATTCTATACTAATTGATCATTTTATTTTAAACAAATCTTTTAGATAGAAATAATTTTGTAGTTTTTCGTCTGCTTAAATCGAATAGAATTAGAAAGTTGGAACCAATATATTTTTTAAAAAAAACCTTGGTAAGTAAATAAATTGCCATGAAAGATTCTCGTCCATATTTAATTAATAACCACATTTGTCTATACTCTATACAATAGCAATTATGTTTAATCACTTCTGGTACTCTAGTATCTTTCTATCTAAAAAGCTAACAAGATGTTCGAACTGATCCATATTCCCAAGTTGATAATCATTCAAACCAAAAATGATCGAAGATTTTTCTTCCATCAGTCTGACAAAGCATTCAATGTTATTAGACATTATATACCAATACATATTTTTGATAGGTTGCATTCAAGACAGAATATTCTGTAAATCACTTTCTGAATTGGCAAAAATAGTACAGTCATCAGCTTGTATGAATCGTTTCACCGTCAAATCTATAATGGATCTCGATGATTCATGAAGTTTCGTAGAAAATCTTTTCAAAGATCATTTTTATAAAAATGAAAAATATAGTTACAGTTAATGTATATCCATATTAAACACTAGCTTTTGTTATAAATGCTTTATATTTTTCATTATCCATACTAATGCTCTTTCTCATATTATCATGTCACAAATAAACTTCTATGGAGAACAATTTTTTCCAACATTGCCTTAAACTTTCTTGATTAACTGTCAAATAACTTGACTAAATTGATAAAAACATTATGCAAAGCACTCGTTTGCTATTGATTTTTTTTTTTTTTTTTTGCATTCTTCTGCCAATAAAAGTTATATTTATAGTGTTTCATGATTATTTAATGAGTTGGTAGTAATATTCATTTATGATTACAAGCAACTTATTCAATAAAATCATTTAAAGTACTTTTGCTGTAGTAGATAACATTGGTATTTTATATTTAAATCTTCTCTACCGTTTTGTTTTTAGAAATTGTAACAATGGACGATAGTTTTAAAACTAATCTATAACTACCTTATTTTAAACTTTTCAAAATATTTCCTTAGAACCCACGGCCTTTCCAAGTTTAAGATTTGTTTTAAGCTCATCTTATTCCATATCTCTGAATAAATTTAAATAAGATCATTATTTAATGATATCATCTGAATTTTTATATCATTACTCAAGAGATAAAATACTCCATTCACTGACTTAACAGGATTACCAGTTTTCAAGTTCTTATGTTACTTCAGTGCTATTACATTTTTATATGGCTTTCGAAGCTGCATATTCATTTTATTAGTTAATATATAATCAAATAGAGAATGCCACCTATATTTTATTTAGCAGAGAATCAGTCAGGGTTTTTCTTTTTAGTGAAATCAAGAATTTTATTTGTATCCAAAATGGATTCCATTAAAAACTTCATGCTTCAATAACAGGACCGTCTTGAAGTTCTAAATTGGAAGTTCTAGAATTTAATAGTTGTTGGGATCTAGCATGGTCAGCAGATGCTTCTAAAACAAAGAATAAATTTTATGCAAATGTGATTATCATACAATTATTTTTGATTACCATTTTAATCTTGATGCATACTTCATCATCCGTCCAGAAATCTGCACTTATAAATATTTGTATAATATAAACTTTTTTTTTTTGCATTCTGATTTTTAACTGTAATGTAATTTATTAAATGTCATTGTCTTGAAAGTGAATGCGTATAAGTTTAGTGTCATTTTTCCATCTAGGCAACGTCGATGATGGTCAATCCATATGTTGTGCAAATACTAGCAGCAGATCATTTGAATTTATCATTTCTTTCAGTAACTTAGGATCAAGGTTTGCTATTTCTACCAATATGATGTTGCATTAAAATTTCCAAAAAGGAAAAAAAATGTCTTTTAATGATATTTATTTAATCAACATGATCATGTGGTTTGGTGCAATTGTAGATTTAACAGAAGAATCATATATTATAACAGAAAAATCTGGAGATCAAAGTCCATAGATCATAGCCCAACTTTTCATTTCCAGTGCTTGAACTGCAATAAATCATTCACTTATTTTTATATTTAATACCACTAATCAGCAAAAAAAATAAAAACTTTCTTTATCGCTGAATTTAATGTTAAAACTTTTAAAACATTACATGAGCATCTTTTCTTATGCTTACCCAAGCTGTTAAAACATTAGTAAATTTTTTCAAACAATAGTGCCATCTAGTGAAAGCTGTATTAATCAATAGTTGCTAAAAGGCTGTGCATTTTAATCCCTATCTAGTGCCTTCTCATTTAACATTCCCAGACTACCTTTAACAGCTTGTGCAAGCATAAGTAAAGATTAAACAATTATTGTGCTAGTATGAGATAGTGATCATGTGATGATAAGTAAAGATGGCCATATGGTTATTAAAAACCAAAAACACAAAAATATATAGATAGTGAATTGGATCCAGATCTGTATGACTACACAAGCAAATTAGCTTGTATTGAAAACACTTTTCATTTTGGACTGATAGCTTTACACTTAACCAAAAAGGTAAAAAGTGTATGCTAGAGTGATGTAATAGATTCAAAGATTCAAGTGAACTGCTCCCAAATCCAACACTTCTCATTGATAAAAGCCATAAGGTAGAAATTAGTTGGAGAATATTGGATGAAATGGCACTGGATAGGGATTAAAATGTATAAGATCATAGCATCTCTTGATTACTACAATTTGCGCTAGGTGGCACTATTGTATGGTGAAATTTGCCACTGTTGAATCTAATAAGGACTGATAAAATAAGTATAGGTGTTGTTGAACAAACTATATTTTAAAATTATTACTCTTACTCTGATATATTTAATAATCAAAAGAATAAGAAATTATTAAATTATGCCTAACAGTAAATTTATCATTGTACAATCCAATTTCATTTGATGACTTCTCTTTCCTAAGTCGTTCAACTTCCCCCCTCTGGAAGGGGAGCTTAATTGAACAGCTATTTACAGTCTTGACAGATTCTTAGCTACAAGTACTGTTTGTTGTTCAGATCTTGAAGAGTTTGAAAAGTTCACACATTTTTTTCCTGTTTTGCTATCATTGTTATTATTGATTTTACAATTACTTGCACTGCTTTAATAAGTGTTTCACCAAACTTGACAACCGAGATGGCTGACCAAGATTGACTATTTTTAAAACATATTTTCTACATCTCTTTGATAGCTAGTAAGTGACTCCTGTTCATGTCCTGTAAGTTGCATGTGTAATATTGACTTGTTTTATATTCTGGCTCCTGTTTATAATATAATCCATAAGATGCAATTGCTTTGTGCTTGGATGCATTTAAGTTTCTTTATATTAAATTATGTGTATGTTTATCTGTCTATTACTTATGAGAGTAGAAAATTTGACTAAATTGTGCATCAGTCTAGTTCGAGAAAGCACTTTACCATTAATTGCATAAAGATGAATTCTAATCTCAGTTTGACTAAAAAATTTGGATTCTTTCTTGATAAGAATTCAATATCTGTTAATGAAAAGAGTGCTTCTCGGGATATATCTAATAGGTGAGTAAGAGCAGCTATTTCCATCTTAAATTTTGATAGCTTCTTAGCCGCAAGTATTAACATCTTGTATACTATTGGTTTAGGAAACAAAAAAATCTTGCATTCATTTCTTGTTCAACTCTTTATGATCTTTTCTCTGAATATTATTTTTCTTTGCATCACTATTATTTATTGTGAATATCTTTTAAATATGTAATTTATTAAGTAGTTGCTGATCTTATTGCTTTACTTATCAATATTTATAATGGCAGAAATACTTTCTTGTATTATATAATCCTAAACTGAGCACTTCATTCTTTAAAACAAAAATAAATTTTTTAAAAAATAAAAAAAACAACAGTTATTGTGTTTTTATTTTTAGATCCGAAAAAAAGTGAATTTTTATTAAATCTAACTAAATCTTTGCTGCTTCTGCCTGGAGATCAACGAGGGAAGTACAAATGCTTATCCTGTTTAGTAGAATTTCTGGGTGCTGAAGCTATGCTCGAAATGCACCCTATTCTTCTTTCTCAGATTATGAGTCACATGGAAGATCAAAGCTTAGTTCCTCAAGTAAATATTTTTATTTCAGTAAAATATTTATTTTTGATTAATTATATGTGTTATTTAGTAATTTTTTTAGAAATCTTGTCTTTTTAATATATCTTAAGAGTTTGTAATTTTGTGCATAATTTTTATCAATTAATATATATTTAGTGGCACTGCTGTATTTGTTATCTTAATATTTGCTACTTCAATTAAATAATATTAAAAAAAAAAAAAAATCACAAGAGAAGATTGCAATGCTAACTATTTTGTTAATTGAAGACAAAAATAACATTAGAATTAATATTACCATGTTTAAACTCATTTAAAATGAATGTGACAAACAAAAAAGATAAGTTTACAAAAAAATGTCCAAATAATGGGATTAAATTTTGTCAATATTATGTATTCAGTACTTAAGGTCATGCCTCCCTCTTTATTATCTTACACTATTTAACTTAGTAGTATCCCAAGTTAATCAAAGCTTATTATGTATTCCAGTTAGTGTTGTATAATAGAAATAATATAAAAATCAAATCTCACTGATAAACCACTAAACATCATATGACCACCATTTCTTATGCTTGCTCATAACTGTTATTAAAACAGGCAAAACTCTCCATACAGTAGTGCCACTCAGTGCAAACCAAAGTAATCAATGGATGCCAGAAGGCTTGTGCATAAAATTTCTATCTAGTGCCTACTTATCCAATATCCCCAGACTAGTTTCTAGCTCTCAGATCCAAAACTCCTCCCTGACGAAAGCCACAAGCTAGAAACTAGTCTGGGGATATTGGATGAAATAGGCACTAGATAGGGATTTTATGCATACTGAGTGGCACTACTGTATGGAGAGTTTTCTCGCTGATAAATGTAAAAAAGTTTGATATTTTATGATTTTAATTGTTTGTTTTTTTTTTTGTAAGTGTTTACCTGACGACTGATAAATTGTTTAAAAGTCAATTTTTCTTTTTTTGTTTGAATGTGGGTAAACATGGCAAAATTATGTAATCAATAAATGCCATAAACTTTGTTACTACAAAATTACTCATTCAAATATGATTTGTGAGGGTCTATAGAAGCATTTCTGAAATTATGTGTTATTTGCTATCATACAATGTGCCAATGTACATCAAATTTGATGCCTTTATTTAATTTTTTTTATTTAGTGGCTTATAGCGTTAGATAATGTGATATAATATGGTATTTTATCTACTAGTGTGCTTAATGTCTGATTAAAAAGGTTAATTTAAACAGTGCTAAAGCATTTTTTATCTCATGCAAAATATTAAAGACAAAACTCTAAATCATTTTCTTTTCAATCTTTTTTTTGTTTGTTTGTTTATGTATTCCTTGGCAGTCTATTTGTGTAAATGGTCCTCTTTATATTAGTAAAATGTTTATAATTAGTATAGTCACTATTATTTCAAATGTATAAGTTATTATTTAATAGGCCAATAATGGGATTATAAACAAAGAAATAATAAAATGGTCAGCCAGACAGACATTTCATCTATATTTACATTTGAAAATCAAAAGCTACAATAAGTTCAAGTTATTCCATCACAGAGTGCATTAAAAAAACCTACATTACATTAATTATATTAATTCAAATGTTTTTCTTTTTTTTACATTATTCAATTTTTTTATTTATTCCTAATTGTTCTGGTTCACAGTCCTAGATATATCCTGATTTACAATCAATACTCTAAACATTAGGAATTTAAATTAAAAACTAGTTTTGTTTTGTTTTGTTTTTTGCTTTTTTATTCCTATAATGTTAGTAAGCTGTGAATAATCTAAGCTACTTTTTTTTTCTTTCAAATCATATTAGCCAAAATATTTATATGTAAATCTATTCATGATTTGAACAGCAAAGCTTCCACATGTGTGCAGATGCTGACAAAAGTCATACTGTACCTATAATCTTCATATCATAATAGCTAGAGATATAGGGAGTTGTTTTTTTTTTATTTAATAATTATACAGATTTAGGAGGGACAGTAAACTCGGTAGTTACATGACAATCATATATTTTCCAAAAACCCAATAAAAACATAAAATAAATAAGAATATTTTTCATGTTTTAAAAAATAAAAGCATAAAATCATTTTTCTAAACATTAATATTTGTTAAATTTACATTACTTATATATTACAATACATTTACATTAGGGCTTATGTTAGTTTTGTTTCACATTAATTATCGCAGTCATATTTCAGTAGGGGAATCTGAACATATCGAATACTCACATGTGCTCCAGTAATTAATGGATATCTATTTAATAACAACTTTTTAAATTTAATTAAATACATTATGATTATATTACAGGAACTTAGTTCTCCAACTGTTATACACATGCACAGGGCCTTTCAGAGAAAATGTGAGGCCCTGGGACTATTTTAGAGGCCCTTCAAAATTTAAAATAAGAATGTGAAGAGAGAGAAGAAACGAGAGTTTTTGCTTACAGGGCTGAAAACAGGATTCCGGGAGCAGTTAGTTACGAGTCGTAGAAACGAGCAAGCAGATCAGATCCAGATAGCACTTGGATAGGATAGATTCACTCTAGCACTGTTAGTATTGTAAAACATTGTTAATACAGAACTGACTGACAGAGGCTGAGACTATTAGTTCTGATGGTAGCCAAGTGCTGCAGTCGCTTTCATTGCAGAGTCTTCAAATTGGCACCTCATCCCTAAACTGGCTTATATTTTTGACTCAAGGTATGCCTGCTTGGAAAAATTTTCTTGAATATTTTTTTGGAGAATTTAACTGTAAAATTAAGGCCGTTCTATGATCCATGAAATCACTTTGCCTTCTCCTATATTTTTGTTTAACATACTGAGTTGCCATTGAGGTTTCTAATATTGTGGGGCCTGGGACAGCTCCCCTCTTATCCCCCGCCCCCTCTGATTGGCCCTGCGCATACATGTACAGTTTTTGTCACAAGCTATCCAATAGAAAATAATTAAAATGAGACAATCGCTCCTAGACCTACTTTGAGATCTTCATAGCTGGATATCTCTGAGTTGAAGCCTTTCTTCTACTGAAATATGTCTTGTTCTGTCTTTTGGCCTATCTTTTTAACTTTCTTTGAAGTAGCTTCAACAATAGAGCCAGGAAGTTATATTCTTGCCATTGCCTTCTGTTTTTCTGGACAAATTATAAGTTTATTATTATATATATAACACAACAAGACTATCTTTTTTACTTTGCTTTCATATTTTATATTCAGTAATTTATTGATCCACAGATTTATTTCTTTTATCTGCTTATACTTTCCATTAGTTGCTGTTGGAGTTTTTTTTATTTCCTCTGTTATCCAAAAGAACTTAATCTCTTAGTTTATTTTAAATTTAACTAAATGTAACTAATTCTTTTAGAAGTAGAAATCTTTATTTCTTTACATATAACTAATTAATTAGTTATGAATATAAATATTTTTTCACACATTTTACATATACTACATATATATCACTAGTATAAATTAAAAGTTGTTAATAACATTTCACATTCCTACTTCTGCAGATTGAAAGGCTGTATGTAATAGTTATTACCATTATATTTAATATTTTCATTGTCATTACAATAGTTTTTAATTTAATGGACATTTTATTTGTATTATATATCAAATTATGTATACAATATTTTCTTTTTTAATTTATAATTCAATACTGTAGCAATCCACCATAACTATATTTAGAAGGTAATCACCCCAACTCACTAGTGCTATATTATAATATTAAACAATAATGTTAAATGCAAGGATACTCTTGCCCCAGCCACAGGATGAGGACTTTGAGAAAATAAGAGCATCTTATTTTTAAATCCAAATGCACATATATGGCCCAATCTTAAGGGTCGTGAAGTGAAAGCATGAATATATAAATCAATCACTTTAAATCCATTTCTTTTTAATAAGTGCATTTGGATTTGAAAATAAGACCTCTGAAAATAAGACCTCATTCTTATTTTTTCAAAGTCTTTATCTTGTTGCTGGGATGAGAGTATCATTGCTTTTAACATTACTGTTTAATATGATAGTATGGCTCTAGTGAGGAGGGGTGGTTACCTTCTAAATATAATTACAATCTGACATTGCACTAGTAAATTTAATTCATTATTACAATTAGTAAAATTCAGATCTGGATTAACGTAAACGATAAAAAAATAGTTAATTCTTTATTTTTGATATATTATGAAAGATGTGTTACAGTTCACCAATGTAGTGTGAAGGTTACCCCATACATGGGAGTTACCCCATACATGGGAGATTGTTAATTTTTTTTCTTGTTATTATTAAAACTTTAGATGTGTGAACTTATTGAATTACTGATGACTTCTTACAAAAATGAATTGATTATTACCAACTCTGATTGTTCATTATTGTCATGGCAACAAACTTGGATTGTTCCTGTAGTTGACACATTATGTTTTGGATCAACAAGACAACAGATTCACATTGTTGAAGTAAGTTAATTTTTTTATTTTATTTTTTGTCTTAGCAGTAGTACTCTTTTACTGATTAATTACATCAACACTTAGCATTATATAAATAGTTTATTAATTATTAAATATAAATATTTTTACTTCGTCATAAAATTTTAGTAAAGTTTATGCCAAAGTTAGGCCTTACAAAAATTTATGCTAATTTTATTTTCATTGATTGTTGATTAATTGCTAAAAATCCATTAAAAAAATTGTTGACATTTTTTAAATTAGTTTGCAATACTGTTTTGTGTCTGTGCCTATATAATGTAACACTTTTCTCCTTAAGATGCAGTGCCATCTCTGAATGAATTCATGTATTACATAATAATATAGTAATCATCAATAAAGTAAGTCATATATAATGTGACATTGCTTTTATAAGCTTGTATTTACAAAAATGTAATATAGAGAGCATACCAATAGCTCAAACAACTTCTTAATTGATAAGTGCGGTAAGAGAAAATATTTAAAATCTCTATTCGAAACATTTTTATACCCAAACCAATTGGTTTCGAGCTTATGGATCACCTCAGTGAGGAGCTAGAATATTCAGACACTAGATCTAAAATATCATCTCAAAGCCCAGCATTTATTTAATAAATAACATTTAAGTAGAAACTCTGAAATTTTTGAACATGAAAAAGCTGTCTAACTAGAATTTGGTTCAGTCCCATATAGCTATTTAAGTTAGATAGCTGGAGTAAAAGACATTTTCATATCCAAAAGCTTCAGAGTTTTTATTTAAATATTATGTATGAAATAAGTGCTGGGTTTTTTTCGTTTAAGGAAATCAAAGAAGAGACTAAAAACATATTTTGACAATTTCAAATAAAGTACAAAAATTTTGGTATTTAAAATAGTGATTGAAGATATTTGCATTTGTAATTTGCTTTTACTATTATATAAAGTATTTACAAAAATTATTGTAAATATCTTAAGTCATATACGCTGTCAAAGGCATCATCTCATTTCTGCCAAAGAAGCTCTTATTTTTAAAATTTTTATCTTACAAAGTGATCAGATTTTGCCGGATTGTTTTTTGTCTACAAATTTAATCACATATATTTATAAAATAAGTTTGGAAATGTACTTTTATATCTTAATTATTTTTTTATTTCATAAGTGTATCTTATTTGTGATGATTTAATTATTGTATTTCATGGTTTGTGTGTTTGTTTGTTTTTTTTGAATTGATATTTCTAAATTCATTTTGAATTTTTCTTTACATTTTTATCTTCTTCCATGCAAGTCCTAATTTTATACATTATGATACATATACATATTTATTAGTTATGGAAATTATTGATTCCTGTGTATAGTCAATTAATAATCTAAATATCTTTTATTCCTTTTCTTTATATAATAATCTAATTCTCACACCCTTCCATTCAAATGAAATCTTATTATCAACTATAACTTTATTAAAACATTTATTTTAAAGCAAGTCTTGCATCATAATAATTTTTATTAGTCATTCATTTGACTAGAGATTATCCACTTAATGAATAATATTTCTATGGTGTAATTTTCACTACATCACTCTCATGCAAGATAGGGACTGTTTTCTATCTGCTTTTTGCACCTTGAGAATCATACATCTTTTTCGCATGTCTTTGATCATATGTTTACGATCACACCCTCCACAATGTATTACATACGGTTAGAAACTAGTCCCTACCTTGCTTGAGAGTGGTATAGTGAAAATTACACTACACAGATATTATTTATTAAGTCTTCTTCAATTTATTACTATTTCAGCTACCACAGAGTCTAGTTCTTTGCTTTATTCAATTCTGCTTACATCACTCTGTTTTCTCATAAATGAAACTGTGTAATGGGCCATATTTACTTACAATCTCTTCTTTATCCAAAATTTAGTGTTTCAAGTTCTTCCCTGTGCATAATATAACATCTTTTTCTTTTTTATTTCTTTATATATATGAAAAAAAATTGCAACTCTTTTTTCTCATACTATTAATTTCCTCTATTAGCTTCTTATTAATTTCACCCATTTCAACCTCTTCCCCTCTCCCCTCTTTTTTTTTTTTAATAATATTTAAAATATTTTTCCTCTATTTACTTTTATTAATCTTATTGCTTCTAAATAAACATTCATTTGAAGTCTTCATCACTATATCCTCTACTTTTTATAACTTTTTTATTATATTGGAAAGAATCATTAAAGATGGTGATTTTATAAATTACTGTTAATATTCTTAGTAAACTTACTCTGTTTAATCACATCGTTAATTTCCTGCCTATTATTATGAACTTGCTTAATCTTTCATATAACTAATTGTAATCATTACTATTTTTTTTTCTTCCTTATCAAGCAATTTAATTTATTTTTTATCTTTTCTAATTCATCTTTATCTGTTCTTATATAATCAAACGTATATTTCAGATTCTGCCTCGATAATGTAATCCCACAACATATATTTTACTCAAATTCTTAATTTTTAATCAACTTTTTCACATTATTACTTACCTTTAATAGTGCTCCATTCACATTTGAGTTTTCATATCATTTACAATCTCTAATTTATAATTATTTTATCTAAAGTCATTTATATTTTTATATAAACATTCTAAATATTTTCATTTCATTCTTCCATATTCTTTTTATTTCCAGTATCTAAATATGCTGTGCCACGCATCCATTTCTTTTTATGCATTTTCAATCGAACCACATATATTTTTTCTAAGATAGCCTTACATTTAGCTCTTTTCATTCACATTTACGTTTCATTTTTCAATTGTGTTTCTATCACTATTAATTAATCTAATTTTTCTTCTGTAAAAACCTCTAACTCTTTCTATTTATTCATATTTTTTCCTCCTTGCATATTTATGAAACTTTATTCTTTTAAATAAACTATTTGTAGGCATTCTCTGTAAAAAAAATTATTTACCAATTTTATATCTTCTATCATTCTATCTTCACCCACATTGTCTTTTATCTTATTTGCTTCTCAGAGCAGATGCTGAAAGCAATTTTTTCTGTGATAATTATAGAAAACACTGCTACAAATATAACAAATGTTAGTCAAGCGTTGTTAGCCGAGAGGTCAGCACAGCCGCATTGCAAGCATGCAGCTGGTTGCAGACTGTTGTTGCGGGTTCGCCTCCCGGCCGATGCTTTGACATATGGAAATATATATATAACAAATGTAATATCACAAATTACAGCAATTACCTTTTTAGTTAAACTCACAAAAATCTTCAGTTTTTTATGAATTAAGATATCAAAGATCATGTTGACCAATTATTAGCAAGACTAAATGGATTATTTTCAATATATATCAAAGTCATTATTACATGGGATTGTATCATATTATCACCTTATTTATAGCGTGTGACTTTGTGTTTACAACTAACATGCTTACATTAACTCACTTTATTTTCTAATTTAGTCTAAAAGGTTTTTTTGTATGTGTGTGTGTTTTACTTTATGATTTCTATTTTTTTTTTATTTCAGCATCTTTTGCCAAAGCTTTTAAAATGTTGTCCTGAAACACTCCAGTTTGTCATATCTTCGCTAATTCACAAAACTGATAAAGGTAATTGCAACATCTTTAATATTACTGTATCAGTATCTATTTAATAATTAGGCTTGTTTGATTTTCATAGGGGTCAACCATTTTCAATGTAAATTTGACGTTTTGATTATTTTTTTAATATTGGTAAATATTATATGTTATGTACTGAACATTAAGTTTTATATATATAATCTAATTAAATACAGCATAATTTTCAGTTTTGACCAATCAACCAAATGCTGTTAATAAACTTTTCAATGACTCTGTATCTACTAGATTACTATGCCACTATAAAATAACATTTGCATTAGCTTAACAGATGTACATAAGAATTAGAAATTTTAGGAAAGGTTCTAAACAAAATTAAAATTCATTATACTCCAAATGTAATTGGCCTTGTTTATATGGCTTAGTCGCATTTTCATAGGAGACTTTGTTTCTTAATCATTTTTAATGCCCCTACAAGTAGAGTATTTCAGGTCAGATTTTTGTAATAATTAAACATAACATTTTTCCAACATTTTATGTAATTTTCGTTTTTGACCAATCAATCAAACGCTGTTAATAAATTTTTCAGCATCTATGTTTTGATTGGTCAAAATCAGAAGTTACATACACTGGTGGAAAAATATTGTAAATAATTATATTACAAAATATCTTGCTTCAAATTTTTCACTTATATGGGCAGTAAATTGAACAAGAAATTAACTCCACCATTAAAGTTAGACTAAATCATATATAAATGAGGTTATGTTTACATTTTGTGTAATTTATTTCATTGTTTGAAAACTTGCTACATTTACTAATTGCCGTATAGATTTGGGACAGCTACTGCAAATCTTATTTTTCATTATTATAGAAATCTGGTAGGTACATGGTTGCTGGAAACTTTTTTAACAGCATTTGGTTGATTAATCAAAACTGGAAATATATGTATGTATGTGTTGTGCTAGTATCCATTAAAGGAGAGCTAGCTAAAGATGCACATACCTCTTATTGCACAGTCATTTTATGTACTTATTAATGATGACTTTTGTCATATTTTGTATAAATATGTACACTGAAATTCAAGTATAATTTTTGTAATCCAGGAAATTATTGGGACAAATATATTTTAGATTGCTAACTGATAAAGATTTAATTAATAATTAAATTTGCGTAGAATGTAACAATGGAAAATATTTACGTATTTGTGATAAGAAAATTGCGTTTGATAATTGCCGAGAGACATTTGTTAATTACAAATATTTTTTGATACAAAGGAAATTGAAAATATTAATTTAAAACACTAATAGGAAATAGAAGATTGATAAAGATCAAGAATGAATCCTGGATTGCTAGAGGCAAACCTATGTGTATAAATAGTTTTGAGCAGCAAAGTGCGTTGTTCTGATTCCAATGAATTTACCAAGTGTGCTGACAGATTTTATGTGAAAGACGCAAGAAAAGCATAAGCGATGGTGCAGTGCTCTAGTGCGAAGCCAACTGGTTGCAAGCAGTAGCTGAACAGGGCTTAAAAGTTTGGGAACCTGTGCAAAAAGCAGATAGTTGGAAAATGTGTTGTGAGAAGTGAACTATATATATTGTGTTTGTGTGTAGCAATAACTTTTTGCTAGTAATTACTTTTCATCATTTATTTGTGGTTATATTTATCGTTTTAATTGTCGATATTCCAAGTGCTTGCATTTCAAATACACAAGTTGGCGCAGTCACCATCTCGAATCTGTGAGTAGCGAATTAGTTGTGAAAAGTTAACAATCTAAGGAATAGTGAAAATGTCGCTAGGTTAGTTTGTAATAACAGAATTCAATGTGACTAATACAAGTTATTGGCCATGGAATGCCATGCAGTTGGAAAATTTCTTATTACGAATCAAAAATAATAAGAGGAAGATAACTGCTATAATGTTTCTGGACTAACAGTCATTGACATTATAAGCAAGTATTTTGACATACCCATAGCAAAAGGCATATGATATGAAGAAATAATCAACAAACTGAGCGAACATTTTAATCCCAGACCATCTAGACACATTGCTACATTAGCTTTAAAAAACAGGAGGCAATGGAAAGAAGAATCGATAAAACTATGGAATTGCATTAAAAGAACCCTCTAAAGAGTGTGGATATGGTGATTATCTAGATGAAATTCTTTTAGATCAATTAATCTGGGGCATGTCAGAGGACAGATTCCGACAAAACCTGCTTGCCAATGCAGAAGAAAGTTCAAAGAAGCCATTAAAAAGGTAGTGGCCCATGAACTTATCATGGAACAGGCAGCTCTTTTAGTAACAAAAGTTACTGCAAAACAACAGTGTGTAAGATGGAGCGTGAAACAGAAATTAAAAAATAGTTTCTGTGCGAACAAAGGTTTTAGAAAAAAAATAGTGTTTTTGCTGTGGAAAGCCATGACACATCAAAAAGGACTGTACATTTAAAAATGAACGATGCCATAATTGTAAATGGAAAGGCCACCTAGCCTGGACGTGTAGAGAATCACCAGAAAGTGATAGTTAAGAAAGACAATCCAACTTGTGCGAAAATGATAGAACATTATAGCATTAACTATATATCAACTAAGGTACAAAGCATTACCATGAGGGATAGGACCAATTTGCAGGTCAACACCCCAAACATAGATTTGACTAAATTACAAACAGTAAATGCGAATTTAAAGGATACGTGAATAACTTAGTTATAAGATACAGTTACAATGCCAAAACCATCATGTGAATGAGTTGACCAAGACAAAAACGAAATGAGTGCATCATTACAGACTAAACTGCAAGAGTTGGAATGAACAGTGAACCTACTAGAAAAGAAATCAGAGGTCTTAGAATCCAGAAATAATGAATTATATAATGAACTGGAGTAGAAATTGCAAGAAAATCAGCGTTTACTGCAGAAGAATAATCAGTTGCTTAAAGAAGTTGAAGAATGGAAGGAAAAAGTAAAAGAATTGTTCGAACAGGTAGAGAGTTGACAGCAGTATGAAATGGAACTACAAGAAAAGATGGCTGAGTGTGAAAATGGAATCCAATCTTTAGACTGTGAGCAGTCAGATGCAAAAACCTAAGAACAAGGAAAAAGCCATAGTTTCTCCAAGCAGGAGGAAAAAACACTCAAGGCGACGAGGAAAAAGAAGAGTTCAGATAATTTTCAAGATTATATTTATTAATTGGAACAAGATTTTTTTTCTGGAGTGGGAAGAGGTGTCATAGTTTGTATAAATATGTACATTGAAATTCAAGTATAAGTTTTGCACTCCAGAAAAAGTAAAGAAAATATATGAGAGAAATATATTTGAGATTGCTAACTGATGGATTTAATTAATGATTAAATTTGCATAGAATGTAACAATGGAAAATATTTACATATATTAAAAATTGGGTTGCTTTCTATTCCCTCATGCCAGCCGTTTGATGGCATTGATACTAATCAAAAACACATAACATATTACGATTCTGGGCCGGGTCTGTGATTCTATCTATATAAATATTGACTCTTTTAGTTTTTGTAATAGGAAATTAGAGGAACTAATAGTAAATAATATTATAAACAAAGCAAAACTCTCCATACAGTAGTGCCAATCAGAGTAATCAATGGATGCCAGAAGGCTTGTGCATAAAATCCCTATCTAGTGCCTACTCATCCAATATCCCCAGACTAGTTTCTGACTTATGGCCTTCGTCAATGAGGAGCCTTGGATCTGAGAGCACTGCATCTAGATCTTGGGATCTAATGCAACCCTCCAGAAGCCACCTTTTAACTCTACTTAGCTCAATAGCTTACATAGTCATATGGGTCGAACTCAATTCAGCACCCATACATTTTAGGGTCTTTGGCTCTTTAACAACCATAGCCACCACTATTCTATTAGGCAGGATTGGTGTTAAACCACTAAACATCACATGATCACTATCTCTTATACTAGCACATAATTGTTTATAAACAAAGCAAGACTCTCCATACAGTAGTGCCACCCTGAGCCAACCAGAGTAATCAATGGATGCCAGAAGGCTTGTGTATAAAATCCCCATCTTGTGGCTACTTATCCAATATCCCCAGACTAGTGTATTATGGTCTTCATCAGTGAGGAGCCTTGGATCTGCGAGCACTGCACCTTGGAAAATACAATAATATTTTCAATCTAAGCTCAATAGCTTATTATAGTCATATGGGTCTGAACTCAATTCAGCACCCATACATCTTGGTGTCTTTGGCTCTTTAACAACCATAGTTTTGTAGTTAAGTAGAGTTAAAAGGTGGCTGCTGGAGGGTTTGCATTAGATCCTAAGATCTAGGTGCAGTGCTCGCAGATCCAAGGCTCCTCACTGACGAAGGCTATAAGCCAGAAACTAGTCTAGGGATATTGGATGAGTAGGCACTAGATAGGGATTTTATGCACAAGCCTTCTGGCATCCATTGATTACTCTGGTTATCACAGGGTGGCACTACTGTACAGAGAGTTTTGCTTTGTTTATAAACAATTAATTGCTAGTATAAGAGATAGTGATCATGTGATGTTTAGTGGTTTAACACCAACCCTGCCTAATAGGATAGTGGTGGCTATGGTTGTTAAAGAGCCAAAGACACCAGAATGTATGGGTGCTGAATTGAGTTCAGACCCATATGACTATATAAGCTATTGAGCTTATATTGAAAATATTATTGTGTTTTCAATTTCATTCTCATAGTTTTGTAGTTAAGTAGAGCTAAGAGGGTGGCTGCTGGAGGGTTGCATTAGATCCTAAGATCTAGGTGCAGTGCTCTCAGATCCAAGGCTCCTCACTGACGAAGACCATAAGCCAGAAACTAGTCTGGGGATATTGAATGAGTAGGCGCTAGATAGGGATTTTATGCACAAGCCTTCTGCCATCCATTGATTACCCTGGTTGGCACAGGGTGGCACTACTGTATGGAGAGTTTTGCTTTATTTATAAACAATTATGTGCTAGTATAAGAGATAGTGATCATGTGATGTTTAGTGGTAAATAATATTACTATTTAAAAAAAAAAAATTTAGAAATTCACATTAAATTTAGATGCCTGAATAATTGACATTTTTTGGTCAGTAATTAATAATAAAATGGGTTGTTTTTGTTTGTGTGTATTGTCAAAAGTTACGGGATTTTTTTAATCGAAAATAAGACGCAATTATACCTTTTTTTTTTCCAATTTACACAAAATTGCTACATTCGCGCTAAATTTACAAATGATACCCGACTAATTTGTTTTTTTTTGTTTTTGTTTTTGTTTTTGGACAATTAATCAGAAAGTAGGTTCTTTTTGTTAGTGTGTATATATAAAAAGTACCGTTCTTTAAATATTATATTTCAAAATGACACCCAACTATGTTGCATTTTTTTTGGACAGTAATGAATCAGAAAGTGGATTGTTTTTGTTAGTGTGTAGATATCAAAAGCCGTAATATTATTTATAATACTAAATTTAAAAATGATACCCATGAATAACTTTTTTTTGGGTATTGACAATAATTAATCAGAAAGTGGGTTTTATTTTCTTTGTGTGTGTATATATATATAAAGTTAGTCTTTTTTTCAATCGAAAATAATACACAATTCTACATTATTCAATTTACCCACAATATTTAAAAAATTCACACTACAATTTTAAAATGATACCCAACTAATTTGCTTTTTTTTTTGGGACAGTAATTAATCAGAAAGTGGGTTCTTTTTGTTAGTGTGTATATCTAAAAAGGACCGTCAGTGAAAGACTCAATTGAAAAATGCTACCCGACTAATTTGCTTTCTTTTTTTTTTTGGATAGTAATGAATCAGATTGTGGGTTCTTTTGGTTAGTGTGTCTATATAAAAAGGTACCGTTATTTAAATACTAAATAAAAATTGATAGTCTACTAATTTGCGTTTCTTTTGGACAGTAATTAATCAGAAAGTGGGGGGTGTTTTCTCATCATTGATGTTCGCCTCAAGGTGTCGCTATTTCTAGATAAATTCCTAGAAATATACCGTTTCACCGGCCTTCACCCAACAAAAGAGGAAATTTTCTACATTATAAACGCAGGAAAGTCCTCACGTTATGTTGGACGGAGGAGGTGACGTACGATAAAACACAGAAAGAGTTCCCGACTGCTGCCGGTTATGGCTTTTTTTCTATGCTAAAAGCAAAGAGAAAGAAATGCCTTGATTGGCTGCCGTAGTAGTCGATTTTGTTCATCATTTTCTCCTAATAGTAGAATATCTATTTTCTCTGTAGTTTCGTATGAGGGTGTGTGTATTTGAAGCAGTTATAGTTTTTTAAAATTTGATAAGACGTCTTTTTTTTTTAATGTGTTGTAACTTACTTTACTGTTGTAAGTTTAGTAATAATGTCCTGAAGATTCCATTATGAATGGGTAACCCTCAAAAATTACTTTTAAGGGTGCGAAACGGAAAAAAAATTTAAGGATCACACGAAAGTACCGTTTTCGCGAGAATTCGTTCGTGACAAGTTACTTTTGCTATATATATATATATACGCACAAGCAAAAACAACCCAGTATTTAATTATTAGGAATTACTTGTCCAAAAAAAAAAAGTTAGTCGGGCATTATTATTATTTTTTTTTTTTTTGTTACATTTATTATTTCAAAATAAGTTTAGTTTTTATATTTACATACTAACAAAAACAACCCAGTTCCTGCTTAATTGCTGTCTTAAAAAAAAAGAAAGCAAATTCAACGGGGTTTGGTTTTTTTCAATGGAGTATTTGAATTATGGTATTTTTTTTTTTTATATGTATACACAAGATTTACCAAAAAAAAAAGAAACCCACTTTCTGATTAATTACTGTCAAAAGAAACGCAAATTAGTTGGCTATCATTTTTAAATTTAGCATTTCAATAACGGTATCCTTTTTATATAGACAGAGTTAACAAAAACAACCCACTTTCTGATTCATTACTGTCCCGTCCCCCCCAAAAAAAAATAAAACGGAAATTAGTCGGGTATTATTTTTCAATTGAATCTTTCAATGACGGTCCTTACTAATAGTAGTCGGGTATCAATTCTAAATTGTAGTATATAAATGATGTTACTTTTGATAGATTTAGAATTATGTATTGCTTTTTTAATAAAAATAATTGATTTTTACTCTTGACCAAAAATACCGTAACTTTAAAAAAAGACACACATAAAGTCCAAAAAAAAAATGAGAAAAAGCTCCGTAACTTTAAGGACACACACAAACTCAAAAACAATCTAAGATTAATAAACATTGACTTATTACGTCTTGCTTTTGAATCAATCTCAAAAACAATCTAAGATTAATAAACATTGACTTATTACGTCTTGCTTTTGAATCAAATGATTGATTTACTCTTGCAAAAAAAAAAGTACCATATCTTTAAAAAGACACACATAAAGTCCCCAAAAAATATTAGAAAAAACCCCGTAACTTTAAAGACACACACACAGATTCAAAAACAAGATAAGTTTAATAAACATTTACTTATTACGTCTTGCTTTTGAATAAAAGTATTGATTTAGTCTTGCAAAAAAAAAAAAACCTAACTTTAAAAAGACACACATAAAGTCCAAAAAAAAAAAGTTAGAAAAACACCGTAGCTTTAAAAAGACACACACACACAAACTCAAAAACAAGATAAGATTAATAAACATTTACAAAAATGAAAAAAACTAACATCATATAATAGTATTAGTTAGTAGAATATTTTATTACAAATCTAAGAAATCGGATCTTTTTAGATCAAATCGATCATTTAGGTCGGGCCCCGGAATCGTTATATGTATATGTTTTTGATTAGTATCAATGCCATCTCTAGGCGAACACCAAGGATGAGATACAATCTTTTTTTGTAAATATTGTGTAGATATAAAAAGTACCGTAATTCAAATACTACATTTAAAAATCAAACCCTGACTAATTTGCTTCCTTTTTTTTTTTTGGACAGTAATTAATCAGAAACAGGGTTGTTTTTGTTAGTATGTCAATATAAAAACTAATCTTATTTAAATAATAAATGTAAAAAAAAATAATACCCTACTAATTTTCTTTTTTGGACAAGTAATTACTAATAATCAGACACTGGGTTGTTTTTGTTTGTGTGTATATATATATAAAGTAACTTGTCACGGACGGATTCTCGCGAAAACGTTATTTTTCGCCTGATCCTTGAAATACTGCCCTTCAGCATCCTTAAAAGTAATTTTTGAGGGTTACCCATTCGTAATAGAACCTTCAGGACATTGTTAATAAAGTTACAACGTAACAGTAGGTTAGAGTATTTGAAAAAAATACCTTTGTAATGAAATTTTAAATAATTACGACAGGCTAAAATCCACATACTCTCACACCAAAATATAGAGAAAGTGGACATTCTAGCATTACGATAAAGTTAATAACACAGCCAACTACCGCAGCCAATAAAGGCATTTGTCTGTGCTTTTAGCATAGAAAAAAGCCAGACCGGCGGGGACTCTTTCTGTGTTTTATTGTAGAAAGAAGCCTCTTATTTTGGCTGAGGTCGCTGTGAGCACTCTTTCTGTGTTTTATCGTAGAAAGAAGCCTCTTAGGTTGGGTATAGGCCGCTGAAATGGTATATTTCTAGGAATTGACCTAGAAATAGTGCTGTCATGCAGATGACACCAGGGAATAGAAAACAACCAAAAATTGTTTTACATATGAAGATTAACTTGCATATATTAGCCTACATCAACAACATCATAACATTTCTAACTCTTCGGCTATGAATATAAGGTTAAAAGACATCGAGATTGCTAAGCCTGGTATTTAATTTTGATATTTCTAATTTCACCAACAAGCGTTCGAAGCGCGGCATAATTAATATTTGCAATAAGAAACTTGCATTTGATAATTGCTAAGAAATATTTGTTTATTACAAATATTTCTTGATACAATGGAAATTGAAAATACTAATTAAAAACATTAATAGGAAATACAAGACTGATAACGGTCAAGAATTAATCCTAGATTGCTGGAGGCAAACCTATGTGTATAAATAATTTTGAGCAGCAAAGTGGATTGTTCTGATTCCAGTGAATTTACCAAGTGAACGGTTGCTGAGAGATTTTAAGTGAAAGATGCGAGAGATGCGTAAGTGACGGAACAGGGCTAAAGAGTTTGGGAAATCGTGCAGAAAGCAGACAGTTGTGAAGTCAATCATAGGAAGTGAACTATATATATTATGTTTGTATATAGCGATAATTTTTCACTAGCAATTGCTTTTCATCATTTATTTATGGTTATTATTTATTGTTTTAATTGTTGGTATTCCAAGGCTTGCATTTCAAATACCCAGGTTTCCATATTTTTTAAGTGATATAACTCAGATATTCCATTGGATATACTAGATTTATACATATCTATGTATGGGATATATTATATGGTTATATCCAACTTTTGATTTCTTTTAAGCACAACTTTAAATGTTGTACGAGAGCTTTCTGACTTTTTAGATGGATTGGCTTCATTATTCTTTCAACTTCATTCATTGGTCACGTCCTCTCATTATCTAATACTAATGCATCTTTGGAGTATGTCCTTTAAATAATGATGACCAAATTTGTGTGTGTGTGTGCGTGTATTTATATAATAATATTAAAACAACAAAATATTACTGGTGATAAAAAATTTTACAAATAACTATTACAAAACACAGAAGTACTTATAATTATTTGTAAAATTTATTATTACTGTTAATATTTTATTGTTTTATCATTATTACAATTATGTAGATAATCTAGAATTTTTTTTACTAATGCAATGTCAAGCTGAAATTCTGATATGAAGGTAATCATCCTTCACACATGCACCATACTTTAATATTCAATTCATGATGTTAAATACTAGTAAACTCTTGATCCAAATCACAAGATATCTTTTGTATCTACGTGTGAATATATTATATTATTCACTTTACTAGAAAAGTTAAGATTAGCTTATTATGCTAATAAATTTCTATTAGCAGTACCTTCTGATCTCAAAACTTTAAAATGTAGTTTACACAGACATTTATAAAATATTAAAATTGACCTTACATATTATTTAAAACGTATACAAGTTAGTTTCATGCCTACACAGATATGATGCTTTATTTAACAAAGAAGAATAGTTTTTAAAATGTGCTATTTATTTTAATCTAAAATAAAACAATGATGAGGTGTATAGGTGTTATATACTTTGATTCAA
Source organism: Epiperipatus broadwayi (assembly GCA_028023455.1). Taxonomy (NCBI): domain Eukaryota; kingdom Metazoa; phylum Onychophora; class Udeonychophora; order Euonychophora; family Peripatidae; genus Epiperipatus; species Epiperipatus broadwayi. The sequence goes on from JAQFVV010006198.1 coordinate 30,965,785, forward strand.
ATCTGAAATAGTATAATTCCATAGCTTCGCAAATAGGAAATATGATAAATATATTTTAGAATAGAAGATACAGTAATTATAACTATTAAGAATCATAAGAAAAATACTCTAAATTAAAATACTTGTAAAATACAGATTATATAAAATTTGAATTCTCGCCCAGAGGTAATACTTGTATTTCATAGCATTTTAACCGAGCTGTCAAATGTACTACATATTTTTCAATCAGTTCTTTTGGCGGTTTTGTACATCGGATGTTTTTTTTATTGCTGATTTCTTTAACATTTATCCTTCTGTTAAATTTCTTTGGTATGTAGTATTTTGTAGAAAGGTCAATTATTTCCCAAACTTATAATTTAGAAGGCAATGGTAGTTTCTGTCTTAAGATTTCAGAAATTTAACTGGGTGCCTCCTTCAGACTTATTGTAAAACTTCGTGATTGGGACAAAATAGCAATCCAAAAACAAAGTGATTAATAGCCAACTATTTTGGAAGATTTATTAAAAAAATTGAGATGTGGCATGTTTACAGCTACAGATGAATTATAATAATACTTATACCATCTGCAAATAGAATGGGAAATTCTAGATTGCGAATTTAGTGGCTCCCTCTTGTGAATATTGATGATATCTGCAGATTCTCAAGTTGATCATTACATTATATATATATATAGGAGTATTTAATAGGAAAAAAATTTATTTTGTTACTATAGTATCCTGATAGATCATAAGTAGTTAAATTTAGTAGATATGAGTATATTTATTAAAGTTAAAATATATGTAGTATTAACAAGGATTGATCAAGACAGTGTTATGATATCCAACTAATTAATTATTTATTAAAAGTTGGAAGTTATATGTAATACTATTTCCACATTATATTTTTATTTTTTCCTCTGAATTATCAGATGCAAACCTACATTACATTGATGCAATATTAATGATTGGAGATGAATAAAATATAAAAAAGATTTGAGGCATAAGTGCTCAATGCACGTTAATTCCGATACTATAATAAAATAGTAGTAATTGTTTCCTTCCATCATTTGAATTCATTAAACAAATATTATAACATGATCAGTGTTTTTAGTAGCTTATTACCGAAAGGTTACTGAGCCATATTGAATTTACCCAAACCATAAGATTAAAAATAAACCAAATTAATTTATGATAATGTTTTATATATTTTTTTTATTTGTATGAATTTTTAGGAAGTTAAATGTTAATATACATGAATTATAATCATAATTTTTTATTTAGCTGTATATGTGCTGATAATGTTTGTGTATGTATTTTAGGTTATAATTTTGTATAATAATTATTAATATATTCTATAATACTAGTAGAGATTTTTTATCAATAAACATTTAAGTAATAGTTCTGCTTTGTTTAAAAAAAGCATTTTTAATTAGAAGTATTGTAATCACAATATAATTACATAAACAAGATGGAAGGATCTAAAATTTATTCCATGTCCTACTTTTATTTTATTTTAGAATGTCTCTCTATTTTTTTTTTTAAGTTTCTTTAATTTTAATAAGTTGTATTCATCCTAGTTTAATCTTTTAATAGTCTTAAGAAGATTAATTTATTATTTGATCCTCATATTATGAAGATTTCTAATTCCTTTTCTGTTTCTTTTAATACTAGATTATTATGTGACTCACTTAGGAGCCCTAATGACTTGTCTTAAAACGGCTAGAACACTGGGAATTTTAAAGCAGTCTACCGAATCTCATGACAAAACAATGTGGAATAATGTTATACCAGTGCATATTCTGAAACAGGGTCTTTGTCATGCCACTGAACAGGTAGTAAATTCTTGATCGAATATACATTTTTGTTAACTAGGCATAGACTGTTCATATTATGCAATAGCAAAGCAACCGCTAATTATTTATTAAGAGTAATTTATACTAAAATGTGAAAATAGTTTAATCCACTTCTACATTTCTAACCTACTATTATAATAATAATAATAAAAGACTTATGGCATTATTCCTCTAGAGTTTATAAGAAGTTCAAGCATATAATGAGATATGGCAAGAAAGTTTGTCTCTTTTTTTAAATGAAACCTTATAAACAAGTAGTTCATTTAACTTGATTACCATAATACAGTTATTATTTTTATAATCTTCATTTTCAACATTTATTAATTCATTTCAGGATGAATTGAATCCAATTTCTCGGATTCATAATTTTTTACCTCTACATCAGCACAGCAAACATTTTATTTCATCCGTTCATTTCAAGTATAATTTTTTCTAGATCATTTTAAATTTCCCAGAATCTATCTATTTTCATCCTTTTCAGTGATGAATGCAACTTAATTCATTCTTTTAATTGTATAAATGTTGATGTATTTATTTTTATGACTTTCTGTTCCTATTTCTGCTTGTTATTTTCAACAAACATCTTTCTATACTTCCTTGTACCTTTAAAGTTTGTATTGTTATTCTTTTACATATCCATTTTCCAGATCCCAAAATAATTTACTGATAAAATATTTATATTAAAAACATTCCTTTTTTTCTTTCACAAAGGCATGTTTCTTTTTAATATAAAGTTGTTGTTTTTGTTTTTTTTTTTTGTTACTCCCAATTAACATTTTTTTATGCTTCATTGCATGCCTGAAATCTTGTATTGTTCTTCTCTTAAGTGTCCATTTCTCAGATCCATAAATAAATACTGATATACTTTTATTAAAAACTTTTCTTTTTGATTATAGGGTCTTATTTCTTTTTAATATTAAGTTACTTCTACAAAAAGCACTATCATCTGCACCCAGCTAGGAATATGAAGTCCAGGAATTTTGAAAGTGCTCAGCAGAGATAAACATATAATTTTTACAATATTAAATTTCTCTAACCTAAGCATGTTAGTGCAGAATTATTGATAATTTAATTCTTTGTTTTAATTTTATATATTATTAATAATGTGACCAAACATATTTATAGTTGTTAACTTCTAATCGATTAATTCAGAAAATGTTATAAAAAGAAAGCTTTATTAATATTGTTTTTTTAATGACTCTATATTGCTGTTATTTTTGTATATATATTTGTCAGAATTTGATAATATCCTGAGTCTGTTTATTGCTGTTCCAAAGCTTTAATTATAACTGAAAAGCTTATATATCCTTGCTATAACTTATCTTACTACTTAGACCAGCATTATAACCACTTATAAATCCAATTTATTTTTTTTTTAGTTCATTTAGGGTTTAATTTGTGTAGATGTCTTATAATATTCTTAGTAAAAGTACTGTATAGAATTGATAAAAGGCTGATAAGTCTATCATTTCTAATATTTTCTTTTTTCACTTTTCTTTACTATCACTGTCACTACTGCAGTTTTCCAATAATCTGATATATATATATATATCACTTAGACTTTTTTGGTATATAGCTTTGGCAACAATTTCTCTATTTAAAACAGTAGCAAATTCTCCATATAGTAGTGCAACCCACCACAAGCCATACTAATCAGTGGATGCAAGAAGCTTTTTTCATAAAATTTCTATCTAGTGCCTACTCTTTCAGCGTTCCCAGACTAGTTTCTAGCTTTGACTTTCATCACTAAGGAACCTCAGATTTGAGAGCACCACACTTAGATCTAATGCTTCTCATTGATAAAAGCTTCAAGCTAGAATCTAGTCTGAAGGATATTAGATGAGTAGGCACTAGATAGGGATTTTATGGAAAAACCTACTTGCATCCATTGATTACGATGGTTTTGCACTAGGTGGCACTACTATGGAAAATTTATCACTGTTTTAATAGCTTGCGTAAGCATAGGAGATGATAATCATGTGAATTTCTCTGATTTACTTGATTCTTTTACAATGTCTATAATAATGCCATAACTTTCTGGAATTTTCCCTTTCTTTGAAGAATTAATTTCATATCTTAGTATAGTCATGATTATAGGGAGTACATTGACTTTTTGGGTTTAATGATTTTATCCCCCTTTTTTTTTAGTAATCATTCCATCCTTTTTTTTCCAAGTTCTTTTATACTTTTAGACTTTTATATAGCTTTTCAGACCACTTCACAAATATATTTTTTTATGTCATCATTAACTCTTTTTCATATTATTTTACAGAATTCCAAATGAATAATTTTTTAAAATCAATAATTTTTAAATATTTCTGCGTTCCTTCTTGTTTCATACATTCTCTTGTCTCAACTGTGTTGATAGGAATTTTTTCAGAATATCAGTTACCTTCTTATTGAGCTCCACTGTCTGTAAAATTCCTGATTAATAATAATCGCATATTGTGTATTATTGACATTTGTCATTGCATGTATAGTGAATGCTTTAATAATTCTTTGTTGCTATTTATCATTGTATATACTAGATGAGTGATTATTGGTGTGTTTCAGATAAAAGAAACATTCAATTAAAGAAAAATAAACGTCATTGAGTCAATAAGTTCAAAATTGTACATTGAAGATTAACTGTAATTTACATATCATAATAAAATAGAGAAGTTTTAACTTAAATGAATAACAGAAGTATCATAATTTATTTAAGAATTTAAAAACTATTAACTGTTTTCAAGCATTATAATTCATTGTTGCAATCACAATATCTATATTTATGCATAATCTTTTTCTCTTTCTACATCCATACATAATTGCAGTAACCTTCCTGGAAAGATGATTAGACATTTGCCATTGAGAAAATTACCCACTCTAAATTTCAGGATGCAGAAATAAATAATTTACTGACGCAATTCTATTCTTTTGCTGTGGCTTTGTCTCCTTTTATATGATCCTCCACCAGATACTAGAAAATATGTTATTTCAAAAAATATATAAAAACTATTAAGTAGATCAGACCTAACTCAAGATGTAATTTCACCATTTAAGAAATGTCTTGGATCAAAATTCTCTTTCTGAATGCTTAATCAAAAATTTTTTCAAACAATTGAAGAATTGTGATATTCTAAATAATGTTATTTCCCAGATCCAAATAATAAAACCAATTGAATTTTATCTACCTAAATATTGTTAGAGATTCATTGGCATTTTCAGGATAAGCACTGTGGTTATTGTGCCTATCTGCTTCTGAAGTGAAATTTAATAAACCCTGATCTACATATATAAAAGTATATGGCTTTATTGCTCGGGAGTTCGTAAGAAGTTTGAGCACCAGAAGCAATCCTGGGACCTTCCAAGCCCATGTTGGGCGCTCTACCAATGCAACAAACTTAGCAGAACACCCTGATCTTTGATGTAGCAAAACATAAACCATGCAATTAATAACTTATTCTATGCATAATATGATACAATTGAAGTATTTAATAAAGCTACCATTAAATTTATCTGCCGGTTGGAATTTTACAGATTCCATTGTAATATTTGTTAATAAGTTAGCTATCTTAAAAAAAAAAATCGTAAGATAAATAAATAAGCAATATTTATTTCATATTTATGATAATTTAGTGTTGGTATAATTGATATATTTTTTTATTTGTAATAAATGAAAGTGAAGAGTATACTAATGTCATTTTAGTATTGATTTTTGTTTTAACTACTTTAATTAACTTTTTTTAATTATATTTATTTTTATTGCATTTTTTTTTTAAAAAAATCTCAGCATTTATGTATTTTTATCATGTCCTGTATTTTATGACGAATTCTTTTTATTTCATAATATTATTATATTATTCTGTAATAAAAAATTTCTTATATTTTTCTTACGTACAGGTTCGTTTGAATTCATTTGGCTTATTGTGTGACAGCCTAAAGACTACAGAATTAATTCCATCTTCTGATCTTGAACTTGTTCGTTTTTTCCTTCCATTCAATTTGAACATTCAGTCACCGTCATTTCGTCAACAAATGATTTCACTCCTAAAAAAGGTTAATATTTTTTTTCCAAAATTTAAGCCTTTTATTTCTTATTATTATACTTTATTACAAAGAATCTTATTCTTCATAATTTTAAAATTAGATTTCACAAAACTTTTGCCTCTAATTTTTCAAACACTGAGTACAATTTAACAATTTTAATAGAGGGTTTTTAAAACATAGAATTATTGATAGAAATAAACAATAATTTAAGTTATAATCATTAATTATGATTAATTCAAGTTTTTCTATCAAAAATCTCTATAATCTACTATTTTAAGCCTGATTACTTTGTTTTTAAAATATCAGCTAACTATAATTTTTATTCAGAACAATAAATGTCAAGTTATTTTTTATTTATTTAAAACATGTAAGACAATATTTTAGTTTAGCATTAGAGATTAACTCAAGTTATAATAGAGAACAGTAACAATACAATATATTTTTGATACAACTTCCAGATTAAATTATAATCCCATTATAAAAAAAAACACAAGCACACTACATGACCTTCTACAAATTGTAGTTTTTAATTGAAAATCTATTTTCCTATGCAGTGCTGCCATCTATTGATTATTCAAGCTTTCACAAACTAGCAGTAATGAATATGGAGAAAATTAATTTATTAATTAATAAATTATCATCCAGTTCAAAACTTCATTTAACTGAATTTAATAATATATATATATACAGTATTCATTTTAACTCGGCAAGAAATTAATAATTGTTTATAAAATCAAAATTATCAAAAAATGAAAAATTTTGATTTCAAGATAGAACAAAAAACTCTCCATGCAGTAGTGCCACTCAGTGCAAACCTTTGAAATCAGGGGAAGCAAGAAGGTTTATACATAAAGTCCCTATTTAGTGCCTACTCATCCAATATTCCCAGACTAGTGGTTTAAATCAGTGAGGACCTTGGATCTAAAAGCATTGCACCTACATTTTAGGATCTAATGCAATCCTCCAACAACCACTTTTTACCTTCTTGCATCCATCGATTACTAAGGCTTGCACTGAGTGGCACTACTGTATGGATAGTTTGCTACTGTTATTAATAACTTGTAAAAGCATAAGAAATGGTGATCATGTGAAGAAAGTGTATTCATTTAAACCACAAGAGTCCAATAATACCTCTATATTGTTGTCATTACTTTACTACTAGTAATATTATAATGATTAGTAGTGATAATGTCAAAGTAAGCATGGCTATTAGAAAATTCTAAAACCGAAATTTATCAAAATAATATTTAGATTTAACAATGATGTAAGGTTTAATCCCAGAAAATTACTATATTCTTGGTTATATGAGATAAATTTTGCTATTTGATGAAACTGTTTTAAATGAGCAATTATTTTTATCATATTTTTAAAAAATTGAAATCCAGAATTTTATTCTATAAAATTCATCTCACGCAATTCATTTTCTCCGTGGTTTAATGTACATCGAATAGTATCCAGTGCATATTTGCATCAAGACAATTTCAATTAAGTATTATATACGTAATTGAAGATATGCAGTTAAGAGTCACTTGAAAACTATATCACAAACATTATTGTTACTAATGAAATAATTATTATAATCAGTAAGTAAAATAATTAATATCTATTATAATATTTTTTGGATTTGTTTATTTATTTATTTTTAAAATTATTTCTCTATACTCGAATACAATACTTTGTCTATTTTATTTCACTAATAGTTATGACTCATTCACAATTGTCTTCAAAGTTTTTCTAAATTTGTTTAGAATAAAAGATAATTAAAAGTATGGAAGTCTTTTTTTTTTTTTAACGAAGTTTTAATTATTATTTTGCTAGTGAAACAACTTTTACTATTACAAATATTCTTTATATTCCATTTAAGTTGTGGAAAACCAAATTAAAACAAAGAAAAGAATAGAACTTTATTTCTGATTTGGTGTTCTCTGTGATTGGTTTGCAATTAGTGTTGCTGTCAGAGGAATGTGACATAATGCTTTGAATATGAAGGTTTCCATTAACTGTTTAATATCTAACGTATCAAGGTATAGACCCCAGGATATTGTCATATTCTGAAGAATATTTATAAACATGCAACAACAACAATTAGATTACATAATGATACTAGGAAGGTTAACGTTGAGAAGCGTGTAAGACAGGGTGACTCCATATCTCCAAAACTTATTACAGCAGTGCTGAAAGAAGTATTTTGTGGATTAAAATGTGAAGATAAAGGAGTAAATGGAGATTATTTAAGTCATTTAGATTTTGCAGATGATGTAGTTGTTTTTGCAAATAATGCTTCAGAGCTTCAAGGAGATGTTGCAAGAGTTATCAGATTAAAGTAAGAAATTAGGACTAAAGGTAAATATTAAGAAAACTAAAGAATAATGTTCAATGGATTTTCCCAAAAGATGAAAATAAAGATTGATTATGATGAGTTAGAAGAAGTTAACAGCTACAAACACCTTAGTCAGATTATTACTACAGATGGAAATATAATGGATGAAATTAATCATAGAATTAAATTTGGTTGGAGGCTTTTGGTAGAAATAACTTAATAGTAAAAGGAAATATGTTTATGTGTTTGAAAGGGTTTTTAATAAATGTGTTTTACCAGTTCTTACTTATGGATCTGAGACTTGAACACTTAATAGATGAGTAACACGGAGACTTCAGACCACTCAAAGAAGTTTGGAGAGATGCATGTTAGGAATAACAAGAAGAGATTGAAAACACAATATATGGTTAAGAGAACAAGCAGGTATTACTGACATCATTGAAAGAATTAAAAGTCTGAAGTGGAGTTGGCTTGGATATATTTCTAGAAGAGATGATAATAGATGGACAGTTGAAATCTTAAACTGGATTCCAAGAGATTGTAAAAGACCCAGAAAGAGACCACATTGTAAATGGATGGATGAAATAAGAAAGCGTGCAGCGGTGATGGATTGAGCTTAGAGAGACCTTCATCCTGCAGTGGATTGATGATGGTTGACAATGATAATGACCAACATATGTTTAATCATGTTTGTTTTTTGTATATTTAACAAAGTACTATTATTAATTTCAACAGCATGTAAATAACTTTTACTACTGCTTGAATATGTAATGTTTAGGACTATAATCATCTCACAGAACACTCATTCCAAATACATTACTCTGAATTATTTTGCAGACAGACTCTTAATAAAATAACTCATTGGTAAATAAAAAGTAAAATTGTATTCTGAAAGTTTATTAAAATGATTCAGTGTAAGTCTGCCTGCAAAATAATTCTGAGTAACATATTTGGAACGAGAGTGTTCCATAATACGATTAAACAAAATACATAGAATATTGCCACTCTAGTTTTTATTTCAACTCTTTTAATAATGTGATCCAATAAACCATGTATGTTGATTACATTTAAATATATTCTTAACATTTTTTCCCCTTAGTTTTACTATTTTGAATAGTAATTATGTATCTTATCAAATATTTTTTGAATAAATAATTTTGTAAAAAATCCTGTTTGCAATTTTAGAAAACAAAAGCATTTAGGAAACTTAATTTTTTTACATTGGTCATCGTTTCTCTTGTGGTTGTATAAATACGTACATTGAAATTCAATTATAAGTTCTTTGGACATTAGAAAAAGTAAGGATAATATCTTAGAGAACTATATTTTTAGATCGCAAACTGATGAGCGTTTAATTAATGATTAAATTTGTGAAGAATGTAACAACGGAAAATATTTTCTAATTACAAATATTTCTTGATGCAATAGAAATTGAATCTACTAATTAAAAATGCAAAGAGCAAAACAAGACTGATAACAATCAAGGATGAACCCTGGCTTGCCGGAGGCCAAACTGGGGGAATAAATAGCAGGTGCAGCAAAGTGCGTAGTTCTCATTCCAGTGAATTTACCAAGTGAACTGTTGGTAGGAGTTTTTAACAGACAATAGCTAAAAGGAGCATAAGTGATGGTGCAGTATTCTAGTGCAAAGCCAACGTGATTGCGAGCAGCAGCTGAACGGAGCCAGTTTGTTTAGAAACTGAAGCCGGAGGAAATTGCCCAGAAAGCAGCCAGTTGAATGCATCATGGGAAATGAACTGTATATACTGTGTGTGTATCAATACCTTTTTCCTATTAATTAAAGTTTACCATTTATTGGTTTATTTGTTGTATTATTCATTGATTTATTTGTTGGTATTCGGAGTACCTATATTCGAATACATTATAGTTTCCAATCAGGAGAGTCAGGATCTTGAAGTAATAAAGATATTTGCTTAATAATACAAGACTTTTTACATGATTATAAGAAGTCACTAAGTGGAATCACTTTTTAATAACTTTAATTTCTTGTCCATTGTAGTTCTTCATTAGAATCTATTTTTAAGTTCATATCTTCCCAGTGAAAATAATCAATATTGTAATCTTTTAGACTGTCTTTGAGGTAATATTTATAATGTATATGGGGTCTGCCTCTCCCATAAAAACCAAGTATTTATAATGAACATGGGGTCTGCCTCCCCCATAAAAACCAAGTATTTATAATGAGCATGGGGTCTGCCTCCCCCATAAAAACCAAGTATTTATAATGAGCATGGGGTCTGCCTCCCCCATAAAAACCAAGTATTTATAATGAGCATGGGGTTTGCCTCCCCCATAAAAACCAAGTATTTATAATGAGCATGGGGTCTGCCTCCCCCATAAAAACCAAGTATTTATAATGAGCATGGGGTCTGCCTCCCCCATAAAAACCAAGTATTTATAATGAGCATGGGGTCTGCCTCCCCCATAAAAACCAAGTATTTATAATGAGCATGGGGTCTGCCTCCCCCATAAAAGCCAAGTATTTATAATGAGCATGGGGTCTGCCTCCCCATAAAAAGCCAAGTATTTATAATGAGCATGGGGTCTGCCTCCCCCCATAAAAGCCAAGTATTTATAATGAGCATGGGGTCTGCCTCCCCCATAAAAACCAAGTATTTATAATGAACATGGGGTCTGCCTCCCCCATAAAAACCAAGTATTTATAATGAACATGAGGTCTGCCTCCCCCATAAAAACCAAGTATTTATAATGAACATGGGGTCTGCCTCCCCCATAAAAACCAAGTATTTATAATGAACATGGGGTCTGCCTCCCCCATAAAAACCAAGTATTTATAATGAACATGGGGTCTGCCTCCCCCATAAAAACCAAGTATTTATAATGAACATGGGGTCTGCCTCCCCCATAAAAACCAAGTATTTATAATGAACATGGGGTCTGCCTCCCCCATAAAAATCAAGTATTTATAAATGAACATGGGGTCTGCCTCCCCCATAAAAACCAAGTATTTATAATGAACATGGGGTCTGCCTCCCCCATAAAAACCAAGTATTTATAATGAACATGGGGTCTGCCTCCCCCATAAAAACCAAGTATTTATAATGAACATGGGGTCTGCCTCCCCCATAAAAACCAAGTATTTATAATGAACATGGGGTCTGCCTCCCCCATAAAAACCAAGTATTTATAATGAGCATGGGGTCTGCCTCCCCCATAAAAACCAAGTATTTATAATGAGCATGGGGTCTGCCTCCCCCATAAAAACCAAGTATTTATAATGAGCATGGGGTCTGCCTCCCCCATAAAAACCAAGTATTTATAATGAACATGGGGTCTGCCTCCCCCATAAAAACCAAGTATTTATAATGAACATGGGGTCTGCCTCCCCCATAAAAACCAAGTATTTATAATGAACATGGGGTCTGCCTCCCCCATAAAAACCAAGTATTTATAATGAACATGGGGTCTGCCTCCCCCATAAAAACCAAGTATTTATAATGAACATGGGGTCTGCCTCCCCCATAAAAACCAAGTATTTATAATGAACATGGGGTCTGCCTCCCCCATAAAAACCAAGTATTTATAATGAACATGGGGTCTGCCTCCCCCCATAAAAACCAAGTATTTATAATGAACATGGGGTCTGCCTCCCCCATAAAAACCAAGTATTTATAATGAACATGGGGTCTGCCTCCCCCATAAAAACCAAGTATTTATAATGAACATGGGGTCTGCCTCCCCCATAAAAACCAAGTATTTATAATGAACATGGGGTCTGCCTCCCCCATAAAAACCAAGTATTTATAATGAACATGGGGTCTGCCTCCCCCCATAAAAACCAAGTATTTATAATGAACATGGGGTCTGCCTCCCCCATAAAAACCAAGTATTTATAATGAACATGGGGTCTGCCTCCCCCATAAAAACCATGTATTTATAATGAACATGGGGTCTGCCTCCCCCCATAAAAACCAAGTATTTATAATGAACATGGGGTCTGCCTCCCCCATAAAAACCAAGTATTTATAATGAACATGGGGTCTGCCTCCCCCATAAAAACCAAGTATTTATAATGAACATGGGGTCTGCCTCCCCCATAAAAACCAAGTATTTATAATGAACATGGGGTCTGCCTCCCCCATAAAAACCAAGTATTTATAATGAACATGGGGTCTGCCTCCCCCATAAAAACCAGTATTTATAATGAACATGGGGTCTGCCTCCCCCATAAAAACCAAGTATTTATAATGAACATGGGGTCTGCCTCCCCCATAAAAACCAAGTATTTATAATGAACATGGGGTCTGCCTCCCCCATAAAAACCAAGTATTTATAATGAACATGGGGTCTGCCTCCCCCATAAAAACCAAGTATTTATAATGAACATGGGGTCTGCCTCCCCCATAAAAACCAAGTATTTATAATGAACATGGGGTCTGCCTCCCCCATAAAAACCAAGTATTTATAATGAACATGGGGTCTGCCTCTCCCATAAAAATCACGATCCAGTTCACCATAAAATACTTTCCTAATAAGTCATTATCATCAATTTATTTCACATGCTTAATGCAAACAAATTAGGTCTTTGTGGTATTAGATTCAATAAACTTTCCATCACCTCTCTTTAGGATAGTCCTTTAATATAATAAATACTAAATATTTAAAAATGAAATAATTTTATTTTTAACTAAATAAATGGATTCTCTGCAAGTAATTTGGAAAAAATTTTGATGAAAGCGCAGAATAATACAACTTTACTAGAACTATTTTCAGAAAATCTGCAAATTAGAATAAAATTACCATTTTTAGAGTAAAAAAATACTTCCTATCACCAAAAAACTATATGAATTTTATATTTATTTATTTTTATGTTCAATGTATTTTAATAAACATTTTCAAGTAATATTTTTAAAAAATTAAATTGTATTATGATGTACTTCAACTTTCCAGTTCTTTCCTCCTTTCCCAATTTTTTCTCAATAACCATTTCTCCATCCTAATAGGTTTGCTATGTTTTATACATTACAAAAAAAAATTTTTAATTGAAATCCATCTACAGTGATTGTATTCGTTTTATAGCTTCATTGGAATTAATTTTTATTTCATAAATTAATACCATATTCTGTTAATAGTTAACTACAATTTTCACACCCATTTTGAAAGTATTTACAAATAGTTGGCCAGATTTTTTTTTTTAAAAAAAAATATTGTAACATCTATTTTTTTTAACTGATTCTATTCAAATAACAGTCTTTCAATAAGATATATCTAAGTGGTTAAGCCTTTCTGAGGTGGTTGATCATTCAATTGATTCACTTCTTGATTTTGAAATCATTTATTATAGATATTTATTTTTGAATGTTTTCATTTTCTCAAGATTTAATGCCTTACAAGTGTATAAACCGCCTGACTTGTATTTTTATTAAATAATTGTTTGTTGTTGTTGTTTTTTTTTTTGCTAAATTAAATCATTTGCTAAGTTGTTGTTGTTTTTTAAAAGCTTTCAGTGCTTTTTAATTACAAATTAAAATTATTTTGGATTCTCGTAAATTGATAATAGTCAATAGAGTCGAATTCATTCGTATTGTTTTGAAGATCAACAGCTTAGAGAAGTTGTTTTCCACATTAGTTTTGATAGAGAGAGAAATATTTTATGCAATCTTGATATCGACCTAAAACCTAAATATTTTTGAACTAGTACATTATTTATAGATGTGATTTTCATTAGGATTGCTTTTTGTTCTTTTTTGTTGATTTTGTTGATCATTTATTGTATTTTTTTTTCTCTACCAGCCTGCAGATTACCATGCCGATGACCTGGGATTCAATTTCAGGTTGAGTGAATGACGGAATGATGCTGGAAAATGAGTATCTAACTATTATTAACTAGAGAGTGAAAGGTTCCAGATTAATTCATATTAGTCAGAAGAGCTTTGGCATCTCAAATATAATTGTAATATGGTGCGATCTTTATCACTGGTTGAAGGTGTCGTGCTTTCTAGGTGTTGAGCCCACGTTTTACTTTTGCTAGGCTATTATTATCTTTATCTTATTGTACTAATTATATCATTTAGCTTACTTACTCTAATATCACTTTTGTGATGATTAAAGTATGATGGTGTCTCTGATTGTAAAGTGTTTTTAATTTAATAAAAAAATTAAAAACAAAAAAATGAAATTGAAGAATAAAGCTATATCTTAATGATCGTAAATAATTATAAATTTTAGTAGGTATTTTTTTAATATATATATTTTTTATATATATAGTTTCTTATTCGATTGAGAGATGGTGGGAATATATTACTAAAGCAATTATCTCAACTGCGTAAAAAAGAGTTAATTGAAAGTAGTGAATTACAACAAGTACAGCATCATATAGATGATTACAAAGTAAGTGTTATTTATTGTCTTTTTAAACTTTATTTACAGATATAGGAAGGGGGGGGGGGTATAAAAGTATTTTTTTGTATGAATTCATGTAATGCATCACTTTTTAATGTCAAAGAATCAAAAGTGCCCGCAGTTAGTTTGTAACTAAGGTTACTAAAATATATAGCTGATGGCCTAGTATCAGACCTTCATAGTTATATAAGCAAGTTAGATAGAGTTTTAACTTTTAAGCAATTTGAATCTCAAATCATTAGCATAAGAAAAATAAAGTTTGATGATTGAATGCGTTCCAATGCTTCTGATTGATAAAGGCCATTATCCTGAAACTTACTCTACCATCTACTGTTTCTTGACTAATGGAGCTTATAATTGATGGTTCTGGAATAGAATAGGTAGAGAGAATTTATTGCTCCTAATTTATTGTTTTATATAAATATTGTGAAATTGTTTAGAAAAGGTAAAAAGTATCCATGTTATAATATCTTAATGATAGATAAAGTAATAATCAAATATGCATAAATCATAAAACTATAATTACACAATAATAAAAAGCATGTATCAACTTCATAATAAAATAAATAAATATACACTATGCTTGTTACCCACTTAACTAAGTTGAGGATTAAAAGCTCTTTCATTTTTTAATTAACCCTTTTTATTGAGGAATCTTTTCGTCATTCTGCTTTATACAATTATATAGCACAATTGTTCTTTCATTCAAAGTTGACGAATACTTTCATAGGGGAAAGGTCATATATTGCGTGACATTGCTTTTATAAGCTTGTATTTACAAATATGTTAAGGCTTTGGCGATGCTAAGGCTATTAATATATGGTAGATCTGAATTTGGTTCAGTCCCATATAGCTATTTGAGTTAGATAGCTAGATTTAAAGACATTTTTATGTCTGAAATATTTCAGATTTTCTAACTCAATAATTACATATTAAATAAGTGCTGGTTTTTGAGTTGATATTTTAGATCTAGTGTCTGAATGTTCTAGCTCCTCACTGAGGTGAGCCAAAAACTCGAAACCAATTGGTCTAAAGATAGGAATATTCTAGATAGAGATTTTAAATATTTTTCTTTTACCGCACTTATCAATAGGAGCTTGTTTGAGCTATTGGTACGCTTCTTATATTATATATATATATAGCAGAATCACCCCAAATTCAAAACTCAACCAGATTAGCCAAGAAAATAAAATCTAAAACACTATCAATGGTTTCACTGCTACAAGTTTAAAGAACTACAAAATAACAACATATTTATACTAAACATTACCCACAATTCCACTTACATTCCTGCCACCATTAATATTAAAAGATCTTTTAAATAAGTTAATTGCTTCAGAATCATAAAATTTTTAATAGTAAACATTCTTTAATTCTTCATTTTATTTCATTTCTCTCAAAGAAGACAACCTTAGCTTCATCAAAATTAATAGTGTGGCCTATATCTTTTTCAGCAAAGCAGAACTAAGATATTTATTTGTAATCCTACTTTTATGTATCATTATTCTTTCATTTAAGCTTTATGCTTTTAATGTTTATATATATATGTAATAAATATATTAGCAATTTATATATATATATGTAATCATGGGAAGAAATTTAATCTTCAGAACATACACTGCTTATTGATGGGTGAGTGCATGTAAATGTAATACCAATCTAATAGCACATGTCTGAAGATTAATTTCCTTAATTTCACATGATTACAAATATATATAAGTTAATATGTCCATTATAATATTAATATTTGTAAATAATTTTCTGTATTTATTTTCAGAGCTTCCTTAACTGGTTAAGTCAACTCCTTTTTTATTCACTGCTACCTGAATCATCTTTTCCTCGGCAAACTACAGTTTTAAGTATTCTAGCTACCATAGATACTATTATTGGTTTTAACAGTGACATTGGTAAGATTATTATATTTTTGACTATATTTTACTTTTTCGTTGTTGTTGTTGTTTTTATTAAAGTAAAAAAATACAAATTTTTTTCAAATAAAATTTAAATTAAACAATTTTTAATAAGAAAATAAATTTTGATGAGATTTGCAAGCATTGAATTATAAAAAGTGGATTAATAACATAGGCTGTAATAGAAAAAAAAAATTTGTACCAGTAATTGAAAAGTAACAGTCTTCACAATAAAATCCCAGGATCTTTTACACAAGTTATTTATTTATTCACTTCCAGTTTAAAAAATATATATCTAACATACTACATTGGTAAGAAGAGATTAGCTCATCGGTGGAGGTGATAGACTTGAGAGCAAAGATATCTTGATCAATTTTTTATTGTGAAAAATATTTTTCAAAAATCCCAATTTGAAAGTCACCATTTGAACTTTCCGAACTCCTGACCATATAATAAATAAATGAATTCCTGATATATATTTTTTTTTTGTACAAATCTAAAGGCTGTTAGAATAAAGTGATTATGAGTATTGTTTATCTTTATGTGTATATTGATTGAGAAGAATTATATTTCTTTTCAAGGTTTTTTCCATAGTGTTAATTATTAAACTTATTAAAGAGTTAGATTCATTAAATGATAATATGACAAATTCCAAACATTTTAAATAATAAGAATATATACATAATGTTTATTAAAGGTAGGTGTAAAAGAGAGAGAAAAATATATTAAAAAAAATTATCTATCTATATATTTATCAATTTTTAAAGATGGGGAAAAAAATAAGGTAGTAACATTTTTAAAAGAATGCTGTTTTTAATTAATTAAAATAGGGTTTTTTTCTTCTGTCTATTTCTAAAAAAATGAAAAATGTTTTGCAAAATTAAAAGATTATGCTGTTCCTAGTAATTAAAATGAAATGCTAACTACAAGATAATTTTTCAATAATTGGCATATGTCTGAAATTTTTAATTAATTAAAAAAAAAAAGAGAGAAAAGCAATCTTTTTGTAACAAGAGAATCAATTGGTCAGGGTTAATTTTGTCATTTCTGTGATAGTGTATGATTATAATGGATAAGGAGAAACTGTTGAAAATAAGATGACGGTGCAGCTAGAACGTTAGACTTCAGTATTTAATCAGGAACAGTCAGTATTGATCCAACTGTTAAGAAGAAAATAGCAGTAGTACTTCAGCTGTGAAGAGAACAATAAGTTAAGCTTGTAGTCTGAATACCTCACGACTAATTGTTAAAAAAAAAGATTTTGAAATGGGTTTAATGAAAACCATTTGTGAGGCTTTAGATAAAAGTTGAGCATCACTAGTTCAACATTTAATCTGTTTCAATAAAAAAAAAAATGTAGAAGAATACCCCTGTGAGAAATTTGCAACAAGCTTTGTGCATCCATTTAAAAGCATAACTCAGCCTGTGTTAACCCAATCTGAAAATTATTAGACTATAAAATATAAGCTATAAGAAGAAAATGCTAATCAGAAAGAAAATAGGTGGTAAAATAACCTGAAGTGAAATAACTTAATATCAAAATGGAATCTACAAGAAAAAAATGTTAATGGGAGAACTTTTATAAAAAAGGATTATTTTTAAGCAAACACTGGAAGCTACAAAAAGGAAAAACTAACATGAAGGAAGTGAAACTTATAATTCAAAAGGAGGAACTAAAAGAGAAACAAATCCATGATAAAAAGATGTAGTAATGTACACATGTACATTTACAATTTTTTTTTGGTTGTATTCTCATCCTTGGTGTTCGCCTAGAGATGGCGTTGATACTAATCGAAAACATATACATATAACGATTCCGGGGCCCGACCTAAATGATCGATTTGATCTAAAAAGATCTGATTTCTTAGATTTGTAATAAAATATTCTACTAACTAATACTATTATATGATGTTAGTTTTTTTCATTTTTATAAATGTTTATTAATCTTATCTTGTTTTTGAGTTTGTGTGTGTGTGTCTTTTTAAAGCTACGGTGTTTTTCTAACTTTTTTTTTTTGGACTTTATGTGTGTCTTTTTAAAGTTACGGGTTTTTTTTTTTGCAAGAGTAAATTAATACTTTTATTCAAAAGCAAGACGTATTTTAATCTTATCTTGTTTTTGAATTTGTGTGTGTGTCTTTAAAGTTACGGGGCTTTTTCTAATATTTTTTTGGGGACTTTGTGTCTTTTTAAAGTTATGGTACTTTTTTATTTGCAAGAGTAAATCAATCATTTGATTCAAAAGCAAGACGTAATAAGTCAATGTTTATTAATCTTAGATTGTTTTTGAGTTTGTGTGTGTGTCTTTAAAGTTACGGGGCTTTTTCTCATTTTTTTTTTGGACTTTACGTGTGTCTTTTTTTAAAGTTATGGTATTTTTGGTCAAGAGTAAAAATCAATTATTTTTATTAAAAAAGCAATACGTAATTCTAAATCTATCAAAAGTAACATCATTTATATACTACAATTTAGAATTGATATCCGACTACTATTAGTAAGGACCGTCATTGAAAGATTCAATTGAAAAATGATACCTGACTAATTTCCGTTTTCTTTTTTTTTGGGGGGGACAGTAATGAATCAGAAAGTGGGTTGTTTTTGTTAACTCTGTCTATATAAAAAGGGTACTGTTATTGAAATACTAAATTTAAAAATGATAGCCGACTAATTTGCGTTTCTTTTGACAGTAATTAATCAGAAAGTGGTTTCTTTTTTTTTTTTTGGTAAATCTTATGTAAATGTATAAAAAAAAAAATACCGTAATTCAAATACTCCATTGAAAAAAACCAAACCCCGTTGAATTTGCTTTTTTTTTCTTTTTTTTTAAGACAGTAATTAAGCAGGAACTGGGTTGTTTTTGTTAGTGTGTAGATATAAAAACTAAACTTATTTTGAAATAATAAATGTAACAAAAAAAATAAATAATAAGAATAATACCCGACTAATTTTCTTTTTTTTGGACAAGTAATTTCTAATAATTAGACACTGGGTTGTTTTTGTTTGTGCGTATATATTGTACCCTTACTTCTCGATGTATAATATAATTTGAAATACGACTAGCTTAATTAAATTATAATGTTCAGTTAAAATTTGCATGTTTATCTTTAATATACTTTTATATTATCATATTCTACTTAAATTTATTATTAATTATCAAAATCAATATAATTCTATAGTATGTACTAATTAAATAAGTATTTATTAAAATCATGAGACTGTGAAGTAAAGTTACAAAGTAATAAGTAGATTTACATTGAGTCAATATCTTCCAAACATATTGTCTCAATGGCATAAGAATACTATCACCTCCTTATTAACTTACTACTACCTCTATAGCATTCTTATGGCTTTTAAATAAAATAAACTATCTTTAATAATAATAAAATAAATAAATCTTAACTTTTAATTTTTAAAAATATAATTAAATAATCTCAGGTTCTTCTAATTATCTTAAAGTAATGATAACTCATGTAAATAAGTATGATATGGGATTTTATATCAAACCTAAATACACCTAACTTATTTTAATAATAATAATAATAATAATAATACTCTTAGGGTATAACTTAACCTTATCTATTCCTATTATATCATCAATCATTAAATAATAATAACATGTCTATCTTTTATTTTCATATAGTATCTTAATTTTAGAATAGATCAAAATCTTTCAACTTAATAATCTGTGGCAATAAATAATATTGTACTCTTATATTATCATTATAATTACTCTATGACCATTGTAATATAATGTAATAATGTCAATCAATTCTCATAAATGATAATCAGGAAAATATTGTATTTATTTCTAAAATAATATTAATAAATTCACATTGTCAAATATTATTTTCTTCAAATTATCTGCTGTCAAATGCTGTGTCAAAATAATGAACTCGACACACTTTTAAAACAAATTAAACAAATTTATTTATATTAACTTTGATTAAGAATTTATTTACAGTTCAAATTAGGAAAACAAAAGAAAATAAAAATAAGAAAATGATAATACAAGATGTTTACACTGTTATTAGCTCATACTCCCAATAAGTAATTATACATTCTTTAAAATGCTGTACTAATAACATGAAGTATTTTCCAAAACTTAGACTTTAAACAAGCATCAGTAAACCTCATTATTACATAGAAAAATTTATGTAAACAATATTTATTAGCATATAACAATTAAACTTTGTATTAAATTGTAATCACTTAAGTATTATTGTTATTCATTTCATCATGTACTAGTATATTTCACTTTAATATCAGCATTACTCTAATAGCATAATATAAAACTAATGTATCTTTATAATGTAATAACAATTAATTGATTATAATTTTATATTTCATTTAATGCAATTATGCTACATGTTTTATCAAATATGCATTACATATATGTACTTTAAAATAATAATAATTAAATTATTCATCAATTTCAAATTCATAAAGCATTATATTAGATAAATTCTATGATTCTTTTCTATGTAAATTATTACTCTACTTTATTTTATTCTACTCCTTCCTAATAAATTTTCTATCTACAAAGCATCCTTTAACTTATTTCAAAACTTCCGAAAACAACCTTTAACTTTAAATAAATACTAATTATCCAATATATCTATACTTCATCATCTATATTCGGTAAATCTTCAATCCAAATATAAACTTCTACATAAAACTTAATTTAATCTTTCCAATAAAACAAAAATAAAATATAGACTTTTAAACCTCTTCCTAACTTGCAATAAAATAATTACTTATGAATAACAAATATAATTCTAATACTGTAACATAAAACAAAATATCAAAATTTATTTACGAAAGAATCATATAATTATTTCTAAGCTTCTTATGTAATGTTGATCTATTTATATCATAAATTCAAATTATATATTTAAATAAAATGTCACTACCAATATATGTTATTTTTAAAATATTCATACATCCATTCAACAATAACATATCATTGTTGCTAAAGAAAACATATTAAATACATAAAAATTATTATTATTATACAATTTTTACCATCAATAATGATTTAATGTACAGTCCATCTTCCAATATTCTTCGGAATTACAGCTTCATAAAATAATTCACATTTACACTCACAATCATTCTTTAATATATTACGTGTTATATTAATTATAAAATAAACTTATATAATTAATTATTATATTATTTTTAGTTATTATTTTAAGAAATGTACCTATTTTATTTTAAATAGATTAATAATATTTAAATTTTATATTAAATAAATATAACAGAATTCATATTACGTAACTCCAGCGATGTCTTCTTTTAACCATAATAGTTCTTAAAATCCTAGGTACACATTTACTAGAACACCATTTCCTGTTTCCGGTCCATCACGTGTTTTTTTTAAAAGTTTATGAAAAACGAAAATGTTCTTTTTTTAAAAATAAGTTCCCACAAGAAAATAAAATAAAATTAAAATAGTTTATAGGATCCTGGTTTAGTTCTTTTAAAAATATTATTCAAAAGTTATTATTTTAATTTAGTCTATAGTTTATAAAAATTTATATTTAATTATTTTTAAATACTTGGACGTCCTGTATTACTTGCGATTCCTTAACAAAATATCCAGGTAAGAATAAGTTTCTTCACTAAACGACAGCGTTTAAATTATTTCAATATAATAATTTTATTATATTAAGATTTTTAGCTAATTATATTTCAATTGATTTGCCTTTAAAATCATCAACATTCAGTCTTTAACATAAAGACTTAACAAGGCAAGTATTTATAAAACTACTTTTATTTCTAATATCTTTACTCAAGATATACATTTAAATTTATAGCTTGCAAAAATACTTTCTTTATACAAAAGTATTTATTCTTTAAAATATCTATTTTCTAATAGGCAACAGTAATTAGCTTTTAAAATTATATACTGTCCAAAATACTACTTTTCTCCATCTTGTAATTTTCCGAACTAATCCAGCGTTTGTCATTTTCTAAGGTAAAGTTTCCATATATTTTCACTATATATGATGTTCCCATGACTATTTGCTTGTAAATTGAGCTCAATAGAGACTACCGATAGGAAAAATTAAGTTAACATGCATGTCTATCATTTAAAACTTTTATAACTTATTTACAAGACACCTTATAATTTTAAAAATATTTAAAAGCGCTATAAAAATTTACGTAGCTATTTTTTAATAACACAATTAACTTGAAAATTCAATCACAAAGCCTCTCCAACATTGAATTGAGCTTTTATACCGAAGAAACTTCCATTTGATTGGTAGATTAAACAACAACTGCTTATTTACATATTTTACCAACAACACAAAATTAAAAATAAATAATGGCTTATTTAATATTAAATATTTATTACATTATTAAATTCTAAAATAATCTTTATCATTTATTTAAATCATTAAACATTTTAAAATATACTCTTACTTGATTTTAATTTTAACTTTTATAAAATTATTCAAAATAAACTAAGTATTTTTATACGTTATATTTTTAAAGCAATACTTTAAAAATCAGATTTAATATTCTACATTGATTTATCTTTATTTTTATCTCGTGATAACTCACGTATTATTTATAAATTTTATAACATGATTTTTAAAATAGTTTTGCAACTTTACTAAATAACTTCCAAGCATGTGTGTGTATATTTAACTAACATCTGTTCTTTACAACACAAGAAACGCTTGTCATAGTCTAAAAATAAACTAACAATTGCATTTTTAAAATAAATATTTTTTTAAATAAATAAGATATTATAACAGATTTTAAAATAATTATTCAATATTATTAAAATCAAATATTAGTCTTCTATTTAAGTATTACAATAATTAAAATATTTATATTCTTTTATAATATTATTTTATCAACAATAAATATATGCATTTAATTTTACTTGTCTTTTAAACACCTTTAGCTTTAAACACCTATTTATTAAATATATTAATGCAGTATTGATTATGGCCATTTTTCCCAACTATATATTATAATCATCATCATTTAAAATGTCTCTCTCTATATCAGCACAATTTCACATATCAAATATTCATAGATTGCTTTAATTAAACCCTTTGAAATATTACCATAAGCAAAATTAACATCACATATTCAAATATATCTTAAATTCAAAATTTTTAATAGATTAGCACAAAAATTAGATGGTGACCCATACAAAAGGGCACAATATATATATAGCAAAAGTAACTTGTCACGGACGAATTCTCGCGAAAACGGTACTTTCGCGTGATCCTTAAATTTTTTTTCCGTTTCGCACTCTTAAAAGCAATTTTTTAGGGTTACCCATTCGTAATGGAATCTTCAGGACATTATTACTAAACTTACAACAGTAAAGTAAGTTACAACACATTAAAAAAAAAAGACGTCTTATCAAATTTTAAAAAACTACGACTGCTTAAAATACACACACTCTCACACGAAACTACAGAGAAAATATATATTCTACTATTATGAGAAAATGATGAACAAAATTAACTACTATGGCAGCCAATCAAGGCATTTCTTTCTCTTTGCTTTTAGCATAGAAAAAAAGCCATAACCGGCAGCCGTCGGGAACTCTTTCTGTGTTTTATCGTAGAAAAAAGTCTCATTTTGTGTTGGCTTCTGTCGCCGTCACCTCCTCCATCCAACATAAAGTGAGGATTTTTCTGCATTTATAATGTAGAAAAATTCCTCTTTTGTTGGTATATTTCTAGGAATTTACCTAGAAATAGTGACATCTTGAGGCGAACACCAAGGATGAGAAAACAACCTTTTTTTTATATATTATTAATAATAATTGACTATAATGAATATTTTTTTGCTTGTTTTGTTCTAAACATTTTTATTCTCCCAAAATGGGAAGATGATTTTAGCTAATCTTAAATTTTTTATCTCTTATTGTGAAATGTTGTTTTCAGATTTAATCATTGTAATAAGGTAAAAATTGAGTTAAAGTGAATATTAATTTAGTAATAAGAATCAACAGAAAATAATATTAGTTTTATGAAATTACATGTCTTATATGTATTAAGTTTGAAATTGTCATGTTATCATACTTTTCTGAATTTATTTAATTTATTATTTACTAGTTAATCTCAATAAATTTTATTTTAAAAATAATAGTTTCTAAAATTATTTTTTTGTATGTTGATGTCTTTATTCTTCCAGCTATCTATTCTGTGAATTGGTAGTGTGTTACTCATTTTATATTTGTTGATGACTGTTCATTGATAATGTTAACTGTGATATTTGGGGGTAATGAGTTACCATCTTCTCTATTCACTCCATTTTTCCCTATTAGTCAAAGCTTAATAAACCAATAGAACCTACAATCTGTTGTCAAGGCAATCTCTATGGTAACTTTGACTGATTTACATTTGGAAACAAGCTAGCTATTGGCAATTTATGATTTAATATATATATTGAATGATTCCTTTTTAAGAATAGTTTATCTTATTTTTTTATTTTGTGAGTGACTTATTAGTTTTTATAAACATTTTTTAAATATTGCGATTATATTAGTATTTTTTTGTTTGTCTGTTTGTTTATAACTTAGTTATTGCTGCTATCTAATTTTTTTATTTTAAATAATAAAAAAAGAAAGAAAAAGATATATAACTCTTAATTTAGAAAGTAACCTTTGTGTATCTATAGCACTAACTATAATTGATACTGTAATTATATAAAATAGTTTAAACTGAATTTATCATCAGAAACTACGGACTCTGGGCCTATAGCTATGTGATAGTTTCTTGCGAATTTTCTTCAAATTTATATATTACCTGGAAGAAGTCTGTGTAAATGCATACTAACTATTCTAAGAAATCTTCCAATTTTGTTTGTGATTGTATAATAACAAATATTAGGATTCTTTGGTTTTCCATTATCAGTTAGTTCATTTATACTGGCAAACATTTGTAACTTTCTTTTTTTAATTTTCTTCAGTAAAATTTCTCTTTGATTCATTTTTTATGTTTATATTATTATTCAATGATGACTTTTTTTATTCAGCTCAGTAACATTTCTAATGAAACTTTTATATATCTCTTTATGTGTTTTTATAAATAAATTTATCCTTTTAAGTTTTTAGGTTGCATAAGTTTTTTATCGTTAATGGGAAACTTAAGAAAAACTATAGACCATTAACATTTATTTATCAATTAAATCTTTTGTTTTTGTAATAAATGCAACTTATCCAAAAGAAATCCAATTTTAATTTTTAGTTGTAATTTAAATATTATATCAAAGGTAAAAAATTTCTATTTTTTGTATATATAAAATATGATTACTGATATTTATTTATTAGTTTGTAACAACATAAGAAATTGACATAAGAAAAAAATATATGTTTTTATATTTTAATAATAATTGCTAAAGAAATGTTAAAATAATGTTTGGCATTATTTATTTTTATGACTATTACCAGTAAATGAGTACACTTTAAAAACAAATATCTATTAAGATTTTATTATGTGTGGCTTGATTCAGGTGTAAATTATTTTTTTCACTGTAATGTTTTCTGTTTCTATTTTATATTTATTGGTATTTTTTTTTGTTGTTGTTGTTCTTTGCTTTTAGTTGTGGAAATTAATTTTGTTTTAATTTACATTTGCAGTTAAAATTGTTAATATTAAAGTGTATATATATTTTTTAATTTCAAGGTAAGCGTATGGGTCTATCATCATGTATGACTTCTTCAAATCTGCAGTCAGTCTTAGACTGTTTTACTGATGGTTACGAGACAAACAAATCTATCGCATTGTCTTTGCTTAAACGTTGGCCAGTGGATTCTGTTTTATTCAAGGTAAATTATATAGATTTAAGTGAGTATTTTATTTTAATTTTTAATGAAATGTTTGTTCAGCACTTGTCTATATTTACATTGTTGATGAAGCTTGTATTTTATTTTAATCATGTATTTTCTTTGAGGTCTACATCATTTAACTGACCATCCAGTTAAGAATAGCCAGATTCCCATTTATTGACCATTATCAGTTAATTAGATGAATTAGTTATAATTTAGCTGCCTGAAAAAAACTTTTAATTCTTGAAGATATATTGAATCCCCCTTTCACCATCAAACCTAAACACTCTCATCTTTATTCAACCTATTTAAAATAAACTAAAATCTCAGCCTAAACATATAATATTACCAAAACCTATATATAATAGTAAATATACATAAATTATTAATACTCTAAAATACTATATATTTATAAATTATAATTTTTTTAATAGTAATTTCTATTATATATAATCTGTATATAGAAAAAAAATTTAAAATAAAACTATCTAAAAATAAACTATAAATTTTCTTAAAATTGTAAAAATTTCTTTTTAAATATATTTCAAAAATTTCTCAAAATATTTAAACTATACAAATATTTAAATATTAAAAATATAAAACTTAAAAAATAAATTTAAATAAAACAAAAAAAAATAAATCAAATAAAAATTTAAAAACAAACCACCCTAATTCAAAAAAAAACTATCAAAATTTACTAATAAAACTCCTAAAAATTATATTAAAACTAAACAATTTTCAACAAAACTAATAAATACAAATTCTAACATAATACTAAAATATAAATAAAAATATAATAAATATAAGTCGACGAATCATAAAAAACATATAATTTTTAACAAATAACAATATAGAGAATCACCACTTCACAATTTAATTAACATCCCTCCATCTTACTCCCAAACTCCAAATCTAAACCACCATCATCCATAGAAGCTAAATAATGAAAAGATGCCGCCCAGCAATAAACCAAACCAACAGCCAAAACTTCAATAAACATATTACTTTTATTTTTCAAACCACTTTAATTCTAATTCTTTATAAATATATCTATATATACATTTCTAAATAAATAATAAATAACCAAAATTAAAATTTAATAATATTTTAAATATTCAATTCTATCAAATTTCATTTAATAAAAACTATAATTTATATTTTTATTTAAAAATATTTTTAATATACACTCTTATATTTTTTTATTTTAAACTTATATATTTTAATCCAATATAAACATACACTTATTTTTATTTTAAAAATTTGAAAATTTTTTTTTAAGATAGGATGCCCGGAAGGGGGGGGGACACCTCTTCTCTTTTTGAATTTTATCGAATGTACAAACTTGATTGTTACAATTTGTATGTGTATATATTTATGTATTTAGTGTGTGACTATATGTTTGTTAGAATTATCTGAACTTTTTAATAAATTTTAAAATAATCCTCCATGTGACATTTTTTATATACTAATAAAAATTATTGAATGTAAAAGTGATCTTTATTTTTAGATCACCAAGTTTATTTAATCTCTTTATAGTTTTTTGTAGTTAGTATGTAAATAACTACAAGATGTTCAAAATATATTATCATAGAGTTAATATATATTTTTATTGCTTGTGATAGATATGAGAAAATGAGAATGGATCCAAATAATTTTAACCCTAGAAAATGGAAGCCAAAGAGAAATTATGGCAAAATTTTAATAGATTCTATTGAAAATATGAACCAGTACCATTATCTCGGTAAACTGAGAAAGTTATCTGATAATGATATGACGATTACTATTCTCATTTTAAAACTTCTCTTTGACTCATTATTGAATCATTTCATGCATTTAGTTTTGACATCATTACTTATATGTTGGTTGGAGAAATTTGCATACTAAGAATAATGGTGGACATATTAAGCCCTTTTAAAAAAAATAATAATAGTTTTAAGATAATTTTTATGGCTGAAAACTATTTTACATTATTAGTGCTGATTTTCTGAAAGTTTTTTTTTTATTGAAAAAACAAAAAGAATATCTCATAATTAAAAATTATTTCTTTTACTTAATGTAATAATCAATCTAAATACGATTAAAACAAACAATTAATTATATTTACAATTATTTAATTATCAACCTGCTTTCACCTCTTATTGGGACATTTTCAAGATATGAAGTTTTATACACCACATGACCTACTAATTACATTCACTCCAACTATTGGACATTATTTACCTTAAATAATATAACTGACAGTATATATATATAAACATATAAATAAAAATACATTAAAAAAATTTTTTAATCATATAGATACTGAGATAGTATTTTCTGCTATCTCATATATATTGTAACCTTCCCACATCTTTGTTTTTCTTCTGGCCATCTTTATTTGCCTATTCATTTACTCTATACCACGCTAGCTCAATATTAAACATACAAAATTGCAAGAGGATATACAATTCTTTATGGGGCTTGAAACATTCCACACATAACTTTATAGGATAGACTCTAGGGATGATTACAAGAGAGTAGTTTTAACATTGAGAAGTATGAAGAAAAATACACTTCCACAATGGCATTGCTATTGTGAAGACTCTCCCACTACCATCTTATTATGATCATCCCCACAACAAACAATGACTTTCATAATATTTCCTTTAACTAATAACTTAAATTACTATTATACATTTTTAAAATTTTAAATTAATGTACATTAATGAAATTACATTAATTTTGCACAATCAATGCTATCATATCATAATCTCAGGAATTATAAACATTCTGCATTAAAATCCAATCTATCCATGAGATTGATACTTAAATGATTGTATCGCAAGAGAGATTTTACTGGACCGTTTAAGGAAAACATATCAATGCTAACAATAATTACTATAGAACACTTGTTTTAGTATAAACCAATCTTCATTACAGTATTATTATCTATCAAGTCTAACTTTCTTAAATATTCTGTTCAATTACCTACTGTCACTAAATCCTCCAGAGTTACAGACTTTCAGATTTATTAGTTAATAATTGACCCTATTTAAGTGTTATACTAATTTAAATTTATGATCTTATAGATATTTTAATTTAAGTTATAAAATTAGAATGTGACTCTCCATTGCACTATTGATCCTATCATATGCTCTCCATTTTACAGTATTGAACAGAAGTTCTCAAATAAGGCCTGCAATTAAAATATAATGGGTATCTTTCTATATGGACAATGTGTTTTCTTGATATGACCTTGTGATAGGAATGACTCTTAGACACAATGAGACTAATATTACACAGCTAAATGATAAACAATAACAACATATATGTACTGGGCTAAATATTTCATTAACAATAACAAAAAAAACTAACAAAGATCAAACTATTTATACGTAGATAACTTATTTACATTTCATACAGATAATCTTAGTGTTTCAGATATTCAATTACCTTTTTCCTAGTTTATATCTTTCTTTTAAAATTATTAGTTATTACTTTATTATTGTCTACGGTTGTATACTAGTCTGCTATTTACATCATTCATGAATTATTCAATCCCTTCATATTTATTTACATTTAAATTGAATTTGAAAATTTTACATTCTAATCATATTACAAAGTTTTTACTGTTGTGATTAAAAATATATATATATAAAGAAGTACAATATTTATAATATGCCAAAAAAAAATACGGTTAGGATTCTTTGTTATGTTATGGCAATCATTTCATCTCTTCATTCTATCTCTTACAATCATTTTCCCTTATAATATTAAATCTCGGTATTTTATTCAGAGAGTTATTTATTCTAGTAAATATTGTACTATCTATGATCTTTATTTCGTACATGATTTAATTACTCGTGGACAATTCTGTCCAGACTCGATTAGAAAATCCATACAATCCTTCAAAATTTCCTTTTTACCTTTAATGCACACTAGATTAATATTTATCCTAACTTTAGAAAAATGAGTCATTGGTTTATTGCTATTATCTTAATA
The DNA here is from genome assembly GCA_028023455.1 of Epiperipatus broadwayi. Taxonomy (NCBI): domain Eukaryota; kingdom Metazoa; phylum Onychophora; class Udeonychophora; order Euonychophora; family Peripatidae; genus Epiperipatus; species Epiperipatus broadwayi. Next base: position 30,996,041 of record JAQFVV010006198.1, read on the forward strand.
GAGGGATAGGGGTTTCATTTATTATGATGTGTTGTTTTGTTAGGTAACCATTTGATTAATGGACTTGCCCCAATTCTACCCTGGCTTTTCTAATAAGCACTTACGGTACTTACACAATCATTTCTTTATTGAAAATCCTCCTATTTCTCCCTATAAATTATCTGAGCATTACAAAGATTTAACTCCGCTAATTCTTTATCAATTCTTCAGGACGCTATTCTATATAGTCTGTCCCGGAAATTTGACTCGTATTCTACTTCAATGTAGGCAGTATTTAATATTCTATCTATTTCTAGACCTCTCTTATAGTCCACTCTTTTCATGCAATATTCCCCTACATATATCTACCATCATGTCCCAAAACAATCTATTTTATTATTATCATTCAGATGTTCTTGATAATATTTATTTTATTAATAAATTATATTCTAATATGATCTTACATCACATTCACTTATTCTTACGATTATTAATATTATATTCTATATGTTTGTTTGTTTTTCTTGTTTTTTTCTTTTTTTTATAATCCAAACAGAATATATATGACTTAAATATTATTTCCCGCACACATGCTCTTTCACATTATAATTCATGAGTATACATTAAATCACAGGTTTAAACATAAAAACTGTTTTTATTTATTTATTTTCCTTTCACTCATATGCAAATGGTATTTCTTATAAAAAAAATACAAAATCTTTATCACTAATAAATGTAAAATTAAAATCCCTTTTACCTTTTTTTTGTCATTTCAAAACTTTTTTTTTTTTTAGCATTACTGTGGTTACCCTGTATGTAGATTTTGGTTCCTAGCATGTTGAGTGTCTTTCTTCCCTTCATCTTGCTCTATACATGAAAATATAAATAAAAAAATTAAGCATACCTGTCCAATTAACTGAACAAAACTTCACTTGGTTAGTTTCTTGTTCTATGCACATAATCTGGCTCTCCATGAAAATACTACAAGCAAATGTTTCCTACTTCTCCTTAGTAAATTTTCACATTCAATGCATACTTTAAGAAGTTTCATTAAGATTTAGGCAAATTTTTTTTTTCTTCAGCATTTCTCCTTCTCTGGTTATTTACTACACTTGGAAGGTTTGTAAACATATTTTAATAAGTTTGTCTAATTCTTGGGCTTCAAATCTATTCATTTTCTGACCATTAATTTTTATTTAATTATACATACTTTTCTTATTCTTTCAGCTTTATAAAAGTTTAATTTTCCTTTGACTATGAGAAATCTTAATTCAATTTTTTTTTTTTCAAGTATAAGCTCAGTCTTAGCTGTACCTTGGAAATTATTGCTTAAATATCAGTTAAACGAATATGTGCTTCCTCAACTTATCATTATAACTCCTGAATTATTTTTAGCATTTGATTAAATAGCTTCATAGGCTTAAAAAAAAAATTTCTCTTGTAAAATTTTAAATGGCTTTTTCTTTTTTTTTTTAACTTTATAATGAATAAAGCACCTACCTTTCCACAGATAAAACTAATGTTTCCTCATTTTAATGCAGTTAGTCTTTTCTTTTAAACTATAGCGTTGTTTTTTCTTTTCTCTTGATTATTCTGGCAAGAATAGCAACTTTTGTTTTCTTTCTTAAACTGATCCTAGCTAGCATTTTGATTATAAGTAGATTATCAAGGCTGGAAATTAGACCGCAACAAAGAAATTGGTTTATTCACTCCATAATTTTAAGAATCTTTTAAAAATATTTCATCTCTTTAGATAGCTTTGTAAATATAATTTTTTTTTTTTTTGGTTTAATTAATTAAGACATTAATATTTTAACTTTTATAACACTAAAAAAAAAACTTAACACAATTATCTGATTTTTATATTTCTTTTTTTTTTTTTATAAATTTTATTAAACGCCCATTATTATATTAAGTAATAATTTACTAAGGCTGTAACCTTAGAAATAAGCGTCTGAAAAATACGAAGGTAGGGACCTCTATAGGTCTTAAAAACACAAGCTTACGCTATGAAGAAAAGAGAGAATCCTTCTTTACTTCAACCTACTTTTATATATAAATAGGTGAAGCTGAAGTGTTTTGATCTAAGAGTGTGAAGCTATTCAATACTTCACTAATTAAGTCCGCAATTCTTATAATACATTAATACTCGCGAAATCTTAAGATTTACTACGAGTCAATGAAAAGATCTTATAGTAAGAAATCTGTTACGATAATTTAAAGTTGTAATTATAAATTTTATTAAGGTTACAGCCTTAGTAAATTATTACTTAATATAATAATGGGCGTTTAATAAAATTTATAATTACAACTTTAAATTATCGTAACAGATTTCTTACTATAAGATCTTTTCATTGACTCGTAGTAAATCTTAAGATTTCGCGAGTATTAATGTATTATAAGAATTGCGGACTTAATTAGTGAAGTATTGAATAGCTTCACACTCTTAGATCAAAGCACTTCAGCTTCACCTATTTATATATAAAAGTAGGTTGAAGTAAAGAAGGATTCTCTCTTTTCTTCATAGCGTAAGCTTGTGTTTTTAAGACCTATAGAGGTCCCTACCTTCGTATTTTTCAGACGCTTATTTTTTTTTTTTTTGTAATTATCTGATAGTTTTTCTTTGAAAAGAAAACCGGGAAATGTAACATAAGAGAGTCATTTATTGAAATCTGATTGGTTGACTTTCCCATCATTTTGTCCAAGTTTTTTTTTTTTTAAACAAAATATTTCTGGTATTTCTGTTTGAAATAATATTGAAATATAAAAATATTTAATAAATGAAATCGATTTTTAAATCAAAACTTACAAATCCAGTTTTATTTCAGATTGTATTTTGAATCTGTGATATGATTAATCAATTTAAACTATAAACTTTATAATAAATATATCGACTTTATTATTAAGCTAAATTTTGAAATTAAAACAATTGTCTTGTGGTAAATAATTCTTTCTTTTTTTCGTTAAATACAATTCTCCTTTTCACTTTTGAAGAAACACCGCCAAAATCTGACTTGTACACAATGATGTTTATTTAGATTTACCATTCTTTTAAATTATACAACTAGAATATAAAATTTATATTAAATATTAAAATTTATATTAATATAATTGATTATAAATAATAACAATTCTTAATCTCTACAGAATTATCTTCTTAAAATTATATATTAAATCATTTATTGCTATATTATCCAAGTTTTAGGTTTAATATTATCTTGATTATAAATTTAAAATTTTGGAATGATAATTTACGTTTATATGCCATTCTGACCGTGAATAATCAGTCAGAAGGTTACAATATATGTGTGTATATATATTTAATTTCATAAAAATGTCTATAGTTTATAGTAAGAATTTTACAAAAATATATTCTTTATTAAATCAATTAAAGTTTTTTTTTAATCTCATGAAGAAATCATAATTTCTTCGTTTGATTTTCATTTAATTTATTTAAATTAATTATAATTTAAAATAAACTAGTATCTTGAGATATAATTTTTTTTTTTCTTAAAAGTTTTTTTTTTTTTTGTATATTTTTAAAAAACATGGGTTGGGGGGGAGGGGGGATTTGAGAGGTTCACAATTATCTCTATTGTTGAAACTCAAGCTACAAAACAGATTTGTAATAAAAAATATTGTTAGAGTCTATCAGTTGTATATTGCGCTAATTAATCAAGAACTTTTTCATAAATTAAAAATTCCAAAGGAATAAAAGGATGGAAATTGTGACAATGTAGTTAAAAATAAATCAAAAAGATATAAATCCTGTTTTCAGAAAAATGTATAAATCACGGAGTTTTCTTTATTACATTATTAAGAACTTTGTCATTAAAAGAGTTAATATATGTCATTATGAAAATGTTCTCCAGTTAGAGAGCATCAAGGACTTTCCTCCCAGGGGAAACCATCTCTCAGCCATATCTGGAGCTGCTCAAGTGATTTCCAGCTGTGGAAAGTATGAAGCCAGCCAGCTAGCCGAGGACCTGTTCAGGAGCCAGAGGACTAAAAAGGATTCACACCAGAAGCTATGAATTATCCTCATGGTGAAAAATTAATAACTGATCAAACAAGAATAATTATAAACTATTGCTTAAGTGAACTTTTATTCTATAATTTGCATGATATCAACTTAGACTCAGTCAACTATGTCTGATGTACATTAAAAGTTTCAACTATAGAGTATGGGATTTTTAAAGGATATTTATCATATTTTTTGACCGAATTAAAAAGGGAGGATAGGTTTCTGAACTATTTTGTTTTATTTATTTTCTTTTATTATATTTTTATTTATCTTTGTTGTATTCAAATGTTTCTATAGTTTAATTTCGCAAATGTTGATTGCGTGATTGTCAAAGAAAGGGGGTTGGGGAAGTAAAGTCAGTTAATAAAATTCAGTCATAAACAAACACCCAGAAACTTATGTCAGAAGAAGGAGTACATCAAAGTAAAATGAAAAATCATAAGCAAACATCTGGAAGCTTGCGCCATCATTTAATGATAAATATAAAATTATTTAATATGAGGGAAAGTAGAGGGTCAGAGTGTAGCACAATACAGCTCACTTATTAAATCATCTTGATGTTCACCCCTATTTGGACAGGGTCTTCATAATAAATATGGGCAGTTGTCGGTCTTAGGGTTATGATGGTGCATTTTCTTGGGAAAGGTTATAAAAATGTTAAATAATGGTACCGTTATAAAAATTGGTAATTGATGGAGTTAATTTTTGTGGGTATGTGTTGTGGTTTTGAATAATTTTCTGTACATATTAAATCCATTTAACCTTTTAATAGAAGTCGCCGGTCATAGACTGACACGGCTTCCAGTAACTCAAAAACCGTCAGTTTTGACACTACCATAGTGAATTTATGGTTATTTTAAAGCTTAAAAAAGTACCATAAGATGCTGCTCTCTCTTGAATTATTTTACAAATAAAAAATCAATAACATTCACATTTAAGTTTTAACAATGGAAGAAGGCGATCTTTCCTAGTCGCTGATTTGTTGTTGTTCATAGTAGTCAAAAGAGACCACTTGTCAATAATTTTCATCGCTCCAACTTTTTTGTTTTGATTTTGGAAATGAAAATGAAAGTTTTAGAGCATTTTTTAAGTATTTTTTGACATATTATAAGTTATTTAGATAAAATATGCTGACAATATAGTTATTTTACAAAAATAGTAAGATTTTAGTAAAAAAAATTTTTACTTTTATATGAACGTAAATTGAGAAAGTCCATGACATAAGCAACACTTTTTAATAGGTTACGAACGTTCTTTTTAGGTTCTCCGCTATGGAATATTTTTATAATTATAAATAGAAATTTATTTTTGAAAAAACTTTCATTCACTTTCATAATCTGACAAATTATTAATATACTTTTTACAAACGAAATTAAAATGAGTATAATATTAAAAGATGAATATATATTTTACTGCTGATTCTGCAATTGACCAATCAAAAGTTTAGAGTTTTACCTCACTCAGCCAAACAGAATTTTTGACAACACAAAGATTAACAATGTTTTCATTATTTACTGAAATCTTTGTCAACATATGATAAAAATATCTGAGAAATAAAAACAAATAAATTAGAATATACCACAAACATATATATAATATAAACTCACATGTTGCTGTGTGTGGCAACATGTATAGTGAGTTTTGCCTGTTTTAATATATATAATATAAAATACACAAGTTAAATAAGTTAATTGCAGACTTTTGCTATCCATTAGTGCAGTCAACATCCACATATCAAAGTATAGACAAGGATAAGATAAAATAAGATAATCAATAAGATTCATTTTTTCATAAATAAATTTAAAAAAAACATGAAAATCATCTAATATATTTGAAAATATAAAAATAATATAGTTTATTTAGAAACAAATATTTTAAGTAAATATGATCAATGCAAATATTTGGTGAGAAAATGTAATAATGATGATGATGTCAATTGGCTTAAATGAAAGCAAAGCAAAATAATATATTTAATAAATAAACAACAATTGAAAAATAAATATTTTTAATAAATGTGATAATTGCAAACACTGCGGAAGAAATTAAATTAGCATTTGCTGATATCACTAATTTAATTTTTGCACTCATTACGCTGATTGAAGTTATTTATTTTTCAATCACTATTTGTTTTCTAAATGTATTGTGTTTATACTTGTTTTTTAAATAAATTATATTATTTTTACGGTATTTTTTTGCCTTGCCTTTATTTAAGCTATTTGCTATCATTATTAAAAAATATTTCTCACCAAATATTTCCATTGATCACACTTGTTGAAATATTTGTTTTTTATATATTTCCTCTCATTGCTAATTTCATTTTTTTCCGATTGCTAAAGATATTACTTTCAGGCTTGTTTTCAATCATTTTAGTTCCTTTTTTTTTTTTTGTTTGGAATTTATTAATTATATTATTCTTGATTATTTTGATAATTGTATTGTAATTTCTCTTCAGTTTGTACATATCTATAACTAGCATCAGTTAAGATTGTAAAACATTTTCAAAACTTTTTTTTTTTAAAAATATTCACATCACAAAACATACTTGTTCCAAATACATTACTCAGAATTATTTTGCAGGCAGATTCAAAGCAATTTATTTTTCATAAACTTGCAAATACAATTTTTTTTTTTTTTTTAATTAAAGTTAAAACTGTAAGGAAGATATAGCTCTGACGAAGACTGCTGGACAGTCGAAACTGTAAGAAAATAAAGAAGGTTAAGAAAATTACTTGCATTAAAGTGTATATGGATGAAGTATTATAAGTAATATATATAGCTCTAATCTTATATATTGTAAATAAATGAACATTGATATCCAAATAGGTTGAAACTTATTATTAGAGGTATCTTAGTTCGCAAATTAAATCAAGGCAGCTTAACATTTTATTTATTATTTTAAATTAAATATTACTAATTTCAACAGTACGTAAATAATTTTTACTACTGCTTGAATATGTAACGTTTAAGATTATAATCATATCACAGAACACACTAGTTCTAAATACGTTAATCAGAATTATTTTATGGGCAGATTCACAACAAACCATTTTTAATAAACTTGCAATTATAGTTTTACTTTTCATTTATCAATCCCTGTTCATTCAATCTTTCAAAAGCAGAATTCCTCATTTATCTGTAATTTTTTAAATAGAGAAAACTTCTTAACGTTACAAAATAAATCTGCTTTATAAGACATTATTTCACAAAAATTTACTATAAAACTTATATTTATCATTATCACTAAAGCAAGCCATATGTAATGTGGCATTGCTTTTTTAAGCGTGTATTTACAAAAATGTAATTAAGAGAGTGTATTAATAGCTCAAAAAAGTTCTTAATTGATAAGTGCAGTAGGTGAAAGTATTTAAAATCTCTATCCGAAATACTCCTTATTCCCAGACCAATTGTTTTCGAGCTTATGGTTCACCTCAGTGAGGAGTTAGAACATTCAGACACTAGATCTACAATATCAACTCAAAACCCAATACTTATTTCATACGTAATATTTAATTAGAAAGTCTGAAGTTTTCAGACATGAAAATGTCTTTCACTCCAGCTATTTAACTTAAATAGCTATCTGGCACTGAACCAAATTTCAGATCTACCATATTGTAACAGAATATATATATGAGTTACATTTAAATTCTAATACTTAATGTTTTTGTAAATATCTAATACTGAATTAAAAGCACGAACATTCAAAATGCACAAATAATGAATTATTAATTTATTAATATGTTGGATTTAAATATTGAAATAAGATAAGTTTTAAAAAAATTATAGAATCGAAGCAAAGATTCTAATCTTTAAGTAAAATATAATAAAAAGCCTTTTGATTTTAAAAAATAACGAATAGAGTTTTAATCTTAAAAATAAAAATTACAAACAGATCCTTAGGGCTAAATGACCATTGAAAAGATGATTATGAAATAGATAAGCGTCGAGGAATAGAAACAAAAGACTTGCTTTTCCCGCCCAAAGATATAGACACAGACCTCAGTGGAAGAATCCACATACCCACAAACCCAAAATCTACTTGGCCACAAACTCAATGAACTAATGAAATACAGACATGAAATATGTTTGATGGATCCATGCATTCCAGAGATAAGACGCCTCAGGACTATAAAAAGAAAAATCCAAAAGAAATAATTAATTGGAGAATTAGAAAATTAAAGTTTTAAATTCATTTGTATTTGCTGAAAGTAAAAATAAAAATTTTAAAAGTTATTATTGCCGTCACCAAGAATGTAATCAGCTTCATCGTGTTTCCTTCGGTTCGGCCGGCTGAAGGCAGCCTTCATCTCCATGGATCCCAGGATCGAACCACTGGAACCGTCTTCATAAAGTGTCGTAAGTCTTCATAAATCATCATCGTCCGCAAGAAATGGCCCTTGCATAAATTCAGATTTTCATCGCGAAGGAATGATTCCGGACAAAGGAAAGTATAGATTTATAAATGATAAAATGAAATCTAAACTCTCTTAAATTTAAAATCTTCGAACTTTATTTGTTTCTAAAAATGAACTATAAACTTTCTTTCCTGAACAAACTTGAACTTTATCTTTTATAAACTTTGCAATTTTAAACTCTGATCTAAAGTTAAAATGTAATTTCTTAAAATATGTATTGTTTTTTTTTAATCATGCTTAATAAGATTTGTTTGTAATAGCGTAGGGGTTTGCGATTGCAAACATAAAATTGAAAGATATACGCATCATTATTTGTGCATTATTTGTGATAAAAAAATAAGTTAAATATAATGTCATTTTAAAATGATTTAAAACATTAAACTAAGGATTTTTTTTAAAGAATTAAATTATTAAATTAACTTAAATTTAAGTTGAGTGTAGATGGCTGCTAGACTCGTTTATATTAGTTTAAAGGGGTTTTGATTTCAGATTATTTGTTTCGTAGTTGTGTCGATGCTTGTGGAGAGATATATGGATGTTTACATCAGTGTAATGTGAAGTGTGTTCGCAGTAAGGGCAACGTGCCCAACTGAATGCATGACCTCAAAGAGGCAGTCATAGCGTTGCAATGGACACAGACATATTTCCTGTGCCATTGACCCATTCCAGCTATATGGATTGGGACGATAAGCTGGCAAGATAGGTTGCTCTCCCATCTATACGAAGCGTTATTCTCTATTATATTACATACATGATTTCTTCGCCAGACAGATGTACATTCCTGTACTGAACGAAGGTCATGTTTCTTCAAATAATATCACACTGTTCAGATGCACATTCCTGTCAGCGTGGTTTGATGCTAACATGTTCACATTGCATTGGTTGTGACTATATATCTGAAAGCAGGCGTTGGTTTGGCTACGAACTTTTAGTCTGAGATTGAATGAGTGTTTTGATAAATTTTTAAGTGAGAAATCTTTGTAGCCTATTTATGTTCAACATTCTAAGATTAAAAATTAAAGTTAAAAAATAATAATAATAATAATAATAATAATAATAATGAAACATAAATAATAATTTTTTTTTATATAGTAATTATTTTTCAAGTTCGTGTGTTATTACTTATATATATACGTAAATAAAATCGTTTGTGGGTTATTAGTACTGACAGTGATCTAGTGATTGTTTTTATTATTCTTTATTAAAAATATATTTAATAAATATATTAAACCTTTGCTACTCCTTGAGATAGTGACTAGGGCTGGCGGTCGTGATAAAATATCTATGTAAAAGTTGGATCATTAACAGCGCATATCTGCCTACTCTATAAATTTTCTAGGTTCGAATAGCCTAGTGGCGCCCTGTAGTGCAGATACGGTAAGACTCGATCGATCTTCCAAATCCCCGACCGTTATAATATATTAATAGCCTAAGTATAGCCAAAGCCATAAAGGTAAAATTATAATTATCAATAAACCAAGTCATATATAATGTGACCTTGCTTTTATAAGCTTGTATTTACAAAATGTAATACAGAGAATATACCAATAGCTCAAACAAGCTCTTAGTTGATAAGTGCGGTAAGAGAAAATATTTAAAATCTCTATCTGAAATACTTTTATCCCCAGACCAATTGGTTTCAAGCTTATGGTTCACCTCAGTGAGGAGCTAGAATATTCAGACACTAGATCTAAAATATCAACTCAAAACCCAGTACTTATTTTATACGTAATATTTAAGTAATATTATAATTTTATCTTTATGGCTTTGGCTATGCTGAGGCTATTAATATATGGTAGATCTGAATTTGGTTCAGTTCCATATAGCTATTTAAGTTAAATAGCTGGAGTAAAAGACATTTTCATGTCCGAAAACTTCAGAGTTTTGAGTTGATATTTTAGATCTAGTGTCTGAATATTCTAGCTCCTCATTGAAGTGAGCCATAAGCTTGAAACCAATTGGTTTGGGAATAAGAGTATTGCGGATAGAGATTTTAAATATTTTCTCTTACCGCACTTATCAATTAAGAGCTTGTTTGAGCTATTGATATGCTCTCTGTATTATAAAACTTATATTTATAATACATCTTATATCTAAATCTGTTGAAGATGTGTTTTATAAAATTTAAGTTAATATTTGTTAAATAATGTTTTAGAAGACAAATCGAATTTTTCTTTATTTGAAATTTTAAAAAAAATTGAAATATGTTGTATTTTATTTATTTATCTGTATACTTTATATTTTGTTTTATTCGATAGTATTGTAATGTTATACGATTTTCTATTTCATTTAACATAACTAGTTTAACAGACGGCAATATTTAACTTTTTATATTATATATATGTTTTGGTGTGTTTTGATTATTTATTAGTTGTTTTGTTTTTTTTAACATTTTTATAGCTTGTGTCTTAATAAAAATTATAAAAAATAATTATAGTATTAATATTTGGATGTAATATACAGGAAAAAATTTTCCATATTAAATTACTTCAATAATAAATAAGTTTAAAAACAAGAACGTTTGATGCAATTTGTATATAAAAATTTTAAAGCAGAGATGACTTTGGAAAGAAAACGAAGAAGATAAATTTTTTGCATTGTGAAAATGTTGTAAAATGGATGTAGTAATTGACAGAATCTACAAAGTTTACAAGAATTTTTAATTTGAACTGTTGACTTTTTAAATTTTTTAATGACTAACACTCACAGGGCTTCAAGTATGTTCCGCAGTAAAATATCATCTCAATTAGTAAATGATTACTTATCTTTTTCTTTTTTTTCCAACAGAGGCTTTGAAATCTAACCTCATATTTAAGCTATAATTTTACATGATCACTGTAAAGCAATAACAAAAGTGGAATGGAACATTTTCTACTATGCTAAATGCTGTTTTCCAATTTAAGAAAGTTATTAAACTCCTCTTTTATATGCATAAAAGATTTTGATCAGTTTTTTTATATGTATATATAATTTCTGTATCACTTATTTTATTATTCTTCTCTTTCACTTTCTTTGCATATCTTCATATAATCATATATATATTAGCTTATAACACTTCTTTCTTATACACTTTAATGCAACAAATTTACTTAACAACTTCTTTATTTTCCTTACAGTTTCGACTGTCCAGCAGTCTTCATCAGAGCTCTATCTTCTTCTCTGCTTGATGAAGACTGAGTCGAAACTGTAAGGAAAATAAAGAAGTTGTTAAGAAAATTAAAGTGTATAAGAAAGAAGTGTTGTAAGCAATATATACAATTATTTCATCTGTGTAATTTATGTATTTTATGCTACAAATGGCTTTATATTATTATTAGAAATTTTAAAAAACTTTTTTCTATTTACAAAATCTTTGTTCTTAATAGTTTAAAGTTTTTCAATATTTATAAAAGTAAGATTATATTTTGAGTGTAGAGATAAGCATAATATATCATTTTTGATTTTTTTTTTTATTAAGCCTTCTTCGTGTAATGCATGGTGTTGTATATTATGTAATCCAAGAATGTATATGTAAATGTATATATATCAAGATAATTTATTTTTTCCCTACAGGACATTAAATTAATTAAAGCTTTATGGAATGCCAGTCTAGATCTTGCCTCTAGCATAAAATCTCAGAATTGTGTAACAGCAGCTTATCTTCTTCGCCTTTTGATACTACGCCCTACTCTTTTCGATATCGCTAAACAAACGTTACAGTATTTGAATCAACAAGTTGCAGAAACTGTTCCAGTTGTTCAAGCAAATGATCAGGATCAAAACAGTTTAGAAGAAATTAATCCTCAGCAGTATCCAGATGAGCCCCTAGTGCAACAGGATGCTGAAAATCTGGATGATTTTCACACTTCCGAGGATAACCAGATAGAAAATACCTCTTATGCTGTTGCTCTAGTTCTTCACAAGATTCTTAAAATGCACATGGCCACTGCTGAGAAGAATATTTTTCTTGCTGCTGTCACAACTCCAATGTTCGGATTATTACATTGCATTCGATACATTCTAGAAGATTTAGATTTTACGTGAGTAGTTTTGTTTGGTTCTAACATTTATTTCCTGTTGTAGATTTTTGATTTAGTGTGTAAATGTTGTGCTTATCTCTTTTTATGTCAAAGATTTTGTTTTAAAATTGTTTTATAATATTAAATACATCAACTCATTTTATTAAATTTCATTTATTATTAGGCAACTTCCAAAAAAATTTTTTTTTGTTTTTTAGTATACTTCGTCATCCATTACGTTGGAAATGTTACTTTGAATCACTGATTATAAGTTGTTTTCAAATTGCCAAATGTACCTCAAGTGTAGTTAATAATTCAAGCCCAGAAGGACACTTTCCTGAAGACATTGAACAAAGTACGCAATTAATTTTATATTTGTATTTGTTTTATTTAAATGTTAACTTTACATATATATATAGCTTTTTCATTTTCATATATGCAAATTCTTTACGTAAACATTTACCATGGCACACCTCATAAACTATATATCTATCACCTGATTAGCTCAAACTCATGAGATTGTTTCAGCAGTGATTCAAAGATTAAAACTTGTTGATGACATAATATTTTTTACCTGTTGATTATAAATCTCAATATATATTAAACTTTTTATCTGCATATAATTTTTGAAAATATTTACTATGTGATCTATTAATTGTCTGTCATCCTCCCAATTTTCTTTTTAATGTTAACTCTCCTAGTTTTAGCAAATATTCACCTGATGGAACTCAATTAAATGTTGTTGTTTTTTATGAATTATTGCAGATATTAATTATTTTTGAACTAAATCACAATAAACTCTTAAGGGTTTTAATCAAAATTTAACCAAAAGTTCTGAAATGGTTTTTTTTTTAATGCTTATTATAAGGCAATTGTAAATTTGGTATAAAATAAATAGAATCATTTTGTACTTGTCGTTTATTTATAAAAATAACTGAATCCACAGGGCTTAAACAAAATAATGGTAACACTTGTGGCTCTTATTAATATGCTTTTAAACCAACATTTACATTAAACATTGTTTGTATTCTATATGGGATGTCTTTATACATAAACTATTTGAACAGTGTCTAGAAAAATCTTAATCCATTCCTCCTGGAGAAAAGTTTTGAAATTTTTTGCCTGAGAATTGTTGATGGAAAATGTCACCCTCTTAACCATTTTTTCAGAATGTTTTACAAGGGCATTGATATTTAAATCAGAATATTAGAAAAGCCATGATCCTTGTGTACCATCATCTCATATTTTTCATACCAGTATTTGACCACAGGGATAATGTATAAATTTAGATAGAATATTGTCATATTGGAAGATAACAGTGTTGTCTGAAAACATTGTTTGTATCATGGAATGGGCTTGTCCCCCAAATATTCTAGTTCCTACAGATGAGATGCAACCATGAAGAGTAGACAGTGATTTGACTCAGATTTATATTCTTGAATTAGACTGCCTAAATCACCCTGTTTCTTAATCAGGGGATAGTAGTATTGTTATAATGCTTTTTTGATTCTTAAGAAATGAAAGTGTGACTGATAATTTGCCTTGTCTGTTATGCTTCCAGTCATCTGTTACCCAGTTCCCTATGCATGCAACACCATTATTTCTACATCCTAATATTCACATCAGAAACCAGTTGCTTTGAAGTGGTATGTCAATCATAAATGTTCATCTTATGAATTTTAAGATCGATTGTTTTGATAGATACCTAGAACATCCAAGTGCATTTGATCTTTTCAATGATTTGTTTATGTCTTTTTATTTGGGGGAGGGGGGGGCTTAATCATGTATCAATCTCTTGTAAGCATTAAATTCCAACAACAGTTGATTTTAAGAGCGTTTGATTCCCCCCTATTAAATGAAAGTGTTTGTCAATCTTGCAATACTAAACAGTTCAGCAATTTTGTTTGCTGCTGACTGTTTTTCACAAGATTACGAAATTAAAGTCAGTTTCTTTTCAGTTATTCTTTGCTACCTCTTTAGAGTTCAGTATTTAAAAAAAAAAAACTTACATTAATAAATCTCGCTTTCTATGCTTCATGCTATTAAAATTTATTGCCAAGGTGATAGGTATTCCCATTATTTTGACCTACTGTGTTTTTTTTTTGCTATCAGCTTATTTTATATTAATGACACATTGTGCATTTGCAATGATAAAAGAATATTCAGAGTCATTTAATTTGAATACTGTGAAATTGAATAATTTATTTAAAGCAGAGAGAAGGATTTTTTTTTTTTTTTTAATTAAAAGAATGTTAATATTTTATACTGTCCCAGGCACCCACATATATTCACCTTTCTCCACTCTCACCCATCTTCCTTTATTTTTTACTTTAAATCATTTTATTTTTATGAAATTAATATTATATAGTAGTAAACTCACCATAAAGTAATGCCACCCAGTACAAGTCTTAGTAACCAATGGATGCAAGAAGGTTTGTGCATAAAATCCCTATTTAGTGTCTAGATTAGTTTCTAGCTTGTGGCTTTCATCATTGGGGAGCCTTGGATCTGAAAGCAGTGCGCCTAGATCTTAGGATCTAATGCAATCTTCCAGCATTCACCTTTTATTTATTTAGTTAACTATAAATCTATGAGCTCTAAATGAAAGCACAATAAGCATAGGAAATGGTGATCATGTGATGTTCAATATATATATAATTAAATAATTAAGCCATTTAGTAGGTAAATAAAATAATATAATTGCTTTATATATATAGCATCTTAGATCATCTTCATATTGCTATGTTCTCCAAGCTATTTCAGACCATTTTCTTCAAATCTCTATTTGTTCTTCTAGAAATTATTATAACAGCACTCTTTTTAAAACATTTATTTTTTTATTTTATTTTACAAATGTGTAGCAATCTCCATTTTTTTATACATAATTTGTATGTAAAATAATATAAGAGTATAAATATCCAATGAATTGCCTTAATTATTTGCTACAATGGTTTTTTTTTTATTAATTTTGATTATTTAAATCGTCATTTTCACTTAGTAAAAAAAAAAACCATAAAAACAAATATAGATATTAAATTTGATTATTATAAGATTTATGCATATTAATAGATTTTAGCTATAAATATGCAAATATGTATGTCATATTTCAACATTTAAGTTCATCTTTCTACTTATAAAAGTATTAAAATATTTAAATTACTTTACACTCTCAAGTTGACAACTGTTCAGGCTGCAAGTTATTGAGAATTGTTTGTCTGTCACTGACTGATAAAGAACGTGAGTTTCGTCAGCGGGTAAATCGCTTTTATATGCTGAACATTAATTAATAAACCGAGAATTTTATAAGTTGCATTCAAAGTGTTAAAAGACATTCTGTAAATTGTCTTTTGAACTGGCAAAAATAGCACAATTATCAGTATATTATAAATCCAAAAAGATTAAGTTCTTGTTTTTGCTTTTAATTGATTCAAATTAAAAATTCCTTTATCAGATCTTGATCTTTGTCTATTTAAACTGCCTATAAATAATTTCAAGACTTTTGTCATAATAATTTAAAACATTGTTGGAGCAAGGACTCTTCCTTGTTTAACACCGGTTTTCATTACAAATGCCTCAAATTTTCTACCTGTAGTCATAACATTTCCTCTCATTCCATCATGTAGAAGCTGTATAATGTGAATATATTTTGGTGGACAACCAACTAATTTTAAACAATGCCATAGATATGTCCTATTAACTGAATCAAATACCTTGACCAAATCAGTAAATGCAATAATTTAATCACTTTGCCTGCCAACAAAAATCATATCTCTAATACTTCTTGATTCTCTAAAACCACATTGAGTCTCTAATAACTATTCACCTATAATTGGAAGCAATCTATTCAAGAAAGTTATTAGAAGTATGTAGTGGATAATAATGATATTCCAGGATAATTACAGCAATTTTGTCTATTCCCTTTGCTTTTAAAAATTGGAACAATGAAAGCATTCTTAAGATCAGATGGCAAAACTTCAAGAGTCCAAATATTCCTAAAAAATTCCAATATTTTTGAAGCTAACATATCATCATATTTTAAATCTTCTCCGGGTATTTCATCAAGACTTGCAGTCTTTCTATTTTTAAGATTACAAAGAGTTGTTTGACTTCTTTAAGCTGGATATCTTTGTGTGAATCTAAATGAGTTGATAAAATGAATGTATCATTAAAAGTCATCTTCTCAATTCTTGTATCATTATTCAAAGGATAAAATACTCCATCCACCTATTCAAATTGTCTTTGTCATCTTATAAGAGAGTTCCATTGCTGGATTTAATAGGATTCGATTCTGTTTTTCAGGTTCATATGTTCCTTTCAATGCATCAAAAAAAGATCTAAAATGATCATGATCAGCAAATGTCTTTATCATCTTTGTAGTTTTAATCCATCAATCATTTTTAAGCCGTCTTGTTAGTCACTGAATTTTTGCCTTGCGTTCCACATTTAATTTATTATTTTGCCAAGAAGAGAATGCACATATTTCATTTTAATGAAATCACTAATAAAAGGTGTCTTGTCAGAAAACCAGTCATGCTTTTCTTTTTTATTGAACCCAATAATAGATTTGTTTGTATCCATCTTTAAGAGAATTCCGTGCTTCAGTAATATGACAATCCTGAAGATCCAAATTAGTGTATAATAACTATTGAAATTTATTGTGTATAGTAGATTTTTTTAAAAGAACAAGCATCATTTTTCTTGTGTATGTGATTAGAATAATATGTATTTCTTAAAGCAACTAGCATTCCAATCTTAGAGCATACTATTCTATGATCTGTTCAATAATCTGAATTTGTAAGTGCTCATATAATGTGAACCTCTCATGTTGTATTATGATTCCTAAGTATAATGTAATTATTAATTTCCATTGTTTTGAGTGTGAATGCATCCATGTTCCTTTGTAGCGATTTTTTTGCCGAAACAAAATGTTTTGTAATAATCAATCTATGTGTAGTGTATAAATTTAATAATGATATTTACAGGCTTAATACCATTATTTTCAATAACTTTTGGCTAATATCTACTATTTACACCTATGTGCATTAAAATCTCCAAAAAGAAAAATTTATATATTTGAATGGCATTGCTATAATAATGTCCAAAAAGAAATAAAAGCTTTTCTTCTCTGAATCTTGGGGCATAGATACTAATTAAATGAGCATTATTACCATTATCCAAGGCAAGTTTTAAAGTCATTAACATTTTATTGGTAGACTGAGAAATTCCAACAATAGAAAATACTAAATTAGATTCTATAGCAAATCCAACACCATGCATTCTTTTTTCGCTAACTGCCAGCCTTCCCAAAAAACTTGGATCCATCCATCTGTTCTGATAAACTTCTTTTTTCTGCACGATGAGTTTTTCTAAAAGCAACTATATCAATCTTAAATCTTGATAGTTCCTTAGCCACAAGTGCAGTCCTTCATTCTGGTCTTGACGATTTTGTATCAAGTAAAGTTTGCACATTCCATACATTTAGGGGGAAAAAATAGATTTATGATACCTACCTTTAGTACTATTATTACCTCTTGTTTCATGATTATTAGTGATATTATTATTACTATTATTTTTGCCTCTAAAATGAGTAATCCATCAATCCTCCTCACATCCTAGCCAGACTTCATGAGACCGGCCATTTTTAGACTACAAATTAAATTCTAGGCCTTTCCATTTCCATACTAGGCAGGGTGATCCTTAAATTGGGCTGCCTAATCATACAATTTTTGCCAGCTAAAACTCCTGTCTCACTTAAATCCATTTCCAAAACAACTCATTAATATTTATACAATTCACATATATATGTATTTTCATCTCTCTATAATTAAAGACTTGGTGTCAACAAGAGATTATTTATTTTAATAAGGAGACATATAATGGCGCATTTTGAACACAAAGTAAGAAGATCCAACATTATAGAAAGGCTTGTAATTGAGAAAAATGCTTTCCAATGAAGTGATCAGATTAGATTAGATATGTCATTGGTCATGATTTTCAAAAGATATAGCATATGGTTCAACATCATGCCACTGTATTCTTTGAAATGTTAATGATGATACAAGTATGTAATTTATCGGTTTGTATATATATATATATTGATTTTAACTACCTAATATATTTGTGATCCTTCATGTCATTTCATATATAATTACGAAACATTTACCAACGATCCAAGTGATAGACTTCATCTATGGCAATGAATAATAATTTGTTTGTGTTGCAGTATTTAAAGTAGATGTAATTTTATTTTAACAATTCAATGTCTATTTATATAGTTATAGAAATAAATTCAATATTTTCAATGACAGGTTGGCATTATGTCTAATAAGAATCATCTTTTGTTTATTTATTGTTTTGTTTTTTTTTTATGCAGAGGTCTCTAGCTTTAAAATAAGCCTTAAGATGATCTGTTTTGGTTCTGTTAAGGGATCTCCAAAATTACTTTACAATGTTAATAATAAAATAATCAAATGATTAATTGCTTAGGAAATCATGTGATATTGAGTACTAGAAGTAGTAGTTTGAGTAATCTATCAGGTGCGCTTTTTATATAAGGCTGCTTCATTTTCTTCTGGGTGGTCTGTAGGGAGATTATATAATGTTGTATTACTTTATATTGTCATAGGGGCACCTTGCATTATATTAGTTTATCTTGTAACAATAATATAAAATGTATTATTTTTGAAATTTTTTACGCTGAAGTATTGTTACATAAAATGGCTGAACATCTACTTCCTCTTAGTTCTCAGTGACATTTATACAATATCTCTTTATAATAAAATATTTTTGATCTCATTCATTTCACTAATATACATTCAAATGAATTAGATCAAGAATAAAAAGTCACAAACACAGAAAGATTCTTTTTATAAAATAAGATTGTGTATTGAAATGTATTTTTCATTAGAATAGATTTTAGTCTATTTTCATTGGTTAATTCATTTCTAATGCTAACAAATTTTAAAAAATTTTACAAGCTGTATTTTATTTTATTTTAAATTTTAGCTTTTGGTGTAAGACTTGTTTTCATTGTGTACTGATCTTAATTTAGAACTGCGATACAAATAAAACATTGTGATTAATTTTAATAATTGCTACTGTAAGTATGTAGATATCAATTATTATTATTTATATTTATAAAAATTTTGAATGATTAACCAAGAAAAGTTTTATTATTGTTGTAGCACTCATCATTTATCGCAGAAAGCACAAGAAAAGAGAAATAATAGTTTTTCAAATTATTATTATGCTTAGTTCTTAATTTAGTATCATCAACCATTATCAATCCATTGCAGATGAAGGTCTCTCTAAGTTCAATCCATCTTCTCCGATCTTTAGCTTCTCTTCTCCACACCACTCCTGCACACTTTCTTATTTCATCCATCCATCTCACATGTGGTCTTTTTCTGGGTCTTTTACAATCTCTTGGAATTCAGTTTAAGATTTCAATTGTCAATCTATTATCATCTCTTCTAGCAATATATCCAGCCCAACTTCTTTTCAGTCTTTTAATTTTTTCAATGTGGTCAGTAACACCTGTTTGTTCTCTTACTCATATATTGCGTTTTTGATCTCTTCTTGTTACTCCCAACATACATCTTTCCATACTTCTTTGAGTGGTTTGAAGTCTCTGTATTGCTCTTCTATTAAGTGTCCAAATCTCAGATCCATAAGTAAGAACTGGTAAAACATTTAGTATACTATATTGCTATAAATAGCATTTAATTTTCTAAATAAAGGGATAATACTTTTGTATTTTAATATATACATTGTTTATTATGTATTTTATTTTATAATGATTGTCAGACAAACGTGGATTCATAAGTGTTGCTCACAGGCAAATATCACACAGAATTATGGAATGAAATGTGTTGAAAGCAATAAAAGGAATCATTTAAGAAAGGAATGGGTTTTTGTTCAAATTGGCTTTAATAATGTTCATTGTAAAACCTATGCAGAACTATGTATAAAAGAGAAAGAGAGTCAATGGGCTAAAATTTTGCTGGAATACCAAGATCCAAAAAGTATCCTGAAAAAGATTTAATTAATTGTAAAATTTGTGGAAAGATTTTTTTTGCAAACAATTGAATCATTACAGAAAAAAATCTTGTTTGCTTTATAAAGAGCTATTTGTATATGATAATAATTGTATAACTTGAAGATGGATAGAGATAAAAAGAAGAATAAATATTGAAATATGGTTAGCAAATTTAGTATTAAATAGTTATATTTGATTAAGGTAAATATTCAGAGAAAAGTCAATCTAAAAAATATTTATGATTTAATTATATTAAATTGAGTTAAATTGATTATTTTTTTAGACATTTTTGCTCCAAATGAAATGTTTTTTGTTTTTTTCTGTAGAAGATTTGCCGGATTTCTGCCAGTTATCTTTGCATGAAGATGATGATGATTCTGATTCTTCATTAATGGACGAAATGGGGTCAGAATCTCACCGGGCTTTTAGTTCTCAAATAGTGCTGGGTTGTTGCTGGCGAAGCCTTAAAGAAGTATCATTACTTCTCGGTTTTCTAACCAGTTGTGCACCTATCAGTCAGTCATCGGAGAAACAGGGTCTGTTAAACTGTCAACAAGTAAGTTACTATATTGATTTAGAATAGTTGTTTTTTTATATATATTTTAAAAAGATGACATAATTGTATACTTGAAAAAATGTTATAAATAAAAAGATTAAATAACCCACTCATAGCAAAGAATTCTCCAGTGGTCTGTCTGTCATAGAGGGACAATGAAGATGAAATTTTGCTCGCCTGTTTTTTCCCGTTTGGTGGCTGATAAGAGTTTGTGCAGTTGCCATTTTTGTTATGCGATCTAGCTAAATATAACTAAATACTCATTTACCGATCAGTATTGAATACATAGTGCATTGAATGTGAGCCAGCTATCTGAATGAAGAATCTTAAGCTTGATTAAATATGATATTTTATTTGACCTGGATTCAAACCTTAAGTCTTGGGCATGGCAGGCAGATGTTGTAACTATTGCACCAGAGAGTTCTTAATTGGAACAAATTATATTATTATTGTTGAAGTCTTTGCCGACAAACCATTTTTGTAAGTGTTTATAAAATTAAGACAACAATATCTGAATTTATAAAAGAAAATGTTGGTAAATTTAATGATTATCGTAATAGAGAAATGTTATGCTGAAAATTGTTTTTATGGTTTCATTATTTGCTTATGAATATAAAACCAAACTGATTTATCCGGGGCCAACTATATTTTGGCAGCTGGATAATTATATAATTTGTTTAAATAAATAAGTACAAGAAATTTAACAATAAATTGAAGAGTTTATTACTCTGAATAACAATAATATCAGTAGAATAGGATTAGTAGATCAACTGCTTCTTTTCTAGTTGAACACAAGATTGGTCTTGATTATATAACAGTTAATATCTTACAAGATAAATAATATATAAATCTCTCTTTACAACTGTGGTTCTGTAAGCACCTTACTTCTTACACACATCTCTTGAGATAAACTAATCAGGTTATCACTAGAACTCTTCTCAGTTGCTAATACTGGTTTATTCTATACTTAAGAGTTTTTCTAATCTGCTTTCAGCTCTTGCTTTTTTCCTTCTCTCTTCACATTACTACTTCTCTAGACGTTACTGATTGAACTGGACAGAACACCATTTAAAGTTTTGCATGCATTTTTATTCACTTCACTAATTTGCATAAGGTTAGACTTTATTGGCATGCAAATTAGGTTGTTGCTTCTTGCAATAAACTTTTTTTTTTTTTCTGCATATCATTATTATTTCTGGAATGTTCCAACACTGCCTATACTGAACAGCCTGTACACACACACACACAACTCTACTAATAAAGATAAATATATACACAACCAGTCAGTATACAATACAATTAAAAGAATTTACTATTTTATCTAGTATTCCTTATAACTCATTTACAAAATGACTTTTACATAAATCTGGATTTTTAACTGCAGAATTTTTAGTCATATTAATGTTTGTGAGGACTGTAAATGCATTTATCCATTCTGTATGATTCTTCTCCAGAACCATCCATTGAGCATGTGAATAATTAATAGTTCCCAGAGATCAGGTAGATCTCCAAACTAGTTTCTGGCTGTTGATCTTCATTAATGAGAAGCACTGGAGTACCCACATTTATCAAGCAGGAATATTTACTTCTTATGCTATTCAAGCTGTTAATATCTGAAAATTTTAAACCAAAGCGAACTTGCTTGTATAGTTATCAGTTGTATGTTAAATAATTTCAAATATATACTAACTTTAGATGCGCTAAAGTGATATAGAGTTCATTTCTTATTTTTATTAACACATTTTAATAAAATCTGCTTTATTAATTCCATTATCCTATTGTCCTTTATCTCCATTTTCATTATAAAGTCATAAACAAAAAATATAAAATCTGTACCTCTTTTGTTCTCTTTATCTTTAAATTTATCATCCTCTCCATACAAATTATTCTTACTCTCTTAGAACATTCTACACTAAACGTTCAACATTTTCCCGCTCATCTGTTCCTGGAATTTAAAGCTCCTGGTCTTGCACCAAATAACAGTAACATCTCTCTAGTGTTATAATACATCTTTACATATTTTATATTCTAGTATATTACCAAACTTTTATATAATTCAACTTATCTATTTTAAAAAACCATTTTTTACACACTAGAATTCAATGCTTTTATTTGTTTATACTTTTAATTGATTTACCGTAGTTTTTTTTTTTTTAAATCGTAAAAGTAATATTAAAACAATGCCAAAAAAAAAGAAAGAGGGAGAGGGGTGGGATTAAGGAATATAATGTGATGCACTATAGCTTCGTTTTTCTCGGAGTCAGGAATCTCTCGGCCACTATGCTCAGAGAAACCTGTTACCCACTTTAACTTCCCTTTTCATTCCTCACCCTAAGTTTTCCCATATTCTTTTCTATCCTGCTCTATTCCATTTCCACAACATAATCTTTGTCAACTCCATGGCCTTTATATCTTAATCCCCCTTAACTTTTCCCAAACCCAGCATAAAAACCAATAACCCACTTTCTGTATAATCACTTTGTTTATATTTATTCTTCCACAGCTTCATTATTTGTATCCTTTCTGCTTTCAGGCATTTACATTCAGTGTTAACAGATGCCTAATATTTTCTTAGCCTTTCTTACACAATTTGCAGATTAGGTCACCCACATTTTTCCATTTACATGTATAATACCCTGTTGCTAATGATCCCATTTGAGCCTTAAACAGTAAACTACTTTCTTTGCTATTGCACTCAACATTCTGTTTACTTCTATAAATATTTAAACTCTTTTTACTCTCCATACTAGTTCTCCATCTCTCCAACTCCCTATTTTTTATTAATGCATCTATTCTTCTATCCCATTCCTTAACACTCAACAATTCTCCTAACGTAATCATCCCATCTTTTATGTAAGTATATTGACCTAAATTCTTTATCCAAATCTTCTGCATATTGCATTACCTTTCCCACCTATCTTGATGCCTGCCCTTTATTCATAACCCAATTAAATATTATGTTGGCTATTCTTTTATTATCCATACACTGCAATCTACCGAACGTTATTTCATTTTGCTTTTTGCATCTCTCATATAAAAGCTTGACCATCCCATTTCTCCTTGAATTGCCTCCTTTGCCATCCACACATCTGCATCTAATGCATGTCTTCCTACTTCTCTTTGTACTTTTTCTAAATAATCTAATACCTTTTTACTAACACATAAGGCGTCATTTACCATATGTTAACCCTACTACTGCCACTCCCTTTCATACAATTCTAGCTACATCTTATTTATTATACAAGAACATTGTTAATTTCTTTATCAATCCTTTTCTTTTTCTTGTTTCATTTATCAATTTTTTCCCCCATTCGTCCAAGCAATTTCTCTGATTACTTAAGATGATTCCCAAATAGTTATATCTATTTCCCAGTATTAATCATCATTACTTTTGATTTTTTTTCACTAAATTTAATCCCCATCTCTTTATCCACCTTTGCGCATGTCAACTTCCATATCTTCCCTTCTTTCTGCACACAAAAAACATCGTCCACAAATAAAAGACCCGACAATGTATATACTCCCTTGCCACCTATTAATGGTATCTCTACCCTTCTTTTTAGTCTTTCTATTGCTCTCTCCATTTCTCTCAAATACAACAAAAACAAAATAGGTAGCAGAGGACATCCTTGCCTTAGTCCCACCCCATTTTTAACTTTAACTGATTCTATATTCCCTAATTGATACATATAGTAATTATTTTCATATAATTTCTTAATAATATCCACTAAAGCTCCATCCATTCCCAAATTTACTAAACTTACCCAATAATCTATTTCTATTTACTCTATCATATGCCTTCTCTATATCTATTAAAACCATATATAATTGTCTACCTCTATTCCTATCTATAAAAACCTACAAATCAACTATCTCCTATACGCCTATCTGATCGAAAACCTCCTTACATTTCTCCCACTATATTATTTTCTTCCATCCATTTTGCAACCCTTTCAACCACCATTTATGAGAAAACTTTATATAGCACTGAAGTTACCACTATTGGTCTATAATTGTTTAACTTTCTATGATCCTTATCCTTCCCTTTAAATAATAGTCTTATTCTTGTATTACTTCAACTACCTGGAAAATCTCTCTTCTGTGCCATCTTATTAAAACATGATAGTAGTTTCAATTTTGTCTTCTACACTAAATTCATTACCATCTCTGCTGTCCTTCCATCCAAACCTCTTGCCTTTCCACCTTTCAATTTCTTACTTGCCTCATTCAGTTCATTTTCTGTAAATCGTATATTCCCATTACTATATGCTCATATTTGCTATCACTCTGTCATTGACATCTAAATCTTTTCTATATCCAACATATACTTGTTTAAGACTATCTCTAATTCTTTTCTAGAGCTACACCCTATTCCCTCATCATTTATTAATACTAATTCTGTCTCTCCTACATTTCTTCTTTTAATGTATTTCCAAAAATTTTTACTCCCATCTCTTCCACTTTTATTAATATCTTTCAACATTTTACTATTCAATTTCATTCTCTCTCTATAATTATCTATTTTAGCCAACATCTTTTTTTCTAAGTACTTTTCCCATTTAGTATTAACATCTTTTTCACTTTCTTTGTTCTTAATAGCACACTTATATTCTCTGCATGCTTTTTTCCTCTCTTTTACACTTTTACTAACACTCACTTTCCTATTACTTTTATTCTTCTGAATATTCTCACCTAAAACCTGTTATGTTGTAGTACGATTAATATTAAAAGAAAATACGTTTGAAACTGTGTGCACTCCAGAAGTTAAAAGTGTTAAATAATTACATGTGAAAGTAAATGAGTAGATTTAATAAAAATGAAAATTAGAAATGACAAATGGTTTTTCATATAGATATTTTATTAAAAGCAAGGTGTAAAACAAGATGGAAGATCCGAATAAATAATTAATTAAATGAAGGATTAAAAATGTAAAGAACAATTTAATTAATTAGTTCAGAAATAAGCCCAGAATATTTTGGTGATTTAAATTGATAAGGAATAAACAATAGAACAAAAAGTAGATATAATCTAGCAGAGAAAGGACAGATTAGTGTGAGTCCTGATTTTCTGAGAGACTAAAGTGTAGTGCGAATTCAGAACAGGACCAACGATGGGAGGAGAACCAGATATTCGGGTCTGAAGGTACCAAAGACCGACCTAGGGTAATTATACAGACTATACCTGTCTTATTATTATTTTTGTAAGCCTTACAGGCGCTAGTAGAACTAATGATAATTCTGTTTATAAATGATTGTTATTTTTCATACTAATAAAATCTTGTATCTGTAAGTGGGATATCTTAATTTTATGCAAGAGAGTAATCTTTACTTGAATTAGGTGTATTTGGTTGTTTCTCGTAAGTAACATTAAATCAAGTAATGTATTTCCAAAATTTTTTACTCCAATCTCTTCCACTTTTATTAATACTTTCAACCTTTTACTATTCAATTTCATTCCCTCTCTATAATTATCTATTTTAGCCAATGTCTTTTTTCTAAGTACTTTTCCCATTTAGTATTAACATCTTTTTCACTTTCTTTGTTCTTAATAGCACACTTATATTCTCTGCATGCTTTTTTCCTCTCTTTTACACTTTTACTCTCACTTTCCTATTACTTTTATTCTTCTGAATATTCTCACCTAAAACCCTATTTGCCACTTTTTCTATTTCACCACACCAGTCCTTATACTCATTCCCAACCAACTTTTCCATGGTTTCTTCACCTTTTATTTTATAATCTTCTAACTTATTCTCATCATTCACTCTCCATTCACATCTTTCACTATTCTTTCTACTTTTATTACTATTTTTCATCACATTACTCGTTATTTCTATTATAAAGAAAAGAAGTTATGATCACTATTACATACTCTCTCTTCATTATCAAACACCTTAATTTTCCGTACTTTATTAATTCCCTCTGTCTCTACTGATATATAATCTATTGTGTGGAATATATTATTTCTAGACCATGTGTATTGTCCCTCACAAATATTCGATAAATTTCCAATGGTCAAATTCACTCTCTGACAAAAACTCATTAAAAGCTATCCATTCTTATTACTTAATCATATGCCCATTCATATCCCCTGTAACCATTATTTTCTTCTCCTTTTCTTTGAAACTGTATATCCTTAACTAAGCATTCATGCATGCTACTGTACCACTCCATTATAGTTTGACTATCTCCAATGTGATGTGATGTGATGTATTATGGCTTCTTAAACGAAGTCAAGAATATCTCAACAATTATGCCCAGATAAACCTGTTAGCCACTTTTTTTTACATTCCCCACTCTAAATTTACCCATAATCTGCTCTATCCCATTTCCACAACATAATTTTTGTCAACTCTATAACCTTTATATCTAAATCCCCCTTATCTTTTCCCAAACCCAGCATAAAAACCAATAATTCCAAATATTGTATCTAAATAGTGCTGCCGTCTAGTGACTTTTCATATAAGTATTAATTGTTGTTATTGAAGTTTAATATATAGATCAGCAATTTAATTGTTACACTAGATCAAATTAGCTGATATAAATAATTCATAATTTCAGAAAAGGTAAATTTGAATCGTTTATATTTCATATATTATGTTTGTTTTTTTAATAAAAAAAATGTAATTTTTTCCAAATTATATGGGATTTTTTCACTGTCTCTAATAAACTACTGTAGGGCAATATTGCCTAATTACTACACGGTAATAATTATTATTATTTATCATTAATGCCTTTGCTTTAATCAATTTTCTAATGATTATTTATTTATTATCCACTAAAGTAAATTACAAACAGAATAAATTGAATAAGCATTCTAGAAATAAATAAAACATCCTCTAACACTTTCATGGAGGTTAACTAGGATGATTTTGAAAATTATACTTATATCTCTGAGAGCTTTACTAACTAGAACAAATAACTTTTGGGCTTGTATTATATTATAGATTTTATTTTTTAGGTGAATAAAAACTTTATTAGAATAATGAGATAAAAAAAACCCTATGCATTTCACTACTGCAAACTCTCAAAAATTTTACAATGAAATATTAATTATCTTTGCAATAATGGATTTTTATTATTACTTGACAGTTAACTTCTTTTGGAGTAGTTGAAATTAAGAGAGAGAGAGGAGAAAGAAAGAATGATTAACTTTACATTTTTATAATGTTATAATTTTGAACAGAGCTTAAAATCTATTTATTCTCCTGTTGTGTATTTAACTATAAAACTGAACGCCAATAAATAACAAAAATTATAGATTATAAGTTAAAATAAAAACCATTAAATAAAGATGAAAATTATATTTATTTACATTATAGTACATCATACATTATATACAATTTGACGAATCTAGTTCTCAATAACTGCTAATACTTTCCATTGTTTAAGATTAAACAATGTCTTAACTATTCTCAGACCTGACTCATTACTACCAAAATTGTCTATACTCATGAACTGACTCTGCATAGTTCTCCTGAGGGCCTTATCAGGTATACACAAATAAAAATAAGACCGGTGCGGTCTGTTTAAGATCCCTATTCAGCTGGTTACACCTACAGAGGCTCGGACTCTGGGATGACATCCCTCATAGCAGAAAAGTTACTACAACTTTTCCAACAGCTTTTTCTCTGAGTTCTTTCTCCTGATGTCCAGTGACACAACAGCACTATCACATGAAGAGTAAGAAAAAGCTTCTGCTCTTTTTTCACACACTATTTATACCTTTTTGCAGTTTAATATCCTGTATTAATTATTATATAAGGTAATAGCTATTTACATTAAGCTATTCCCTCCAGCAATGTGTCTTTCTAAAATTATCAAGCATTTAATTGCGTACGTGCTTTCCTCTGCAACTAGTCCTTCAAATATTTATTTTTTTATTTGATTCGTTTTAAATTGCTTAATGTTCTAATCTAAACAATAGTAGCCTTGTCTATATTTAAATCCATTAGGCTTTTCCTGCATTATTATTCACATTTCTTTTTATCTTACAACATTCTTTTTTCATTGCTTCTAATTCACAATATCTTTCTATTTACGTTTCTAATCTTTTTTCTGGAGTCAAATCCTAGCTTTACAGTTACTAAAGCAATATTTTTACCAAATATAACATCTTCTTCAGT
Organism: Epiperipatus broadwayi; assembly: GCA_028023455.1. Taxonomy (NCBI): domain Eukaryota; kingdom Metazoa; phylum Onychophora; class Udeonychophora; order Euonychophora; family Peripatidae; genus Epiperipatus; species Epiperipatus broadwayi. Next base: position 31,025,173 of record JAQFVV010006198.1, read on the forward strand.
GCCTTTAGTTGTGTAAATGAAAATCTTTCTCTTCCATGAAGATAACCAGAAACTAGTGTGAAAACTGAATATCATACTGTCATCTAGTTACCGCTAATCACTCGGGCATAATTTTAAAACAGTAAGCAGTCCAAATCATATGATCCTTTATTTCTTCACTTCAAAGATTATAGTACATCTAACATTTCATTTTTCACTATTTCGATAAGTTGCTGCTAATTATAAACTAATTTTAGCTTTACAAGTCATAACTTCTGTTGAAACAGTGATCTTTATATTTTCCATGATGCTAAAAAAAAAAAAAAAACTTACTAGTACCAACAGAAGCTATATTTTTGTGAATTATACAATTTTCACTCTGCCTGTTGAAGGTAACATGTTGATCAGAGATTTTCTTGAAATAATGCATAAAACATAATATGCTTTAATAATCATATTTTTTTTATGTGTAAGCTTAAAAACATTGTCACCATAATAACTGAAGTATTATTTATTAAGCAATTTTTTCTCTAGATTTACTAAATAAACCATCACTTTATCAAAAATTTGGGATTGATAGTTTTAGATCTCATTTGTCTCATCATATTAGTATTTATATTTATTTCATTATAGGTATATGTTAAGTAATAGGTCAATGGACAATAAATGGTAAAACATGTAATTTCCATAATTTATTTTTACTTATGTGACATTTATTCAGGTATCAAGAAGGAAACAAATTATCAAAACAAAACATACTCATCAAATGTTTTTTTATGTTTATGTTATCTAAATTAATTCTATGACAGTTTTAAACTCTTAAGAATTTGAACCCAATCAATTTTTTTTTTTTAGTCACTGCTCTGAGACTAATACAGCTATTATAGATTCTTTTATTCTCAGTGATTATATAATGTCTGTAATATATTGTAAAAATATCTTACATCATACACTAAAATTCATATTAAAAATGTGAATTAAAGCAAAATTCTTCATCAAAACTATAATTAGTTAATCACATAAATATATTCAATAAATGAGATCGAAACAGTCCGTTAAAAAATATCCATTATTGTAAGACCATGAAATACAGCATATATATTCTCAACAGCCATATCTAATTAATAATGCTTATTAATAAATGTTTGACTTCTTTTATGATATATTAAGATCACTAAACTGACTGATATTTGAATTCAAAAAAGAAATTGGCACAATGCTGCCTGAATGAATCATATTTATTTATTTATTTTATAACTACAGCCTCGGTAAATATAACTATCTAATGTAAAAATTGAACATATAGCAATCTCCTAATATTTTTATTAAAAGGGCTAGTATTTTATTTCTGATTATATTAAAAATGAAAAATTATAATTTAAAAAAAAAAATTTTTCAGCCTTGACGGATCATGTGATTTTCATGCACTTCAGTGAGACATTGAGCACAACTATTCCTTGTAACTGGCCAAACTGATTTTTTTTTTACTCAGCTGAGAATTAGATTTACAATTAAATATTAAAATTATTACTCATGCATTCAGGTCTCCTCCCATCCAGTAACCTTTTGTTCATTCACATATTGTCTCACAAGATATCAGAAGAAAAGTTATTTCTCAGAAAATATATAAAAATTATTAAATAGATCAGACTTTCAATTAATTCAAGATATAGTTTCACCATCTAATATAAGCTTCAAATCAAAATACCCTTTATATGGATGTTCAGTCAATAATCCCTCTAAACACCTGAGGGATTGTTAGAAATGGACTTATGAATTTCTTTTTTCAGATCTCACACAAAGAATGCTAAATATTAAACAAAGAGCTTTGCTAATTGCTCAACACGCTTTTGTTTTTATAGATGTTAGTGGAATTTCATCAACAAATTTAGCATCATGGTTACTCTATTTATCTGTTTTAAAAATGTGATATAATTGACAAATTTATTTAGTTATTATCGAACTCAAATATGAATCACATAGTTGATTATCAAATCTACCCATATAGAAGCAGATTTGAAGACCTTAATGAAACCACTAATGTGTCTATACTTTGGTTGGAATCTCTACAATCTTTGCATTGTTTGCTAATAGTTCATCAGTTGTTTAAAAAAAAAATTCATATGTTAAATAATAAATAAAATGAATTAGCTAAGAATTAAACCAGAAACCTTTATTTCTTATTCCGTCACTTTGTTAATCAATACAGAACATGATCAATTATGTATCAATATTATTAAAAAAAACTAATAATTTAAAAAAGTATAAATAGTAGTATAGTTTATTTTGTCACCTTTTTGTAAATAAATATTTTGAAAAATCAAATGTGTGTAACAAAACACACATCAATAATAATCAAGTATGCTTTTGCTGCAGTACACAAGATTCATGGCAATCAATTATCAAAATGAAAAACAGTTATATAATAACTAAATTTCAATGCATGTTTAGCTGCACCGTACTAAATCTCCGATTCAAAATGTTATTAGAATGAGTAATATAAACAAAGGCAAAACTCTCCATACAGTAATGCCACCCTGTGCCAAACAGAGTAATCAATGGATGCCAGAAGGCTTGTGCATAAAATCCCTATCTAGTGCCTACTCATCCAATATCCCCAGACTAGTTTCTGGCTTGTGGCCATCATCAGTGAGGAGCCTTGGATCTGAGAGCACTGCACCTAGATCTTAGGATCTAGTGCAACTCTCCAGCAGCCATGTTTTAACTCTACTTTACTACAAAACTATGAGAATGAAATTGAAAACATTGTTAATATCTTCAATCTAAGCTCAATAGCTTATATAGTCATATGGGTCTGAACTCAATTCAGCACCCATACATTTTGGTGTCTTTGGCTCTTAAACAACCATAGCCACCACTATCCTATTAGGCAGGATTGGTGTTAAACCACTAAACATCACGTGATCACCATCTCTATACTAGCACATAATTGTTGTAAACAAAGGCAAAACTCTCCATACAGTAGTGCCACCCTGTGCAAACAGAGTAATCAATGGATGCCAGAAGGCTTGTGCTTAAAATACCAATCTAGTACCTACTCATCCAATATCCCCAGACTAGTTGTTTAAGAACCAAAGACACCAAAATGTATGGGTGCTGAATTGAGTTCAGACCCATATGACTATATAAGCTATTGAGCTTAGATTGAAAATATTAACAATGTTTTCAATTTCATTCTCATAGTTTTGTAGTAAAGTAGAGTTAAAAGGTGGCTGCTGGAGGGTTGCATTAGATCCTAAGATCTAGGTGCAGTGCTCTCAGATCCAAGGCTCCTCACTGATCCAAAAGCCAGAAACTAGTCTGGGGATATTGGATGAGTAGGCACTAGATAGGGATTTTATGCACAAGCCTTCTGGCATCCATTGATTACTCTGTTTGGCACAGGGTGGCACTACTGTATGGAGAGTTTTGCCTTTGTTTACAACAACTATGTGCTAGTATAGAGATGGTGATCATGTGAATTAGTAATATACCAAGCTTCTGTAATTTTTTTTTTTTTGTACTTTGATTCATTACATACATTGCTAAAATAACTGAGAGGACCAGTCATGTCTAGATTTTCTCTCATAACAAAAGAAAACAGAATTAAATTAAGATTTATTATATTAACAAATATTCTGACTAAGATTACTAGATAAATTAACTTTAGTTTCATCATGGGAAATGGCTGAATAATGTATGTCTTTCACAGGCAATAGAATACAGAATTTGATGTTTAGCAGCCTCTTTTATTCTATCCTTAGAATTATTTATCAATCTATTTAAATTTTTGAAAAGATCTAAATGCAATATTAAAATTTTTGTGTACCATCATGTTCAATTTTGAATGTAATTTAGAAATATGTAATAATGAAATTTATTCCTTATTAATTTCAATCTCATTATATTTTACTTTTTATAAAAGAATTTTAACCATCTATATAACAAACTCTTATTATAACCCTTTATTTAATAAATATTTAATATATCTGTCAGCATTTTGCTTCTTATTTACTTCAAATTTACGTAGCTAAAAATTATTTAAATCTTGATAGCTTATACTTTAAAGAAATGCATGGTAAAGGATGTATAAATCCACTCAAATTTAAATGTTTCACAATTATTTTGAAATCAGATTTATACTCTTATTCTTCTCTTTTACTTTCTTTGCATTTCTTCATATATTCATATATATTGCTTATAATAACTTCTTTCATATACACTTTAATGCAAAAAAAAATTTTTAATAAAGCTTCTTTATTTTCCTGACAGTTTCAACTGTTCAGCAGTCTTCATCAGAGCTTTCTCAAACTTCCTCTGCTTTCCTGACAGTTTCAACTGTCCAGCAGTCTTCATCAGAGCTTTCTCAAACTTCCTCTGCTTTCCTGACAGTTTCAACTGTCCAGCAGTCTTCATCAGAGCTTTCTCAAACTTCCTCTGCTTTTTAAAAAACTGTCAGGAAAAGAAAGAAGTTTTATTATATTTTTTTTTTTGCATTAAAGTGTATATGAAAGAAGTTATTATAAGCAATATAAATCAAATTTATTATAATTTCTGGAAATGTATACTTTTAAATATTTTAAACATTGCTTATTTTCACAGTCAGTTCATCAACAGTAATTCTGAATTTATTCTTCTTAACACATTGATGTACGTAGGTTTTCTTATTTTCAGATTATATACAGAATTTACATAAATATTGAAATTTTAATGGATTTTTCAATATTATTCCAAATTATGCTATGCTATAATATAACTGAGTTAAGCAGCCAATTAAAGATTGGATTAGCACAATATCTAGTAATAAATAGAGGGATTTGAACTTAGGATTTTAGTCTATATTCATCCTCCCTCAAACAATCATTAAAGTTCAAGGAATTGTTATCTTAATATAAGCTGAGCACTGATTGTATATATGTGTGGAAGATTATGATCTGGCGCAACTGATGAGGGCTGGCTTGGATCATTTATCTTTTTCACATGTGGGTGGTCATGTGTATCAGCTGTTTGAAATGGAATGGAGGATGAATATATACTGAAAATAGTAAGTTCAAATCCTGCTATTTACTATAGTAAACATTCAGTATAATCAATGAACAGGTTAATTAAATATCTAGTAATAGTATTTATTTGTCTTATTCCCTAGTTTTAAATAAGAGAAATAGATCATTAATAATTTATATGTGTGAAAGCTCGAAGTCTTATAACTCCTCAAATATTTTCATTCCATAAAGAGTTATATGTAATAATTAGATGTTCACGGACTTATAGTTGAAAGTCATATATGATATTCCTGGTATATTGTAAATAAACTGTAGCTATGACATAACCAAGTAAAATTGATGAGCAAACTGAAGTCACATCAGCTAGTATTAGTATTATCTTAATTTCAATTTTTTGGTCCAATTTTTAATTGTTTGATTGCTTGACTGTATTATTGTTAAACTGTATTTAAAATAATATACAGAAAATCTCATTAAAATTTTCAATATTTACATCTGTATGTCTGTGAAAATCTTCTAATTATTATATATAACTTTTAATAAGAGACATTTGTTTACTTGCGAAAATATTCGGGAAGTTGTAGCACTCTGAGCTTTCGTACATGTAAAGTATCAATATCTGATTTGCGTTCCACATTTAAAAGTATGAAATAAGCAAAATTTAAGTTTCATTTTTGGTTTATAGGGAGTCAGAAAAATAAATACTAAATTGATTGCTTGTTTGATTCTGTTCATGCATACATGTATTTATATCAATAATTAACCAAAAAGAATTTAGTTATTTTTATTATTGAGATAATATTTTTCCTTTTTTTTTTTCCCCAGATTTTTCAAATTGGGTATTATTTCAATAGGCAGTTACTCGAGTCCAAACATCGAGGTGCTTTTGAATTGGCTTATACGGGTTTTGTTTTAATGTGTGAAACTTTGTGGAAGTAAGTTTTATGATTTTATATATAATATGTATAAGTTTTCTAGTTACTTTTTGTCTTTGTTGTTAATTAGAAGATCATTAAAGTGAAGTCTGTTTACAAATGGAAATATTTGTTTCACAAGCAGGTGCATGTAACTTGCAGGATGGGTCTTGGGAAAAAATGTGTGTGTGTTTGGAGGACAACTTTTCTTAAATTTATAAGTTTGATTAATCATGCAGTATCAAATGTCAAATTTTGGAACTTAAAATCTGCAGAGCAATATCATTTCTGGAATTTCTGCTGCTTGAACAAAGCATTCGATTATTTATTTATCTTTTATTTTTAATGATACAATTTCTGGTAGCATTTTAAAAATAATCATTCTCTTATTTTTTCTGAGGACAGGTTTTATATATGAAAACTGTTTCTGGTAGATCTATTTTATTACTAATGTGATTTTTTTTATCAGCAATATGACTCTTTAGCAAGTCCAAACTTTATGACATTATCAAATATTCATTGTAAATGCTACATTGTAAACATAAACCTTATTGCATTAATTAATTTTAAATACATTAATAATAAATATCCCAGAACAAGCATTGGTGGTCAATAGGTCAGCGACAGCTGCTTTACAAGCAGTTGTCCCGGGTTAGCGGGTTCGCTTCCCGGCTGATGCTATGACACATGGGAAAAAAATTTAAAAAAATCCCAAATTAGGCAAACAATTTAGATCCATTTAAGAATTGCAAATAATATATTTAGTGTATTTTATAATTAGTTATATAATTTTATTAATGTTATTTTACAGTGAAATCAATAGACAGCATTATAGTGCTCTAAATTTTCATATTTTATGAACATAACAATAACAGCAATACAATATTTATTTCTTTAAATTAACAAACAATTAAAATCGTAAAAAATGTAAATGCCCTTTCTGACTTAAATCTGTTTCATCACCAGTGTGAGTTTCTTTAGCAGGCCATTCTTATAATTAATCATATATGGTTGAATACTATCAGTTAAAACAATGTATTTTGTGTTTATTTTATCAATATGCAGAAGAGAGGAGTTGAAAAAGTGGTCATCGTATTAGAATGCTTTTATTTTTTTGGCTGAAGAACACTTGGGTTTAGAAAGTTATAGTGACAATAGTTTAAATTACATTAATGATGACAATTATTGGAAGATATGTTGAAAGAGGAAAAATGGTTGATTTGGTAAAGGTTTTTTATTGGAGAGAATTGAATTATCGTATTGAATTTTCTAAAAAGAAAAGATATGTATAAGTTAACTGTTAAGAAATCAATGTATGCATAATATCAAAAAAGCTTTGTTCAAACAACTTTGATATAAGAACAATATATCAGGAATGGTATCTTTATTCTATTTCATTTAATACTTATTTACACATTGAGTTATCGTGATAAAATTCAAGTGACAGTATAGGAAGGAGAATTTATTATATCGGATTCTTTTGCTGATGTGGCAGATTTTATATGCCATGATAATAAATGCTGAGTAAAATTTAGTGTAATTTGGAATATTTTTGGATGAGAATAAATATAATTAAAACTAAAGCAATAAAAATGTGAATAATATTTGATCTTGGGAAATTGACTAACTAATAAGTAAAGTTGTAATAAATAAATCAGAATAAAAAATTCAATAGTAAATAGATATTTGATAAAACTCAAACACTATTCTGTTGCCCTTTGGTATTAGAACCATGAAAGAAGAAACATGTTTTGTTTAGAGTGTTACTTTATATGAAGCAGAGGTTTGAAGAAAGGAGAAAATGCAGGAGATTTTAAATATCTGGATTTGGACAAGAATGAAAATGTTAGAAAATCAAGGTGAGAAATACAAAAGTATAGAAAAGAATAAATGGAAAAAAATGTGATTAATTGAACAAATTAACAAAAGGAAGAGGACTGGAGTAGACATTTATTTAAATAGCTAAAAAATATATCTTCTTCACGAAGTATATTATCAACTTATCTTTCTTTATGCATTGACAAAATTATAAAAAAATCAAACAATCCTTTTTTACTTTTTCAATGCTTATTTTATTAAATTCAAATTGTATGTTTATATGTTTATGTATTTATATATTTATGAAGGTTTTGTGGCCTTGAGGAAGATTGCTGGGCAATCGAAACTGTCAGGTGGATTAATTGTAATTTAATGAAATAAGCATTGAAAAAGTAAAAAGAAAGTGGATTGTTTTATTTTTTTACCTAAAAGATACATTGGAAGAAATTTTGGGTATAAAAGAGGGAAGAAAAAAGAAAGCTGATAGATGATATTAAACAAGGGAGCAGTCATGTGTTTTTCAAAAGCAGAACGAATAAGTAGTATTAAGATTTGAAAAAGTAATCTGTGTTAATGTGTGATGTATATCTTTTTGAACTTGATTGATGATATTGGATCATCTTGGTATAAGCACAAATATTGTAAACTATGTGGTACTGGCCATTATGAATGATAGCTCTGTTGAAGAACTTTGTGTAAATTGAAACCTTTTACAGTCTCATTTTTATGTAAAAAAAATATTTGATTTTCTTTTTAAAACAGATCTACTCTTAATTAATACAAATCCATTGAACTGGAAAGAATATTGACGGTCATTAATGCCCTGTGATAATAAAGCTCAACATGCAAACTCTATAGGATAGCTTATAGTGGTAGAGTTACGAATTGGAGAGCTGAAGTTCCTAGATCATTGCTCAGTATCATATTTTCTTGCTTGGATGTTATGATTTGTTTGAGTAACTGACCATTTAATTATTATTATCTGTAACATAAATGTATTTCATGGAACAAATACATCTGAACACGTTACTAGGATATATTGCAAGCTAGATTCAAATGAATCATTTTTAAATAAATCTATAAATATACCTAACTTTTTGTCAATCTATTTTGTTGGATAAAAGGAGATTCTTTTTCCTCTGACCTTTAGTTTGTTATATTGCAAATACATAAAGCATTGATACCCGAAGTACTATATCAATGCTTAATTTATTTACAATCTAAGATCAGATAGAAAAAAATCTCATTTTATTCAACGAAATAGATTAGCATTGGTATAACAAAAAGTAGGCGTATTTATGGGTTTATTTTTAAAATGATTCCTTAGAATCTGGCTTGCAATGAATCCTAGTAACATGTTCGGACATATTTGTCTATGAAATAGAATTATATTTGTCTATGAAATAGAATTATGTTCCTATTGTTACCTTTGATCTGTCATAAAATCATTACGTCATGATTAAAAAATAATTATCTGTAATGTATGTCTATAAATGTAAAAAATGAAGATAGACCAGATGAAACTTTAAAAATGTACATAACAAAATATACGATTTACAAATAGTTTAAATCAGAAATTATCAAATGTTTGCCACTATTCTCAATTAATTACAAATCATTGTGAATTGAATGAAACTCTTCTTAATAATTTTTTTTTTAAAGTTTAAGATATTTGAATAAAAGTAGAATTAAATTTATTATTTAATTTAAAGTGTGTACAATTTGGAACAAATTAGAAGAAGGAATAAAGGCTATGGATTAAACCAATATCATATAATGATATGTTCTAGTTACCATCATTGAGTTGGTTTGTTTTTAAGACCAAAATGGAAGTTTGAGAATTTGCGCTTTATATAATTGTGAAAATTTTTGTGTATCGCACTCTATTATAGTAAACAAACATAGAAAGTTAAGTGTAAAACGATATTTACTATTATAGAAATGTAGTGTGATCGTTATAAAATTTTTTTTTTTTTTATGAGGCTTATGTTAGAACTCAATGCAAGCAAACTTTTGACAACAAAATCCTGGTCGGATTAATAGAATGTCCACTCAAAGACCCTTCACTTCAGATCATTTTCTCTGGCTTGATTTATCTTTTTTTGTAAACCTTGTAAAAACATCCATTTTTATATCTGTCATTGAGCCAAAAGCTCGAAAATGTTATGCTTATAAAGAGTAACTCATTGAAATATTAAAAAAGTCTTCTGTAGCAAAAGAATAAATGTTACCATTGTATTACAATCAGAGTAGTATAAATCCAGATTTACTGGGAATTTTACTGTCTAGGTGAGAGTAGAGAGATACACAAACCTTCCTGCATCCATTGATTACTCTAGCTTGCACTGAGTGGCGCTACTGTATGGTAATGAATTTAGGGCGTAGGGCAAAAGTAAAATTATTATCGTGTTTTAATAAGATGGCACAGAATAGAGAATTTCTGGGTAGTTGGAGTAATACAAGAGTAAGGCTACTATTTAAAGGAAAGGATAATGATCATAGAAAGTTAAACAATTATAGACCGATAGCGGTAACATCAGTTTTATATAAAGTTTTTTGATATATTGTGGCTGGAAGGGTTGCAAAATGGATGGAAGAAAATAATATAGTGGGATAAATGCAAGGAGGTTTTCGATCGGATGAGACATATAAGAGATAGTTTATTTGTAGTTACACAACTTATGGATATGAGTAGGTATACAGGTAGACAGTTATATATGTTTTTTACAGATATAGAGAAGGCATATGATAGAGTAAATAGAAATAGATTATGGGTAAGTTTAGTAAATTTGGGAATGGATGGAGCTTTAGTGGATATTATTAAGAAATTATATAAAAATAATTACTATATGTATCGATTAGAGAATATAGAATGTTAAAGTTAAAAATGGGGTGGAACTAAGGCAAGGATGCCCTATGTCACCTATTTTGTTTTTGTTGTATTTGAGAGAAATGGAGAGAGCAATAAAAAGATTTGGAAGAGGGATACAGATGCCATTAATAGGTAGTAAGGGAATATACACATTATTGGGTTTTTTATTTGCAGATGATGTCTTTTAAGGTGCAGAAAGAAAGGAAGATATGGAAGTTATGCTGAGAACATGCGCAAGAATGGGTAAAGAGAGTGAGGATTATGTTTAGTGAGAAAAATCAAAAGTAATGATGATTAATACTGGGGAAAGAGAAGACAAAGAATTTTTATTGGGGGATATAAAGTTAAGGGTGGTGAATAGATATAACTATTTGGGAATCGTATTAAGTAATCTGAAAAACTGCTTAGATGAATGGGAGAAGAAATTAATAAATGAAGCCCAGAAAAGGAAAGGATTGATAAAGAAATTAACAGTGTTTTCATATAATAAATATGATGTAGATAGAATTGTATGGAAGGGAGTGGCAGTAGCAGGGTTAACATATGATAATGATGTGTTATGTGTTAGTAAAGGAGTATTAGATTACTTGGAAAAAATACAAAGAGAAGCAGGAAGACATGCATTAGATGCAGATGTGTGGATGGCAAAGGAAGCAATTCAAGGAGAAATGGGATGGTCAAATTTTTATATGAGGGATGCAAAAAGCAAAATGAAAATGTTTGGTAGATTGCAGCTTATGGAAAGGGCAAGTAACAAGATGGATGAGAAAGTATTGCAGTATGCAGATTTGGATAAAGAATTTATGTCAGTATACTTGTACAAAAGGTGGAATGATTGTGTTAGGAGAATTGTCGAGTGTTATAGTTGTAAGGGATGGGATAGAAGAATAGATGCATTAATAAAGAATAGGGAGTTGGAGAGATGGAGAACTAGTATGGAGAGTAAAAAGAGTTTAAATATATATAGAAGTAAACAGAATATTGGGTGCAAGTTAATTTATGATAATAGCAAAGAAAATAGTTTAGTGTTTAAGGCTCGAATGGGACCTTTAGTAACAGGGGATTATACACGTAAGTGGAAAAATGTGGGTGATTTAGTCTGCAAGTTGTGTAAGGAAGGCATAGAAAATATTAGGCATCTATTAATTGAATGTAAATGCCTAAGTAAAAAGGATACAAATAATAAAGTTGTGGAAGAATAAATATAAGAAAAGTGATTATACAGAAAGTGGATTATTGATTTTTATGCTGGCTTTGGGAAAAGATAAGGGGTATTTAGATATAAAAGCCATGGAGTTGACAAAGATTATGTTTTGGAAATGGGATGGAGCAGGATATGGGAAAACTTAGGGTGGAGAATGGAAAGGGAAGGTAAAGTGGCTAACAGGTTTCTCTGGGCATAGTTGCTGAGAGATTCCTGTCTTCGTATAAAGAGAAGTCACAGTGCATCACATCACAACATCGCATCCTCTGTGGGATATTCATTATTGGATAGCTAATTAGGTAGATTAATTTATGAATAATTTATCTGAAAGAAAAATTCTAAGCCTGTTTATGACAATGTTATATATGAAATAAACATTTCAGGAATAGTAAAGGAAGTTAATACAGTGGAATGTGAGTTAATACTCTAAACGTATACTATGAATTTACTGAAATCACATAATATTCTTAACCACTGCCAGTGTTTACATAATTATAGCATCATTGCTAATATCTTCCTATTTTTTTTAGTACAATTGTTTTCTTCATTGTCTCACATTATTTTATTTATTTATTTTATTCACTACTATTTTTTCACTTGTCATTTTTATTTTTGATTTAGTGTGTTTTATTCTTCAGTTAGTGCAGTAATAGAGTGACAGATTTTTTGGAGTTCAAAATCTATGGATTGTAATCCAGATGTGTTACTTCCAGCGTTTGAATTTCTTATGAACTTCTGAGCCATAATTTTTTTTGTTTTGTATCTTTGTAAAATGAAAATATTTATTATATTACAGCTATATTTTTTTACAGTGTTTATTACATATACACGTAATCAAAATTATAATTATAAATTTATTAAACGCACATTGATTACATAGTAATATTTACTGAGGCTATAACCTCGATAATATGCGTATATAATGCGATAGTATGGACCTCTACAGGTGTTTTAACCACAAGCTTACACTATGGAAGAGCGTAAGCTTGTGGTTAAAACACCTGTAGAGGTCCCTACTATCGCATTTTATACGCATATTATCGAGGTTATAGCCTCAGTAAATATTACTACGTAATCAATGTGTGTTTAATAAATTTATAATTACAACTTTAAATTACTGTAATAGATTTCTAAATATAAAATCTTTCCATTGACTCGTTGTAAATCGAAAGATTTCGCAAGTATTAATGTGTAATAAGAAATGTGGACTTAATCAGTGAAGTATTGAATAGCTTCACGCTCGCAGAGTTAACCACTTCAGCTTCACCTATTTAAATAGAAAGTAAGTTGAAGTAAAGAAGGGTTCCCCTCTTTTCTTCCATAGCGTAAGCTTGTGGTTAAAACACCTGTAGAGGTCCCTACTATCGCATTTTATATGCATATTATCGAGGTTATAGCCTCAGTAAATATTACTACATAATCAAAATATTTTTTTTAGATCATCAATTTCTGTAATTCATGAATTACCTGATAAGTGGCTGACGGATCTCATTCATGATATTCAAAATTGCTCTGAAGATTCTTCTCTTTGTGCTACACGTCGTAGCGCTGGTTTACCATTTCTCATTCAGGTAAAGAAACATTTTTTATCCATATTTTTTTTCCATTATTGATTTCTTACTGTCGCTATATCAAATACACATCGTAAAACTTCTAGAAATTAGAAGGAAAAAATGTTATGGAATATATTTGTATGTGCATGATTCCTAAAAAAAAAAAATCAGTCACATTATTTTACATATATATTTTTAGATTTGTTTGTTTATACATTTTCTTATTGCTAATATTAGCATTATCTTGAAATTATCTGATGATGGCAAGTGTTATCCAATTAAATATCAATAGTTATTAGCATACATAGACAAAATCAAAATATACGTTTATATTTTGTCTCATGAAAATTTTTAATAGATATTCTGTACATATTACTACAAAACATAAAGTACTTAAGTTATAAGATGTTGCCAAAGAGGTAAATATAAATAATACTACAAATAAAATTGAAATGAGACATCGGCACATAGAATGGGTCTAGCATAGTAGAGAGATGAATCTTTTTATTTTTTTATTTGAATTCAATAATATATATATATTAAAATGAAGGTCAGGGATGTGAATACAGTTTGTGGATTCATCCCGATGTGTAGTTGCTTGTATAATATTAGTATTTTGGCTGAATATTAGCTGCTATCATCTGGGTAGCGATAATAAGAATAATTCATAAATTCATTTTCTTATGACTTAAAAAGTTGTGTTGCTATAAGAACTATTTAATGTTTATTTGTAATAATCCAGAGTGAAAATAATATTTCTATATTATCTTCTTTGCACATGAGTTGAATTCTTTACGATATTATTTAAAAATAATAATTATTTTATTCATCCTTTAAATTCTTGCATCTAAATCCACTTCATTGACAATAATTAGGCATATTGACTACATCAAAAGAAACAACTAAACATCACATGATCACCATTTCTTATGCTTGCTCATAACTGTTATTAAAACAGGCAAAACTCTCCATACAGTAGTGCCACTCAGAGTTTTGCCTGATCCAAAAGAAACAACTGACCAACTCAGGATACAGTATTTAAACTCCTTAGAAATATTGGTGATCGTGTGATGTTTTTGTGGTTTAATAGAAAATCTTAAAAGTAAATTTATTGCCACTGTCTGTATTAAATTTATTAAAAAAGTACATATTCATGCATTGAAAAAGTACCAACTCATAGGCACAATATTTTTTTAACAGTAATAATGTTAATCAAAAATCAGAGGGTGGGGGGATTAATAATTAAGGTAATAAATTGGTAATATATTTAAGAGTGACCAGTAACATTTCATTAAAAAACTATGTATTTATTTATTATAAGTTTTTGATCATGTCCAATATAAGTTTTCAGCTGTTCAGACCCACTAACATAGAGAGAGCCATAATATTAGACTGTATTTGTTTAAATTAGTTAAAGACCAGAAGTGTGATTGAGGTATCCTGATATTTACTTGCCATATTAAATCAACATACATAGAGAAGTTTTTAGGGGTATATACTTTCTGGCCATTTTTGTTATGTATCTGATTATGACCTTACTACTTTTAGACCAGAAGAGTTTAGCATGAGTCAACCTAATGGTAGGATTTACATCACACTGATTTTTATTTTAATCGCTTATGTTCTACTGTAGCTTATATTGGGTTTTATAGTCAATCTGATGATAAATTAATGTGGTTATGGATTTAATGAACATAATAACAATTAAAATGGCCAAAAGAAGAATTGTTCTTAGATGTCACTCAAGTAATGTGTTAATCATTTAATATTGATTCATGAATGAATCATGATATTAGGATAAAACTTTTACTATTTATGAATAATCAATAAAGGGTGTTATGATATTGAAGCTGCTATTTTACGTACTCTCTATGAATTTTTGTCATTCATATGTGTATGCCTTATAATAATTGCAATCCATCTAAAGAATGATTCATATTCTGTGTTAATGTATATACACAGAGAGCGACATAAATGAATAAATTCATTATTATTATTATTAGTTCACAGTCTGTGATAGTTTTAATTTAAAATTTTATGTCTACTCACAAAATTTTTTACATTTTTCAAACAAAGGGATTAGTCTTATGTATATATAAGTAGGATTTTGACACAATAATAGAATCATAAAGAAGTGATATATATTATCTGACAGAAAACTGACACCTTCATAAGCCTTTGACATGAAATAATTAGGTGACTGATTAGTCAAAGCATCACTATTTACCAATTTAAGAATAACAGTCTCAAAGATTATAACTTTACTTATTAAACTAGAGATGGGAGAATGATACATGTTAGAAGCGGCCATGCTTGGAAAGAAATACATAAGAAGAGAGATAAATGGATATTATGAAGAACTATAGTTAAAAAATTCAATGGATCAAATTAATACAAAGCTCAACATTTATCTTAACATTTCAATGATTTGATGCTATGGTGAATTTCGTAAACAAAATCTTTATGACCAAGCTGCTTGTTTCTGGTGTTATTGCTACATGCAGAAGTAGTGAGGCTATTAGCATAAGGATAGTACATAACTGGAAGCATGGCTTCTGGACAAACAAATTATTGTTCATATTTATTCTCAATCAGTAGAGGAGTTTTATGTCTGGTGGTGGAAAAGTTCTTACACAATCTGTTTTTTTGTTTTTTTCAAGTTGTGGAAAATGGTAGTTCAACTATCATCATATAAACAACTATGTTATCATAATTTGTGTGTTCCAATCATAAGCATTGATGTGCTATCTCTGTAGACTATTTAAATATTTTGTAGGTTGATTTCATAATATAAACATTGTTTTCAGAGAACATTGCCATCTTCAAAAATGGTAATCCCTTAATTTATACAGCCCGCGGGCAAGTGTTATAGTTTGAGATTAATCTTTCTTAATGAGTGGTGAAGTGATACCCTCTACTGATATCTTTCTGAAAACTTGAAACTTTCTTTGTGAGGAATGACTCAATATTCTAGATAATGCTCTCATATTTTTCAGAATATTCATAATCCAATATCTTAGGATTGAGTAAACACATTTGTTGTATTTCACAAGGCAGAGTGAAGCCACTAGATTTTTATCATTGGAAACCATTTGCAATTGCAAGTAAATGCAGAGAAAATTACAATGATTGTTAATTGTCTGAGAGCATTAATGAAGCATGTAATGTGATATTCCTGTCAAATAATAGGATGTTGATTGTCAGTATAAAATATTTTAATTTGTTGTCGTGATTGAGAGGAAAAAAATGGAACCTTTCTAACTTTTTAGAAATACGTGGGTTTTTTTTTTTGTTTTTATTGATTGTTTGTATACATATTAAGAAATTAGTAGAAAATTACTGCAAGAAAGCAAGGTTAAAAAAAACTTTTACAACCAACAAACATAGAATAGGACAAAAAGAGATGTAAAGCACTCATCAGTTATACTCAAAATATCTTTTGTCAACTTTGTAGCATTTCTGAAAACTTTCTCTGATTAATACTATATATATCTAGTTTTGGTCCATTTTATATACAAAAAGATCTTCAAATCAATTTTTATTGCAGTATATAAAACCTCCTACAAATTTATACCTAATGGTTATTGAAATTCAAATATTATTATTTGTTTAAATTTCAACCTGCCTGTAATGCTTTAAAGCTATGGGAGCTATTCTGCCTGTAACTATTTATTAGTATAATTATATACAAGTCCTGTGTATAGTTTATATACTGTATGTAATTATGAAATTAAATACAGAAGAAAAATGAAATGATCTAAAAGTTGTTAATGCTAACATATTTGGTCTATATCAAGCTTATTATCATTAATTAATCGATGATGTATATGTAAAACAACAAATATTAGAGTAATATTTATGAATAACTTATCCATTAAAATAAATCAAAAAAAAAAAGAGGCAAGTTATTTTACTTGCATATTTTGATTCCTCTGCAGAAGTTTAATATTTCCTACATTTGACAACATTTAAGATAATCAAGCAACATTATCACTTCATTAATATTCCAATTGTAAGTCTATGAGTTATTGACTTTGGATACTCAAGGAGTCGCATCCCTTCAGAGAACATATAGCAAAGTTATGTTATACATTTTTTGATGTCATTTATATGATTTTAGAACAGTAATTTATTTTATTATATGTTCTCTCCTCCAGAGCCATCTATTGTTTGCTTATGTAAATAGTAATACTTTATCCATGTTAAATTTTTGCCTATTGGCCTTTATTGGGATTTGCTAGAAATTCAAAAAACACTCAAAAACCTGAAGGTAATCTGAAAGAGTGTACATTTGAACTAGCATGTAGTGTTTATTGATTAATCAAGTTTATAATTGATGGCTTCCATGTAAAGTATTAATTTTACATGCATAAGATCTCATTTAATAACCTAATTTCTGAATTGCAAACTAAAAAGTATTTTATGCTTAAATTGATTAAAGTTAGTCACCTTTAATATTAATCATTTTACAGGGAAATATTCTTTAAAATAATAATATTTTATTTATTTATTTATTTATTTTGTATGAGTATGATATAAAAAGATAAAATAACCTTTAAATTGTGCCTATCTCAGGCAAAAGGTCTTTCCAACTGATGAAGGAAAAGGTATTACCAGTATTGCTAATTCGTGGATGGTAAGAATTTTAATGGTTTTTCATTGCTTGATTTGGCCACCAGAAGTAATTAGACATCTGCATACTTAACAATTTTGTAAAGTTAGCTTGCCCAGTTATCTGAAGGAAAAATCTTATATCTGAATAGAACTTGGAAAAAATTTTTTTAGCCAATCAGATTTGAAATACAGTTCTAGACAAATATTGCTCTACAAGACCATTGTATTAATGTGATAGTTTTTGTATTTATTAAATGTTTGGTAAGAACTAATTCCAGAAAATTTAAAATAGTCTTGAGTGAATTATGAACAGATAGTTTATTTGCAAATTTCATTTATCTTTTTATTGTTGTATTGTATTTACATGCATGCAAGTTGATGTTGTTATAATATGTGCCAAATGTACATGATCTTAGTTCTTTAAAACCGTCTATGTTTGTTTTAGGCTCTTGTTTCATCTGAACTATCTGCAGACAGTCATTCTTCGTTTAAATTTGTTATGATGGAGCTTCTTAAAATGGCTTTACCAGGAACTTATAGTGACACACCTTCCCAGGTAAATTATTATAAAATAATACATATTTACAGACAAATGTTATTTCATCTTAATCTATCATAAAATACGGAATGAGTACATAAATTTTGTTGAAATCCCTTTTGGAATATTTCTTTATTTTGAACCATCATCATCATCATTATTGTTTAGTTGTTCATGGTGTTAAATATTACTGATGGATGTAATTGCGCAATATATTTTTTAGCACATTTGACGATATATACTATTCACTATGTATTTTATTTTATTGCTAATTACAGATTCATTTTTAGCAAATTGGAGCAAACAATATATACCAAGAATAAAAAAAATAAGCTATTCATGACAAAAAACTGAATATTTAGTCACAGAAATGAATAAAAGAGAGAAAAAAAACTGTAAATTATGATTTTTGAATGATGTTATATTCATTAGATGTGTTTTTTTAATGAAGCTGTTATAACACCTTTTCTTGCTAATTAGTATTACATAATGGATTACATTTTTCCAATGCAGTAGTAAAAACAGCAAAATATATTTTACAATTAAAATTGCTATCACTAATTTATATATATATCTTTTTTGTTTAATATTCATAAGAAACTGTGGCCTTATTTCCTATAGGTTATAAAAATATCAGCCAAACCAGTAACTGCAGACAGGGGCTGTTAAGAATCTCAAAGTTTTAGACTGTCGCTTTTTATTTGGCCATCTATAATTGCAATATTTTTATTATTACGTATCCACTTTTTAAATCAATTTTAATTTAATTTTTATTTTTTATCATTTAACAAAGTCTGACACTATTTCTTATAATATTTGATCAATTTTCATAATTCATGTTTTTCCTTCATTTGGAAGTGATCTATAGATGGCTATATGGAAAGTAGCAATCTAAATCTGAAACTTTAAGATTCTTTGCATTTTCTGCCTTCAGTAACCACTCTCTGCTTTAGCTGATATCTTTACAATTTGCAGGAAGTAAAGCCATAAATTAATTTTAATCCTCATAACATTACAAACATTAAAAATTATTTATATAGTTGTATGAATATTCAGGAAACCTTCAATAAATTTAGTCAACAACTGGTTAATTGGAAATGAATGGAAAATTGTATTAGACAATATATATAAAGTTGTGTAGTGTGTGTATTATTTATTTTGTATATTATTATGTTATATAGTGAATTCTTTGAAATTATATTGAATCTATATATGACAGCTTTATTCTATTTTACTGATGTTTTATTTTGTTATTTATGTTATTTTACTTCCGTTATGGAGCACTACATGGTGTTGTATATGCAATATTTGGTTAACATTGAAATAGATTATTAACATTTAAAAGGGTACTAAACTATGTGCAGAAATGCATAATGATTTTTAATATATATATATATGTATAGCTGTTGTATATGATTTGTTTTTATTATTATAATTATAAAGAAATGAATATTCACGTATAAACATATATCTTTGTTTTATTTTCAAGAAAATCTAACCGATATATTTGTCAAGTGTTTTTGAAAAAGAAGCCTATGGTGTTGTTGTTTTTTTTTTTTTTTCTGGTTAAAGCACTCTTTCATGTTCTTTTATAGGAAAAAATTTGGGAAGTTAAATGATACTTTATCCCCATTGACAGTTTAATTGCAACAGTAATGCTAATACACCAAATATATTACAAAAATTTTTCTTTTTTTTAGTTTTTAAATTTAGTAGTTCAATTTCAAATATATGAATATCATTATACCATTTTTAAACTAAACTTTATATACATAGAAAAATAAAGATTACAAAAAATAATCAAAACGTTGGTGGATATTTTTTGTGCATTTAAAATTTAGTTCAGTTTAAAAAAAATTTTTTTTTTTTTTTCAAAATGCCAAACATTTCAGTTTGGCATTAATTGACTGAACTGAATTTTTTTTTTTTACATTTCTCAACTGAAAATCAATTCAGAAATCCTTAGCTTTTGAATTCAATTCCATCTTTTACACACTCTCAATAGTATGATGTATGCGGATATATTCATAGTAGTAACCAATTGCAATAGTAAGAATGTAAGGACGAAACAATAATAATTTGCCTTTTTTTAAAAATCTCAATGAAGAATAAAATTATTTCCTTTCAGTTTTACATATATATTGAGATGCACTTTGTATAGGTCATAATGGAATAAAGCTCTTAATTCTATCTGTAGTAAACTTTGGAATTGTAAACTATCAAAACTAAAGTTCCTGTGGACCATCTTTTGGGCAATGCTCTTCATCAGCACTACCAGATCTCGATACCAAACAGAAGCCGTTAGATCTATATAAGTATTATTTTAGTTTATAATTTCAGAAGTTTACTAATTCAAATTGATTTTTAGAAAAAAATTTTCACCATTATGTCTTAAAAACTTTTGTAGTATTTTATTGCTTACATACCCATGTTAAGTTACTAAACAACTGAATTATACTATTTCAGGTCCACACATTAAATATTTTGCGAGCACTATATAAAGATACTAAACTAGGTGAAGAAATATATCCTTATGTTGCTGATGGAGTGAGAGCGGCTATTTTAGGATTTACAGCAAAATCTTGGGCGGTAAGCTAAAAATGTTTGTATGTTTACATATTTATTTAAATTAGAAATAAAACTTGTATAGAAAAAAGGAAAACTATTTTGTTTTATATACTTACACAAAGATAGTTTGTCCTTATTGCTGATGCAATTTAAACGTACACATACATATCATTTAAACATACACATACATAAATAATTGAAGAATATATAATAATGCAATATCGTATAATAGTAATATATACAAAGTTGAGTTATAATAATTATATTTATAAAGCGCATACTCGTTACTTAACGTAATATTTATTAAGGCTAAAACCTTAAGAATATGCATCGGAAAAAATGACAGTAGGGACCTCTGCAAATCTTAAACACAAGATTTATTTAAAAGACAAGAGCAGCCATATAAATTTTGCACTAAATATGTGCAAGTGTGTGTTATTTTTGTAAATTTGTTTTTGTAAACAAGTTTTGTTTTAAGTATTGGAAAATTATTTATATTTAGGGTATGTATGTAGGGAATTCTTAAATTAATTAAGCAACTTATTTTTTGAATGTAATGTAAATGTATTTATAATAGAAAACATCTAGTTGTTTTATTTTCTGTTTTCATAAACAACCCTAGACTATATAAATATGTATATTTTTAAAATCAGTTTTCAATTAGTTGGACAAAAATTACTATGTCTAGCTGATCTAAGAGTGCATTTGCCATGAGTACAAATCACTACTAAATAGTTAATATTTAGATAATTTAATGAACAATCCTTAATAGTGTTTTAATTACTTACATACATAGAATTATTTAATATAATTAGGCCCGAAGGCATACATAAATAATAATTTAGATCATTACGACCTGTAAGAGTCGTAGCTGACTGTTCCCACGATCGGAAGCCAGGTCTCTGCATTTGAAGTCACTGTGCCATGGAAGACAATCTGCTCCAATATATATGTCAGTTCACACAATGAGGCTCCAAGAATCAAATATTCGCAAATGCTTCGATTTCCCCTCCGCATGATGAATTAGTTCAGCATAGAGTGAGTGGTCCTGGATACTTCGCGATCCAGGACTAGCCAAAAGAAAAACAGACAAGTTAGGACTCTTACAGGTCATATTCATCTAAATTATTATTTATTCATGCCTTTGGGCTTTATTATGTTAAATAATCGTATATATGTATTTACTGTCCAAGGGTTGATACGTACAGTCATCTCAATTCATCTTTATTTTTTTTCTTTTCTGTATCTCTTTTTTCTTACTCTTTTAATAATGGGTTGTAATACTGATAATGATGATGTTTATTTGAACATATTTTTTGGAATTAAAATTTTAAAGTAAAATGAAAATGCCTGTCTATGTATATATAACATATATACTCCTGTGATGTTTTCTAATTTATATGGATCGTGTATGTGAACCTGGAAAAAAATCATTATTTACTGCTGAAAATGAAACAAATATTTCATGGTAAAATTAAGTAAATTTTATTAGCAAATGTGAAATATGGAAACTTTAATTATTTTTGGCTTACAACTAGTATGGATATCATTAATCAAGTTTTCCAAAAATTTTAGATCAGGTTATAAGATAATATTTAGGTTAAGTATATACATTATATTTGTATTTTAATATTACATATTCAGCCGATATTCTGCCCAGCCTCCTCTGTATATTTAAATAAACATATTAAAATCCTACATATGAGGGATCAGATTGATTTAAGGTCAACATGCAAGGGCTTTGGGCATTCCATCCGATTTTTAGTGATGTGGAGAGTTGAGAGGATTGAAGTCTATCCATTAAAGTATGTAGATTTTCTATATTGATCTAAACTAAGCACCAGTTATATGTGTGTGTGGGAGATGATGATCTGGACCAACTGATGAGTGCCTGTTCAGCATGAGATACATATACTGGAAATCGTTTATCTTTTTCACATGTATATGCTCAAGGGTATCATTTATATTGGATAGAGTGTTGATATTCTGGGCTCAAATCTCCTTTGATTATATAATTATTACAAATGAAAATAAAGATAAAAATTTAGCTCCATTCAAAATTGAACTATGAACTAGCAGAATTTTGATAAGAAAGTGAAAGATATTAAATTTCTGAAACATATATTTAAATTGTCATTCTGTAAAGAAGTTTAATAGATTATACAAAAAGTTCATCTTATTTCATTAAAAATGAAAGCACAAAATTACAAAAATAAAAAGTGAATATATGTATAATTAATTAAATAAATTTCCATAATTATATAAATAAAAATTGTAGAACAGGATGTATGTTTTATTAATCTTAAAACATTATCACAGTTGAAAAATAAGAATAAAAACTTATCTTAAGTGGCAAGTGACTCACTTGAAATTGAACCAGGAAACAAGCAAAATTCTGAAATAAATAAATAGAGAAAATTAGTTAATTTCAAAGAGAGAGAGAAAAAGTTCTTTTGATAATTTAATTATAGGAAAAATCATCAACTTATAAAGGAAAATGCTAATCTGATTATAAATTTTAAAAATATTGCATACTACTGTCTTCTTTAAAACTTGATTCAGTCCTTTATCAATATGGTATTTGAATTTTATTTAATCTTTATTTATTCTTCTGAATTAAAAATAACATATAAATATTTTTGTATTTACAAGAGATCTTGCATTTTTTCAGAAAATTGTGTGAAGATTGAATTTTTGAGCAATGGGAATCAAAATTTTCATAAGAATAATGTTGATAATATTTCATTGATAGAATGATTATTGCTGTATTATCCTTTATATGTGGATATAAAATAGATGTATCAATGCATAAATATTAATATTGTATTTCAGTGGTGCACAACCTTTTTACACTCACAACCCCCATACTCAGACTGAAATTGTATACTACCCATTATATGTTGCTACCATCCTGTCGTAAGCATATAAGGATAGTAATAATAAGTCATTTTACCACAAACAAATATATATCACTAAACATCACATGATCACCATTTCTTAAATAAATATTTTTTAAACAAATATATATCTTTATAATACCTTTCAGTACATACAAGTTGATATAAGATTTTTGAAAAAACTGCCTACTAACATAAAAAAAATTTTTAATTAAATTAGTGTGATAGCTATCCATTACCCATTTATTCATTAAAAATTTTAATTTCTGTCATGTACATTAAAATGAGAAGCAGGGTTTAAAAAATATTTAATTGTAAACCTTGTAACAAGAAAATGAATATGATAAATGTATAGTAATGCTTGTTTCTTAGTAGAACTGTAGTTTTATAGCAATTATATTTTTTAAGCCTGTTTTAGAAAAGGTGTACATTCAAGGATGTTATCAACATTAGGAGGATACTAGCACGAAGAACAAAACTCTGAGAGGAAACAAGAGAAATGAGGACAATATAAGCAAAGTGCCATTATTATGTGCCATTTATACAAAGCAGATTGGAATATAAAGAAGGAAATGTTTAAACACAAAAATGGTCAAACACACAATAATGAGTTGATCAGTTTTCATGTATTTTTTCAATTAAAAATTAATTATCCAACATGAGAACTTTTTACAATTTTCACGACCTCCAACCATTTTTCTGTGACCCCTTGAGGGATCGTGACCCACAGGTTGTGCACCACTGTTGTACTACATTATACATACATTTATTTAAAAATGTAAAGATGTGGAATAAATAAGCATAAAAATTCAAGTTTTATATGAAAATAATAAATTATGAATTAACTAATACAGATTTAATATTGACTTCCACCAATCCATTTATTAATTTTAATGATAAGAAAAAAGGTAAACAGGCTTGCCTTCCTTTTCATCCCTGCTCAATCACTTACTTTCACATTTAAAACTATTTTTTAACAATATGATGGGTTTTTCTTTAATGTTTTTTCAAATAACTGGTAAAACAAAGATATGGTAATACAGATATTTTTAGATTTTTCATGTTTTATAAATGGTTTCTTTTTTAATTACTATGGTTACAACTACTATGTGAATTTTATGTAATTTTTTTAATTGAACAGGTGTATGCTTTAATAGTTGTATTTTTATATTGGACTAATTCCATCGTCTAATATGCATATTGAATGTCTTTAGAAAAATTTAACTTTATTTAAATATTCCAAATACATTCAACTTTTTGATGTGCTAATACTAACAGTTGAATGTACATGGAATATTTAAATAAATTTAAATTTTTCTAAAGACATTCAAAATGCATATTAGATGATGGAAATAGTCCAATATAAAAATACAACTAGAACACCATCATCACCAAACTTCAGGAAAATGTCTGCTTTAATACTTTACTAAGCATATCTCACTTTTACAAAATTCAAATTAGTTTGAATTTAGTTTCCATAGTTTAAATTTTATATACCTACCCACCTTTTTCTGTTTTATCAGTATCTTATATCAGCTCTAGATTAAACAGATGCAACCTTTTTTCCATTTTTTTAGATTGATATTTTTTTTTCTATTTTTTAAAACAAATGTTATAAAACTTATGTGAATTAATAGCAAGAATAATAAAAAGCAAATGTATAATTCGTTATAAGAATGCAATCAACTGTTTAATAAAAAGCTGTCAAATGAATCCAATTAAATAAAAGTAATTTTATTTTTTTATTTTTGCAAATTTATACCTATATTTTTTAATTTTTTTTTATACAAATAATTTAATATTTATTATAAACAATACTTATTAAAAAAATCAAATTTGAAATGATATTAAATACATATCTCAGGAGAGATATCACATACCGGTTGTACTTTTAACATTCAAAACTGGTTGTAGCCATAACGGGTTTTTTATAAAAAATCATTGTACAGATTTTCAACCTTTTATCTTTTGGTGCTTTAAACTAGTTAAAAAGTTGTTGTTGTTTTTTTAATCTTGTAGTTGATGTATAAAAATTGTTTTGTAATGTAATCTCAATTAAACAGAAGTTTAATTTATTAAATTTCTCCTAACTTAATTTTAAAGTAAGTTAAACATTATTTGAAAAGAAAACGATTTGTCTTGATCAAATTTATTTAGTAGATATATATATATATATTTTTTTGAACTTTGATTAACTTTTTATTTCAACATGGTGTTCTTTTTTATGATTTTAAATATAGCCTTTTTGTTGTAGATGATTACTTTTTACTATAAATTTGAATCGCCTCCACACTTTTCTTGTATAATACTTTCAAAATTATTCTGACAATTTTTCTGTGTGAATAGGTAGATCTGTTTTTTAAAATTTAAACTATATGAAAATACTGATTTTGTAAACTTTTTTTTCCTGAAGCTGCTATTTCGTAAAGCAGAGATATTTTATTACATTGTTTTAACAGATCGTGGAAGCATAAGAAATAGTGGTCATGTGATGTTTAGTAATTTATTACACTGTTTTACAGTTGATCATTGTGATCATGCAAAAATATCCTAAGGAAAACATGAAGAATAAGCATTTCTTATAACATTATTTTAATACTTCCACCATTTATCATGACCCTTTTGGTAGTGTTCTGTTCTATTGTGTCAGTCACTTGATGGCGCTATTTCTAGCTAAATTTCTAGAAATATGCCATTTCCGTGGCCACAGCCAAGCCAATAGCCTTCTTTCTATGATAAAGCACAGAAAGAATCCGTTTACTCATCTGCCAGCTACTGCTGTGGCTTCTTTCCATGCTAAAAGGACAGAAAAATGCCTTCTTTGGTAGTGTTCTGTTCTATCGTGTCAGTCGCTTGATGGCGCTATTTCTAGCGAAATTTTTAGAAATATGCTATTTCCGTGGCCACAGCCAAGCCAGTAGCCTTCTTTCTATGATAAAACACAGAAATAGTCCATTGACTCATCTGCCAGCTACTGCTTTGGCTTCTTTCCATGCTAAAAGCACAGAAAAATGCCTTCGTTGACTGCCGTAGTTGCTTGTGTTACGCACTTTATCGTAATACTAGGTTGTCTATTATTGCTACAGTATCATGTGAGGGTGTGTTGACTGCATCGTGTCTAAATAATTGAACTTTTCAGATCCAACATCTTTTTTCCCAATGGAACTGACCTACTGGAACCTTGTAATAGTTTTAACAGTGTCGTCGCTGTTCCATCAGGACTGTGTAACCCTTAGAAATTTGAATTTAGGGTATGACACAGCGCTATTTCAAAGATCTCAATGAAAGTAATGTATATGCAAGAAATTGTCCGAGACAAGTAAGATGGAAGCTTAGAACTCTGAAAATTGGCAATTGCCAGACACCGGAGTCGGTTTTTATTTTAATAGTTATAATTATTAACTTTAGTGGGTAAATTGCAATCTAATTTACTTTTTCCCCAAAACGCAGTGTATGATTAATTACTGTCCGAAAAAGGGTAAAATTTTATTTTATTTTTTATTAGAAAAGTACCGTAACTTTTCCTATCCACAATTTTAAAATTTTGTTTGAATTTTTAAATTTTGTGGAAGTTGTAATATAATTGACTTTGATTTCAAAACACAGTGCTGATTGATTAATGGCCCAAATAAGACTAAAATTTACTCTTATTTTCTATTAAAAAAGGAACTAACTTTTTATATCCACACACACACACGCTAAAAAAATCCAGTCTGATTAATTACTTGTCCAAAAAGTCTCTAATGTGCTATTATTTGCTATTAGAAAGTAACGTAATCTTTTATCAACACACACACACAAAAGCCAATCTCTGATTAATTACTGTCCCCAAAAGTTGGCTTTCATTTTTATATTTTGTTTGAATTTTTTAATTTTGTGTAAATTGTAATATAATTTACTTTTATTTCCTATTCCAAAAATAAAGTCAGTAGTTCTATAGAATCGCTGGTCCGGGAACATTATATCTATGTGTTTTTGCTTAGCATCAACGCCATCAAGCGGCTGACACGATAGAACAGAACACTACCACCCTTTTTAATAGTGTATCATTTTTATAAACTTATTTTCAGTATTAATGTATTTATATATGATTGAAAACTGGAAAAAAGATTATTTATTTTATATCCTGAACATTATATTTATTTTATTTTTAAATGTCATTAGCAATACCTATGTTTATAAAAATCTGAAGATTTAAAACAATAATTTAAATTATATTTAATATTAAATTTTACTAATCCTTTATTTTATTTCATTTTTTTTATATTTTCAATTTTCATTCTTTTCTTTAATCTTACACTAAATAATTTTTAAAAGTTTATTATATAGCATTCAAACTTTTAATTAATTAATTATATAAAAGAAATTATTTTATTTTTATCTGTAGTTTATCTTTTTCCATATATAGAATGCCTTCATTAAAATCATTTCCTTTTTTAACAAAATAAAAACATTTTCATATCTATTTTTACTTCTAGTTTTCATTAGTTTATAATGTTCCTGCTGCTATGTTCCATCTTGTATTGTTTGGGCAACTAGAAAATAGTAATAGGTAACCCTAATTAAATCACATACAACTGAATTGAACAATTTAGTTTTTAAATAATTTAATATTGCACGGCACAGATATGAACTATACATAGGTGATTTTGATTTAATATATATATATTATCTGCCAGCTACTTAAGACAAATGTCCTTGCTTATACACTTCTATAAAGTTCAACAATTTAGAAAGGTATACTTTACCTCTACTAAGGAGGTATTTTTTTACTTCATTGGTTTTAATTACTTTCTGCTTGAACCAGTTAAACTCTGTTCTACGTTTTCCTTTATATCCATTAACACAATAGATTTGTTATAATTTTATCTATTTGAAAATCACTTTAATTTGTATAGATGAAATTTATTTCCCAATAAATTTAATGAAGACTTTTTTTTCCCCCTTTTATTTCTAGGAATTTGTTTTTTATATATGCTAAATTTATTTCTAAATCAATACTATTTTGAATACAAGTATGTTTATCTATAGGAATTTATTTGATTGCATACGTTGAAACAGTAAGATTCGAGTTCGAATCTTAGTTTCATCTGTTCTATTGTCTTTCACCCACCACTTCCATCCTACCTAAATTTAAACCCTAGATATTGGATTGTGTGTGTGTAATGGTATTAGGTATATATGTAAGCATCTGTTAAATGCACCGTAAATACACACATACTTCAATATCATATATAAATGTTGAATAAAAATGTTTTTTTTTTTAATAATTTTAAAATTTCTCTTTAAAGCTATAGCATTTATATAACACCCATTTATTTATTTTGTCAATTTTCTAATGTTATAAATTAAAATATTAAAATCTGTTTAAATTTATAAATTTAAATATATATATAAATCTTTATTATTGTTTAAATAATTTGCAAAGTCATGGTGGGGAGAGGATAATAGATTACTTAGAAATTTCCCTAGAAAGTTAATTGGCTTCAAGTGGAAAATCTATATTGCATCTTGTATCAGGTCAAGGGAAATATAATAAAATAATGTACAAAACAAATTTAAACATAGAGAGAATGTAGTGTTCAGGTTTAATTAAAAATGTAAAAAAAAATTCTTTACTAATGGATTGATTCACCTGAGGGTATTGCAGATCGATTGCAGGCATGGACTAGAGAGTAAAACATCTGGACTCAATATGTCATGTGCGATCGATCCACAAATTTATAGATAAGAAACAGAACTAGTATAAAAGGACAAAATTGGATTCATGCTGGCTCATAAAACTTTATTATTAATGTCATTTAACCTTGTCCCTGCTAGTGACGTTTCATATAGTTAATTTTATTCCACTTTGAAATGACTTAGTAGAGGCAGAGGAGCTGTTCTCCGGAGAATGGAAATGACTTAGTAGAGGCAGAGGAGCTGTTCTCCAGAGAATGGTCCACCATCTGTCCAAGTATTCTCATATGCCCTCCAAAAGATGAACTGTTGATGAACTACTGCCAAGGACGGAAAAGCTGCTGCTACAACATAAAACGGACAATCCACGTCTGATTATCAAATGTGCACAATCATCTAAGTGTACCTGTATTCAGGAACTCTAGAGTACTTTTAATTTTCTTTTAAAGTTATAGCTATCCTTAATGAATTTGTCTATTAAAATGTTAATATATATAAACGTTGTAAATTGATCTTTCTTATTAATTAACCTACCTGATCCTTATCTGTCATCTTGGGTATTTATTTTATATTTCATTTGTTTTCATTACTTATATAATGCCATGCCTAGATAATTTTCGACCAGGCTCATCCTATTACAAATAATTTACTGTAACTAAAAGCTGCCGCCATATTGTGCGGACTATTAAGTACAATTACTGTATTCCCCTTTTTTTTTCTTGATAAATTGCCAGCTCGGAAATTATCCAAATCTTATCATATGTTATGACTTATCTAAAAATAAATGCGTTATCATACTAATTTCACTGTTTCCATATATCTAATGATTTCAGTTATTTATTATAATGATTTATTTACGTGTTAATCGATACGCATTTGGTGTTTGCTTCGTTTAGTTATAAGTGTGAGTGTATCACAAATACTTGGGTGGCAGATATATTAATTAGCAAGTATAATAATGTATAATATAATTTTAAAACACTCCCTTCTATTTTTTGGAATTAGGTTTACTTATTCTGTAATCCAAATAATAATGTTATTTAAGAGCATAAATGAATGTTTAAGTTATTAAATGTAGACATTGGGAGATGAGCCATCAAATTTAAAGCGTAATTTTAAAAAAAGGAAAGTTCAGATCTTATAGTTATATTATAGATATCTGTTACAATTTAGATGTGATGTTTTCTCTTAAAGCCTTGGATTTCAACGGATAAACAGTGATTACTATTCTCCTATTGTTTCCCATAAAGCGGACATAGTTAAAGGTCTCGCGGGTATTCGATCTTGTCACACGGTCAGGAAGTAATTGTGGCATGGCCTTTTACACCTGATTATGCTAATGTGACCTTTCTCAAAAGGGTCATTCGGCACAAAGCCAACCATAGGTTTTCCATTGGCTCCACATTTCAAAGTACTGTACCTTAAGTTTATCGCATCTATGAGTCTTACCTATTCTCCTTTATATGTTTATTACTCATTGTGTTTATGACTCTGTCGTTCCACTGTTTTACATTGATACACTTTTAAATATAATGCCCTAGAATAGTTATTTCTTATATTAATATATTAAATGTATTTCTTACTTATTGCAAAACAAGCTTGGTATGTCCACAACCATAATACTACTTATGATAACAAAACCTCGCAATATAATTTGAAAGCATGATTCTCATAGGCATGCTATTATAATAAAATTGTACTTTTTAATACCCAGATGGTCATATACGATCTGTAAAATTATTATCCATAGCCAACTGTAAATATTAATGGTCTGAGAATAATAAAATACCGACACCAAAGTTTATAACCATACTTTTTGTATTTATATCATTAAAATTAAGGTTTTATCATACATCTGCTGTCATAATATCCATTCATTTTGACACATAGTCATAACAGTATCTCATTTCGATAGATAAATGTTCGATTTAAAATAAAATTATAAATACGTTGCTTTTAAGGATAGTCTCTTGTATCTCCCTGATCCCTGTGCCTAAAGAAGGTTTTGCTGATGTAACATCAGATGCATTGTCTCATAGTGTGTGTTGTGGAAATGACTAACTAGATTTGAACCCGGTGCTGGTGGTAGCTTACCCTACCTATAATGCTGCTTTTCGTGTCTGGTGGTTGAGTTCTGCAAAATGTTAACAAGGCATACGAATCTGACCATTATATATTATAATTTTTTTTAGCATTTGTTAAACTTTAAGTTGAGGATTTAAATTTAGAAATAGTTAGTTAACACTGAGCTCTCCAGTTATGGATTGGCGTAATCGATTAGTTGCTGAACTGGATAAGCAGATGTTGACTTTCAGGTATCATGGTGGTCTTCTTCAGTGGGTATAGTGTCTACATTATGGAAGTAAGCTGTTGCTGGATGATTTCATGTTACAGTTCCGGTGATTGAAGAATTGCCTGGCAGTAGGCACACCATTTTTCTATGAATTTAGAAGCAGCCGTCACCTTTCTCCTGCCAGATCTTTCAAAAAATCAATCTGAAGTGGATTAGGTATAGCAACACTCTTCTAAAATTAAGGACTCCACAATCAGATTCCGATTTCATCTCCTTTTTTTTTTTCCATAGTGACCATCCTACAAGACTGACTTGATTATATTCCAGGAACAGGTGGATGATATCCGTTTCTCATTGTTAATGACTGTAGCCTTGAATTTTCTGCTTTCCGCATCCTATCAGGGGTTTTTTGGCCCAATGGCTAAAATCCAGGGCTCCCTGCCATCAATTGTTGGATGGGTAACGGCATACGTCACTGGATAGTCCCGATAATGGGCGCATCCGAAAAGATAAACACTGTTAGGGATCTGAACTGGTTTGCTTAACGGAGGGAAAACTGAGTATGCATTTCTTGGACTATTGACCCGCATTTTTCCTGACAGAATGTGTTGAGTATCCTGCTTTGACACTCATCGCTCCAATAATGTTTAAGCAGCACATTGGTTTTTGGTTTTATTCTCAGCAGGTTCTACCAGTCTTTGGTGTAATCCTGTAAATGGTGGCTGGCAATCGCTACTTGTTCATCTGGCCTTGCGCTATACAATAGAAATAAATCATGGAGACTTTTTAGATGGGTTTGACGGTTTTTCCTTATTGCTTCTGTAAAAATTTTTTACATGAATTGTTTTCGTTAGGTAGCTTTGGGGTTCTACTTTCATTACAATGCTTTTTTCCATGACATTTTGTTGTCCTACTCTTTTGTCCATGTCTGTGTTACCTTCCCTCTTAATGTTGGATCTGGCCAGTAGCTCTTATATGTCTTGATCTGATGGAATGAGGTCTCTTTGATCATTACTATTCTTTATACTCATCAAATCTCCTGCATTCTCTTCTACCATCATGGACTTGTCTGTTATTTCCATTTTTTCTTCAGCCTCTACATTTTTAATATATTTTCCCTTTTCACTGATTTGGATTGTTCTACATTATTCTTTTATTTCTAACACTTTCATTGTAAAATTTCTCATAAAATGTTTAAGCTCTTGAGACTCCCTATCTCTTCGTTTTCTTTCTTCTTCTAGATTTTTTCTCATATAGTCTCCTCATTTCTTTCACATTCTGCCTCAATATTTCTTCTATGAACTTGAAAAAGTCCCTTGACCCTATATTTTGCTGAGGAACCTCCATTTTATCAACATCTATGTTGGCTTTTTCCATGACTTGTTTACTATGATATTCTTACTATTTTTATTGTTTTAATCAGCTCTTTTCTATTTATAATATGATTTTAATATTGCTTAAGTTTGTTTATATCGATTAATGGCTCATTGACTATCCCTCTCCGGCATCCTAATCATACCCTACTGTTTTCCACTGCCCTCATTTACTATACTACTATCCTTATATCTCTATGCTCCACACTACTGTTGTCTAACATATATAAGAATAATTATTTTAATATAACACAATATTTACTGCTGTTTGCCTTTATAACCTCGTGACTGATTTTTTTTTACATGGAACATTCACTAGATCCAATTATATTTCGTCCCTTCTTAAATCATGCATACTTCCCTGCTTTATTTGAACTTGTTACACATCTGTGCATCCATTTGACCCACTGTATCTCATTTGATGTATTTCTCTTGTTATTATTACTTATATATATATACATTAAGAACGAAAGGCTAATAACTAGAGGGCTAAACACTATTAAAAAAAAAGTCTTTACATATCTTACCAACTTTATATATATATACAGAATTCACTACTCAGGATATGTATTTATTATTGTTTGAGTTAATGCTACGGTGACAAATGTTTAAAAAAAACTCTTATACATATCTTAGAATTTATTACTCAGGGTTGTACTTTATTATTCGCCCGCATTGTGGCGACAAACACTAAAAAAAATCTTATACATATTTTACGACTTTTCATATATATAACAATTCATTTTTCAGGCTCGTATTTTATTATTCCCTCATGATTGGGCAACCAAATGCTAAAAAAAATCTTACATATATTTTAGAATTTATTACTCGGGGTCATATTTTATTATTCGGTCACATTGCGGTGACAAACGCTAAAAAAAAGTCCTACACATCTTTTACCTTTTTTTTTTTATAAATATAATTCACTCAGGGTCGTATTTTATTATTGTTCAACCCATGTTGTGGCGCCAAACGCTAAAAAAAAATTATACTATGTAACAGTCAGATTCATGTACCTCAACATGTTGCAGAACTCAGACACGAAGAGCAGCATTATAGGTAGGGTAAGATACCAGCAGTACTGGGTTCAAATCTAATTAGTTCCACAACACACACTATGCGACAATGCATTTGATGCTACACCAGCAAAACCTTCTTTAGGCACGGGGGTTAGGGAGATACAAGAGACTATCCTTAAAAGCAACATATTTATGATTTTTTTTTAAATTGAAACACTTTATCTATCGAGATGAGATACCGTTATGACTATGTGTCGAAATGAATGGACATTATGACAGCAGATATATGATAAAACATTAATTTTAATGATATAAATATATACAGTATAGTTATAATGTCAGTATTTTATTATTCCAAGACCATTAATATTTACAACTGGCTATGGATAATAATTTTACAGATCGTTAACTATCTGACCATCTGGGTATTAACGATTTCAATTTTATTATAATCGCATGCCTATGAGAATCATGCTTTCAAATTATTATATAAGGTTTTGTTATAAGTAGTACTGAGGTTGTGGACATACCAAGCTTGTTTTGCAATATGTAAGAAATACATTTAATATATATATTTATATTTATATATATAAGAAATAACTACTCTAGGACATTATAGTTAAATGTGTATCAATGTAAAACAGTGGAAAGACAGAGTCATAAACGCAATGAATAATAAACAAATATAAAGGGGAATAGGTGGGACTCATAATGCGAGGCGATAAACTTAAGGTTTTACAATAGATAAATAGTTGAAATTGGTAAAGTTCCACCATTTAAATTAACAAGTTATAGTTTAATTTCATCTTCTCCCATCATCTAAATGCATTAAACAACCTTTATTAATGATAGGTCTAAATTAATAGAATAAATATGTAGTACTAATTAAATCTATTGTATGGTAAGTACAGAACCAGTTGATAAGTAAGACTTAATCAACTGTCTCAGATGCTAAAATGCGATAGGCACATAAAAGTGACATTATATATATAAATTATTAAATTAATAGCAGAAAAATAATTAAATAAAATATTTTAAAAAAAGATTTGGGAACATTTTTAATACAAAGAATATCTGCCCTTTCCTTCTCTTTAATCAAAAATTATTCAATCCTTTAAAAACCTTTTTTTTTTAACTTTTTAATTTTTTCTAAATAATACTTTAAGGTTATAACAAGTATTTATATAAATATAAATTAAAGTTTTCACAGAATTTCATTTTTTAATTTATTATGAAACATATTATTATATAAACTATTTCAATATAAAGAATAATGTGAATGAAATTAATTCCTGAATTAAAAGATAAAACTAAAAAATATAATTGTATCTTTAAACTGATTTAATTGCTATTCCCTATATCTCTCTCTTCATACTTTGTTGAGTGATCTGAATTCTCTATTGCTTTCTCTTAAGCATCCAAATCTTAGATTCCTATGTAAGAAATAGTAAAATACCTGTTAAAATCATTTCATTCAAAGATCGTAGGCATATTTCCTTTTAATATTAAGTTACTTCTATCAAAAATATTCTGTCCAAATTAAGTTATCTCACTTCATACTTTGTTGAATGATCTGAATTCTCTGTTGCTTTCTCTTAAGCATCCAAATCTCAGATTCCTATGTAAGAAATAGTAAAATGTCTGTTAAAATCATTCCTTTTGAAGATCATAGGCATGTTTCC
Organism: Epiperipatus broadwayi; assembly: GCA_028023455.1. Taxonomy (NCBI): domain Eukaryota; kingdom Metazoa; phylum Onychophora; class Udeonychophora; order Euonychophora; family Peripatidae; genus Epiperipatus; species Epiperipatus broadwayi. The sequence goes on from JAQFVV010006198.1 coordinate 31,061,179, forward strand.
TTTTAATATTAAGTTACTTCTTTCAAAAATATTATATCCAAATTAAGTTCATCTCTTTATATTTTTATCTATATTATGATCAAGACATTTGTAATTGTCACATGGTTATAATTCATGGATACCAATTTCTATTTTCTTTTAAAAAAATTTGTTGAACATTACATAGTTAGACTTTTTAGTAATTATCATTAGATGTAGTTATCATTAGACAAACTCTTGCGGCATTTTCTGAAGTTCTGAAATATTATTTACAAAAACAACCACATCATTTGCAAATGTAGATGATTTAAATAAGATCCATCTATTTTTATTTCCTTAGCTTCCCATTTTAATCCACAAATTCCTTTAAATAAAACTGCTGCGAAAATTTTGGGAATTATGGAATCATCCTGTTGTGCATCCTCAGGGCCATGTTAATCTTAATGTCACCATGTAATAAAGTCGCTGCTGTCATATTTTTATAAATATTTTTCACAATGTGATAATATCCTGAGTATATCTTGATTATCCAGAATTTTAACCACTGTGGAAATGTATATTTATTATGAATCAACCCAAGCCATAATTCAACTCATACTCATTGGTCTTTTCTATAACTTCACTCTATATTTGTAAGTGGTCTGCTATGCTAAAACCATATTTAAATTCAATTTTACTTTGATTGGAAACTTTCTTGTACAGAATTAATAAAAGACTCTTAATTCCATAGTTTCTAAAATAATTTTTATTGGTCATCTTAAATATCATTAATGCATTTTTAAACATTTAATATATAGTTTTACCAATAATTTTTCTGTTTCTTCATCAGCGTCTTTTCAGATAATAATAATTTTGTCATTTCCTGGATCTTTTCCCATCTTCACAAATTTAAGTCAACATGTCTCACATCTTGATTTAAAATGCTTGACAATTCAGAGATTTTATAATTATAAAGGTTTTTTTTTTGTTCTTTATTATTACATAATTTTTTATAGAACTCCACATATTTCATGACATGATTCCCTTTTGTTTTAGTAATCGTTCCATTTTTTTATTGCTGAAACAATTTTCCATCCAATAACAAGATGTTATTTCAATCTTCTATTCTTTTACATAACTTTTATCTATTCATACTTGTATTGATTTATGTCGCTATTAATCTTTTTCCAATATTTTTGCAGAATTTCTTATGTTCACACGATCACCATTTCTTTTGCTTACACAAGCTGTTTACTCAGAGGTTAAACTCCATATAGTAGTGCCACCAGTGCAAGCCAGAGTAATCAATGGATGCAAGGAGGTTTTTGCATAAAATCCCTATCTAGTGCCTACTCATCCAATATCCCCAGACTAGTATTTAGCTTATGGATTTCATCAGCGAGGAGCCTTAGATCTGAGAGCACTGCACCTAAATCTTAGGATCTCATGCAACATTCCAACAGTCACCTTTTACCTTAGCCTGACTATAAAGCTTTGAGTGCAAAATGAAAACACGGTAATGTTTTCAATTCAAGTTTATTAGCTTGTGCAGTTGTATAGATCTGAACTCAATTCAGCATCCATACTTTTTGGTGTCTTTGGTTCTTTAATAACTACAGTTACTATAATCTTATTTGGCATGATTGGTTTTAATTCACTAAATATCACATGACCACCATTTCTTATGCTTACACAAGCTGTTTACACAGATGCTAAACTTTTCATACAGTAGCACCACCAATGCAAGCCAGAGTAATCAATGGATGCAAGAAGGTTTGTGCATAAAATTCCTATATAGTGCCTACCCATCCAATATCCCCAGACTGGTTTCTTGCTTATGGCTTTCATCAGTGAGGAGCCTTAGATCTGAGAGCACTGCAGTGGTGGTGCTACTGTATGGAAAGTTTAGCTTCTGTGTACATTTCTTATATTCTTCTTAATGAATTGTTTTTTAATATTTTCCTATTTCTTCTTTTTTATATATATTTTTTATTTCAGTTTAATATTGTTGTTGTGGCACAATTGTTTTTAAACTGAAAATTTAAAAAAAATTATTTAACAACATCCCAAGGATGATTAAGTTATCTAGGAATAATTTCTATAGAAAAATTATATATAAAACAATGTTATAAAAAAGTTATCAAGCTATTTATATAACTAAAGCCCAAAAAATGATTTATTGTTTTTGTTTTTTAATTCTATAAGTATTGAACTATATTTTGTTTATTTTCTTTCTTTTTTAGCATTTTTTAAATTCTATATATACCTGGGTCTCTTTTTACGCGGATTTATTTAATGCGATTTTGAAGTTACGCGATTCACGTTTCTCCGGAAGTCGAACTCCGATAATGCGCTATTACTTTAAATAATAAATTTTGCGCACTTATGTCATATTGAAAGTAATAGCACATTATTGGCATTCGACTTTCATCTTAGTAATTTCAATATTTTCAGTGCTTTATAATAGTGAGATTTTATGCAATAATGAAATTAAAATCATGATTTCCACATTTTATGTATACACACATTAAATTTTACAATATTATAATGTAAATTTGTTCAAACATTGTGCGTGTTAATTTTACATTTTAAATCACATTCTAAACTTTGCTTTTTAAAAAAGAACGTAATCAATTATTAATCATTTAGTGTCCGCAAGTTTAATTATAAAAGGTGAGTAATAGCAATGGGCACAATTAAAATTGAAAATTAAAAAATTAAAGTCAAAAATAAGAATTTAATTTTTAGTTGTTAGATTAATTACTAATTACGTTGTCACCAGAAACCCATTAACACAACATGAGAGTGATGTTGGTGCTAGTTGTATTTCCTCTTGTGAAGAATCTGATTTTTTTACTACTTTGCAAATGAATCTGTTTTACCGCAAATAGCGATAATAATTAAAACGTGTATAAAAAAATGTAAATTACTGTAAATTATGCATAAAAATATATTGTTTTGAATAAAATTAAATATTATAGTTAAAAAAAGTTTGTCTTGTATCAATTTTTTTCAAATTTGAAATTTTTTTATTAGTCATATTTTATTTCCTTATTTTTTTTTTGCGCGAATTTTAAAGTAATTTTATGTTGGTGCTTTGCTTATCAGGCTTATCAAGTGCCCAGTATTGAGGGTTTGAGCAGTTATCCATTCATATTTTCCTTCCAGCAACCAATATTGGTCAGTTATAGCTAGATTGATTATGAGCCAGGTATCTGAGAGAAAATTTGTAAGGTTCTTTGTCATATCTGACCTTGCCTTCAGAAGTGGACTAGTCCAGATTCTTTCCTTATCTGATCGGATTGAGTACACATTGCCTCTAACCATTGTGTAAGCATGTAAACAACCAATATATAAACATGGCCAAAGGATAAAAACAAGTATGGACAATATGTAAACATGTGTATAAAATCCTACCATTGGTTAGGCTCTCTGAATCCGACTGCTGTCATTAAGGGAGGGGATCTGGTCATAAATAGTCAACTTTTTTGGAGGCAAGTCAGAGAATGTCTGTCTATCTGAATGACTGAATGTGCTCTCCATTGAAACCACTGTCTCCAGTGAAGGTGTTTCTACTAGATTCCACTATCAATACGTCTATGCAGTGAGGCAAGTCCAGATAGGACTGGAAACTGCTATGACTTTGGCAGACTCGGGGCAAGCTCTCTATTACAGCCGCAAGAGTCATTTAACAAACTCAGGGCAAACAGTCCAGTACAGCTGGAAAAGTTTAGACTAGAACTCACAAGGCAAGCTAAATATACAGCTGGAAGTGAATCCAATTATTCGGCATGACCACCTCATTATTGACAAAGTTATCCATCACATTGTATTTATTGATTGTACAATATGTATTTATATTTGTTCTAATAAATTATACATATTATAATTTTTAATATTACTGTTGGTTTGAGTCTGAAACCTGCAACTCAGTCAAACACAAAAGGAAAATGTTTCCCCATGGCTGGAAATTATTTGGCCTGAATTTCAATTCCCAGTAAAAAAAATAAGCAGGATAGATGGATTTTCTATTTCTACACTATGAAGTTCTTCTAAATAATTTTAAAATCTGTTTTTAATTCGAAAGAAAATAGCAACACAGTTAATCAGTCCAGCCCTATTTAGGTTTATTTCATTAGTTAACTTATACAGTTCATAACTTGCTAGTTAACAAACGGAATGATTTCTTTCTTTAGAGTTATTCTAATAAATGTAATACAACTTTTTCTAGCTATATATTGCCTCTACATAATCTTAAACATTGTCATTTGTAATATCTAAAAAGCTTAGTATGTTTTTTTATTTAAAATGATTTCTTTTCTTTACTTTGCTATGATACATGTCGTTCTCTTATAATAAATAATCTTAATTAATTTTACCTATTTCTCATAATAAACTTTATATTCATCGATTTTTTTTTTTAAATCTATATGATATCTAATTTATTTCCTTTTTCTTTTTTTTTTGTTATTGAATATCGGGTAATAATCATTTCCTTTTTCCTTAAAAATTTACTTTTTTATTTTTCAGTGTATAAATATTTTAAATTTATACGTTTTAAAAAAATAATGATTATAAATCTTTCTTTGATTCTCTTAATGTTTGCCAGATTTTTTCCTTCTCTTGCAAATCACGTGTTTTTAATTTGACTGTATTTCTTGGAAATGTTGAAATTAATGGCATTGTTTGTAAAATACTAATACAAGAATTGCATCTTCTTATTGTCTTTTTTTTCTTAAAAAACTGTAATCACATTCCAATCGTCTAAATCACTTCAAATATTTAAACAATTTGTAAAAATAAAGCATTATCTTTTTTGCTTATATATTTTTTTTAATGTTTTATTTTTTATATATTTGCATAAATGTTGAATGATATTCTAGAAAGAAAATCACTCAACTTGAAGCTATATTTTTGGTTCTAAAACGTTTCTCGTAATTATCTCCTTTATTGAAATCACCAGTTAACTTCTTTTATCCATATGTCAAAGCATCGGCCGGATGCGAACCCACGACAACCGTCTTCAAGCAACTGCTTGTTTGCAAGGCAGCTGCGCTGACCTCTCGGCTTTTTTCTTTCTAATTTTTTGTTTTATTGTAATTTATATTTCTTTCCAATATAAACAACCACTCTTAAACGAGTATGACAGTCCAACTCCTATTTTTAAAAAAAACTATTATAGAAACAAGTTTTGCACTGACTATACAAAGCATTCTATGAACCACAAATACTTCCTCCTGTAGAACATGCAAGCCTATTCTTCTATTTATTTGAATGTTATGATCTATATTTTAATTTCTTAAGCAGAAAACTTTTCTTTTTGAAATACTTCAACACCATATCTAATATAGCTCTGTAATGAACTGTGTTTTCAGTCATGTGTTCCCCAATGGAAACAACTGGTATTGCACGTCTACCATAAAATACCTTTTTAGGAACCCTTTTGATCATTTATTTTGCATGTCCAATCCAATGGAGGTATGATTTTATAATAATGAATGCAATACCATCATATCCAGCATGCAGAATAACATATTGATTGGTTTTATTGTTTTCCTATTATATTTTTAAATTTTGCAGAGCATTCTTAAGTGAAACTTTTCTAGCGCCTTTATATTGCACTGATAGGGTGTCCAAGTTTCACATCCATAAATTAGGTAAAATAATAGCTCTGCATACGACTAACTTAGTTGTATGATTTATTTCCTTGTGATGAAATACACTGTCTTTCAATTTGTTAAAAGCAGCAGCAACCCATTGGAGTCTGTGCTATATCTCAACATCTATACCCATATTACTATTTATAAAACTATCTAGGGTATTTAAACTGGTTTACATTCTCAAGAGGATAATCATCGAAGCTAAAAGATGCTGAGGATTTTTGTTCAGTCATTGTTCAATAAAGAATTTGAGTTTTTTTTTAATATTAGTTAATAAACCAAACTCTTTATATGTTGCATTTAAAATATTAAAAGTATTCTATAAAACTGTCTTTTGAACTGGAAAAAATAGTACACAGCATACTGTAAGTCCAGAATCCAAAAAAAGCTTGTTTTTGCTTTTAATCAGTTTAAAATAAAAGTTCCACCTTCAAATCTATATCATATCTTGATTCACGTTTGGTTTGATTACACCATCTATAAACAATTCCAGTCATAAAAATTGAAAACAACGTTGGAAAAAGTCTTGTTTAACACCACTGTTATTTCAAATGCTTCAGTTTTACAGTTATTCTCTCTTTCCATCACATAGAAGATGTATAATACCAATAAACTTTTTACTGGACAACCAACTAATTTCTAACAATGCCGTAGACTTGTCCTATTAACTGAATCTAATGCCTTGACCAAATCAATAAAGGCAATATATAAATTGATTGTTTGTTCCTGACATTTCATTTTTTATGTTTATTTGGGAAGAAAAACCATGTCTAGTGTTTCTTGATTTTCTGAAACCACATTGAGTCTCTGGTAACTATCTTTAACTGGACGCAGTCTATTCGATAAAATTTTTGAAAGTACCTTTGCTGCAGTAGATAATAATGATATTCCATGATAATTATTGCAGTCTTGTCTATTCTCTTGGTTTTTAAAAATTGAAACAATATAACCATCTTTAAAATCAGGTGCTGTAACTTCATAAATCTATATATTCCTAAAAAAATTTCAATAAGTTTTGAATCTATCATACCAACACCATATTTTAAGACTTTTTTCGGTATTTCATCAGGACCTGCAGCCTTTCCATTTTTAAGATTACAAAGGGTTATTTTGACTAGACTAAGCTGGATATCTTTGTCCAAATCTAAATTAGATGAAATGGATATATCATTAAAAGTTATGTTTTAATTCTTGTATCATTATTCAGAAGATGATCAAAATATTCCTTCCATCTATTCAAAATATGAATGCTATTGCTGGATTTAATAGGATTGTGTTACCATTTCTCAGATTCATATGTTTCTTTCAATGCATCAAAAAAAAAATTTTAGAATGACAATGATCAGTAAATGTCTTCTTTGCAGTTTTAATCCACCAATCATTTTTAAGATTTCTTGTTAATCACCGCACTTCTGCCTGCAAATCTATATTTATTAAAAAGTTTCGCGTTTGATCTATTATTTTGCCAAACAGAAAATGCCACATATTTTATTTTAATTAAAGCACTATTAATATCATTGTCAGAATACCAGCTTATGATTTTTCTTGTTAGTGAATCCAAGAATGGGTGTACTTTTATCTATAACATACTCCTTAAGAAAATCCCATGCTTTAATAACATGACAGTCCTGAAAGATCCATATTGGCAATTGTGCTTAATAATAGCTGAAATTTTGTACATATGGTAGGTTCTTTTAAAAACAAACATCAATTTTTTTATGAGTATGATTGGAATAATATCTATTTATTAATGCTGCTATCGTTTTAATCTCGGTGCATGCTAATCTATGATCTTTCCAACAATCTATGACTGCATAATGTGAACTTTTTTTGTATCCTAATTTTTAACTATAATTTAATCTAATAAATGTTATTGTTTTGAGAGTGAATACACCCATAAATTCTTTATAGTGGGTTTCTGCCGTTTGTGATAGTCTATCCATGTGCTATGCATAAATTCAATAATAACAAACCATTTGAATTCATAGCACCAATGCCATTATTTCCAAAAACTTTTGACTAAAGTCTAAAAATTTGATCTCTTAATGGTATTGCTATAATAATGCCATGCCAACAAAGAAAACAAAGCTCCCTTCTCTGAATCTAAGGTTGGAACAAACGCACTAATAAAATGGGTACAGGTTCCATTATGGAAAGTAGGTTTTAACATCGTTAACCTTTCATTGATATTATGAGGAATTCCAACAGTAGAAGATTACTAAATTAGACCTTATAACAACTCCAACGCTATGAATTCTCCTTTCATTGCCATCCCAAAAAGACTTGTGTCATTCATCTCTTCTATTAAACCTACTTCCTCTGAGATGTGAGTTTCACTAAGAGCGACTCTATCAATCTTAAGTCTTGACTACTTCTTAGCTCACTGCAATCCTCTGTTCTGGTCTTGAAGAGCTTGTATCAAGTAAAGTTTGCACATTCTTCCATAGCGTAAGCTTGTGGTTAAAACACCTGTAGAGGTCCCTACTATCGCATTTTACACACGTATTATCGAGCTTATAGCCTCAGTAAATATTACTTATGTAATCAATGTGCGTTTAATAAATTTATAATTATAACTAAAGTTAGAAAATTAAAATAGATTTATTATCTCTTAATTTTTCAATCTTCAATGTTATGCTTGTTTCATTTCTCCCCCCCCCCCCACTATTATTTTTAATTTTGCAGTAAGTATTATATTTATTAAAATTGCACGGTAAACATATATTACAAAGTAAATAAATAAAATACAACTCTAGATTGTTTATACTAAGTCTTAATTATATAATAGTCTTGCAATGTGATAAAAGCAAAGACTGTAAAGGAAATCAAACCATAGAGATTGTATTGACTTCAGTGCTAACAATAATGATGGTAGCAAATCTGTAAAACTTAAAGGAAGCTGTGAAGTACTTTGTTTTTAAGTTTTTACCAATTTCTAAATTTACATATAAATATATGCTACTTAAAGTAACTGGCTTGGTGTCATTTTTTCATTGGATCCTTTGATAAAGACTTCATATAGACTCAATGCTTTAGAATATTCTTTTTGTTCATAATTTCACAAATACATATAATATTGTTTAGATGTGACTTCTGTATTTTTAAAAATATATGGGAATCTAGTATGATTTTTTTTTTGTCTATTTCGTGTTTGTCAATTTAATCAACTTTAGCATAGAGTTGTTGTTTTTTTGTTTCAAAAGCGGCTTAATTTTTTTCATTTTCTCATACCTAGTAAACCATCTTTTAATCTTGGAAGTATTGCTACCATCACTAGCTTTTAGCTCGGTAACATTCTATTTATATCCCCTAGCAGAAAAATTTAATGTAATATATGCAAGAATGTGACTTAACTACACAAAAATTAAATAAAGCAATGTAATACAAGGAACTAACTGCTATCGTACAGAAAATAAAACATACTTAATTTATAAGTTTCTATTTATTTATTTTTTATTCATTTATTTTTCTTAACTCTAATTTATTGAAATTGGTTTTTTTTTTTATTCATTTATTTTTCTTAACTGTAATTTATTGAAATCTTGGATATGAAAGGAAGATTTTAAAAATCAGATTATTTTGCTAACTACAGAATTTTGAATTAATAAAGTCTCATGAAATGTTTCTGTCTCTGAAATTAATAATTTTTTGACAAAGCAAAACTTAGATCGGTAAAAAATGAAGCATTTAAGAAATCGATTTAAAGAAAAAATGGAAATGATTAGTTGGGTATGATAGAATTAAAAATACTGATATTTTTTTTTTTAAAATGAATGAAAAAGAAAAGAATACAGTAAAAGTTTTTGACAAGCCCTAGCAGCTGTTTGAGTTACATTTCCAAATTTTTTTTATTTTAACGAATAAACTTTTAATTTTCATTGTATTAAAAATAATATTTTAAATTTATAAATATAGAAAAAATAAACTAAAATATATAATCGAAACAATAGTTTTTGTTATTTTATGATTGTTGATAAAAATATATTCAGGACAAAATAAAATTTATTAGAACTCCATTTAAACAAAAGGTAATCAATCCTTAACACATGCGCTGCACTGCTTTATTAAATCAACATTGTTTTTGTTGAGTATGAGAAAGCTCTTGAACCAAGATACAAGATAGAGACGTTGAAAGGATAACAATAGCCATTTTATTTTTGTACCTAAATTCTCTCATGTTAGTTAGAAACTGTGCTAGCAAATCTCTTAATCGATTACATTAGAACTCTATTTCTAAAACATGAATGAATTGTTGTCAAGAACATACAAAACATTGAAATTATATTTTAAAATTTTTAATTTCATTTATAATTATTTTAAAACTGCTATAGAGATGTTAACTTTTTCAGCCAATCACAACTCCCTGTTTTATGATCTTACATTTCTCTTGGCCTGCATTCTTTTAAAAACAACTATTCTCAAATAAAATTTGAATCTTATCATAATATTCTAATATTTCAGGAATATTTTGCAGAAATATGCTTAAATATTTGAATAAAAGATGCATTATCATAATAATTTTCACAAATGGAATAACTACTTTAAGAACAAAGAAATTACCACTTGTTGATATTTTGGCTTTTTTTTATTAAGGTCTGTACAATGCTGCCTTCTTGAGGTTTTTTTTTAAATTAATAAATCAATATAAATTTTAAAGTTCCAGTTTTTATTGTCACTTTATTGCATTTAAAAGATGCTATAATTAAGGAAATGATTAAAAAGAAAATTCATTGATATATATATATAGAAATAATGTAGATAAAAATTAAAACTGTCTTTAAACAGCTTATTGCTAGGAAAAAATCTCTCTAACAGTTGCTCATAAAGGAATATCAAAGAAGAAAACATTATTCACAAGCTTTAAAAATTTCTAGTTAGGGAAAAGAGTTTTTCATTTTACTCTCTAGTTAAGATTAACTAGATATACATTTAGTAACCAGTATTGATTGATTGACTAGGTTGACTAGCGAATATCTATCTAAAGGGAAAATTTTTACCTTGAATCAGTCAAAATATAATCTCAAGTTTTATCTAGCCAGATTCAAAATCAAATAATAAAAATAAACAAATGACTACAATACAGTGAATAGAGATATTTGTCCGAAGATTTGTGATGATGGTATATTATTAGATGTGATATGTTAGACTATTTCCATCATCTATGAGTGAATGTTGAATGTATAGAAAATTTTAAACTTTATTTAAATTTTCCAAGTACAAACAACTTGTTGGTAATAACACCCAAATAGACAACACAGGTTTATCTATTTGTGCGTTATTACTAACAAGTTGTTTGTATTTGGAAAATTTAAATAAAGTTTAAAATTTTGTATACTTTCAACATTCACTCATAGATGATGGAAATAATCTAACATATCACATCTAGTGAATAGAGGTAAACTTGATGGTATGTATGCATATAAATTTTAAAATAAAATATAGAATGGCTTCAATGTTAATTAAGTGGGTAAAAATATTCAAATATTTTGAAATAAATTATTTAAAATTAAAGAAAAATGTCTCTCTAATACAAGTATTTGATATATTTTTGATTCTGGCAAAAAAATTGAATTTTTAATGTTAGAACAAAAAGAAAACTATTTTTATATAAATACAGATGCTTCATTTAAGGGACATATAATTATAAGATTTAGTTTCAATATATTTACATTTAAAGAACATTAAGAAAAAATGTTAACTTGTTTTTTTTTTTAGTTATTGTCTAATGTCTCTGGTTTATAATAGCATATTATTTATTTTTAAACTTTTATTCTGTAACTTTTATCAATAAATTGTATTTGATTTATTAGAGATATAAATTTACAAACCAAAAGCATCCTTGAAAATAATATTTCAATTTTATTAATATAGAAAAAAAGTAATAAACTAAAATATATAAGCATAACAATTACATTTTTTTCATTGGATGATTAATATTGTAACGTTCAGAATCGTATGATCAACCAACAAGATTCAGAGACCTAGAAAAAGTACTTCAAACCCAGTATGTTCGGGATATGGTAGTCGCGGAACAGTACTAAGCTTTAACCTATTTGCCAGTGCTCCAAAATCTCCACTATCCAACCAACGCTCCTGATGCTACTAATGGTTATCATTTTTCTTCGGTCCCGGTGGTCAGGGTAGAAACAAGGACTCTCAAATTACACTTAGCCTATCATGCACTAGATTTTATTAATTTAATCTAAGATACTCACTAAATACTTTGATATAGCTCAAACTATTATTATTAATATTTCATAGGTTTTGGATACATACATATGATTTAATCAAGTGTGGATATAGATGAGTGGATATGATGAACCAGGGAATGACATGACAACGGTATAGATATATATACAATTTATTAATACAATTAGAAAATATAATTAATAACAATCATATCATGTTTGGATCTAATCATGATCCATGTATGGGATTACATTTTTTTTTAACCAAAAAATAAATAATTACGTTTGATGATCAATAGTGATAATAGTACATAATTTCAATATCCCCAGAATAAATATATGGTTTTACAAGAGGTCACCTGTCAATAATGACAATTAAGGTTGTGAAATATATAAAATAATAATTACAATAATGAACTTCAGTATTAGATATGTGTGTGTGCGTTACAATGAAATCATACTGGATTCCACGACAATAACAATTGTGATTCAATACAAAAAAAAAAAAAATTAACTGAAAATGATAGTTACACGCACAGTAAATAATCAGTATTATACTGTGTGTCAGCATAAAACGAAATTTTATATTGAGAGTGATAATATTTTATCAAGAAATATGCCACTATAAAATTAATATGCCAATTTTTGGAGAGCAAACACAATACCTGGTTATATTAAGTTAGAGGCCAAATGAATATATATAACAAATTTATGCGTGTGTTTACATACATAGGGGAAGTAGAGTATATATGTCATTATAATATGTTATTGTTAGTCTTCTCAGCAGGAGTTATGGACAAAAACATAATTTTATTACCCTTTATTATTAATAATTATATGAAAAATATGGCTTATCTATTTCCCACAGAATTAACAACAGGTATGATTAAGAAATCTAATTACAGCGTTCAGTAGCGTCGGGGTTTGAATCCTGTGCTGGCTATATTATTAGCATTGGCAAACGTGGGCCAATCTTCTTTGTCGAGCAGTAATGTATATACATATTCCTATAGTAACACATCCGCATTCAGCTTGGCTTGTGTAGGAAATAATAGAGCGTGGGTTTTGAATCACTATCTTTATAGAGTATACCCATTCATCGGCTCAAAGAAAGGCATGTCTATCTCGTATCCCAAGATTGGTAAAATATCTGCCGTGTATTAACAAAATCTTTACTCCGTGTTATTATTTATAATACCATAATGCTTTATTTAAACACAAACTTCTACAGTACACTCTACTTTTAAAACTAATTACTACTAAAATATATACATGAAAAAGTCTTTTTATTTGCTGTGTGTTGAAAAGTTCACACCTTTCCGGATTTATCTGTTCATTGGTTCAATTATCTCATTATTTCAATTCGTCTGTTCTTCTGCATTTCTACCAATCAAATTGTACTCCTAATTTCTCTGTGGTCCGGCTTGTTATCAATTTCTCTAAACGTAATCCTTTGTCTTCTATAATCCGTTTTATATTTTTATATTCCGCCATTCCAAAAAACAAAATATATGTTGTAATTTCACTTCTGAAATATTTCTTTTTCTTTTATCAAACACTTCACTTCCTCCCCTCATTTCAGAAGTCGAAATATTTCCATTACACATAGTCTTTGAATCGTTCGGGTAATCGTCTATTTCTTGTAGGCCTGGGTGACTTATTCTTGTATTGTTCGTGTTTGTCTTCACCATTTGTTGCTATCGCAATTTGTCTCTCTTCTTCCTCTTTCCCTGTACTATTAATTCCACTCTCCTTAGTGTCAAACTTCTTATCCTCGCTTGGTATCCAATCCCATTCCTCTGACATTCTTTTTCGCATGTGGTTTATGTGTCTTCTATGTATTCTTTCGTTTGGACCATTTATTTCATATATCTTGTTTGACATCCGTTGTTTAATTGTTCCCTGAATCCATGTCTTCCTTAATATGTCTCTGAACCAGACTGGTTCTTCATTCCTAAATTCTTTATCCATTTCGTCATGTTGTATTATATTGCTCTCCTTTGGATATAATGCAGTTAATTTTGTTCTCAATTTCCGTCCGCATAGTATTTCTGCTGGTGATTTACCCGTTGCTGTTGATGGTGTTGTGTGTTGCGTCATCATGAACATTTGTAGCGTTTCTTGTATATTTTTTGTTCCAGTTTTCCTCAAATTTTGTTTCACTTGTTGTACTGCATTTTCCGCTAGCCCGTTTGATTGAGGATGATATGGTGGTGACCACACTTGTTGAATATCATGTTCTTCACAAAACTGTTGCATTTCTGTTCCAGTGAATGCAGCACCGTTGTCTGATACCAATACCTCCGGGTATCCATGAATCGCAAAAATATTTTTAAGGCATTTGATTGCTTCATTCGCCGTCGTGTCTCGTACTTTATGTGCTTCTATCCATCTGGATTGTGCGTCTACAAGTATCAACAACATTTTCCCATCCACTGATCCAGCGTGATCTATGTGTACTCTCTCCCATGGTTTGTTTGCTGGCTGCCATGATGTCAGGTTCTTTTGTGGCATTGCAGCATATGTTTGGCATGAAGCGCATTTCTTTATATAGTGTTCGATGTCTTCATTTATTTTTGGCCACCATACGTAACTACGAGCTAGAGCTTTAGCACGCACAATTCCTGGATGTCCTTCATGTAGTAATTTTAGTACTGCTTGTCTTCCCGCTGTTGGTATTAGCACTCTATCGCCCATTACAATACATCCCTTACATATTGATAACTGTTGTCTATTTGACCAAATCCCATTTGCTACGTAACTTGGTTTAGTTTCTGGCCATTCATTTCTAATCCATTTTATTAATTTTTTATATCCCTTGTCTTCTCTCGTCCACATTTCCACAGTTTTACTATTTAATTTGTTTGATTTCATCGCATCAATGTAATTAATTTCTAATTCTTCCTTTCCTGTTTCATCTATATCGGGCAATCTTGATAGAGCATCGGCATGAGCTATTTCCTTCCCTGGTTTATAAATCAGCACGTAGTCATATGCAGCCAGTATGTTCCGCCATCTTAACATGCGTGGGCTTATATGTTCTGGAGCCTGTCGGTCATTCCCTAATATCGCTAGGAGGGGTTTATGATCTGTGATGATTTGAAAAGGTCTACCGAAAACAAACTGATGATATTTTCTTAGTGCAAAAATAATTGCCAAAGCCTCTTTGTCTATCTGACTATAATTTCGTTCTGCCTTCGATAATGTCCTTGATGCGTATGCAATCGGTCGTTCGCCGTTTTCCATTGGGTGTGCCAAAACCGCTCCCACACCTATTTCAGACGCGTCCGTCGTAATTCTTACTTCTAACGCGTTATCAAAATGTGTCAACAGTGTATCTGCAGAAAGTAGTTCTTTTGTTTTTTCAAACGCTTCTTCATGTATTTGCGTCCATTCCCATTTTTGTCCTTTTCTTAACAACTGATATAATGGATTTGCTATCATTGCTTTGCTTTTTAAAAAATTTTCAAAAAAATTAATAAGCCCTAAAAAGGCTTGCAATTGTTTGACATTCTTGGGTCTCTGCGCATTTTTTACCGCTCGCACTTTCTCTTTTATCGGTCTTTTCCCATTGTTAGAAATCACGTGTCCTAAAAATTCTAGTTCTTGCGTTTTCCATAAGCATTTTTCTTTGTTCAGTTTGATCCCCGCATCTTTTAATTTATTACATACTTTAGTCAATCGTTTACGTAACTCACTTTCTGTTGTGGCTGTGATCAGAATATCATCATAGTATGGCGTCACTCCCTGTATTCCATGTAATAATGTGCTGAGTTTTGCCTGAAAAATATTAGGTGCTGTTGTCACTCCGAACGGTAGCCTATTGCATTGAAAAAGACCAAAAGGCGTGGTTAGTGTTAACATTTGAGCTGTTCTATTCGTTACCTTAATTTGATGGTAGGCGGCGTTTAAATCTAACTTTGCAAAGAAAAAATTTTCATTTGCTAAACCGGCTAACAGCTCGCGAACGTTTGGAACTGGATACGCCCCTTTGGATAAAAATTTGTTTACCGTTACTCGGTAATCCCCACAAATTCTAACTTGTCCATTTGGCTTTGTCACTATTACAATCGGTGTGGCCCATTGAGCGTCTTCTACCGGTGTCAAAACTCCTTCGCTTACTAGTTTCTGAATTTTTTGTTTTACTTTTTCATGTTGTGCAAACGGAATCTTTCAGGGTTTGCACACAATTGGTCGGGCGTTTTTACTTAATTGTATGTCTACTGGGTCTGATTTGAAAACTCCTACTTGTTCTGAAAAAAAGTTCCGGATACGCTGTAATGTATTCCTGTTCGAACGACATGTTTTTTATGATTGTTACCGTAATTTCTAGTTGTTCGAACCATTCTCTTCCTATTATCGGGGCTATGCTTCCTTTTACTATATAAATAGGTAGGTTTAATATTTCTTCTTTGTACCTAATTGGAATCTGTGTTTTTCCTTTTATTATTACTGTGTTTCCGCTGACGTCTTTGACTCTAATATTCGTTTTCTGTATTATGCATCTTTTATGACCTTTGGTAATATCGTTCCATTTTTCTTCTGATAAGAGTGATATTGCCGAACCACTGTCGATTTCCATTTCTATGTCTTTTCCATATATATTCAGTGTTATCATGTATTGTTTTTGGATTTGTGCGCACACATTTTTTTTTACTTCATATTCTGTATGTTGTTTATCTTGAGTTTTTGGATTTCTGCAGACTGATATTAGATGTCCTTTCCTTCCACAATTATAACAGGTATATGAACGCCATTTGCAGTTTTTCGATATGTGTCCTTGTTTTCCACAACAGAAACACTTTATTTGTTTTCCTCGGTCATTCCATTCTTTCGTATTTGTGCTCTGTTTTTTCCCTTCTGTTTTATGTATTTCCCATGACTGTTCATCATTTATCTTGCCTCTGAAACACATTGCTTGTTCAATTACGAGCTCGTACGCTATCCCTTTCCGTATTGCTATGTCGTAGGTCAAATCTGGTTCCATTAACAAATTTTGCCGTAGCCGGTCTTCATTCATTCCCCATAACAACTGATCCAGTAGGGCTTGTTCTGCGAACTCTCCGTATTGGCAATCTCTTACTAATTGTCTCAAAATTATATCGAAATCTCTTATGTTTTCACCTCTCTGTTGTCTTCTATTCCGCAAGGTTAATCGAGCCATGAACTTCGATGGTTGTGGGCTAAAATAATTGGATAACTTGTTTATAATATTTTCGTATTCTGTTTCATCCGTTGTTGGCCCATTCATTAGTTTATGTATCACTTCAATTACTTTTCGTCCCGCGAGGCATAAAAGAGCTGCTACTTTTTTATTATTCTCCGTAATGTTATTTAATTTAAAAAAATTTTCGAGTTGAGTGACGTATAACGGCCATTCACCCGCATTTCCGACGTCGAACTCCGAGATGCTTCCTTGTCCTAAAGACATTTTAACTTGTCCGTCCGTAGGTTCAACTTTTCACGGCGACTGCGCCAAGTTTTGCCGTGTATTAACAAAATCTTTACTCCGTGTTATTATTTATAATACCATAATGCTTTATTTAAACACAAACTTCTACAGTACACTCTACTTTTAAAACTAATTACTACTAAAATATATACATGAAAAAGTCTTTTTATTTGCTGTGTGTTGAAAAGTTCACACCTTTCCGGATTTATCTGTTCATTGGTTCAATTATCTCATTATTTCAATTCGTCTGTTCTTCTGCATTTCTACCAATCAAATTGTACTCCTAATTTCTCTGTGGTCCGGCTTGTTATCAATTTCTCTAAACGTAATCCTTTGTCTTCTATAATCCGTTTTATATTCCGCCATTCCAAAAAACAAAATATATGTTGTAATTTCACTTCTGAAATATTTCTTTTTCTTTTATCAAACACTTCAATATCCGCGTGGCAGACCGCATAGCAATACTCGACCTATTTTTATTATTAAAAGCCATATAGGCACAGATCAATGTATTAAGCTACTGATATATTTGCCCATTAAAAGCATTAATTTATATCTGCATAGATGTTTTTCCTAAACCTGTCTTTAATAAGTAATAATGGAGAAATCCGACAACCATATTTTATAGGCTATAAAATGCCCAAGTATTTCAAATATGGATCTTAACTATAAAATGCTAAAGAGGCAAAAAAATACTACTGCTGAGATATTTCTTTCCCCAAATGCATGCCTCACTAAATATACATATAGAGTGAGAGGAACTCATATCTTTGCAATAAGTAATATTGTCTATTTTAAATTTTAAAAGAAGAACTAGCATTATTATCATTATTATTTTTACATTTAAATAAACGCATACACACTTATATATATACCATTCTACCTTCTTTAATTGTCACAAAGAATCTTAATCTAAATCAAATAAAATAATTTGAACACTTATTTATATTTTTAAATCTCTTTACCGAGATATTGTGATTACGCATTTACGGGAAGAGGGCGGATTTTTTTATACAGATATTTGATTTCTTTTCTATCTCTCTTTTTATTATTAAATAAATGATATTTTTCACTAAGTCAGCATTAGACGCGATTTAGAAATTTAACTTTGACTATTTCTTATTTTTTTGACTATAAAAATCGTTACCCATTTCCCACTTTAGATTCGGGATAAAACAAACAAATTTATATATAAATTAGTTTCATAGTGTAATATCATTTATACCCATATTTAACTAAATTGGCACAAAGAAATTAATCAATCAAATATGTATTATACTTAAAAGAACATACCGGCATATCTCAAAATAAAACATAGAAAAGCTGCAATTTTAAACTCTCTAATAATCTTTTTGTTCTACTTAGAATTATACATTACACTTTTTCTGTTGTTTGAACCATTAATAAGTAATGGTTAAAATTTAAATTGACTTGTTAAAACAATAATAAAAACAAACTAAACACTCATATATATATATATAACCGTCCTATTGAAACACATTTTCCTAAGATAGTTTTTTTGCAAATTTTATGAATCTAATGAAATTAAATGTTCGCATTTTGTTTCTTTTTTTATAGAAGATATTTTTAAGATATAAATTTTTTTTTTTTAAAGACAGAAAGTTTATACTTGCGATAGATTACGGTGTCACTTTGCTTGATGCAGATTTTTTCTACCGATTCATTCATTGACAGGGGCGACCTTGGGCTTCACTGGACTCAGAATAGACTGGCTTCAGGTTGCTTCTCTATTTTTCTTAGATGGATCATTGTGTCACTTTGATTGAGGCAGGTATTTTTTTTTTTAGGTTCATTCATTATTAGGATCGATCTTTGGCTTTACTGGACTCAGGATAGACTGACTTCGCTGTTGATTCTCCATTTTCTTTCATAGTAGCAGCATGGGATTTGTCTCTCCTCCTCTTCTCTAGATGCATTTTTCTGGAGACTTTCCAGAGAAAGGAAAAGTAATTTGTACTACTCAAAAGCCATATCGTTGGTCTTTTCTCCGCTTAAAATGTAATCAATTGCACTAGTAGTTGAGACTCACTTTTCTTAAAAAAAACACCAACTTTCTTACTACCAACAACTTTTTTCCTCTCTAACTGCTTGACTTTTAATAATTTGAAACAATTACTCTCACTGCTTGACTTTGAAGAATTTGAATCAATTACTCTCACTGCTTGACTTTGAATAATTTGAATCCCTGGTTCTTTTTCTTTGCTCTATTTATAATAACTTTTTTCTAAGCAAGGCTTTGTTTTCTATATATATATATTTTACACCTATAATATATTTTCCTTGGTTAGAAACGAAAACAGACCGCATGATTGATTTTTCCTTTTTTTAATTACATCAGTTTAAAGATTTTTAGGATTTACATCAGTTTAAAGATAAGAAAACAATTCCAACACTCCCATGCAACTAGCTGAGTTGATCTTTCAGTTTAAAGATAAGAAAAACAATTCAACACTTCCTTGCAACTAGCTGAGTTGATCTTTTACCAAAAACAGGTGACACAATCGAGATAAGATTACACAAAGTTATAAAATCTTACTTGCCTTTTAATCACCTCAAGGATGAGAAAAATTAATTCACACTTACATGCAACTATATTTTTCGGAATGTTTATGAAAAAAAAAGCAAAATCATCAAAATGTTATTCGCAAGGAACGAACCGCCTTTAGGATAAAGATATAAGACAATGGAAATATATTTTTCTTTCCAAAAATATATACATAAAAAAATGCATTTCAATAGAACAATTTACACATACATAAGTCCACTCATTCGTAAAGTCATACACCTGCACCTGCATATATCCCCTTTCGCAAACAAGCAAAAATAAAATGAAAAATTAGATATTTGAGTTTTAAAATATATATATGTATACTAATTTTACCAACTAACATGAAGCTCTGTGTGTTCATACACACTGAACGCTTCAATATATTGCAGATAAACTAAATAAACAATGAGGATTGCCAATTCCTCAACAAGCTTTGTGATAAATGCTTAGCTAGAGAAAGCATTTAAAATATCTCTGTCAGGACCCCCCCCCCAAACCTCTGACCATGGTTTCGTTCTTTGGCACTCCTCAGAGAGGTGCTAGGGTAGGTTCAGACACTAGATAAATAAACTGAATATTTGTAATTAAATTTTATTTCTAAAATCTGATTGAATTATTTTTATGTCATCGTAAAGCAATGTAATTCTGTTCTAAAATTTAAAACTGGATTTATAATTATTAAAAAAATAATGAAAATCTCTACTATGGTTTTTGTGAAAGCAGACTAATTAAAATTGTGTTTTAACTTTATAATATTTTTTTACCTCATAAAAATAAACATTTTAAATAAAATGTATGTGTAATTATGAATATTTTTGTTTTAAATAAATACTACACAAATGTTTTCCAAAAAAATTGTAAATATTTAAATAAACTACAGAAAGTATACTTTTTTTTTTTGAAGTATTAGAAAAAAATGAAAGCTTGCACAAGTACTTGCAAGCATTCCTGAAGCCTGAGAACAAACAATCTACCAGTCAATGGTGTTATTGGTTATTTATATTAGCTTTTCTACACAATACTGATGTCTTCAGATTTTTTAACTAATAATTCAATATATATATATATTAATTCCAATAATGTAAAACAACATAGAGTGAAGGAAAGCTGGGTCCATCCATTGTATAAAAATTGTTTCTCTGTGTATACGAGTTCATTAAGAAATTATTTTTGACCTTTTGTTGTTTTAATGAAGACTATGATAAGAATAACAACCATTGTATTATACTTATAATTTTGTTTTTATTAAGAAGGAAAAATATTTCACTTTATTTCTTCTTACCAATTTACATATTCCTTAGCATATGATATAAATACTGAAACTGTTAATATAAAGGCTGGAAAAGTTAGGAAGGAAGCTGTTGTTGAAAGAATTTATGTTGGAGGAGTTTGGAATAGTCATTAATAAAAAAATATAGAATATAAATTTGAGTTGAAGGCTGTCATTCATCACTTCAAACCCAAAAACATGTTATACATACAGTATATGTAGGAATTCCAATTTAATCAGGATATTTCTATAAAACAATCTACAAATGAAGCTCATTGACATATTATAGAATCTCATATCTGAAGAAACCTGCTATTGTATAGAAGCACAAGTTGGAAGAAATTTATGTTGAGAAAAAAATATATATAGTGAGCAGTGTTCCCTCTAATTTTTTGTGACCTGTGTGCGCACTTTTTTAAGTGTGTGCAGTTTTTTCAAAAATAAAAAAATTTTGTGCGGCAATTTAAAAAAGCACATATAATAAAAAAAAGACAATACAAGAATACTATTAATATTCAGCCAAATTTTGTACCTACTTATACGCATTGACTCGATCTTACAGCATACCACTTGTACTACATACATTAAATGGAACACAATGAAAAAACTACTCTAAAATCAAGTCAAATCATTAGTTTGTGGAGACAGAATTTAGCTGATTACTATGGCTTCCCTTTTCCATTCACATGAAAAATAATGTAAAAATGTCTGCTTCTAATTTTTTCAATTAACACATTTGTCAAAATAAACAAACAAGAACAACAATTCACAATTACTTATTATTGAACAATTCTAGAATTAAGGATTACATTTGTTATTAATGGCATTTATTTTATAACCTCTCTCTCCTGTCTTTTGGTTTTAACCATTCTGCATAAACTTTACTTAAATTTGCATTGTTTCCGTTATTCATATATGACTTTACTCTCATCAGCATATCCATATGGTTTTCTTGCAATCGATTTCTTTGTTTCGTTTTAATCAAATTCATCAAACTAAAACCGCGCTCGCAATCCGCACTACTGGCCAGAAAAGTGCCTCCGATATCTAGTAATTTGGATAGATCTTTAAATTGTTCGTTATTCAAACTAAACATAACCATTTCTTCAAAATCTTTTATTTGTTTAATTTTAATTTTTCCCCTGCACTGCATATTTAAAATCGTTATACTGTTCGCTTATAACAGATTTATCTGTAAGAAAAGCGTTATATTTTAAACACAATTTTTCAATTTCCGCTAGTCCGTAATTAAAATCACAGGATAATAAACTGGAAACATCAAAGGATATCCAATCTTCTACTTCATCCATTGGAAACCTTTCTTCCAAATTTTCATGTAATAAATTACTAAATTTTAACATATCATCTGTTTTTATAGTTATATTTAAATCATTAGCCTTTTTTAAAAGCACGCTTATTTTATTGTTCCATGCCATGCTTCGAAGATGTTTTTCCTTGATTTTATTAATTTTTGCATAAGCAAATTGAAAAGCATCTATGGGTGTTAATTCACGGCGTTGAAAAATTTGACATAAAGCACTGAGTTCTTCTAAGTTCTAAATTTATTTGAAATTCAATGTTGCTTAACTTTTTCAAACAAAATTTGGAAATTGGATCATCTTTATCTTGATTAAAATATTCAATTAATGATTCATAATTTGTAATAATTGCTTTTATTGCAAAATGTCTTGACAACCACCTCACCTCATTAATAGCTTGGAAAGCTATAGATTTATTTTGTGAAGCTTCAATAATCTCTTTAAATTTACTTGTTTTTGTCGCGGATCTCGAGAATAATGTATAAACAGTTCTCACCACTGTTTCGATTTCTCTTGTGGCTTTTACTTCTTTCCATGCATCCAAAATACATAAATTTTCTCGGTGTGCAACACAATGTTGTTGCACCAAATGTGGTACATTCTGCTTTAATTTAGCCTCTACACCATTTTGTTTTCCAAGCATTACGGATGCACCATCAGATGTAAACATAACCATCTTTTGCAAATCAATTTGATTATCTTCATAAAATTGTAAAATTGAAGAGATATTGCATGTCTTTAATTGGATTATCCCACCAAAAACAGTTTTATATAGATCAGATTTTCTAAACTTAAAATATAAAATTAAACATTTGCTTTCATCAACAATTAAAGTATGAAAATGTGCCATTTTAATTTTATTTATTATTTGATTTTTTACAACAGTATTCACCATTTCCAAAAATGAAAAAGCATAGGTTTTACTACGCCAACTTTCTGGAATATGGACGTATTTTTCCATGTGGTTATTTATTTCTCGAACCGAAAGCAAAGATATGTTCATTTTAATTGCCAATAATAGATTATCAATTAAAATTTTTACTTCCTCAGGATTTGATTTCTTTTTCTCGTGATCTTCTTGTGTTTCTTTTAAAAACTGTACCAAACCAGTTGCTGATAATGAAGCATTCTTATTTTTCAGTTTTTGTACACTTTCTAAGTGTGATTTACTAATTAAATGCCGTTTTAAAAAGTCCAATTTCCGCACGCAATCTCACATTTTTCCACTAACAAAATCACTATGTACCTCTCCGTCTCGGCAGTAATTACAAATTACACCCTTTTCTTCATTAAATACGAATATTTCTTTTAACTGAATTTGTAATTTATCATGACTTTTCGGAGTATCAGTTTCCACGAATTCATTAAGCCACTCAATTTTAAATTCATTAGCTGTTCTTTTTCTTTTCAAACTCATTTTTAACCCTATATTGTAAAAATACTTTTAAAAATATTTATTTTCACAAAATTATATCATTGAAACATATATATTCAATAATAAAAGCTGGTAATGATTTTGAATTTAAATTTTAACAAAAATATGGCAGTTTTAACACTGATAAAAGATGATGCAATCTTTACATATGGCGTACAAACGTTACAGTAATTCCCAGCCTGGTTTCTCATCAATGATAAATGTACTGCCATCTATACCTACATTTAAAACTACATTTGATTCAATTTTTTTTCATTTTATTTTTTTATATGGATTTTATATGCAGGTGCAATTTTATTTTCTGCACGGAAAAAAAATTTTGTGCGCGCGAATATTTTTCATGTGTACTATGTTTAAAATTTATTTGCGCACATGCACAGCTTAGAGGGAACACTGATAGTGAGCAAAATTCACTCTAGTGCTCAAGTAAATGCCAGAAAAATCTATTTTTATATAGCGTAAAACAGAAGAATTTCACTTCCTTTTGATTAAAGACTAGTAAATAATTCTGAATAGTTTAAACTAGATTGCAGAAATAAGAAAACTTAACTGAGAACAAAAACAATTCACAAGTTTAAAGTCCCAAGGAGGAAAAAACATCTTTAAAAAAAAAATTCTGCTTATAGATTTGATTAATTTGACAGAATATTCAGATATATTTGTATGGAAAGAGTTATCAAATAATTTAGACCATAAGTTAAATTAGTTGAAACATTTTTATATGATAAAAAAAACATTCAATTCACCATGATATGCATTATGATATGATAAAACATGTATGATTATGTGTGTGTGCGCGCGCGCATGTTTTTATCTAGTTTCATGTTCCATTTATATTATTAAAAAATATTTTGATTTTTCTTTATATATTTTAAAAGCAAATTAATTATTATGAACTGAAATATTTTTTTTATTGTAAAATGCATATGTTTATATATATATATATAGGTATTCATATCTTGGTTAATTTAACTTTTTTTACATAAACCAAATGAAATTATATATTATTAAAAACAGTTTGGCCTAGATTTATATTGAAATATTTTTGCAGTACTAGTCACGTGCATATGTGCATATACAAAAAACCATATCTATACCCACGGCTGTTTAAATAATTATTTCTATGTTTATACAATAGAGTAATTGCTATCTATATAATATTTGTAAATAAGTCAATTAAGATATAATAATTAATTATGATTTTGGAGAATATTAGTAAGACTTTTAATTTTGATTTTATGATTACTACTACTGCATTAATAAATTTTTTAATCATTTTAAAATATAACTGAAATTATTTAATACTAGATTAAGTATTTGTGTCTATATTCTTATACATCTATATTTCAATTGTCTTTTGCAATTTCAAATATCTAGCACCAGTCAATAACAGAACTTGGTTTGTATATGCAGATTCAATATAATTCCCTTTAAAATTATGTGGATGGTGTATAGGGGATAAGTGTTATATTAAATATTGACTTTGGAATAATTTTAAGAATCACTTTAAATTTCACACTCATTATTTAATATGTTACTATTTTTGTATTTATGATCACTATATTCTTAGTATTAGATGATCTAACTACTCATCTTGATAATCACAGCATTTGCTTATAGCATTGTTACATGCTTATTTATATGCGTATTAGCATTAACGCATCTTTTATATCCAGTTACAAATGATTGACGATGATTGCTAATTATTTGCTTTTATTTGGCTTCTGTATTTTTGCCTTTACATTCTAATGCAAATGATGATCTGCTTATTCAGATCTATTATTTTCTAATCCATTAAAATATATGTATACGTATAAAGTCTTTTTTGTGCTAAACCTCCTATTATTTTGTTTCTCTCAAAGTTTTGACAAAATATCATTCATCATTGTTATGGTTAAAGTTTTAATGAAGAACTGTTATGCCTTAAATAATAATGAAATTGAGCATGAAATAAAGAACAATCATTCTTATATGTATTTGATGGTTTATTATCCAGAATAGGTGGATTAACACAATTTTTATTGTCTTAAGTTTTAAAATTAATTGATTTCAAGTTGATTTTAGAGAAAGAGATCAAATAAGTAGTCTTCACAAGGCTGGAATACATTGTGCTTCATCAAATTTATTTAAACCACTTGGTCTTGATCTTTTTAATATTTCAATAGATTCTCTCATAGTTCTCCAATCACACTTTTCCTAATTAGCAAGTATTATAGCATTATCAAAATCAGGTGTGTAATCAATTTTTAAAAAATGTGAAGTAAAAGCTGATGTATTTAAATTTTGTTTGAGGGCATTTTTACGCTCCCTAATTCTGACAGTAATTCATCTATTGGATTGACTTTAACCTTGACAATGATGAGTGACATTTTGTCGAAATATTGGGAATTTAATAAACAAATTAATCATGAACACCATCTGGGAGAATGAATTGCAGAAATTCAAATATTTAGATTTGCTAGTCCATAAAGAAGGTAGAGCTCTGCATTATTGCATAATTATCAAACCTCTTGAGGTCAGAGGATTCACCCACCCAAACTCCAATTCACCCACATCGCATAAATTCGCAGGTCTAAATGCGTTTTTATTTAGGAATCAAAATTTATGTAAATTTGAGGCTGATAGGAAGGCTAATATTGCAAGCTACATAAGGGATTTATTAAGTGTCGGCTTCAGCTACAGATTAATTACTAAGAAAATCGATCAATTTTATCAAAAATCAATAGCTAACAACACTATTAAAGATAAACCTCAAATCACTCTCCTTTACATCCCCAAAGTATCTAACAGCTTATAAAAACTTTAGCTAATGAATTTAAAGTTGGCTTCCCCAGCTCTTTCGCCCAATACTAACAGATTCATTAACAATGCAAAGGACAGAATCAATCCATCTCAAATACCCCAAGTCATATATGGCATTTTATGGCCTCAGGCAGGATGCAGCGCCACATACTATGGGGAGACCAAGGCCACTGTCTATAATAGAGCTGCTCAGCACATATAGACATACAGAAGAGCAAAAAAGAACGATAACATCTCAATATTTTTTGAACACAAGAAGC
Source organism: Epiperipatus broadwayi (assembly GCA_028023455.1). Classification (NCBI taxonomy): domain Eukaryota; kingdom Metazoa; phylum Onychophora; class Udeonychophora; order Euonychophora; family Peripatidae; genus Epiperipatus; species Epiperipatus broadwayi. The sequence goes on from JAQFVV010006198.1 coordinate 31,088,092, forward strand.
AGGCCGGTCATATGTTCGAACCCTCCAACCCCAAAATAGTGTGTGCTGAGGCTAACAATTGCAAAAGGAAAATAAAAGAAGCATATTTTATCATCAACGATAACAATGCGATCAATACACATGACACATGTTTCGCTATCTCCAGAAAATGGACAAGTTAATTTACATATGCATTTACATACATTGCCATTTATCAATATCACAACAGCGATTTAAAATCTGTTTTGGTAATGAATATGAGGGACAAAACCTCGAAAGCGCTAGGCCTGGTTTAATTTATTTTGATTGTTTTCTTACCATTAACAACTTCATCACTCAGCATGTTAAAGTGCTTGTATATACTAAACAAAATAATACATAGTGTAACATAAAAAAGACTTTATGTCATATAGAGGAAAAACGAAATTGTTAAATGAATCAGTTTTGAGAATGTAAAGAATTAAAACAGATCTGGAAAGACTTGAAATGATTTGTGAAACTTATTTTCAGACAATTGGTTAATGTTGATATGATTCTAAGAAATATCAAATGTTTTTATCTATTTCACTGCATTGTTATACTTTTTTTTCTTTTGCGATTTTCTATTGCTGTTGATATATGTAATTTCGTCTTAATTTATTTTTTATAAGATCTTGTTTGAATTATATGTGAACTTCTAAACCATCTCTTCTATTTGTTTTAATTAATTGTCTTTTTAATTTTATCTATTTTTTTTATTTAGAACTATGATTTGTTAAAATCAATAACAAGAGTAATAGAAAAACTAGTTAATCTTTATTTTTTCTAACCTTTTTTTAATAAGATTTAAATAATTATAATCATCTGCTTATATTTGTATAGTTTTGTATAATATAGACATGTATAAAGCATATATACTTTGGCATATATATATGTGTGTGTGCATACATCTTGCTTTGTGTGGGTATACATGTATACATAATACATTTTTAATTTTAGTATAGCATTAGGCACTATTTAATTTTTTTTATTATAGGTTCGAAATTCGGCGACTTTGCTATTTAGTGCTCTTATTACACGGATGTTTGGTGTCAAACGTTCTCGATTTGATATCAGCAAAAAAAATATGATGACAGGACGCACATTTTTTTTCCGTTTTCCAAGTTTGTACACGTTTCTTTTGGATCAGCTTAAAGAAGCAGCTCAGCATTTTAACAAATTACAGCTTCATCCAAGTCTTTATCCAGTCCTGATGATTTTAGCGAGACTGTTTCCTTCCTTGTTGGAAGGATGTGACACCCATCTCAATACCAATGCATTTGTGCCTTATGTAATAAGTTGTGGGAGAAGTCCTGTGATGAAGATTAGAATAATGGCTGCCCGTGCCCTGGTACCTTTAGTAGCAGCTGATCAAATGATTTGCGTATTAAAACAGTTGTTAGAACTATTTCCCCAATCTGAAAGTGAAGCTATAGATCAAAATCAAGTTCATGGAGTCTTACTTCAGGTTAGATTAAATTTATTACAGTTAATTACCTTAGGGTATAATAAATTTGCAGATATTTTACTATAATAATATTTTTAAGTCATAGTTTATGAATAGATTTATATATATATATATTTTGTAAAAAGTAATATTTTGAAGAATTCTGCTTTAATAATCCTTGCAGTTAACTAATACTTTTACTATTAATCAGTTTGTTTGTTTTTTCATTTATTCTCTAACAGCCACTTTTAAATGAGTAAAGTCATTTGAATCCAGAAGAAAAAATTAAAAGACAAAGAATACAAATTAAAGATAAGTTGTGTCTATACAAACCAATCCATGAATCATAAATGTATTCACATATATCACCACTATGTTCTTTAGTCTGTTTATTTGGCATCTTCAAATGTTGTTTTTTCATTACTTCATTTAGATTTTTTTATAGATTTCAAGCTCTCCAGTATATTCTATCTTTATTTGTATCTTTCCATGAAAGCCATATTCAAGTTCACCAATTTTTAATTTGGAACTTAAAAGCAGAATTTTGTATCCGTTAAAACAATTAACGAAAATGAAAGTTACGAACCCTGCGTGCAAATGCCTAACTTACCTATCATTTGCAATACAAGTGACCTACGCAATGCTATTTAATTTGTGTCATCGAGAATTCCTAAATTTAATATAATCAGAAGTTTAAAATGTAATGCACTAGTTTTTCTCTGCAGAACTTTGAAGAATATTGCACTGAAAACATTTTTATTTATAGTAGCAGACATTTTAAATGAAGTAACTAGCTTATGAATTCAAAAATTTCATGTATTTGATCGATACTTTAGCTATATACTTTTGCCTATAGCTAATGGTTGCATAAAGCTTTGCAATTGAGAAAAAAAATTTGATTAATCATTATGTGAAGTGCATAAATATTTCATGCATTTAATATAAGCAAAAAGTTTATACTTTGTGGCTAATTATGAATCAAAATATATAAAATGCACTAACACGCACAAGCTCACAAATCTAAAAACAAATAAAGCAAATATATATTATTTTAATATCTATTCATTAAATGGCTAAGTGCTTTCAAGGTTCAAGCCCTCATAATCATAGCCGTATTACAAAATATAAAATGCAGAGAGATTAAAGTCTTTCCGAAATTCTGCAGCTTTAATCTTAACCAAGCTATTTATAACCACAACAACATTGTCAAGAAAATAAAAATATTTATTCTCGATTTAGTCATTAAAGGATGTCGTAAAGCATTATGCAAACAAATCAAGAGACGAAGGAGAATTCTAACCCACTTCCCAATGAATGCATTTATACAGCACAAGTGTAATAATCTCAGTGCTTCTCTTAAGCACAAATTTAATAAAAAACTTGCGTTTTTGGCTTATCAACAGATTGTCCGCCTCCAAGACTCTGAAGCCTCTGCCTTTGTAAACCTTACTGATATACCAATCCCACAAGAGATATGTGATGTTTTATGTAGAGGCCCACGATATGTTGGGGGTGGATGGAAACATCCCAATATGGAACTTATGGCTGATGTTGAAGCAGGTTTGTTCAACGATCCAGATAAAGATAAATACATTACTCAAGTAGTTAATGCTCTACAGCATAAATCTTTATATATACGCACACATATCTGGCAAGCTAACATAACAAAAACCAAACAATTTTTTAAAGACACAAATATCACATGCATGCTGGAAGGTAAGGGCAATAGATTCGTACTTATGAAAACACAGGACTACACATCTAAACTAGCTCAGCAAATTAATAAACTACAATTTCAAAGGCTTCCCGATTTCAATAACAAATTAAATAAGGATAAGTTTATTTCTTCCATTCTCAGACCACACTGTAATAAAGCTTTCTCTAAGGCAGAATATTATAGGCTTTACCCGTCTGCATCCATTCCTCCAAGAATGTTTGCCAAGGCCAAAATACACAAGGCTGATATTCCATTGCAACTTATTTTAGATTTTGGAGGAGTCCACTATTCCAATACGGCAAAATGGGTTAACAGACAGCTCATTCAAGTTTTGGGATTCGGTTCATATACTATAAATTCGTCATTTCAATTTGTTGCAAAAATAAAAGACCTAGTTTTGAACCCAGACACTACATTAGCTACTATTGATGTTTTGGAATTATACGGCTCCATTTGTAGGGCTAAATCTATTCAGATTGTAAGAGAAGAGCTTATAAACCACAATTTAGCTCAGCCACTAATTGACTTTATTATAGACTTTTTATCTTGGCTTGATAAAAATATTATGGCATCATCTCAAGTGTAGTTTTAAATTATTTTGAAAAGCAAATAATTCTGAGATACCAAGAATCTAACTTGCTATCCATATACACTAGATACGTTGATGATATTTGCTATATACACTAGATACGTTGATGATATCTTCATAGCCACTCCCTCTCCGATTATTCTACAAATAAAAAATGAACTTCAAAACACTACAAGGCTTATGTTTAACTTGGAGAATAAAAATGCCCATAAACAAGTTAAATACCTGGACCTACATATGCAGCAAGAACACACATATATTAATTATAAAATGCTAATCAAACCCCTTGATGTTAGAGGACACTCCCACCCTCTTTCCAATTCACCAACTAACCACAAACTCTCTGGTTTAACCTCGTTTTTGTTTAGAAATATGCACCTATGTAAATTTGAGGCAGATAAAAAAGCTAACCTCACATCATATAGGGATGACCTAATAAAAGTTGTTTTTGATGTGAATGTAATTGACAGGAGGATAAAACAGTTTTTTGCTAAAATAAATGATAAAGTCCCTAACATTGACAAACAAAGACTCCTACTCCCTTACCTGCCTAATATGCATAAATGTTTTTATAATATTTTCAATAATAAATACCAGTTATGTTTTCACACACCTCCTAACCCTAACAAATTAATTAATAATACCAAAGACTGCCTACCACCCTCGCTGACACCTCAAGTGGTCTATAATATTGCCGGCCCTGAAAAATTTTGTAGATCATCACATTGTGGTGAGACTAGGTCCTCTCTCTCCACTAGACTATCTCAACACACTTATTCTTATAATAAAGTTTTGTTGGACACCGCTCATAGTTCAGTATTTGTGCAGCACCATGCTTCAGCTGGGCATGATTGTCAACTGGGAAATCCAGTGGTAGTATGCAGAGAGCGGCATGATCTAAAAAGAAAGATAAAAGAAGCTTTCTTTATATCTAGAGATGGCAATGCCATCAATAGAAAAAACTCCTGCTACAAAATATCCAAGAAATGGAATGCATAATTATTTCATTTGCATCACTCCAAGTCAATTTATTATATTTTGTAATACAGCTATGATTATGAGGGCTTGAACCTTGAAAGTGCTTAGCCATTTAATGAATAGATATTAAAATAATATATATTTGCTTTATTTGTTTTTAGCTTTGTATGCTTGTGCGTGTTAGTGCATTTTATATATTTTGATGCATTTAATATAATAACAATTTTAGTAGATATTAAACTTAGTTGCATCGTTCAACACTCAACAACAATTATTCTCTTTTGATAATGAAGTATTACCATCTCCTCCTGCCAAAACTTTTAAATGCTTCTAATTATTTATATTGGAATTATGTAGTTGTATGTGTTTGTGTATCAGCAATCTTCTTGTGTATTTTTTTCTCATTGATCTAGTTTATAAACATTGAGTATTGAACTGACAATGAAATAGTTAGACACACTCAAAATAAATAACTTTTTTTATATAAATATTATGATAAAAAATACTGGGCCTCTTTTAACAGCTGTACTCAAATAAAAGCAGTAAGTTAAATTTAAAAAATGTGCATATTGTTTGGCATTTATTCTGGTATAATGCGTTCCACATCACATATTGTAATATTTTAGAGTCCTGCAAAATAAGTTATCTAAAAGTAAAATTTTTAACGTTGATATTTTAGAACCAAACTATAAATCAGATAGTATTGCAAGGAGTCTTTTGACATTATTATTTAGGACATGGAGAAAAATTTTGCACACCAAAGAAAAATTTATGAAAATGAATTGGAATTTGGAATGAAGATGTAGTCTATGTGGTATTTGGAGAAAAATATTGAAAGATTTATTTTGAAATATGCATGAATAGCACAGAAACATAATGGTCGATGAAATAAAAGAGGTAGAGATTTTTTTTGGGGGGAGGAGATATTTAAAGCTTTGTGCCAGAAGAAGACAATATAAAGATTTTGAAGAGAATGCACCATTGCTATCAAAATGATTTGGTAATTATAGATTGGGAGGAGGTAATAGGAGGTGTTTACATTGGTATAAAAAGATTTCAGCGGAAGAGCATATAACTTGGCTAATGGGGCTTGATAGTATATGGTCTGCATGCAGAAACTGTTGAAATTATTGAACTGTCATATTACTTTATTCATTTTAGGAGTCTGGTTAATTTTCATTGATTTACTCAGTGGTTTCATAGGTTGGTTCTAGAATGAAAAGTCTTATAGCACTATCATTCATTGTAAGTTATAAAAATTATTAATTCTTAGCATTGGTAAGATAGACTGGAAAGCATTTATAGAGATGAAATTCCACTTAACATTCAACTTTTTTTTTAACCTATAATAGTATGATAATGTAATGAACAGATTTACAATAATACTATAATAAATGACTTCTATTTATTGTTAAGACTAATTTATTAACTCTTAGATATTCTCTATCTCTGCTATTTATTTATTGAATCTACTAATTGTGTGATATTGTTGTTGTTGTTTTTTGAGTTGATTTGGCATTGTAGTTAGTTTTAATATTAAATTTACATTTTTGTTTTGCGTCTATGTATAATGTAGAACATTATAGATATAGCATTCTAAAAATACTGGGGGAAAATCATAAGACCCAGCAGTATGTTCTTTAGCTTGCTGGATATAAAATAAAGATTTTCTTTTTTAAAAAATTGTATTTTATGATGATTGGAAATGTAGATATTTTTTTTTTTTTTGATTAATCAAATTTATATACCAAAATATCCAATTATCAACACACTCATAGAAGGTATTGCCTCTGGGGATTTTGCAACTATAAGAAGTGCCACTTTCATTTATTTTTGTCTATGGTTTGTCAGATGCATTCTAATCTTCAAGTCAGTTTTGCTTGATCAAAAATTAATTTTTCTACAAAAATTAAAAGAAATCAAAGAAAGAGATTTGAAGTTAGCTCCTCACTTTGTGGTGAATTCCACATGGAATCTTGTTAATGTTGGACATTCCTCTCTGGAGGAGTGAGTTTTTGCTATTTTTTTTTTCTTTTGTTGTATACATAGTTGAATAAACCTGTTTTTGATAATAAAAAAAAATGTAGATATTTTATCTCAAAGATACTCTAAAGAGATGAAATATTGATTTATTTATTTTTTATTATTGGAATGGATGACATACAATGAAAAGTCCTAATTAGATAGAATGTTGGTAATCTTACAGAAAGAAAAGTTTGCTGAAGAAGAAATTAAAATTAAGAATCACATGTCAATTAAATGACCAGCTAAACTCTTCTTTAATATTTGTTCTTTGTCTTTATATTCTTTCCCTTTCCTCTGGAGTCAGAATAACCACATTCATCTATGAGTGGCTGGACCTAAAACATAGAATTTTTTGTTTTGAAGATACATCATAGACAGCCCTCTACTTATTTAAATGATATTATGTTCCATAACTTATTTTATGAATTGAATAGTTGCATATTCACTATTAACTTATGGTGCAGAAAATATTTTTTAACAATGAAAATAAGTACTACAATATATCACCTGAAATGGTTATTCAGCTTGAGGGAAACACACACAAAAGACTGTATTGACTTATATATCACATTTTCAAAATTTTTACACAATTCTTTACATAATATAGATTTACATAAACCAGTTTGCATAAATGGATGTCAACGTGTAAAGAACTTCTGAAAACATTGTATTAAAAGCCATTAGTAGTTGCATCTGTTCCGTTTTTTTTGTCAATATACTGAGGAGGAAAAAAAAAATATTTCTTCAATTATTAAAAGTTATTCCTCATATCTACTTTAAATTATTATACTGAATGATTCAATGATTCATTCAACAAGATATATTGCAAATTTGTCAGATTGTTATACATTAATTCATCTAGGAAATTGCAATAAATGTAATTATTTCTATTTTGTTCTGACCTTTTGAAAATTTATTTGCTATTATTGTTATGGATAAGTTAGAACAATGCAAAATTATCTGCATTTTAGATCCAGTTTCTTCTTCAAGAAAGTAATGCTCTTCCTGTATCAGTTTGTAATCAAATAGCGGACACTTTTTTACCAGTAATGGGGAACTTTTTTTGGCTGGCCAAGAGGTATTTGATATTTTTGTTAAATTCTTAATTTTATATTAATATTTTAATTTCCTGTGTACATATATTTGAATGTTAAGTTTTCTGCTCAAAACAAATGAAGTAACCAGATATTATAGCATTATGATTAAGTGGTAATATATAATTATTGTTGATGGTAGTTTACTTTTTCTTTTCACCCTAATGTCTTACTGCAATCTTTTTTTTCCCCACATATATCCTGCATATAAGTTGGGTGATATTGTAAATAAGATTACTTGAGGAACCACGATTAAATATTTTGACAAATAAATAAGTAATAAAAATGATTAATCACTTAGGAGATCACCTGACATTCAAGCGTCAAAAATGACAAATTTAGTTTTAATTTAAAAACCTTTATCCCTCTAACTTAGATTCAGCAAACCTTTTAACTATAAATTTATTTAACGCACATTGATTACGTAAGTAATATTTACTAAGGCAATAAACCTAAAGCTTGTGCCGTTAAAAATGCAAAGGTAGGACCTCTACAGGTCTTAACCACAAGCTTACGCGTTAGAAGAAAAGAGGGGAACCCTTCTTTACTTCAACCTACTTTCTTCCAATGCGTAAGCTTGTGGTTAAGACCTGTAGAGGTCCCTCCTTTCGCATTTTTAACCGCACAAGCTTTAGGTTTATTGCCTTAGTAAACATTACAAACCTTTTAACATAAAAAGCCATTTTATTTAAAAACCCCCACCTCTTCCAATAAAGGAGCTGCAAGGAAATAGATTCATGAAAAGTAAGAATTTTTGATTGCTGTGAATATATTTGAACTTTTATTTTAGTAATAGAACATAATAGAATATGTATAGATCCTAATGAGAATGAAAATTCTCTTAAAAATAAACAAACAAAAACAAATAAGTACTTTGACAGTTTGATTTATTCATAAAGTCATCAAAATATTTATTTACAAATTACAAGAGGAAATAATGTGTTTATGCTTATTATGATAAAAAGAGTTGTGCGATTGGGAAGGCTGCAGTTTGCTAATTCCTGCTGTAGCTTATCTTTCTATCACTGCGCTAATACACATAGGAATATATTTTGATTATTCTATTATTATTTTCGTCATTATCATTAGCTCCAGTTATAAAAAGTTTTGGCCATTCTGAATCCATAAAAAAAAATTAATAAAACGTTGAAGTAACTTCTGCAATGATTATGCAAGCCAGTTCTTGAAACACAAGTATGGTCTTTTAACTTCACCATTAAATTTTACTTTATGAAATATTTCAACATCTTATCTAATTATATCTCTTCATTGCTTCTATTCTCAGCTGCATCTTTCCAAATGAAAGCAGTCAATATTGCTTCTTTTTATAGAGCATCTTTGAAATAATTTTTATAATATTAATAGTGTTAGTTTCTCCTACAAAAACTATAGTCGAGTTCATTGTAAAATATGGTTGTTTTCTCTTAGCGTATTGAAACCGCTTGAGGGCGTAATTTCTATGTAAACAAACAGAATTATAATGTTACCAGGCCATTGTTCTTTTTTTTTTTTCAACTTTATAGTGCTTTTTTTGATTTACAATAAAATCATAAATAATGAAATTTATCTTAAAGAAATAAAAAATAAATTGGACACACCTTTTTTTTTTTTTTCTAAAATGAAATTTGTAATTTTAACAAGAATAAAAACAATATCGCGGTGATGCAAATCAAATTTTAACATGAAGAAAAATAAATAATTTCTCCAAAACAAAAACATCATGGCCACACAAATAAAATTGTTAATTTTAACAAGAATAAAAAGAAATAATTTCCCCAAAACAACATTGTAGCCACGCAAACATAATTTGTAATTTTAATAAGAATTTATTCAAAACAACATCGTGGCCAAAAATAAAGCCGATATTTTTGATTGGTCTCGCGATTTATCTCACGCAAATGTGAATTTTAGCGTGATTTCGTAAAAATCACGATTACACCTCCCTTTGACAATTGATTAAAGTGTCACCCTTGTCTAGAGAAGTGGGGCAAAGTTTCCACAATTTTTATTACCTCATACTGCATCATTGGATTTGGAAAATAATGACCTGGCTGTGCGAATTTGAAAACTTTTGACAGTCTCAATTACAGACACTTTCACAAAATACCATAGTGAAATTTAAAATGGGATTGTTCGTAGAAACTGTGTAACACTAAGTTCACTGTAAGCGACATCGGCCGCCACAGCAGAATAAACATCATACCTCTGTGCTGTAAATACCTGCATCTGTAAATGTTAATAATGGGATTGTTCGTATAAACTGCAGCAGAATAATATGTCCTATTTCTGTGCTGTAGCATAAAAATAGATACCTTAGCTAAATTTAAAATGGGATTGTTCATATAAATTGCATAACACAAACTTCACTGTAAGTAGTGGCATTCACTGCGGCAGAATAAATGTCCTATTTCTGTGCTGTAGCATAGAAATAGACACCGCAGACAATTAAACAGACTATTTCTATGCTTAACCATTGGAATAGAATGTTATATAGTGGCGCAGCCACTTTAACAGCATATTTCTGTGCATTTGCATAGAAATTACGCCCTCAAGCGGTTTCAGCTTTTAGGAAATTTGTTATTTTCATTTGCTTCACATAGCCAATCCAATAAAGATGTGACTTTAAAATAATGAACTCTTATTATTTATTAACTAATTATTGTAAAAAAATTTATTAAATTAATAGTACTTATAAATATTTGTATTTATGTAAAATAAAATCAATCTGAGTGTTTTCCACTTCAGGTGCTTGATTTTTTTTTTTTTTTTTTAATAAAAATTTAAAATATTGCAATTTTATTTTTTAAATATATCATTTTATTTGGGAAGTTTTCAATTGCATTTTTATTTATCATTAGTTTTCAGGATTAATGCGCAACCATTAAAAAAAAAAAAATGTATAAATTTAGTTTATTAAACGTACATAGTTTGTCATGTATTTCTACCATAGAATTAAACAAATTTTGATTATTAAATAATGTTAATCAAACATATTTTTTATCAATCTAAGCAATCTGATGGTTCTTGTAATGATGAAATATGTTGCCCTACTATTTTTGTTATAACTTGTGATGGATTTAGCATTGAATAATAGAAAAGTAAAGTTAATATTTCATATATGATTGTCACAGCTTTAAATTGAATTATTTTTATTAAATATGAAAAAAGAGAAAAAATCAAACTCAATTTTAACGTCTGAGATGAAATTGTTTCAATCAACACAAGAATATTACTTGATTTTACAAACAATTAAATTATGAAAATTTTTTAAGATATAAGCAGTTAGACAATGAATGCAATGAAGCTCTTGTTTATGGAAAAGATCTCAGGATCCTTTCCTTTTAGGGAAAGTAAAAGAAAAATCTTGCACAGACTAGTATTATTTCGCTAGCTTATTATCTTCATTGAACTGACTAGAAAATGAAGAAATTATCTGTTTACCATATAAATAAATAATTAATTAAATAGCTAGCTACAAATCGCAAAATAAATAAATAGATTAAATTTATAATCCTTTACCAGAAAAACTACACTATTAAAAAATAAATTTTTAGGAACCATACACTTAAAAAATAAATTATTAAAGAATTTTAAGATGCTGAAATTAGTAATTAAACTAGCAAGAATATATATATGGACAGGAAGTTGACTGACAGAAAATTGTACAATTAAATAAGATATATAAATTATATAGTAAATTTAACAATTACAAACTTCAAGATATAATTTTGTAATAAAGATAATGGCAGTGTGTTTTGTTTGGCTGTCATGGCAGGTGTACTCTATCACATGCCTGTAAGTATAGCCTTGTTTATCTACGTGTGTAAAATTTTCAGAGCTTTAAAACTGAAATTAATAATTAGTAAAATTAAATAATTATGTATTATTAATCATATAGACGTTCTATGTAGAATTTAGCAGTTATCTCTGCTAAGAATCTTATTTTGGTATTTTGCTATGATGTATGTATTGCAGGAATTTATCACAGTGAAACTATTACCATTTTGTCATTATAGTAGAATTATCATTAAAGATGATCTGTTTATACTTATCTTTTTCAATAGAATCTTTAAAGAAACTTAACACTGTCACTCACTCTAACTTCAACTGTTACTAGTAGTACTGCTGTCTCTTATTTATATTCAGAAGCACTATTAAGTAATAATGCTACTGCTGGTGTAGTTCTTTTGTTAATTGTAGCATAAGGATTCCATTACATTTTTTTCCTATATTTTATTTTTATCAAATAAAAATTGACAAATACATGAATGCAGTTGACACTTAAACAATATCAATAACAATCAACTATCTCAATCTGTTATCATGGCAACCTCCCTTAAACAATAAAGGTGGAAATCCACCTTTATGTATGGTCTAATATGTTTATATAGATGCTAAAGATTGCAACTTGACTGCAAAGAATGAAATTATTCAAAGAAGTTGAAATAAACCTCATTAAACAGATGAACATAACCTGTTCTGAAAGCAGACTAACAAATAATCCCTTATAACCTTCAAACTACACTCCAACTATATATTACTTAGATAATAAAGCTAATAATATGCTCAAGGCTAGATAGATATTAATGTAAATATGTGAAAGCAGTCAACACTTAAACAATATCAATAACAATCAATTTCACTTTCTGTTGTCAAGTTGCAATCTTTAGTGTCGATAAACATATTGGACCATAAATGGTTGTCTTGACAACAGACTGAGATTTTTTATTATTATTAATATGGGTATTGACTGCTTTTAATGAATTTACTTTTATAAATCTATCTAACAGTGAGTATTATTAGCTTTATTATTTAAGTAATATATTGTTGATGTGCAGTTTGAAAGTTATAATTGACTATTTGTTAGTCTGCTTTCAGAACAATTATATTTACCTGTTTAATGTGGTTTATTTAAATTTTTGTGTGTCAATAATTTCATTGACTATGGTCAAGTTACAATTTTTAGTGTTTATATAAACATATTAGACCATAGATAAAGGTGGCTTTTTATTTTTATTCTTAAAAGAAAGTTGCCTTGACAATAGGTTGAGATTGTTGATTTTTAATGATATAGATATTGTTTAAGTGTTGAGTGCTTTTATGTATTTACATTGAATACCTAGCTAGCCTTGAGCATTATTAGGTAATAATGACTGGAGTGCAATTTAAAAATTATAATTGACTATATGTTAGTCTTCATTAAGAACAGGTTATATTACCTGTTTAATGAGGTTTATTTAAACTTCTTTGTATTAATTTTATTCTCTATGGTCAATTTGCAATCTTTATTGTCTATACAAACATATTAGACAATAAATAAAAGTGGATTTCTACATTTACTGTTAAAAGGAGGTTCCTTTGGAAACAGTTTGAGATTGTTAATTATTATAGATATTGGTATTGCTTAAGTATTGACTGCTTTCAATGAGTGCACATTTATAAATCTACATAGTCTTGAGCATTCTTAGCTTTATTATTTAAGTAATACATTGTTGGAGTGCAGTTTAAAAGTTATAATTGTAGTTTACCTGTTTAATGAAATGTATTTAATTTTTTTTTGTATCAATAATTTCACTCTCTCTGGTCAAGTTGCAATCGTTAGTGTCTATATAAATATATTAAACCATAAATAAAGGTGGATTTCTTTTATTGTTAAAAGAAGGTTTCCTTGTCAACAGATTAAGATTGTTGATTGTTGGTATTATTTAAATGCTAACTGCTTTCAATAAATTTGCATATATTGTAACATATTTAAAGGTTGATCAAATAAGTTCAAATATTATAAGTAAAGGAGTTCATTGTAACATAATTAAATGTGTTCAAATAAGATCCAAGTAAAGGTTCAAAAGAAATAAGTGAAGGAGTTCATTGTAACAAAATTAAATGAAGATCAAATAACTATTACCATACCTGAGTAGTCTACAATATATAAGATCATAATATTTAAAATAACTTGGATTTCTCAATATCCAAATATCAAGAATTATAAGCAAATTATTAATAACAAAGTATTATAACTCAGGTATACAGGCAGTAAGTAGATCTTATCCACTTTCATTTCTTGGTTTGATGTTAAGTGCATGTTTAAACAAATACTAAGTGAAAATGGTCTCGCAGGGCGCCACTAGATTATCTGAATCTAGACACGGTTATATCTAATAACCTTTTCACATGTACCGGGTTTGAATCCCCTTTTGGTACTTTATTTCTAATAAAAATGAGAGATTTTGCTTTTTGAGCCATATCACTATAAGCACTAATATTTAGGTAAAAGTAAAACATCTATAAACCAAAGTGGAGTATATTAGACATAAATCATTTCTCAGATCTTAGCATAACAAATGTGTTTCAATATTTTTATAAGTTTACTAGCTCAGATTATATATAACTAATTTAGGATGGCAATTCACTCATCCTTGCATGAAATAGATGACGGGATGTGGTTATAATAATACTAAGAAATCACTAAATATTATAAAATCAATATTTATTTATGGCCTTTAAACAGTTGAACAGCTCATTAATTAAAACGTTGATGACGATGATGATGATGATAATAATAACGATAATGACAATGGTTTCAACTACAGCTCTAGGACTAAGCCTAAACATAAAACTAATTTTTACAAAGAAATTCATAATTATTGCTTAATTTTAGCATACTTACTTATATCTTAAATAACTAATATTCAACCATTGATGATGATGAATAATCACACTTAACAAAGACTACACTTAATGAAATATATATGCCTCGTTTAATAAAACAAACTAATATTTATTACTACATTTCTAACATATACATAAAAATTTCTAGATAAATATGAAAATTGACATGAATAATAATAATAATAATAATTGATTATATATCAATCCTCAATTAATTTCAAGTTCTTCCCCCTTTCCCTTCAAATGTATATTGTATTAAGTTGGATGTCACATTGACCATGATTTTCACTCCATGAGAAAAGTATTTCAAGAAAAAAAATATTATCTACTCATTAGCACACATACTTTATAAATTTAACATGTAAGTAGAATGTTTAAAAAAAATGTTAATAGAATTGAAAGAGCAAGTTTTAGAAACAAGTTTTAAATTATTTTCTCCCCCTCCCTTCCAAGCGCTGAAATCTATACTTTCTCAAGACAAAATAATTTAATATTTTAACACCACCTATTATTTCACATTCACTCGCAATTATACACATATAAAATATTACTATGTATGTGCGTGTTTTATCCCATAATAACAAAATATTATTTAAAACCAAAATAATAATAATATATTAGTTAAAACTAAAATCATAATACCATAAAAAAAATTTTGTTTTACACATTAATATTTTTCATAACTGTAAAATTAATAAACAAATAATTTTCATACATTCAAGATAATTTATGAAGCTCAAAGTTATTATTAGTAAGACATTCTTGTTTTTAATCGATCTGAACAGTCTTTAAAAGTTCTTTAAATGAAATATACCACTTTTTATTGCTAAAATGTTTATTAAGACTCTGATATCATAAAGAAAATAGATATAAAAAGTCATATTACCGATCCTTTGTCTGTGGTGAATCTCCAAGGGTTCAAACTTGTCTTGTATAATGTCTATATTTCTGCAGCCACCATTTCCGTTTTACGTGGGAACAATCTCTTTCTTGAGGTATATAACTATTTGATGATGATGACTCTATTGAGGTTATTTGCTTTAGTGGACAATTTGGAAATCATTATATTAATTTTTCTTCTCTTCCTGTCAAGCATGTGGATGAAATACAGCAGTTGTTTTCACATTTATAAATTTTCTTGAGTTTAAAATCAGTTGTTGTAACAATTAATTGGACTTGATGATTAATATTTATCAGTAGATTAATTCATCTTCTTTGAATGCAGGTAAATGCTTTCTTCCTTCTATTAAAAACATCTTATTTCTCTGGTCAGTTGAAAGGTGTAGAATATTATTTTAGACACAACATCTTTTCTTTCCTATATGATGTGCAGCTTCCCCAGATGGTCTGGCAAAGATGGGACATACATATAATTTTTCTAGCCAGCCATTTCTTATATTTTCAACATTCAATTTAATAGTCTAATAATCTGAATCATAATCACAACCATAATAATAATTCCAGACAGCTTTTTATATCCAATTTTTAGCTAACTTAACCAATCAGAGATAGCGTCACTTGCTATTTTTGGACAAATTCATTTTAATTAGATCTCTAATTTATTTTCAACTAAATTATTTTTCAACTGAAAAGTTTAATCCTTTTTCCAGACACTTTTGTTTTAAAAAAATAGACTTAATCCTTATTTCCTTTCTTTTTTTTACATTTAGGTAACATTTCCAATCTTTGAGCTTCCTTCTTTAGATCTTAAGATAAGACAATTTCAAAATTAGAGCTCTCACCCATTATAAGCTCCCAAAGTGAAAAACAATCATTTACAAAAAAAATTGCTACAAAGATAGATATCTGATTAAACCGATTTCCTCTTTCAACATAAAATTGTACAAAAAAAAATAATTTGACAGATTTAATCCTTCCTTTTCTTTCAATATTTAGTAAATGTAAATTTCTGTATGTAATGTACACACATCCTTCATTCTTTCAAATCATTCATAAACTAACATTAAATAATATAATTGCTAGCTTAGTAATTATAACCCTATTATTTAAAATTAAATCTGTAACTTTTAAATCCCAATTACATTTATAGAAAAGCAAAATAGAAGCATAGAATAAGACATTAAAATTGATCAAGCATAGGTTAGTTTTAAAGAAAGTTAAAATGTTGAATATTTGAAATATAAAACAATTAAATAGTTTACACATACATTGCCTATACGTATGCATTATAACTTTGCTTTTTAAAGAAAAATTAAAATTTTAAATATTAAATGTGTGTACTGCTCTTTTTGAGATTTATTAACACACAAACAAGTAAAGCATATAATTGTTGTCCCACTCTTTCTCTGTTTAAAGCTTTTAGAACTGGACCTTGTAGGGTTTAAACTTGGATGCCCTACAACTTCCTTTATGGTTATATAAAAATGTGATGATGATTTTGTTTTACACTTTCTTACATGCACATTACTATAAATTTGGCTAGTGACCAAATTGTAATGGCACAATATATATATATGCAAATTTATAAATAAATATTTAAAAATACAGTATTTAAAAGCTTATAAAAAATATATGTATAACCGTCACTTAGGAGCGCTTTCAACTAACTTGTAGCTTTGTCAACTATCCTGTGATAGTTGACAAAGCTACAAGTTAGTTGTTTTATAAGCTTTTAAATACTGTATTTTTAAATATTTATTTATAAATTTGCATATATTATTTTGAAGAAATACTGATATCGATTTATAATATTATATATATATATTAAATATTGCCTAATACTATACTAGTAATAATAAATAAAATAATTCATATATCATTACAATATTAGTCCAAAAAACTAAACTTTACTAAAATTCTTCCATAACCATGGTTTCATCTATTAACATACCAAACAAAATAGCCTTCCCATCATTCAATTCAAAACTTTGATGATAAAATATTTTGAATCTGAGGCTATTAATCTCAGTGAAGATATCCTTTGATGTTAAAGGAAGTTGGATTTTGAAGTTAATGATGGGAAGGCTATTTTGTTGGGTATAATATATAGGTGGTAAGTTTAATTGGATTTCACTTGAAAAGGTTTATTTGTTTATAGATGAAATCGTGGTTATGGAGGAATTTTAGTAAAGTTTAGTGTTTTTCCTTAGTATTGTAATGTTGTAAGAATTTTTATTTTATAAATATATAAATCAAAGAAAGAGGTCTTTTTATTGATAGCACAAATATGCTTTTTTTAATGTAGCAGGGACTTTTGGAATATCTTTTATTTGCAAATTAACATATAAATCTTCAGTTTCAAAATTTTGTTATTAATTGCAAGAGATTATCTATCAGTGTTAATTCTTTGCATCTGGCAGCTTAAGAATTTGTTTCATAGTTTGTTTGTTTTTCCTGTTCATTGAGTTACCATCAGTTATTCTATCAATATATTTTCACAAACTAATTTCATGCATTATGATAAAATTGTTGGTGTAGTTGGAATATTTTCCCCCCAATGGTTATCATATATATTTTATTTAATTAAAATTATAAAAGGTGAGATATATGTATGTAATATTATAACAATGATAAAGAAATTTAAGTGGCATTTTTTTATATTTCACTAACAATCAATTGAAAAGCAATTACATATATCACATATACTATTCCTTTTTGTGAACCAATGTAAAAATAAACATTTTTTAAAAGTAGTAAAAATCTTTTTTTTTTTTTAATTTTTTTTTTTTTTTAAGTAATGACTATTTTACCAGCTTTATTGCATTCTTTCATATTTTCTCTTTCTAACAATATATATCTTTTTATACTAATTGCATGCAAACATAGGAGACAATTAGCAATTATAAAACTTATAATTTTTTTGAAAATTCAAGATGGCGACTTCAGGGGTTAAGGATTTAAAATTGACGTGTGATATTAGTTGAAGGTAGAGGATGGAAAACTTTTTTTTAAAATTATAATCCTTGTAAAGATTTTTTTTATTGTTATTAACTGTGTTCATTTGCATAATCAATCTAAGTAATGTTTTCATGCTCACTAGTGATCAAAATGCTGCTATTAATAATTACTAAATATAAGTAAAGTTTTTTTTTTCTTATGGTTATTTTTTTGAATATTCCTCTTGCTAACTTTCACTTTATATCTGACATTGTTTTTTAATAGCTTCCTAATTCTGGATTTTGTTAGAAAGAAAATCTGATATAGCTGTCAAAATGTTAACACTTAATATATCATCAAACCCTCCCTTCTCTGGATTTTATGTATTTGGTTTTAGGTGTTTAAATATGTATTTTTAATACACATGTATATTATATGGTGCATACCTTTTCAATTTATATATTGTAAGGAATATATAAAAGTATTTAAAAGGGGGAGCTGAGTATAGTATTTAAAAATAAAAAGGGCTATCGAATATAAATCATTTAAATACTTGTTACAATAGTAATTAGAGAGAGAAGTTATTTTTGATGTAGAGAACAAAAAACCGGTTTAAATTAAACAAAATAAAAACTCCAGCAAATAAAAGAAAAATAGAAGAAAGAAGAAAAATATAGTGATAATTTATGAGTTTTAATTAGATTTTCTATCAAAAGAAAATCTGATTAAGCTAATGACTTGCCAAATAAATTGTGTATCTTCTCTTTAAAACTATGAAATGAAAACAATTACAAAAAAATCTAGTCAGATGTATACCATAAGCTAAAGTATTAATTTGAAAAAGAAAATGGATGTGGAAACATTCAAATGAAAATGTAGCAAAATTGGATTATACTTTGACTAACAGAAAATATCTATTTTAGGATTGTAGTATTCTTAATAGATTCGGCATAGGAAATGATTATCAATTTAAAAGATGTGATATGTTGGACTATTTCCATCATTTATGAGTGAATGTTGAATGTATAGAAAATTTTAAACTTTAAATACTTTCCAAATACAAACAACTTGTTAGTAATAACACACAAATAGATAATACAGGTTAGTAATTACACGTTTCGAGTAGTATTATTCTCCACTCTTCTTCAGGTGTTGCTGGCCTATATGCACAGTGAACGTTGTGTAATTACTAACCTGTATTGTCTATTTATGTGTTATTACTAGCAAGTTGTTTGTATTTGGAAAGTTTAAATAAAGTTTAAATTTTTCTATACATTCAACATTCACTCATAAATGATGGAAATAGTCCAATATATCACATCTTATAATATACTATCATTACAAACCTTCAGACAAATACTAGATTATCAATTTGAATTGTAAGATAAGTGTTAATACAAAATTAGTGAGGAAATTATATTAAAAAGTATTAATGGTTCACATTTCTAATCTTCAAATACACCCTAATGATTTTAAATTAGAATTTTCAAATTGTTTTAAAATATTAACAGATTTTGAAGATGGCTCAGATATGTATTAAATCAATATTAAGATATTGATATACTATTAAAAACTATTACAAAGATAGTGAGTGCAAAAGCAGCTGTTTTACCAAATTTTCTATTATGATAAGACAATATATGATTATTATTTTTTAATGATCAATTGAGAAGACTCAAATAATTGTAAAATACTACAAAAAAGCATTATTAATAATATAAGAAAAATATAATTTTGAATTGACAAGGAAAATTACAGAAGTGAATAAAAATCTTGAAAATATAAAATAATTTCATGGTGTTGGAAAGAAAGTTATTTCTGTAATAAGAAAAAATGAAACTATTACTAAAAGAAATGTTGACTTTATGAAATAATGTGAAAGAGTTCTAGAAAGAATTATACAATAATAAGAACAAGAAAACAAAGTATCCTGTTTAGTTATTGCTTTTTTTTTAATTGTTTAGCATTTTAAATAAAGGAATGAGACATGCAATTAAATTCACGAAGAAGAGAAAAGTCTCAGGGAATCATGGAAATACAGTCAATAAATGAAGCAGATAAAGAAATAGAAAAATCATAGGCAAAGTTATACATCAACTATCTAAATTATTAAGATATATCAAATGAGTGCAATAGTAATATTGCTATTTAAGAAAGTTGATAAAGAAGTTATTAGAAATTATAGATCTATAAATGTACTACTATTTCTTTAGCTGAAAGTATTGAGAAAAGTTGTAGAAATGATTAATAAATATAAATTGCTATTATGCTTTGTATTTGTAGATTATGAAGTGGCATTTGACTATGATTATATCTACAGTGATTGTAATATTGGATTATCAAGATATAGATCTAAGATGTTATCATTTCTGAATATTTTTTTATCCAAATGCAACATCAACGATTAGATTACATATTGATACTAAGAAGTCACATTGAGATGTGACATTTGATTCCATATCTCCAAAACATTTTACAACAGTTGTACAATTAATATTTTGTGGATTAAAATGGGGAGTAAAAAGACACATAGGTTATTTAAATCATTTATAGATTTGTGGTTGATTTTGAAAATAATGCTTCGGAGCTTCAGGAAATGTAGTAATTATCAAGTGAAAGTAATATGATTAAAGATAAGTTAAAAGGATTAAAACAGTATTGGTTGGATTTTCTGGGAAGAGGAAAATAAAGATTGTTAATCATGAATTAGAAAAAAATTGGCAATTGATACCAAAGGAAGCATAATAGAAGAAATTAATTTTAAAATTAAACTTGGATAGAATGTTTTTGATAAAAAAATAATGCCAGTGTGCTTGAAGGGGAAGGATTTTAAAAATATATGTTTTATCAATTCTAATTATGGATCTGAGAATCAGATACTTAATGAAGAATGATTCAAAGACTTCAAATCACTCAACAAAATATGAAGAGATGTATGTTAGGAGTAACAAGAAGAGATCAGAAATAGAATATATGGATGAGTTATTCAAATAGATATCACTGACATCATTGAAAGAATCAAGAAACTAAAATGGAGTTAGGCTGGACATCTTATTAAAAGAAATGATGATAGATGAACATTTGACATCATAAAGTGGATCCCAAAAGCTTGTAAAATATTTAGCAAGAAACCACATGTGAAATGAAATATGTGGATGAGTTCTACATGGAGTTATATAGTAATAGGGATAAAGTGGCCACTATAATTTTTATATCTTATAAATTGCCAAGCATTTTAAATGAAGAGGTGAGTATGCATTTAAATCTGTGAAGAAATGAAATTATTATTGATAACTTAAAGAAGCAAATGAAGAAAGTAGAAAAATTGTTGGCAAAGTTATATACCTAATGTCTAAATGATAAAGGTGGGCCATTATATACCAAATGGCTAAATGATAAAGATGTATCAGATGATTGGAACTATAAAGTAGTCATTATTATTTAGGAAAGGTAATAAAAAAGATAAGAAATTACAAATATATCAGTCTTTTATCAGTTGAACCACCAAATATCACATGATCACTATTTCTTATGCTTGCTCATAACTTATTAAAACAGGCAAAACTCTCCATACAGTAGTTCCACTCAGTGCAAGCCATCAATGGATGCCAAAAAGCTTGTGCATAAAATCCATATCTAGTGACTATTCATCCAATATCTCCAGACAAGATTCTGGCTTATGGCCCTGGGAATATTGGATGAATAGGCACTAGATAGGGATTTGTGCACAAACCTTCTGGCATCCATTGATTACTCTGGCTTGCACTGAGTGGCACTGCTGTATGGAGAGTTTTTCCTGTTTTAATAATCTTTTATCAGTTCTATACAAAATCTTTAGCAAGGTAATTAAGACTCATCGATGATAAACTTTGGATTCTGATCAACCAAAAGAATAAGCTACATGTAAAAGTTATTTTATCACAGTGGGTCATATCCACATATAGAGAAAAGTTATACAAAGGACCAGTGAACTTAAAGATATTTGATTTTATAATCCTTTCCGCAGTAATTAAAGCTTTGAACCGATAAAGATATAAAACCAGGATGCTTTCATGTTCTGAAGAATATTTATCACAATGCAGTAGCAGTGATTATATTATGGAATGTTACTAAGAAAAGGAAGGATGGTTATATATTTCCATAACTTTTTACAGCAGTTTTACTAGATATGTGTAATAAATTAGGAAGAATCACCTAGATTTGGCAGGTGGTTTAGTTGTTTGCTTCTGAACTTCAAGAAGTGTTACAAGAGTTGTCAGATGAAAGTAAGAAAGTATGTCCAAAGATAAATACTGGAAAGACTAATATTTTATGTTCAATATATTTTCTCAGAAAAAGAAAACAAAGATGGATCATCTTGAATTAGAAGAAGTTAACATCTAAAATTTATCTTGTTCATACTATTAATGCAGATGTTGTTATATCTCACCTTGTCTTCAAATAATGGACTAATCCAGATTCCATCTCGTCTTGATTAGCTTGAGCATTCATTGGCACAGAACAAAAGATCTTAACATAAATAGATGAAATTAATCATAGAGTTGAACTTGGTTGAAGTGTTTTTGATAGAAGTTACTGAATATTAAAAACAAATGTGCCTATGTATTTGAAAAGAAAGGCTTTCAATACATGGGTTTTATCAGGTTTTACTTATGGATCTGAGACTTGGACACTTAACAGTAAAGTAATATTGAGACTTCCAACTACTCAAAGAAGTATGAAGAGATGCATATTGGGAGTATCAGAAAGGGATCGAAAATGAGTACATGGGTGAGAAAACAAACTGGTATTACTGACTTCATTGAAAGAGAATCCAGAAATTGAAATGGATCTAGGTTGGAAATCCTGTTACATGAGATGATAATAGATGAACAGTTGAAATCAAAGTAGATTTGATCCCAAAATATTGTAAATGATCTAGAAAGCGACATCATATGAAATGTGTGGATGAAATAAGGAAGTTCATTGGCGCAAAATTAAGATGAGAGGATGTGGATTCCAGAAATTAGAATATATTGAGGATACATCTTGTATTGGATTGATAATGATTTAAAATGATGATCATAAACATGAAATATATGATTATTGACAAAACAAGAGCAACTCCACTGCAATAACATTTTTAATAAGGTTGAAAAAAATCACTGATTATTCAAAATGTACTGTCATCATCATTATCAACCATTATCAATCCACTGTAGGATGAAGGTCTCTCCAAGTTTAATCCATCTTCTCCAATCTTTAGCTTCTCTTCTCCACATCACCCTTGCACACTTTCTTATTTCATCCATCCATCTCACATGTGGTCTCTTTCTGGGTCTTTTACAATCTCTTGGAATCCAGTTCAAAATTTCAATTGTTCATCTATTATCATCTCTTCTAGCAATATGTCCAGCCCAACTCCAATCTTTTAATTTTTTCAATGAGGTCAGTAACACCTGTTTGTTCTCTTACCCATACATTGCGTTTTCGATCTCTTCTTGTTACTCCCAACATACATCTCTCCATACTTCTTTGAGTGGTCTGAAGTTTCTGTATTGCTCTTCTATTAAGTGTCCAAGTCTCAGATCCATAAGTAAGAACTGCTAAAAAAAATTTGTTAAAAACCTTCCTTTTCAAACACATAGGCATATTTCCTTTTAGTACCAAAGTTATTTCTACCAAAAGCACTCCAACCAAGTTTAATTCTATGATTAATTTCCTCCATTATGTTTCCATCTATATTAATAATCTGACCAAGGTATTTGTAACTGTTAACTTCTTCTAATTCATCATAATCAATCTTTATTTTCATATTTTGAGCAAATCGATTAAACATTACTTTAGTCTTTTTTAACATTTATCTTTAGTCCTACTTTCATCTGATAACTCCTGCAACATTTCCTGCAGCTCTGAAGCATTATTTGCAAAAACAACTACATCATCTGCGAAATCTAATGACTTAAATAATCTCCATTTACTTTCACTCCTTTAGTTTTCCATTTTAATCTACAAAATACTTATTGCAGCACTGCTGTAAAAAGTTTTGGAGATATGGAGTCACCTTGTCTTACACCTTTCTCACCATTGACTTTCCCAGTATCATTATGTAATCTAATTATTGCTGTTGCATTTTTATAAATATTCTTTAAAATATGACAATATCCTGGATCTATACCTTGATGATCCAATGCTTTAATCATTGAAGAAATGTTTTATAGAATCAAATGTCTTTTCATAATCTACAAATCCAAAACATAATGACAACTCATATTCATTTGTCCTTTCTATAACTTCTCTCAGTACCTGAATATGATCTACTGTAC
Source organism: Epiperipatus broadwayi (assembly GCA_028023455.1). Lineage (NCBI taxonomy): Eukaryota > Metazoa > Onychophora > Udeonychophora > Euonychophora > Peripatidae > Epiperipatus > Epiperipatus broadwayi. The sequence continues at coordinate 31,112,750 of JAQFVV010006198.1, forward strand.
TAAAACCACTTTTAAATCCAGCTTGTTCTCTTGGTTGGTGGAAATCCAATGCTCTCTGTAGACGAGTTGTAATTATCTTGGTAAAAATTTTATATAAAACTGATAAAAGGCTGATAGGTCTGTAATTTCTAATATCTTCTTTATCACCTTTTTTAAATATTAATATTATTACTGCATTCTTCCAATCATCCGGACATCTTTATCATTTAGACATTTAGTATAGAACTTTGCTAAAAAAAATTCTGTTTCTTCACCTGCTTCTTTTAATATATCAATAATAATTCCATCATTATCTGTAGGTTGCATTAAAGTTGGGATATGATTTTATTTTATTATATATTATATAAGATAAAGAATTTAATAATTCATTGTAATTACATAATTATTGAAGAAATAAATAGTTTGATGTATTGAAAAGGCCTCTTTGATCAAAATGCACATTGACAGGCTATATGTATTTCTTCAATCATAATATTTGAAGTGTGAGTGTATTAGTTTAACTTTTTAGAAATATATATATATAAGATAATTTAATGTGTAATACTATGAGATTAAATCTCTAATTACTGTATATTAGATAAATGAAACTCTCAATTCAAAACATAAGACAATATTTTTTTTTAAATATAAGAACAGACCTTCTTATCTCTTTACCTTATTTTCTTTTATAGAGGTTTGTCTGACACACTTTGGAAATAAAACATGAAGGATTAAAACTGATTGATTTAAAATTCATGCTTTCTTTTAAAGTGTCAAGTGTACTTTAAGTAAGAAAATGAAGTAAAGAGATAAGATGGTCTGTTCTTATCTCTGAAATATTGATGTCTTATGCTTTGGATTGAGAATATTCTATTTATCTAATAAACTAGTAGTTAGAGAATTAGTCTTGGAAATATTATATATGTATAAAATTGTGTGTGGCGGACATTAAAATAATCTGATATATATTTTTTTAATTAATACATTTGAAAAAGAAAATGGCAAATAGGGTAAACATCCATAAAAAAATAAAAAAAACTATTCTCATTCATCTTGAAGGGAACCTTATCCCTACCTGTCATTATAATCAACTCATCAACATACATCCAATCAATAATAATGAGGTATACATTTACTGACGGATACTGAAAGATTGCTTTGTTGGACCTGAACCTGTTAATTTTATAAATAAAAAAATCCCAAGCCTTTTTGTGACGTGAATAAATTTTCAAAATTCTTTCATCTTGAACTCAATCTCTGGTCATCATTACGGTAAACGAATGTATTGACATCGGTGGCATTAAGCCTTTTTCATTTCTCACTATTATATATATAAGTGAAAATAGTTTTTAGTGCAGAAATAGAATGACAGACTCTGGAACTGAAGATATACGGGTCATGACCCCACTCAGTCGTGTTTCGATTTTGTATGAATTCCTGAACAATAAAACCAGTCTAATACTTATTAAAATGTGTTGGTGAATATTTATATGTACGTATTTTTATACTAACAAATAAATTACCAATGTATCCTTTTTTTTTTTTTTTTGGAGATTATTTATTATAAGTAATGCTAATGGTAACTTATTTTACAAAAAGTTTTAATTGTTTTTTCAAAGTTGTAATTATCCTCTTAGAAAGTAATTACATTGATAATTTAACTTATGTGGCTATTATCATTTGCGATAAAAACGTTTTTAAAGACTTGATATCTTTTGTTTATATTGGCCATTAAATCAGTAATTAAAATTGTTATAGATGAAGTCAAATATTAATAAGTTTTAAAATATTCATACATTCAATTTTTATTCTTTATCTGTTTTTTTTTTTTTACTAATTGTTTCCTTCCACTTAAGGATATCTTGACAGTTTGACAAAAAAAATGTCAGTCTTAATATCAAAATGAGTTTTTCGGTTTTTTAAATATTAATTATTAAAATCTAAAAAAAAAAAAACTATATAAATATATTATATCACAGCCTTCATTTTCATAGAGTTCGTTTTCATTTCTAAATATTAGAATATATTAGATATCGCGCTTTATAGTATATTCGATATAAGGATATGTGTATTTATTCTCCTGTAAATTGCATATATTTACTTACATAGAATATACATTTATAAAATTTAAATTCTTAACTTATCCATTGAAGTGAGAAACTCTAAAGATATAAGGCAGTGTTCTTTCAACCTAGCCAAGTAGCTTTCTTTTTAATAAATATTCAAATGAACAACAGAAGTAACCCCTTTTACTATATAGACTGATGCACATGTTCTCACACAATTAATTGAAGCAAAGCTGGATTTAAAATATTATATTATTAATTTTTTTATGCACTGGGCCCTTCAAAATTGTCTATTTTGGCCTTAAATGCACTCCTTCTGGTAAAGTCAGAAAATTGAAGGTGATTGTAATTTTAAAAAATCCACCCTCTCAAAAAATGACAGTTTTTACAGGAAAATTGTTTTCTCATGAGTATTTATATGTAGCATAAGTTTATATTAGCTCTAATCTCAACTTAAGGGTGCTTTTGCATTTTCTTGGTACAATATTATCTAAACAATAATGGAGTGAATAGAAATAGATCAAATCAAAAAATATGTTTTTACAAAAATTTACAGTGAGAGTAGTATTTGAGAATAAAATTGAAAACACAATATTTTCAATTTAAGCTCATAAACTTATATAGTCATATAGGTTTGAACTCAGTTCAGTACCCATACATTTTGGTGTCTTTGGTTGTGTTTTCAATTTTATTGTCATAGTTTTGTAGTTAAGCAGAGATAAAAGGTGGCTACTGGAGGGTTGCATTAGATCCTAAGATTTAGGTGCAGTGCTCTCAGATCCAAGGCTCCTCACTGACGAAGGCCACAACCCAGAGACTAGTCTGGGGATATTGGATGAGTAGGCACTAGATAGGGATTTTATACACAAGCCTTCTGGCATCCATTGATTACTCTGGCTTGCACTGAGTGGCACTACTGTATGGAGAGTTTTGCCTGTTTTAAATTCATAAGAAGTTTGAATGCCAGACCTGCGATCACCAGAATTGAACCTGGGACCTCCTGATCCCAAGTCAGATGCTGTATCAACTATGACAAACCATGTAGGGTAAAGTCCTGTGGTTTTATTGCTCAGGAATTCGTAAGAAAGTTTGAACACCAGAATTGATTCTGGACCCTCCCATTCCCAAGTTGGATACAAATATTTTACAATAAGAGCAAACTTAAATCAACCTATATAGTTTAATGTAAATTGATTTTTAAAGACTGTTATTAATTTTATAGAAATATTTCATTCATTTCTAAAATTCTATAATAAATAATCACATTTTATATATATAATGGTAAATAATATTTTAATATTGAATAAATATAATGTTATGTGACATTTGTCAAGTCTCTTATAAATGATAATTGAACTGCCCTCTAGCTGCCATATTCAGTATTTTTTTACAGCAAGAAACTGGATCATGGATCATTTCTTACTGAATTTTAGATCTTTTTATTTAGAGTTATTCAATATTAAAATATTATTTGTCATTACATATTTAACATGTGTTTATTTATTATAGAGTTTTAGAAATGAGCGAAATATCTTTATAAACTTACTATCAGTTATTTAAAAATCAATTTACATTAAATGGACTGATTTAAGTTTGCTCTTTAGCTATTATTTTGTTCTGCCTAATTTTAATTTAAAAAGATCTAAAATATAATAAAAAGTGGTCCATGGTCCATTTTCTTGCTGTAAAAAGTCAGTGAATATGTCAGCTAGAGGGCAGTTCAGTTATTATTTCACATTTCATATATAACATGTTTATTTATTATAGACTTAGAAATGAATGAAATATCTCTACTCTGTAAACTTAATGTCAATTCTTTAAAAATCAATTTACATTAAAATATATAGACTGATTTAAGTTTGCTCCCTTTCTGTTACTGTTCTGAATAAGTCTAAATAAAATGATCTAAAATAGAGTAAGAAGTATCCATGGTCCATTTTTTTGTTGTAAAGAGTTAATGAATATGGCACCCAGAGGGCAATTCAATTATTATTTAAAATAGACTTGGTAATTTTCATATAATATTGTATATATATATTTTTAGAAGGCAGTAAATCCTATTAAAAAATGGCTATATGTATTTATATGGATAATATTTGAATAATTAATAATAACAAAAAATAAACTAATAATAAATTATTAGTTTCTATTAAAAATTTAATTTGATACTAGTTTAGAATGCGCTCTCTGCAATTTTGGTTTTTAAGAAGAGTTCCAAAACCACTGCTGACACAACTAAGTGCTAAAGGATGGCAGGTAATATCCTATATCAGGAGTGGGCAAATAACGGCCCGAGGGCCACATGTGGCCCTCTAAGAGTTTTTATGTGGCCCACCAAGACAATCAGAAAAATCCGCCTTGAAGTGAGATTTTCTACCCGTATACGACTGAAGATTCATCTCTTATTTTCCACTAGGATGGCCACATCAATACACATGTGCAGCATAGTTACAATGTGCAGTGCTTTGCCAGTTAATCTGGTTAATTTTAATTTTGTCTTTGCATTAGCAAATATATACATTTTCAACTTTAGTGAAACCATGAACCCTCCAAAAAAATGTAAAATAGTTAATGAATGTCGTGTGTTTAATGAAGAATGGACAAACAAATATTTCTTTGGTAATACAGGGAATAAAGCAGTGTGTTTATTGTGTCATGAAAAAAAGATATGGCCTCCGTTAACCTTCGCTTCCACAAAGTGGCCCCCAATGTGGCCCTTCGCCAAGCTCTGCAGTCCTCGAGCCAAAACAATTGCTCACCCCTGTCCTATATTATCGATATAACGTGTTCCAGTTATTTTGTCCAATACAGTTTTAAAATTGTCATTTTTATCAGAAAAATAACACAACTGTCATAGAAATAAATTTAATCAAATGACCAAAAAATCCAAAAAACTCTCAAAATCAAATATCAAGAATATTAGCAATTAAGAAATGGCAAAAAAAAAATTAGCTAATCACATAGCCCAAAAAAAAAATCAAATATCAAAAAAGAATATTTAGCAAGTATTAGTAATAAGGAAACAACAAGAAAAGTTTTCATTAAAAAAAAAGAAACTAAAAAACAATGCTAAAATATTTTACTTTTAAACTATGGCATATCGAAAACAATATTTTGAAAATTTTAATAATTAGGAGTAAATAATTAAAAACAACAAATCAAATAACTCAAAATCAAATATCAAAAATATTAATAATTTGGAAGTGCCCTCAAAGATTAGCATAATAAATAATTTGAAACAATATTAAAGTATTCTACTTTTAAAATAGAATATCAAATGTACAATGGCAAAATAGGTTATTAAACCAAAATTAAAAAAAAAATACTAGCACAGTCAATGAATCACAAATTAGCTAATACTATTTTTACCATTCCCTTAATATTAAATGTACTTAAATCATCTCTCCAAGGAAGTCTATCAAAGTGGACAACTATATCCTGTCTCCTCAAAAAAAAAAAAATTCTTCCATCTCTGCTCAATAACTTAGCCCCATCTTCATGACTTCAATTTTAATCAAAACCATTGAATCCTTTATCAAAGACGAAACACAATATATCATTTTGTCATTTATCTCAAGATTTTGAATTTACAAAAAAAGAATTATTCACCATTGCAGCCATTACCATTTTTAAAACAATTATATACCAAGTGAAATACTTGAAGAAAACCGATCCACTTTCTGCTTATGACTCTGTCCCATTTAAAAATTTGATATGTTTTAACAACACAAAGCAAATCTATGCCTATACTTTATATTTTCACTAACCTTCTCATAAATAAAGAAATTCACATTAAGCTTAATGGAAAAAATCCTACCTGGCTTCAACCCTTACAATTCCATTCCCCAAGGATTCCTCTTAGTCCATTACTATTTATAACTTATTTATAATTTATATTAATTTATGGTTATTTAAAACTTATATTAATTCTTTGCTATCAGAAATTGAAAACAAAATACTTCCACTCATCAATAAAAACAAAACATATTTCCTATATAGGTGATTTAGAAATCTTCATTTCTTCAAAAAAAAAAATGTCTTCTTGCACAACAAGTCCTCTTGAAAATCATACAAACCAATAGAAACTCTAATTTCAAAAAATCATCTACACAGAACATCTTAATGAAAAATAGTATTCTCTAATTTCACCACACCTCATAACTTTTTACATTTTCCCATTTACAAATCCACAAATGCCATTACAACATCAATTCAAGACATGCTATTTACATCCACTGAAACCAAAATGAATTCCCTATATAAAGTCTATTCATCATTACATGCCAAAATCACTCTCATTGGCATCCTAATATTCTCCAAAACAGCATATTACACACCAATCAATTACTCCACATCTTTCGAAAAGAAAATTAACTTCTTATGCACCAAACTAATATAGGAAAAGGAAGATGGGGCAATGAGTATTAGAACCATGCAAAATCATGTCACTAATAATGGACTCTCCATTCCATTCCTAGAATCCACCTACAAAGAACAAGGAAGAGTCAAATTTCTCTCTTACCTGACTCTCAGTAAATTATTTACATTACCATAACAGATACACCCCATCCAGTTTAAAAATACCTTTTCCATATCCCATCCTCACAGAATATAATCTATCGATAAAAATTAATTATTGGAAGCTTATGACCTTGACCACAAAACTGAAAATTTGCTTACACTCCAACCTTTCTTCATTGCATAAATAAACAGATTATCCAAATAAGTAAATTCTAGCACTTAAAAAAATCTAAATATCTTGATTTCCTTATTAAGATTTATTTGGAAGCATTACTAATCTCTATGTGATAATATGTTGAATTGTCTGTCATTAAATGTTGAATGTCTTGAAAAATTTTAATTTTCAAGTATAAACAACTTTTTAGTAATAACACACAATGATGGAACACGGGTTAGGTTAGCATGAAATACATGTATTGGTGATTATTTATATTTTCAACATGTGTGTGATCAGGTGGGTCAGCACTATGAGATGGCATGGAGAGTTGAGGCTCGTGTGAAAGTCTGAGTTCAAGTCCCTTATATATTAATTAAATATTGTAAATTGTATGTATTCGTAAGGTGTTAAAAATTGTTAACATTTATTAATTTGATTATAATGTATAAAAATATACGATTTAAAGTGCAATTTAATGTAAATAATGTCCAATAGATGAGTGGATGTAATTAGTTGGTTAAGTGATTTGTATAATTAAATATCTTGAGAAGGTCTCAATGGAGATGAAAGCCGGTTCGATAAATATTAAAATATAGTTATCAATAGTTGTTTATTTTAATCTTATTAAGATTGATTATTTAGTTTAGTTTCAAGTGTTAGCAGTAGTCTCATTTTTCTTCAGGTGTTTCTGGCCTGACCAGAAACACCTGAAGAAGAGTGGGGAATACTACCACTTGAAACATTGTGTAATTACTAACCTGTATTGTCTATCTGTATGTTATTACTAACAAGTTGTTTGTGTTTGAAAAGTTTAAATAAAGTTCAACATTTTCTAGACATTCAATATTTAATGATAGATGATGGAAATTGTCTTAATATATTATCACATCTAATATATCATCATCATCACAAATCTTCAGGCAAATATTATCAACCTGTAGCTTCTTAGTTAAACGAATGTTTTCCACTCATACAGACTCAACTTGGCCACTTGCCACAAAGAGGAAGAAACTATCCAACATTTTCAATTTAAATGGCTACCACTTCAAAATTATCAAACTCTCATTGCATATATCACTAAGTTGCAATCTGCTTCACTCATAATGCTCATCAACGGCATAGATAGAGGACTTTTCCCAAGCATTAGAGCAATTATTTATTCTTTGGTTTCTTAGATACCATTTCTGCTTCAATCCAATCTCTAAAAATTATAGTTACATTTAAACTAAACTAAATAATCAATCTTAATAAGATTAAAATAAACAACTATTGATAACTATATTTTAATATTTATCGAACGGGCTTTCATCTCCACTGAGACCTTCTCAAGATATTTAATTATACAAATCACTTAACCAACTAATTATATCCACTCCATCTATTGGACATTATTTACATTAAATTGCACTTTAAATCATATATTTTTATACATTATAATCAAATTAATAAATGTTAACAATTTTTAACACCTTACGAATACATACAATTTACAATATTTAATTAATATATAAGGGACTTGAACTCAGACTTTCACACGAGCCTCAACTCTCCATGCCATCTCATAGTGCTGACCCACCTGATCACACACATGTTGAAAATATAAATAATCACCAATACACATATTTCATGCTAAACCAGCATTCTTCAATTGGTCCAGATTACCATCTTGACATATATACAATCAGTGCTCAGCTTTATATTAAGATAGCCAATCTTCATACTTTAATGGATAGGCAGGTCTGCCCATCCTTTACATATGTATGTAAAATGGATTGTTCTCCAGTACATGAGGTATCAGAATGACTAACATCAACATGGGTAGGATGACAACCTTGGCACTTACAGGGTCTTTGAACATTCCATTTTTCAGATTTTCAATGAAATGAATGGTTGAAGAGTTGTGGGTTGGAGTAGTTTGAAGCCTGTCCATTAAAGTATGAAGATTGGCTATCTTAATATAAAGCTGAGCACTGATTGTATATATTATGTGTGATGATGATCTGGATAGCACAAAATACGTATATTGGTGATTATTTATCTTTTCAACATGTGTGTGATCAGGTAGGTCAGCAATATGAGATGGCATAGAGAAGTTGAGGATCGTGTGAAAGTCTGAGTTCGAGTCCCTTATATAGTACATATGTGCAGGTGTGTGTAAGTCTGTACAGTGCATTAAGTTAAATATTTAATTAAATAAATTTAAAACATAATAAATAAATAAATATATATTTTTTTTAAAATACTATTTATATACTTACAATAATTTCCTATATTTTCCAATTATTTAACAAAAACCACTTTTCCCTAATTTTGTTGGACCTTTAACTATATTTACACATTCTATCTGAATTTTCCTGAATATATAATATTTACAGTAATCTTTTACATACTTTATAACCTTTATATTTGCTTCACAGTTCATTTCATGTCCTGTATCTAAAACTCTATCGTGCTCTTTACCTCTCTCAATTGCTATTTTTCCCATCTGTCCTATATATACCTTATTGCATTTTCCACAGCTAATTTTATAAACTAGCCCCAACTTACTATTCATTTAACTTTTTTGCATTATACAACCATTTATCCAAAGATTATTATTTTTCCAAGTTATTTTTCCATTATTTGGTTATCTTTTTTTTATTAATCTTTTATTTTTTTGAATATAGAATAGGTATCCATTTATTATCTTTATACTTATTCCTACTATTTTCATTTTTTCTATCTATCATCAAAAATCCTTCTAATTGCTTTCCTTTTATAACCTATTTTTACATAATCATTTTCCACCTTTAATTCTGTCCGTAAGCCTCTTTTATCTAACATTTTATCATTCTTTAATTTAAATCCCTTTAAAACTCCCATATTTTGGCATTATGTGTGATGGGACTTTGGACCAATTAACCCTCTAATCTTTTTATCCTTAATATAATGTTCAATAATTATTTCATTCCTTATTCCTCTTCTTAAAAAAATATCTAAATATTTTAATCTTTTTTCTTCTTTCTCCGTTATAAATCTAATGCCATATTTATTCTTATTTAACTCAATTAAAAGCCTTATTAATACTTCTAATGTTGCCTACAATAACACTATCATTAACATATCAGTAATACTGTATGATTTCATTATTACTTATAACTCTATCTTTTATATTCGCCTCAATACTCTTTACTACTACAGATGATAAAATTCCACTAATCGAGCATCTCATAATTCATCTGCAAAATTCTTCCTTATATTTAAAAAATACAGAGCCTCATCTAGTATTAACAATGCTTCATAAATAGTATATATCCATTCATTTCATAACATATTACTTATTTTTTTTATAACAATATCAATACTATCTTTTTTATGTATACTTTGATACATCTTTTTGATATCAAATGATGCTATTATTCCATTTCTACTTAATTTAATACCATTTAATTTACTAAACATCACATGATCACTATCTCATACTAGCACATAAAGGTGGCACTATTGTATGGAGAGAGTTTTACCATTTAATTTATTAACAATTTTTTCAAAATTTTTAATATAATAGTTTCCAAATCCTATTACCTCTACAATTTTTCTATATACTATTTTATATAAATCTTTAAGTATATAATCACTAAAATCTAAAATTACTCTTACTGGCATATTTTTTATGAGTCTTTACTTTTCCAAATATACATGGATGTTCAAACCCTGATGGATATAAATTCTTATTCCTTCTCATTAATTAATCCTTTCATTTTCATGTAATTTAATAACACTTTATAGCTTGTTTTAATTCTTTTACCAGGATTCTTACTTAACTTCTTGGGTTCTTATTTATTAATATCTTCATATATTTTTCTTTCATAGTCTGATTCATTTAAAATTACAAATCTAGAACCTAAAATTACAAATCTTGAACCTTTATCCTCACTTGTTATTATTAATTTTTCCATTCTTGGTTTTTTCAATAATTTCTTTTATAACATGCTTCTTCCTTCCATTATTTTTTATTATATTTAAGACATTTATTTATAATATTAATTTTTGATTGTAACTCATTTTTTATACTTGCTGCCTCAACACAAACTATCGTTTTTTGTTGAACATCATTATTTAGGAATGGGATATAATTAATTCCTTTATTTAAAATTGTTGATTGTTCATTATCAAAATTATTATTTGACAAATTGATAAAATTGTAATCTTCTTGTTCATTCCAATTATTTACTTTATTAATATTATACTTTTCATCATTCGATTTTACTCCCTTATAATACATCCATTTCCATTTATTATCATATTTTTTCCCAAAGTTTATTCTTTACATTATTATTATGAATCAATAAGCCATGCTTTATGTATTCAAACATATTGATTTATATATTTTTCTTTAATATATACTTTGGTTTTTTCTATTATACTTTTTAATACAAGAATCTATCTCAAACAAGGCAAAACTCTCTCCATACAGTAGTGCCACCCTGTGCCAATCAGAGTAATCAATGGATGCCAGAAGGCTTGTGCATAAAATCCCTGTCTAATGCCTACTCATACAATATCCCCAGACTAGTTTCTGGCTTGTGACCATCATCAGTGCGGAGCCTTGGATCTGAGAGCACTGCACCTAGATCTTAGGATCTAATACAACTCTCCAGCAACCACCTTTTCTCTCCACATAACTACAAAACTATCAGAATGAAATTGAAAACAATAATATTTTCAATCTAAGCTCAATAGCCTATATAGTCATATGGGTCTGAACTCAATTCAGTACCCATACATTTTGGTGGCTTTGGCTCTTTAACAACCATAGCCACCACTATCCTATTAGGCAGGATTGGTGTTAAACCACTAAACATCACATGATCACTATCTCATACTAGCACATAATTGTTATTAAACAAGGCAAAACTCTCTCCATACAGTAGTGCATTAGATAGGGATTTTATGTGCAAGCCTTCTGGCATCCATTGATTACTCTGATTGGCACAGGGTGGCACTACTGTATGGAGAGAGTTTTGTCTTGTTTAATAACAATTATGTGCTAGTATGAGATAGTGATCATGTGATGTTTAGTGGTTTAATCTATCTCAACATATTTTCCTCTCAAAAACCAATTTAAAACTGTCATTTGAAGTTTATTACACAATCCTCTGTTTCTATTAATTTTTATGTTACTAATATGAAACTTACATGACATAGGCATTATTCTTACATTGATTCAAAAATGATGATTGATATTTCAATCTCTCAATTTTCCTTTGAACATTCCATATTGTTTTGAATCTATTAAAATTAATTTCTTCCAATTTTGAATGTAAAAATTGTTCATATATTATTCGTATCATATTCTCCATATTGAAACCTTTTATAATAATATTCAAAAATTAATATAATGTCGAACACACAAAAACCAGTAAATAACTATAATAGTCAAATATGTAATATATTTTTTTATTTGTCCACAATGTTGTTACAGATATATAAACTAAATAATCAATCTAAATAAGATTGAAATAAACAACTATTGATAACTATATTTTAATATTTATCGAACCAGTTTTCATCTCCATTGAGACCGTCTCAAGATATTTAATTATACAAATCACACAATCTACTAATTATATTCACTCCATCTACTGGACATTATAATTGTTTACTATTTTTTGTTGTTTGGCATTATATTATTTTTTGAATGTTATTATACAAGCTTTCAATAGGAAGGAATATGATAGGAGTAGTACATGGACGTTTTTACATTCAAAATTGTAAGAGATTAATTTTACTAGATTCAAAACAATATGGAATGTTTCAGAAAAATTGAGGAATATTTTCCATTATGTAAGTAAATATTGCAATAATATTTCCAATATAAAACTAATCATTTATTTATATTTTCTGTAATAAAATGGTGCACTGTTAAAAAGAAGGAAAAAAAGTTATAGAGAGGTAATAATTGAAAAAAAAAAATCGAGTTTTATGCAGGTTTGAGCGTACTAAAGAGGACTTGTTTTTTGGCCTTAGAACATTTTTTAACACTATTTCATTTTTAATTTATATTACCTTCTTGCAAGATTTGAAATACCAAGCACTCTTATACCTGGAGCCCAATTGTAAATATAGGGGATTTGAACTCAGACTTTCAAGCAACCTTCAACTATCCACACTACAGGTGTAGAAAAGATAAATAATCACCAATATACATATTTCGTGCTGAACCATATATTGGTGATTATTTATCTTTTCTGCATGCGTGTGGTTATGTGTATCAGTAGTATGAGATAGTGTGGATAGTTGAAGTGGCTTGAAAGTCTGAGTACAAATCCCCTATATATTACTGTTTTGCATATTTGTAATAATTTTTTTAAATTGTAGATAAAATTTAGTGTGTACATATTATTTTCATACTTTCTCACATATATTATTACCATTTTACAAATACAGTAGTTAAATACAGCCATTGATTTACGATCATTATAACTGATGAAATGATTTATATGTGTTTTCGTTTATAAAAATGATTAGAATTATAATTAGTGTCTCTAAGGAATTGCAATTAAATATGCTTATCCATTTTTTAAAAATATAATATTTGACCTTAGGGATTATGCTAAGGATTAATATTAAAAAATAATTAATATTTATAATATTTACTTGGGGCAGTTGGATTTTTTTTTTTTTAATCTACAGTATTAAATATAGTGTTTGGAATGTGTCCTTGAAATTAAATCGTTGGAGTTATTTTTAATTGGGCTTAATAAAATGTGGATACGAATATTACGAGTTAATGATAAATAATAAGGTTGCGTATAAAAGGGACAATACATACGAATATGAATACAGACACAAAGTTATGTATTTTAAAAGAAAGATTCAAATTCTCTATTGTGTTTTGAATCCAGTAAAACACCGCTTGTGTTCTTCATTTTTAATGAATTGTGAAAAAAATAAACTAAAGTCATATAATGTTCTCTCTATTTACAGTATATATAATAAAAAGAAAAATCCCTGTGGAAATGTCAAATTATATCTCTGTTTTGTTTTTTTCCTTGTGTTATGTTTTGAACATCTGTGAAGAGATTGAATATGACGCTCTGATATAACATTGCCTCAAGCTAAGGAAGATTCTGTCATGCTTTCTTGTGCAAGAATCTGTAACAAGGGCTTTCCTCTGCCTCAAAATTATATATATATATTTTTAATAATTAATTTCTTGTGAGTGTGGGTGTCATTTTTGTTACATTCCTTTACAATTTTTTTGCGAATTAAATTATGTATTAAGTCACATCTAGAAGTTAATGCATAGAAAATTTGTTTAAAAACAAAATTGTTAGAAAACTTAAACATATTTCTTCTGTGGCGGTTTTTTTTTTAAAAAAATATGAAAAATAGATACTTGTGTGTGTGTGCACATCTCATTGTCATACTAAAATATCATTTAGTTAATAAAAGTGTAAAAAATGATTATTTATAATCTATTTGTTTTTAAGCTTAATCGGCATATATACATCTATGAATATTTAAATATACATTAAATTGGGAAAGAGTGTACTATATCATTTTAAAACAGAATTGTGTTGTGATGTGATGTGATACACTGTGACTTCTCCTTATACGGAGTCAGGAACGCCCAGAGAAACCTGTTAGCCACTTTACTTCACTTTCCATTTTCTACCCTAAGTTTTCCCATATCTTTCTCCATTCCATTTTCACAACATAATCTTTGTCAACTCCATAGCTTTTCTATCTAAACCCCCTTATCTTTTCCCAAAACCCAGCATAAAAATCAATAACCCACTTTCTGTATAATCACTTTCCTTATATTTATTCTTCCACAACTTTATTATTTGTATCCTTTCTACTTTCAGGCATTTACATTCAATTAACAGATGCCTAATATTTTCTATGCCTTCCTTACACAACTTGCAGACTAAATCATCGGAGAATGAAATGAAGCGCCCTCTGATTCATAATATAACTACTGACTCATACAAGATATTAATTTATAACAAGTTTTTGTTTTAAGATTTTCATAGGGATGAATGTATTGGAAATTCTGATTTCATTTATTAAGCAAGGATAAGAAATTGTTTAAGAAATGGGATGTAATTAGCAAGTTTTTGCTCTGCAGTTTGTTAAACAACTGGGGTTTTTTAATACTTTTATTATGAAGTATAATCTCACGTAGTAAAGATCTTAATACAGGCATTATTTTCTAAATAAAAATATACTTTTCAATTGTAGAATAGCATTTATATTATGACTATGTAATGAAGTATTTGTGCACAACAAAACTGATTAGAATTGCTGCATATTGATTTAGACCAGTAGTTTCCAATCTTTTTTTTTTTGGCCATGCCCCCAGCTAAGTATCTGTAAAATTCTGGTGCCCTCCCCCTTCCATGATCTGTAATTTTTATTTATTTAAAAAGTGAACTATTCATATGGAAGAAGCTTAAAAGGCCAAGCCATTTAACTTGCTCCAAGTAACAATGGAGAGGTAAGGAGTAATGGTTATCCAATCAGAAAAGAGAGATGGCATGGAAAGGGGAAATTTAAAAACCATTCTTAGTTTAATTTATAAATAATAAAAGATAAGAACAATTCAAATTCTCCATTAATAACTCATTCTCCATATTGGAAACCATTAATTTAATAGTCAAAAAAAAAAAGACATCGTTTGACTATTATAGATGTTCAAGGCACATATGATAACGGTTAAAACCTTTCCCTAAAAATATTTACATACTTTCTATGCACGTAATAAATAATCACAACTGTAAATGAATTATTATATTTTAAGATTTGTGAATTCAGATAACACAAAGATAAATCTAGAGTTAAGGCCATAGTGAACTTTTCCTTAATGTGCAAAGTCTTGTTTCCTTTATATACCTTTGTTTTTTGTGAAAATTACTATGTAAAGTGGTTGCCACTTGAAAATTATATTAAAATTTATATATTTTAGTTGCTTACTGTGAGTTATTAAATTGAGACTTAAATGAGTTTGAACATTACTGTTACCATGATGTATGTATTTTGCAACATACTAGTAAACAAAAAAATTATTTGGGGGGGGGGGGAATAACCTACTATATAATACTCATGAATTGTAAAGTAGGTTTTTGGTAATTAGCAGTTTCTTATTATTCATTGTCATAATAAATCATTATTTTTTTTCTTCGATATTTTCAGTGAATCTTTAAGATAAGACACAAATGTAAGAACTGGTCAAGTTCATTTGGGTTAGATGACTTTACTAAAGATATCAATTTGAATAGTAAGAACTTTCTGCTTTTTATTTTGCCAATTATAAAAAGTATACTTCAAATAAAAATTCAAATAAATTTTTATTCCCAATTGTAACAAAAATTGGGCATGGGTACTTTGGGATTAGCACTGCTGTGATGTAATCATCTGGCTATAATTATTCTAACTTTGCTAATTATTCTAACACTTTAGATTTGTTTTTTTTTTTTAAAGATTAGCAAACTTTATATTTAAAAAATGAGTTTTGAATTCAACTAAATTTTAAAAAAATATTAGGAATACAAACTTTATATTTAAAAAATTTGAATTCAAATTAATTTTTTGGATAAAAAGCTAATAAACAAAAGCAATTTTTGGTGTTCAGTTTACTTTAAATTCAAATCTTTTATTAATATCATATTTAAAGTTGTAATTATAAATTTATTAAACGCACATTGATTATGTTGCAGCTGTTATTACTATGTGTTTATTCATATAGTATACGAACATGGATGGGCTGCTCACCAACATGCATTAGCCAGCATGGTGAGTTTATTGGCTTTTTGCCTCTGAGTTTAAGATCAAGAAACACCATGGTCTTTCTTCTCAGTGCCTGATAAGGCAGAATGAATGTTTGGGTAAATGATAAATATTTTTCCAATACATGTATACAATTATGACAGACAAAAATGAAGCATGGTATTCCCAGGAGGCTGTAAAGTCACCAACCAAGGCAGCGGTTGGTGGCCGAAGGCGGAGGGTGCTAAGAATCCCCTGATTGTGGACCCAGGCTGCCATTTGATGATGACTTTTTATTTAGGTACTTACAACTGCAGATCACTTTCAAATGAAGGAAGATTGCAAGAATTAGAAGAACTCTCTTATATTAAATGGGACATTGTTGGACTTTGTGAAGTTAGAAGAAAAGGTGAAGAGACAATTGATTTAAAAAGTGGACATATACTCTATTATAAAGGCACAAATATTGGAAATACAAGTGGAGTAGGGATTCATTATAAATAAAAAGTGGAAGAACAATATTGTGGAGATTGATGGTGTATCAGACAGAGTGGCAAGATTAGTTATACAACTTAATAGCAAATACCAAATGCAGATAATTCAGGTTTATGCCCCAACAAGTTTTCATAGTGATGAAGTAGTAGAAGATTTTTATATGGATGTACAAAAGGCTTTTGATCAGAGTAAACAACATTTTAAAATTGTTATGGGAGACTTTAATGCTAGAATTGGTAAACATATGAAAGATGAAAGTGCTGTAGGTAATTTTGGTTATGGTAATAGAAATGAGAGAGGACATAGACTTGTGGAGTTTGCAGAAAAAGAAAAACTTTATATTATGAATTCTTTTTTTTTTTTGAGAAAAAATGTTAAAAGGAAATGGACATGGAAGCATCCAATTGAAGGTACAGCAGAATTGGATTATATTTTGACTAATAGGAAATACATATTTCAAGATTGTAATGTTCTTAATAAATTTAACACAGGAAGTGATCATCGATTAGTAAGGTGAAAGATATGTGTTAATGTGAAACTAGAGAGACAAAAATTATTAAGAAAAACAATATTTACAGTTGATTTTCCTAATCTTCAGAAACATTCTAATGAATTTAAATTAGAACTTAGAAATCGGTTTCAAGTATTAGTAGATTTTGAGCATGATTCAGATTTGAATGAAATTAATATGAAAATAACTGATACACTTTTAAAAACTGCAACAAAGATAGCTGGTAGAAAAAAGCAGCAATTGACTAATAAAATTTCTACTGAGACTAGAGAATTTATGAAGAAAAGAAGGAATATGAAGATATACAAAAATGATGCATTAAAAAGAATTGAATATCTCGAGTTTTGTAAAATGGTGTGGAAAAGAGTTGAAAATGATATAAGAAAGTATAATTGTGAACTAGCAAGGAAAGCTGTAGAAGAAAATAAAAGTCTTAAGAATGTAAAACAACATTTTGGTATTGGTAGGAAATTTATATCTGCAATAAGAAAAAAAGATGGAATTGTTACTAAAAAGAGAGATGACATCATGAAATTGGTTGAAGATTTTTATCAAGAATTATATAGTAATAAAGAACAAGTACCTTCTATATCTATTACATCTTCCAAATTGCCCAGAATTTTAAATGAAGAAGTGAGACATGCAATTAAATGTATGAAGAAGGGAAGGCTTCAGGTAATGATGGAATTATAATTGATATATTAAAAGAAGCAGGTGAAGAAATAGAAAAAAATTTAGGAAGGTTATATACCAAATGTCTAAATGATAAAGATGTACCGGATGATTGGAAGGTGATAAAGAAGATATTAGAAATTACAGACCTATCAGCCTTTTGTCAGTTTTATATAAAATTTTTACCAAGATAATTACAACTCGTCTACAGAGAACATTGGATTTCCACCAGCCAAGAGAACAAGCTGGATTTAAAAGTGGTTTTAGTACAGTAGATCATATCCAGGTGTTGAGAGAAGTTATAGAAAGGACAACTGAATATGAGTTGTCATTATATTTTGGATTTGTAGATTATGAAAAGGCATTTGATTCTATAAACATTTCTTCAGTGATTAAAGCATTGGATCATCAAGGTATAGATCCAGGATATTGTCATATTTTGAAGAATATTTATAAAATCCAACAGCAACAATTAGATTACATAATGATACTGGGAAAGTCAACATTGAGAAAGGTGTAAGATAAGGTGACTCCATATCTCCAAAACTTTTTACAGCAGTGCTGCAAGAAGTATTTTGTGGATTAAAATGGGAAACTAAAGGAGTGAAAGTAAATGGACATTATTTAAGTCATTTAGATTTCGCAGATGATGTAGTTGTTTTTGCAAATAATGCTTCAGATCTGCAGGAAATGTTGCAGGAATTATCAGATGAAAGTAGGACTAAAGATAAATGTTAAAAAGACTAAAATAATGTTTAATCGATTTGCTCAAAATATGAAAATAAAGATTGATTATGAAGAATTAGAAGAAGTTAAAAGTTACAAATACCTTGGTCAGATTATTAATACAGATGGAAACATAATGGATGAAATTAATCATAGAATTAAACTTGGTTGGAGTGCTTTTGGTAGAAATAACTTGATACTAAAAGGAAATATGCCTATGTGTTTGAAAAGGAAGGTTTTAACAAATGTGTTTTACCAGTTCTTACTTATGGATCTGAGACTTGGACACTTAATAGAAGAGCAATACAGAGACTTCAGACCACTCAAAGAAGTATGGAGAGATGTATGTTGGGAGTAACACGAAGAGATCGAAAACGCAATGTATGGGTAAGAGAACAAACAGGTGTTAGTGACCTCATTGAAAAAATTAAAAGATTGGAGTTGGGCTGGTCATATTGCTAGAAGAGATGATACTAGATGGACAATTGAAATTTTAAACTGGATTCCAAGAGATTGTAAAAGACCCAGAAAGAGACCACATGTGAGATGGATGGATGAAATAAGAAAGTGTGCATGGGTGATGTGGAGAAGAGAAGCTGAAGATCGGAGAAGGTGG
Organism: Epiperipatus broadwayi; assembly: GCA_028023455.1. NCBI lineage: Eukaryota > Metazoa > Onychophora > Udeonychophora > Euonychophora > Peripatidae > Epiperipatus > Epiperipatus broadwayi. The sequence continues at coordinate 31,132,246 of JAQFVV010006198.1, forward strand.
ATTAAACTTGGAGAGACCCCCATCCTGCAGTGGATTGATAATGGTTGATGATGATGATTACGTAAGTAATATTTACTGAGGCTATCATATTTATAATATTTTTTTATAATTAATTTGAATTCAAAAACTCATTTTTTAAATATAACGTTTGCTAAACCTAAAGTGAGACTTGACAAGCAATGAAAATATATTCGCAAAGTTAAAATGATTATGGACGGATGATTACGTCAAAACAGCACTAATCATAAGGTACCTAAGCATGTTGTCATCACATCTTTGCCTTGTACAAAAATTTAGGAATAATAAGGCAGCTCTTTCTAGTTTGCTAAAGTATTTTAATGGAATATAATAACATTTTACTGAATTAATAATTATATCTTTTAAGAATGAATTTTTTTTTAAAAAAAACAATGTATGTGCTGTTGAAATGTGTTGACATTAAATGTATTAAATTTTATATTAAAATAAATGTAAACACTAGTAGTTAATGGAGAATGCTTTGTTTACTTTTTAAGCCTTTTTTTTTCGAAGCTTTTTAAAAATACTGTATTTATATAATTGTTTATGAATTGTTAGAATTTTAAAAAGGAAACAATTTTTAATGAATTGTTAGAATTTTAAAAAGGAAACAATTTTTAATGAAGTGTATTATTGTTTGTTTGTTTTTTTTGATAATGTAAGCTAAGAAACTAAACTTGAGCTCAAAACCTGAATTGGGAAATACCTATTTTTTATTCAGTGGTAATAGTTTACTGTAAAAGGTTGAACTGCCTATAAATAACTCACTGCATGGCAATCATACCCCCCCCCATCATCTTGAAGGAAGAATAAAGAAGAAGACATTCTTCATAAGGCTCTCCTGTTTCTAAATAGTGAGGATTTGAATATTTTTCCACCTTAATTTACTTTTTAGCCTAAATACAGATAGATATCCATTTATTGACCAATATTGAATGGTTATCTGAGTTAGCTGCTACCTGAAAGAATATTTTAATCCTGATTGGAATTTGAAAAAATTTCAAGTTCAGCATGGTTGGAATTCAAACTCAAGTCATAGGCATGTCAAGTAGGTGTGCTGCTATTATTTCATGAAGCCTTCACTATAATGTATATTATCATCAATAGATAGAAGTATTAATATAGGTAGAAATTTTATTACATATTTTTATTGAGATCATTATCAATTTATGCATATAATACAGGAATTTGATTAATATAATGTTTTCTCTTGGTTTATTATTTATGTTAATCAAGGTTTCATCTGTGTTTTTTTAAAGTTATTTATGCTAACAGAAATTTAAGCCAATAAACGTCACATGACCACTATCTTTTATGCTTTGGTATAACTTGTTAAAACAGGCAAAACTCACTATACGTATGCCACACACAGCAAGCTAGAGTAATCAATGGATGCCAGAAGGCTTGTGCATAAAATCCCCATCTAGTGCCTACTCATCCAATATTCCCAGACTAGTTTCTGGCTTGTGGCCTTTGTCAGTGAGGAGCCTTGGATCTGAGAGTACTGTGTCTAGATCTCAGGATCTAATGCAACCCTCCAGCAACCACCTTTTATCTCCATTTAACTACAAAACTATGAGTCTTAAACTGAAAACACCTTAATGTTTTCAATTCAAGCCCATCAGCTTATATAGTTATATGGGTCTGAACCCAGTTCAGTTCCCATACATTTTGGTGTCTTTGGTTCTTTAAAAACCATAGCCACCAATATCCTATTACTCAGGATTGGTTTTAAGCCAATAAACATCACATGACCACCATCTTTTATGCTTGCTGTGTGTGGCATACGTATAGTGAGTTTTGATGTTTTAACAACAGTTATACACAAGCATAAAAGATGGTGGTCATGTGATGTTTATTGGCTTAAAACCAATCTTGCCTAATAGGATATTGGTAGCTATGGTTATTAAAGAACCAAAGATACCAAAATGTATGGGAACTGAACTGGATTTAGACCCATATAACTATATAAGCTGATGGACTTGAATGGGAAACATTAAGGTGTTTTCAGTTTAAGACTCATAGTTTTGTAGTTAAATGGAGATAAAAGGTGGTTGCTGGAGGGATGCATTAGATCCTGAGATCTAGATGCTGTGCTCTCAGATCCAAGGCTCCTCACTGACGAAGGCCACAAGCCAGAAACTAATCTGGGGATATTGGATGAGTAGGCACTAGATGGGGATTTTATGCACAATCCTTCTGGCATCCATTGATTACTCTAGCTTGCTGTGTGTGGCATACGTATAGTGAGTTTTGCCTGTTTTAACTAACAGAAATTTGTTTTGAATTTATTGCTAAAGGCAATCGGGGGGGGGGGGAGTTCTCTTACAGAAACGTATTTGTAACCCGATTGTCTTTTTATGAGTAGGGAAGCATTTATGTAGAAAAAACAAAATTTAATCTTATTCCTATAGTCACAAAGTACAGTTTCCATAATTTTTGTTTATTTAGCTACAAATTATTTTCATAAATTATGAAAATAGAATATTTCTTTAAATTTTATATAAAATAAACTTATATTTACACAAACGCATATATAAATATTTGAAATACAGGCACTCTTCACATACCTGAAGAGTTGGAGGTTGGTGTGGATTGAAGCCTGTCCCTTAAAGTATTAAGATTTGCTATCTTAATATAAACTGAGCACTGATTCTATATATATATGTGTGTGGGAGATGATAATCTGGACCAATTGATGAGTGCTGATTTAGCACGAAATACATTTATCGGTGATTGTTTGTTTTTTCTATATGTATGTGGTCATGTGTATCAGTGATATGAGATAGTATGGATAGTTGAAGGCTTCTTGAAAGTCTATGAGTTCAAATACCCTATATTTACACACACATTTACTCTTTCACATTCACTCAAAAAATAAGAATGAAAAAAAAACTTAGTGTATTGTTTCTTCACTTTTTTTAAATAAAATGATTAACGGAATTCTGATTTTCATCATAATTAAATACACTCTGGGCAATATTCTTTTTCTTCAGGGATGTTTTTTAACTATAGAAATATATTACCAGTCTTGTTATCAGGGAATATGCCCTCTCTAGTTGATCTGATGTTTTTAAGTCTAAATTGATTTTATGAATGTTTTTAAATTTTGTAAAATTTCTAGCTTGTACTAATGGCATATTTTATTACACAAAATACATAAATATCAAATTCTGAAAGAGTAATAAAGCAAAGATTTTAACAAATGCTGAAAAAATAAGAAATGAAAATTCCCATATTGAAAAATTTCTAAAGTTTATACATTTTTTTTTTTCTGTTGTTTATTTGCATGTGCTTACAATTAGAATACTGTATTATAATTAAATTGCTAAGAAAACTGTCCAATAAATTCATGTTTGAGATTGGGAAAATTATATTTAATAAGAAAAATAAGTTTGTGAATTTTAATATGATTATTATTTGTTTGGTTAACTTTTTTTTTAGATAGTATATAATTGAAGTCATATATATTGATACAGTATATATTGTGGCTTCACTATCTTATTGAAAATAGAGAACCTTGCTTCTTTACTTCATATACCATTTAAAGAAATCCTATTTTAATAAATTGTAAATGAAAATAATAGTTAGTATGTTTATTACTTCAAAATTTAAATGAAATACTTAGTCATTACATAAAATTTACTTTCCTTGCTTTTTTTTTTTTTTCTGCAAAATTATTAAATATACTATCTAATTTATTGCTTACAATATATATGTCAAATTAACAATCTTTCTTGAGTCAGGAAAGTTCTTAAGTATTTTTTCATTAATTTCAATTTAGAACAATAGAAAAAAAATAATTTTTTTATATAATATGAAAATTTGATGTATTTAGTTCAACATTAAACAGCTTTGAAATATAATAATTTAAAACATAAATATGAAATTTATTTGTTTTTAAATAAACTATGCAACTGTTTTCAAAATTCTTATTTTTCAAAAAACTAAATCTTAGCATTTCACAATTTAGCCAATTCAATTTTTATTGTAAATTTTCTATAAGAAAACTATAGTTTTAAAAACATATTCAAAGATTTTACATTTTGACTATTATACCGAATTCATTTAATTTTTATAAAATGAGAAAGGATTTAAATATGGAACCTGAGCCAAGCCACCTGCCATGTTAAAGGTGGTATTGGAGAGAAGTGAATGAGTTTTTTTCCCCATGTGTCATAGCATCAGCCGGGAAGCGAACCCGCTAACCTGGGACCAACTGCTTATAAAGCAACCGACGCTGACCTCTCGACCACCAATGCTTGACGTGAACGAGACTTTTAAAATCAATTTTTTACTTTTTTTTTTAAAAAAAAAACTTTATTTCTATTTCTCTTTATTCTATATTATACTTCCTATTTCTAAAGTATTCTTTTTTATTCTACTTTCTTAGTCTATATAAAGATTCAAAAAATATTTTTAAATTTAACTTCACTGGAATCTGTATTAAAAGCTTTTATGTCTATGTTCATTTCTTATTCTCAATTTCTTTGCCATTAGTTCTATTTAAATAGCTTCCAAAGTACTCTATTTAAAAGCATTAATCTTTTCCATAATTTCTGAATCCGCTACCACTTTTAATCCTTTATTCTCTCCACTTAGCTTCAACACAATTAGTTATAGCTGCTTTTATTATATAAAAAATTCAGTAAATTATAATAAAAAATATTTAAGCTATACAAGAGGAAAAAAAGACTCAAATTGTCTTTTTCTAAGCCCCCCTCCCCATAACATTTATTAGCAATGAATACTAATAATAATATTCATTTTACATAAAGCCACCGACCCATCTTTCCCACTTTGTATAGGCATACATAACAGAGGCAAACAGACACACACCAAATGTCATTTTTAAAAACAATTGAGAAATAAATGTAGCACATTATCGTAATAACTTTAAAACAATTTAAAAAATAAAATCGTGTTATTATTTGATAGAAAGTTAATTTTAAAAGCAATCTTTTAACATATCTACATGTACAATTTTTTTTAAATATTATTATTATTTAAATAATTGAGTTGAAAATATTGCCCCATTTTCAATATAAAGATTATAATTCATAGTCATTTAGCCTTCTAATCTTTCTTAGATAGCTTGTTAGTGTTTATATATTTTTTTAAATTTTGGAAGAAAATAAATTCCCAATATAATATTTGTTATAATTACATTTTTACAATTAAATCATATGCCTTTTATATCTCAATATATGAACCAAAAAAAAGTATTTTTTTATTAAATAAAAAATATTAAATATAAGACAATTCAATTCAGTACTAACATCACCTAACAATAATTGTTTAGAATTGTTTTACTAGTCTAAAATAATGTTTATTAATTATGTAAATTAAAAATAAATTATAAATAAGATGTTGCAATATTGAGATATTAAAATAGTGATGTGATGTGATGCACTATAACTTCTTATATGGAGTCAGGAATCTCTCAGCAACAATGTCCAGAGAAACCTGTTAGCTGTTAGTTCCATTCCCCACCCTAAGTTTTCTCATATCCCCCATTCCATTTCCACAACATAATCTTTGTCAACTCGATGGCCTCTATATCTAACTCCCCCTTATCTTTTCCCATACCCAGCATAAAAATCAATAATTCTCTGTACAGTAATGCCACCCAGTGCAAACCATAGTAATCAATGGATGCAAGAAGGTTTCTGCATAAAATCCCTATCTAGTGCTTACTTTTCCAATTTCTTCAGACTTGTTTCTAGTTTCGGCTTTTATCAGTGAAGAAATGATAATCATTTGATGTTTAGTGATTTAATATTGAGATATGATTTATAACGATAATAATCACTAATATATATAAATGAATGTACAAATTGTATTATTTTTTAATAGAAAAAAATTATTTGGAATATAATAAAAAATAATAATAAAATTTTATCTGTCATTGTCAATATTTATAAGATCAAATTCCACATCACTGGGTAAATTCAGGAGAATTGATAAAACTGACTTTTATATAATAGTAATATATTGAAGAAAACAAATGTCTTTATATCAGAAATGGATTACTGGTGATCAATGAGAAAAAAACACATCAAGAGATTCGGAGAAGTATTGTAGTGTTAAAAAAATGTGATTATAGTCATCAAAGAAAAAGATTAATGTGATACGATGACATCCAATGAATAAAAATTTTCCAAATGATGATTTTTGGTGTGTTATGAAATGAAATTATAAGTTTTATATATTTTTTAGAATAATTGTCTTTATTAAGCTGACTGATAAACTTAATATTTATACTAAAAAAAAATATTTTTTTTCATTATTTGTTGTAACTGTTGATAACAACTTCTAATTCAATTTTAAGTCATCCTCTGCTTCTGATATATTAAAAAAATACTTCATCTATATTTTATTCCTTCAAAATTTTCATTTAACCTTAGAATAAAACTTAATAATCAATGTATTTTCATTTTATCTTTGCTCTCATCTGATATTATTAAAAAAATTTCTAAAGTCTTTAGTCTTTGGATTGTTGTTTTACAGCCACTGTCACTTCTTCAGTCCTCTTGTATTTATTGATGAGGATAAACAGCTTGCTTCTTATCTTGTTTGGGACATACCTCTTGCACAATTAAAATACAGATTTGTTTTACAAATTGTCCATCAGGAAAATACATTTCCTTTTCAGTAATTATTCAGGGAGAAATTAACTCTAACAGAATTTAATTGTTCTTTGGTAAAACATTATTTGTTGTTGCTGAAAACCATTTAAGAATTCTAATTTTTTTTTTTTCTAAACATTTCCTTAAAAATTACCATAATTAACAACATGTTTTGAAACATGTATGAGATAAAATCTCATAGACCAAATAAAATCCTTTTTATAAACTGTATTTGAGGTTTCCTGTTTTAGATTATCCTAAAAAAAATGTTGTCTTTATAATATTAACATTAGTAAGAGATATTGATTTCATATAATAAAGTTAGCAGAGTAATAGTATGTATGATAATTAAAAATATATAGTATTTGTTTAACTTATTAAATGCCACATCAGCATGTTTTTACTCATAAAAATTATTAAAAGATTTTTTTATTGCCCACTGAGTTTTTAAATTGTTTTTTTTTTTTTTTAAATTAATTACAAAACCAAATTTTTTTATATGCTGTATTTGACAAATTTAAGAACATTCTGAGGGTCACTTTTTTTTTTTTTACCTAAAAGATTTGAATTAATAAGGGAATGAACCCCCAAGTAATTAAATTGTAATAAAATTGCATGCTTAACAAATACAAATTATGAACATAACATTTTATTATGCAATGGTGTTGCAAATGTAAAAACTAAACCTTAAGTTATCAATAATGTCAAAATGTCACTAATTAAGCATACAAGTGAAACTAGAAAAATAAATTGGCATAATTATATGGCTTATATTAAAATTGTAAAATGCCATGTTACTTTAAAAAAAAAAAAATAATAATCACAAATAAGAATTTATTAATTAAACCAATCCTGGTTAATTTTATTAGAACATTTAATCTTATCTACTTTTTCCCCCCTCTATATTTTGCTTCTTATATTTCAATATAAACTTCATTAACACTCCTTTAACACTTTAAACAAACAATCTTGGTGGAGGTAGTAGAAAAAGTTTAAGATCTGAATAACACTGCTAGGACAGTGGAAACTGTTATAAATAAATAAAGACTGTGTGCTTAAAGTGTTAAAGGAGTGTTAATGAAGTTTATATTCAAACATTTAATCTCTTATAGTCAATTAAAAAGAAAACACTTAACATTATTATGAGAGTTTTAAAAAATAATAAATGTTCTATATACATTAAAATTTTGATATACAGTAATTGTATAAAAGTTTGGGATCAATTGACTACAGAAGATGGAAAGACTTAATAATACAATGTACAGCAGGACTGGAATAAATGTAACATCTATTGCATGTAGGATCAGAAAGAAACTTAAATCTGAAATGCCATTATTGTTTAGTTTGAAAAGAACCTGGTAGAAAGTTGAGTAAGATTTTCGACTAAGTTTATGACACACATAGAGTTATAGCAGTAGCCAGTAATTTCATAAAAATATGTTATGGGTAATATTTTTTTTTATATTTACTATAGGAGATACCTGCATAGCTCTTCTCATACATGGTAAAGCACAGATTGAATGAAGCAATTTGTTAGTGATGCAATATATAGTCTACACATATGAATGAATTCAAAATTGTTTAGAGAAAATTGAATTTAAGCCACTTTTATAAATGAAAAAAAAAAACAGGTGGTTTTATAGGTAGGAAATGTGATTTGAACACATGTATGATTCAATCAAAAAAGTTTGTCTATTCTATAAAATTTATTAAGTGCATCCAATGATTCTATCACTGTGATAATTTAATTTTAGAAAACTCTGTGTACATTATTTTTTTGAATTAGTAAAGTTATGTCAGTCGTCAGCATATTCTAATTTTAGAAACAGAGAAAGTGAAATTCCATGTTTCTGCTTATAAATGCTCCAAATTAATAACTTCATTATCAAATCTATGTCACATTTTGGAACTTGCTTCATTAATCTACATGCAAACTATTAAAAAAAAAAAAAAAACAGGTTATAAAATGTTTCAAGTAAGTTATATCTACCGTTTAATGGCATTTTCAATTCCATAAATGTTTCACTGTCATGCTTCCGTTTATACTATCATGTATGGAGCATCTGTAAAAAAATTAATAACTTGTATAGAGTAACAAATACTTTCAAGTATTGCCACAAATTTTGTTGGTTATTTAAGTAAGGTACTTTGACCAAATCAGTAAAAGTAGCATATAAATAACCCTTGTGATCATAATATTTTTTGTCCTGGTAACAAAACCATATCTCTAGCTTTTTCATTCTTTAAAACAACAATGTGTTTCTGGTTACTATTCATACATAATTAAAAGCAGCCTATTTAATAAAATGCTAGACATTTACACCTATTACCAGCCTAGTTGCTCACTATTGGCCTCCATCAAAGAGAAGCATTGAATTGTACATAACCAAAAGACAGCCGTCATTGCTTTTTATAGTATTTAATTTAAATCTGAAATTTTGAATCTAAGACACCTCTTATAAATATTATGTCTGATATTAGATCAAAAACTATATAGAATGGCTTCAATTGTATGCTTTAAAGAAGAGTGATAGAATGAATTGTTTAAGTTGGTGCAGTTACTAAAAAGTTACATGAAGCTTTATTGGATATGCATCATGATTTTGTCAATGAGATCAAATGTATTCACAGTTAGTCTAAATTGTGGTCATTAAAATCTATAGTTGCTAAAAATTAAGCTATCTTGAATCCAAAACTGTAGGTATTGAAACGTATGAAGATGATTGGTGGGTAGGTATGTGTAGTCTAATACTTTTTACTGTTGGGGGGTCTTTAATGAGAAACTAGTCTAGGGGTGTAGTTGGTAATAACCATATGCTTACGATGGATTACTCATGCGATAGATGCCTCTAGAGTTTTAGTAAAAGACTGCTTTTAATATTTTCACATTTGAATAATAATAATAATAATAATGTTCCACAGTGATTACCACATGCTTTTCTAGATCTTTAATTATATAAATAGAAACAATAAAAAAAAATTTAAGATCAAACGATATGACTTCATAAGTCCATATATTCCTAAAAAATTCTATTTTGAAGCAAATGTACTATGAATCGTATTTTAAAATATTTCCTTGGATTATTTTCAGCCTGTTTGTCTATAAGATTTAAAAAAAATAGTTTTAATATTATCATGTTGAATAGCATCACTTTCAAATCAGTATGATGAATATATTAGAAACAGTCATCTCTGAATTCTTGTATTATTATTCAAAAGATAATCAAAATACTATCTTCTCTTATTTAAAATATTATCATTATCACATAAAACAGGGGTCCCCTATGCCTGCGAGCACCATGGTGCTCGCAGACCATTTTACGTGTGCCCGCCGCTATCCGAACACGATAAAAAATTATTTATCTGATACAAATAAATTTAATTTTTAAAATTTCTTATAAATTATTGTATTATATTGTAATCAAATTGTAGGGCATACTATACTTTTCCAGCGTAAAAATATAAACGTTAATTATATGTTAAATTTTATTTTTGAAATAAATATTTTTTTGTACATTATGTGTATTATTAACAATATCCAACTATAAATTTATATTAAAAAAATAAATTGTTTACCGCCACCTGGTTGGAAAAATAAATGGTGCCCGGCACTTGGCCGGTATTATAGAATGTGCTCTTAAGTGCAAAAAGGCTGGGGACCCCTGACATAAAAGAATGCTATCCATTAAATTATTAGATCATTTTTTATGTTCATATGTTACTTTCAGTGCATCAAAAAAAAAAAAGGGGGGGATCTAAAACAAATAATCTGCAAGCAACTGTTTCTCACTTGCATATTTAATGCATCAATTTTTTTTAAGTTATATTGTTCACTGTTGAGCTTGTGATTTAAATCTCTATTGCTTATAAAGTTCCATGTTTATTTTATTCAGCCAGACGGTCAATTTGGGAGAATCTGTCATGATGTTTCTTTTTAATGAATTCAAGAACAAATCTACTTCATTTACAACGAACGCAGTTCTATGACCAACTTGAAATTTCCAAATTGGCAATTTGCTGAAATTTAGTATAAGTACCAATTGCTTCTAGAGAACACAAACTATCAAATGCAAAACTGACCTATTCTATTGTGTAATGTAATTCAGAGATCTTATCATGAGTAGGCATGCATTTATATATTGATTGTATATAATACTGTGTTGAACTAACATTTATAACTCTAATGGTAAGCATATTATTGATTTCTGTTTATTTAAAGAATACGTTGCATTTCCTATTCCATGTGAAATTGTAAAAGAGACTGTATGGAAAATCATAAGCATCCATATGAGCATAATACTTTCCTTACCAATGGTAAAAAGACTGTATTTATATAGGAGTATATGATAGTAATCAACCCGTAATCTAGCAACAATTTCAATCTGTAGTCAAGGCAACCTCCTTTAACAATAAAGGTTGAATTTGTTGATACCTTAAAGGTTGATTGTTATCATCTACATTTATAAACCTATTAAAGCTTTAAGTAATTGACTTCACCATCTTAGTAAATACTAGTGTATATATATATTACTTTTATAGCAAGTGCATCAATACTCTTCTAAAAACTCAGATTAACTTTGAATGAACTACATACTCATGTATTGATTAATAATAAAAGGTTAGCAGGATTTGGATATTATTTTTAAGAAAAATCCTAAACTTGATTCAGAATCAAACCCTAGATCATAGTTATAATAGGCTGGATGAAGTAACTAAATTATATTATGAGATTCTGGGAAGCTTAACGTGTGTTAATTTATTAAGCATTTTATTTAAACTGTGCTATTCCAATTTTCAAATTTCCAAATAAAATCCGATGCTTGCTAAAAAAAAAAAATATTAGGAGAGAATAAAATAATGGTCAGCTTGTCTGATTCCATTCTTCTATTACTTCAAATTCAGTAATGGATGTGTGTATGAATTTTGTGAGGACACAAATATATATAAGCCTATGTATTTATTAAATATAAACATTTTATAAATTTAGCTGAAGATGTAATAACAATAATGTTTAGAAATATTTGTATTTATTTCCATTGTATTTAAATTTTTAAATGAAAAGAAGTGAATAATGCAAGCAAATCTGTTATTACCAAGAAACAAATGATAACTACATTATTTGTATTAACTCCTATAAATAATAACAAAAATTTCAAGTGCTAACGAGAGAAAAGCAAATTATTTAATTCAACAATTTTCAGATGTGAAAAATGTGGATGAAGAGTTGACTTTTTATTTTAATTCATTATTTTCTTTTTCCTCCCAATTTGTTGAAACAATTTTCTGACATATGGACTTCTTATATAATGATAACTTGTAGCCTGTAATTACATCCCTGCAGGAAACAGGGATTCTTTCAATGACAGGTTTTGCGCCACCACTAAGCTATCAACAGTGGAATTGTTTCCGGAAAATCTATTAAATAGTATAAATAACTTTTCACATGTGTGTGCTCTCATTTCTCTTCTTTTATCTCTCTCTCTCTCTCTTTGTCTGTATATACACATATATGTAAGGTACACATGTACTTGAAAAATAATTATTTTGTAATGATCCTTACAAGATTAAATGCTGGGATAAATTATATTAAAATAATGGGGGGAGGGGGGAGTGCAGATTAAATTTAAAAAATTATAATTTAAATCACAGCATCCACTTATTTGAATCTTGCATATTAAAAGTTGTAATCATAAAATATATGCAATATAAACTCAGAAATATTAGCAGAATATTCACTTTTTTAAATTAAAATTCCTATATTAGTATTTACAAAAAAAGTGTGTGTGTGTGAGAGAGAAGGAAATATATTTTTCAGAATTTGAATACACCTTATGTATATGCACTGTATTATAAATAATAAGATTTGAAATACCAGGCACTCTTAAACCTGGAGCCTAATTGCACGTGTGTGGTCATGTGTATCAGTAGTATGAGATAGTGTGGATAGTGAAAGGGCTTGAAAATCTGAGTTCAAATCCCCTATATTTATAAATAATAAGAAAAGATAGTGTGGATAGTGAAAGGGCTTGAAAATCTGAGTTCAAATCCCCTATATTTATAAATAATAAGAAAAATTAACTAAACTATTAAATAATAAATACATTATTATGAACGAGCTTCGAGGACAAAAAATTGAAAAAGTTTAATGTTTCAATCAGTCTAAGAATTTTTCTTTCAGGCAATCAGCTGGCTTGTAGCTAAAATTAACCATCTCATACTGGTCAATAATGTGTTCCTTATTTTTTTTAGCTAAATTTTAAAATAAGGATCTAAAACTACTCTCTCTCTCTTCACTCAGCAAGCCTAATGAGTAATGCCTCTTCCACAATTTCTTCATGTGACTATTGGAGAGAATTTTGATTGGCTGTGGTTTATGTAAAAAAAACTGTTTTACCTTCTTACATACAAATAAATTACAAATACTATAAATATAAACATCACTCATTAAGTATATATAGTTTATATTAAATTAGTAATCTGCAGGCAGGAATAAAACGTGCAAAAGTGTTTTAATATTCTACAAATAATATAATAATACCTAGCTTCATTGATTCTGCCTTCAAATCTATTAATATACTGTTTTTAAAACATTTGCTTTACGAATATAATAAAAGTTTTGTACATCATGAATCCATTTGCAATTGCAAGACTGAGTCGTAAAAAAAAAAAAACCAGAGAGCAGGATCTGGGTTTTATTTTGGGATAATTTGGGTGTGGCTTAGAAGCGGTTGAAACAAAGCTCCTATTACTTCACTTTACAACTTCAGTAAATGTTCATATTATAAATCAATTCTCCTCACACAATGTTAGTCATAGATCTATATGACATCAAATGTATAAGCATATGCAAAAATGAGCAAATCTAGTTAATAGATTAAGCAGAGAGGAAATATGAAACGTAACAATGGGACATCGTTAAATTTTGTGCAGTTGCTAATGGTGTAGCTATTGTGAACCAAATGATGGATCCCTAAATTTTAAGGGTTCTTTTGATTTATATATTTTTTCAAAAAAATATTAAAGTATACATTTTAAATATTTAAAAGGGTCTTTTTTGAAATTTTGTGCAGGGGTTCAAAAATTCTAACAATGCCGCTGATAAAACAGGCAAAACTCACTATATATATATTGCCACACACAGCAAGCCAGAGTAATCAATGGATGCCAGAAGGTTTGTGCATAAAATCCCCATTTAGTGCCTACTCATCCAATATCCCCAGATTAGTTTCTGGCTTATGCCACTGATAGTTGGTAAAATATGTATATCTATAATTAAAAAAATATGATTTAGAAATAATAAAATTAGTTTATCTGCAAATAACCCTAAGGAACAAAAATCACTTTCATCCAAGTTTTGTATTTAAAGAGTATTAAGTTTATTTAATACAGATCTTTAAATCATAATTTTTATCAAGCAGCGTATTGTTTTTAGATTATTTTATTAAATCAATACAACTATTAATTTTAATATTTCCTCTTGTCCAATGATTGCCTATATATTAAACGTATATTTCTATAAAAAGGCCTACACATTAAATCACAGCCACATGGCTTCTCAGGAGGTCAAATGACATTTAAGCACCAAAGTAACAGACTGAATACAACAACTTATATTCAAATGATCAAATATATCTTGATCCAAATTTATTCATCAGAGCTTTTATGTAATGAATAGATTACAATTTGTAAAACCAATTAGATAATGGGATTGGGGGGGGGGGCGCTTCAAAAGGATGGAAAGAAATGCTTCACATTGAATGTTTAAAATGGATTTGCTGTTATAGGATTTTATTAAAGTGCAAAGTATTAGTAAAAATAATTAGAACAAGAAAAAAAATCAAATAAAGAAATAATGATTAATAAACAAATTATAAAGTTTTAAAATGAATTATTGTTAAAACAAGTGAAATGATTTGCAAAGAATCAGTCTAATAGATTTAATATTTAAAAAAAAAAGGATTATTAGATGCTTGGAGGGGATCATATGATGTTGAAGACCAGAAGTGGCAAGTTCTTATTTTACCTATGCAGGAATCAGCATAAGGTTAGACATACAGTTAACAATAATAAATAAATAAAATTTGTAGCAGTAATATTGAATGCTCTTGCAATTAAAAGAGTAAAAAATAGCATTTTACAACCTCTGTTTATAAGTCATCTCTACGTTGTAGAATTATCATTGGAGACCAGAATGTGAATTCTCAAATGATCTTTACACTAATTTCTCGCTATTAGTTTTCTCAGTAGAGAATATAGTTTTGCATTTAGCTATCCAGCAATTAACTTTTTTACTTTCAAATTGTTTTAAGTTTTGAATCTAAAAACATATTTGTCTAGCTATATAAGTCTAACTCTATGAATATGATATGTACATAAAAAATTATTAAAAGGGTGCTTTTAAATTTAAATAAATGTATTACAGTTAATCATTCCTTGGTATAGAGAAGTCTTCCTATAATCTGTAAAGCAAATAATTTGAGTCTGTAGTGAGATAGTCTGAGGAAATTTTTGCCGTACTTATAAGTGAAGGGGCAGTCTTTTTTAAGATGAAGATTGAAATTCTTCAAGGATGTTAGTGATTAATGAAACTTGTGTGTGTGTGTGTTTTTAATTATAATGATAATATCCGTATGCCAAGTTACTTTATCACAAATACATTGTTAGATCAGGGGTCCCCAACCCTACGCCCGCCGGGCACCATGGCACCCGCAGACCATTTTATATGTGCCCGCCGCTATCCGAACATGATAAAAAATTATTTATCTGATACAAATAAATTTAATTTTTAAAATTTCTTATAAATTATTGTATTATATTATAATCAAATTGTAGGGCATACTATACTTTTACAGCGTAAAAATATAAACGTTAATTATATGTTAAAATTTTATTTTGGAAATAAATATTTTTTTGTACATTATGTGTATTATTAACAATATGCAACTATAAATTTACATTGAAAAAATAAATGGTGCCCGCCACCTGGAAGAAAAAAATAAATGGTGCCCGCCACCTGGCCGGTATTATAGAATGTGCTCTTAAGTGCAAAAAGGTTGGGGAGCCCTGGTTTAGATCAAAAAGCGATTATAAAGGACATGGACGCATACATGCTCAAAACAACGGCATTTAATGTAATACATTGTAGTTAGGAAAAGTTTATCTTATGTAAGCATTTCAAATGCAGATTGCAGAAAGGATCATAGATTAGGTGCTCCAAGATTAAAATGGTATATTTATAAAAAAAAGTGAATGTTATTGTAACCATATTCTCAAGAAAATTCGTGTTTATTCTTTGATAGTGTCTACATCCTGAATTTCAACAGCTATTAATTTGCTAATTTGGATCCTCAGGATTCTCACATTACCGAAGGGTGGAATTCTTTTAAGGAGTGTGTTATGCGTAAAAGTAAACCTATTTTTAGAACCATTAGAAAGAAGAATCATGACTGGTTCTTTGACAATGATCTTATTATTAATAATTTGATTTAAATAAAATATGTAACATTTTTTGCTAAATGTGGAACTTCATAATAAATATAGAGATCTGAAAGCAGGAATTCAATGACTTTTAAGACTTAAAAATAATTATTGGATTAGAATGGTAAGAAAATGCAATCATTCACTGATCATGGTCACTTTAGAGCTTTCTATGTATCTTTTTTTTTTTTTTTGGTGCACTGAAAGTTACATATGGTCCTGAAAAATGGAACATAATTCTTTTAAATCCAGCAGTGGCACTCTCTTATATGATGACAATGATATTTTGAACAATTGGAAGAATCTTTTGAGTCATACAAGAATTGAGATGACAACGTTTAATGCTATATCATGAAGTTCCACATTTAATTTATTATTCTACCAAACAGAAAATCCTTTAAATCAAATTACTAATATTAAGATCATTGTCAGAATATTATAATTCTTCTTTTTAATGAATTCAAGAATAGATTTACTTGGATCCATAACACAATCCTTAAGAGGATTCCATGCTTCAGTAATATGATATTCCTGATAACCCAAATGAGCAATTTTGGTGTTTAATAGCTATCCACTCATTCTTATTTGAACAAAATACTCAACTTAATGAAATCAAAACAGCTCTTTGTTACCTTAAAAATGAGTAGGTTGCAAGTCCTGACGAAATACCTAAAGAAAATTTAAAATATAATGATGATATGCTAGCTTCAAAAATATTGGAAATTTTTAGGAAGATGTGGACCTTATGATAGTATGTTATTGATTGTTCTGTCTTTTCCAGTTCAAAAGATGATTTGCAGAATGCGACATTTAAAGATCTTAGTTTAATAATGTTCAAAGAAAAAATCTTGATCAGCCAGTGATGGAAGAAAAATTCTCAACTTTTAACTTGGATGATTATCTACTTGAGAATAGAAACCAATTTAAATAACTTGGTAGTTTTATAAAGAGAAAATTGGATTTAGATGTTGAGGTACAGCACAGACTTCAATGTGCTACTGCTGCTTTTAACAAATTAAAGATAGAGTATTTTATTACTGTGAAATAAATACTGCAACAAAGTTAGCTGTATACAGAGCTATTATTTTTATGGAATTTATTGTATGGAAGTGAAACTTGGACATACTGTGGATGAACTATAAAAACATTAGAAAAGTTTCTTTTAAGAAAAAATACAATGCCAAGATCATAAAACTAATCAACATGTTCTTCAATTTGCTGGATGTAAAATTATAGAGTCCACTATTGTAAAGTCATGTTGAATTGGATGTGTAAAATGAATGAACAATGCAAGATTTTCGAAATGAGTGTTTTATGGGGAACTTGAGTGCGGTTTTCATGGGAGAAATGGATCCTGTCTATTTTATAAGAATTATCTCCAAGGACATGTTAAAGAAGTGCCACAATGATTGTTTTCATTCGGAAGATATGACAGTGAATGGAGTACATTGGAATTGGTGTTCAGATATTTTAGAAAAAAAAGTTTTCCTCGTGAAGAAATTAAAAGACAACATTGCAATATATCAAATGAATAAAATAGACCAGTGTGCACAATATCTGTATGTATTTGTGATTCACAAATTGGATTGTATAGTTATTGCAAAATTTGTTTCTAGAGCTTTCTCCCCCTTGGAGTGGGAATGGTCGTACTCATTTAGGAGTGGCTGCTATATGTATGTATATTAAAAATAAGTGCATATTTTTTAAATGATTATATTTATAAATTTGCAACTATACTGAAAACTTATAAAGTTTGTATTATTTATTAAATTTAAAAAAAAAAAAAAAACATATATTATTAGAAAAAATCTTTTTAAAAAAAAGACAAAATTGGAAAGATATTTTGTATTGTTAAGTTGAATTATTATTGCTTTAACTTTCTTATTGCATTGCCAAATCCATGTAATATTAAAATCATCTATATTCTTTATTACTTTTTACAATGTTTTTTTTTTACAACTCATGATTGACAATTTTGATTGCCCCAGCAATCTTCTTCAAGTTACTGACTATTGACAGTTTCAATTGCCCAGCAATCTTCAAGTTCTGAAGAAGATTTCTGGGGCAATCAAAACTGTCAATAGTGAGTTGTAAAAAAAGGATTGTAAAATGTAATAAAGAATATAGATAATTTTAATATTATATTGAATTATTATTCAAGTTATCTTTTTTTTTTCTTTTGTAAATGATAGAATAAATAAATAAAATTATTTTGTTGCTTGTTGTAAGCTAGTTTGTTGCTTCTAATGAGAGTTTTCTTTTTTTTTATGATATATTTAGAATATTTTGCACTATTTGTATATATTTTGTATATTATGCAATTTTGAATGTAATAATAATTTTGCATAATATAATTATTATTGAGTGCCATAATTTACTATAGACTCTGCCCATATTAACTATAAATAAATCCATGCCATTCTGTATGATATGTTTTACTATGAATGATGAATGACTTAAAAAGAAATGTAGGACCTAAAAAGCACATAAACATTGACCCCCGGGCCCAATTGTCAATGAAACCTAATCTTTTGCATAAATTATCATATAAATATAATTCTATAACATCATCAAAAATGGGAATTAATAAGTCCATTAAGCTGATCTTTCATATAAATTATAATAAATAATTTAAAAAAATCATATACAACAGCTATATAAATGTATATCAATAATTATAAATAAAAGACCTTTTTTCTGTGTATTGTTGTCTTTTTCAAAAGTTGAGCATCTATTTTAATTTTATGTGATGTATTGTGGCTTCTCCTTAAACGAAGTCAAGGATATCTCAGCAATTATGCCCAGATAAACCTGTTAGCCACTTTATTTTTCATTCCCCACTCTAAATTTTCCCATATTTTGTTCCATCCCATTTCCACATCATAATCTTTGTCAATTCTATAACCTTTATATCTAAATCCCCCTTATCTTTTCCCAAACCCAGCATAAAAACCAATAATTCACTTCCTGTATAATCATTTTTTTCATATTTATTCTTCCATAACTTCATTATATGTACCCTTTCTGTTTTCAAGCATTTACATTCAATTAACACATGCCTAATATTTTATATTCCTTCCTTACATAATTTACAAAATAAAATTATTTTAAATAATTATCCAATTATTGCAAATAGACCACCATCTAGTATTTTCTAATGGAAGTAAAATAACAATAATAAAATAAAACATCAGTAAAATAGAATTTTTTTCCCCCATATAGAAATTATATAATATATAGAATAAATAATATATACATTATACAACTTTATATATTCTACCTTATATAATTTTCCATTTTTTAATTAAACAGTTGTTAACTAAATATATTGAAGTTTTATAAATATTTATAGAATTACTTAAATTATGCTTAATATAAAATGTTTCATATGTTTGTCTTCTTTTTGGATTTTTAATGAGTTAATATGCATCTGTTTTATGCTCATATGTTAAATAGTGATTGTATAAAGCAGATTTTTCATTTTGCCTATTAATTGCATTGTTATGCTCTTTGGCTCTTATCTCTAACTGTTTCCCTGTATGATTGTAGTAAATCATATTGCAATGATTACAATTAATTATATATACATTTCCTTTTTGTATTTTATATATTGTCTCTTAATTTATAATTACCCATTAATTTATCCAGACTTTTACTATTCAACTGTCCAATATTTATAGGCTTTGCATTTTTGTTAATGTATTATAAATTTGGGGATAATATGAAAGCTTGATCCATTTCTTATTTGAACAATTGTTATTATAATCATTTTGCATAAGAATATTATCATTTATAATAACTTTTTAGAATTAACAATGTATTTTTAATAATTTTAGGATTGTGTCCATAATCTTTATATAATTTAATAAATTGTTTTTTTTTTTTTGTAACAGCTATATTTTTATCTGTATTATATTTATCATTTCTATGTTTAAAATTTTTAATTACTACCATCAATTATAATAAAGACAGACTTTATATTTCAAAGATTCAAATACATCTAGCATCATAATTCTTACCTCTATATGAATCACTTGAAATCAGTATTCATTCATGTTGAACTTTTACTTCTCCAAACTTATAAAAAAGGCAATCAATTTATCCAAGCTATTTTTTTATTCTTTCATTTTTAAAGTGTGAAGATTGGCTATCTTAATATATATCTGAGCACTTACTGCATGTATGTGTAGAGATGGTAATCTGTACCAACTGATGATTGCTGGTTTAGCATGAAATACATATATTGGTGACTATTTATCTTTTCAACATATATGTGTTCAAATGTATCAGTGATATGAGATAGAGTGGAGAGTGATGGGTCTTGTGAATGTCTGTGCTCATATACTCTATATATTACATACGTTGATATAGGTATATAGTAAGCCTGTATTTCAGTTATTTTAATTTATAGTTTAAATAAGTTCTAATATACTTATCAATTTAAACTAACATAACTGATCAAATGAATAGTGTAACTTTATATTTTTAAATCTCTTCCCCTGTCAAAAAAAAAAAAAATGGCACTATCTCATCTACAATTAATAATCTGAAAATATTCTAAATAAGAAAACTATTTTTCAATGAGCTGTACTTAAAATATTTAAAATATTATTATTTATTTCCTATAGCACACAAATATATTAATACATTCTTATTTCTTCTAAGATACTGAACAAAACAAAGAAAGTTAGTAGAGGCATTGATATAATATTATTATTGTTTTTATAATTGATTATATTAATATGCATTACATATATATACATTGATTATTGCTCAACTATAACCAATATTTGATATATATGAATATCTATTTTGCTACCTTGCTACTTGAAATTTATTTTATTTTAACAAGACTTACAAGTAATCTCCAATAGCAATGTATATAGTAAACCTAATAAATTTAATTTAAAACTAATTATTTTTATTTTATTTCGTTTTTTTTTTTTTTTCAAAACTTAAAATTACCTCACATCATAAATACTTGGCTGAAATATATATTGTTACCTTCAATTCTTATTGTAGAATTGTGTGTTAAGTATTGTGATAGTACATTTTAAATATATATATATATTTTTAATTTTCTAGTAAATAAATATTATTATTACATTTGAATACAAATATAATTTATGTACTTGGAGTTTAGATGTAATATAGGGGGTTTGAACACAAACTTTTAAGCTCCCAATACACATGATCTCCAATATTATTTCATGCTGAACCAGCACTCATCAGTTGGACCAGATCATCAAGTCTCATACTTATATATAATCAATGCTAAGTGTATATAAAGATAGCAAATATTTAAACTTTAACGGACAGACTTCAGTCTGCTCCACTCTCCAATTCTTCAGCCATCCATGCCATTGAAAATCCGATGATGGAATGCCCAAATCCTTTGTTGGTGCCAATATTATTGTCACATCTATGTTGACCCTAAGTCACTCTGACCTCTCATGTATAGGACCTCAATATGTCCACTTAAATACACAGAAAAGGGATGGGCATGATGCAGACTGAATTTGTAATATTTGAATACAAGTATAATTTATATTCTTGGAGTTTAGAAATATTGTTATAATATTGGTTAAAGAACATCTGTAATTTATTTAATAAAGTCATAATTGCTCTTATAAGATATTAACTTAAAACAATCTCATATAAGTATATTTTAGTAATTTTTAAGCTTATTAATTTAACTTCTTTGTAATTATAAATGCGTAATCGTAAGCCATTCTTTATTACGAGTAAAATGTAGTTTACACAAGTTAGTTTAACTTAGTTGGTGCACTTTTTATTAAATTAAAATGTCATAAATGAACTTTAAAATAGGTTTTAAAATTTTTTTAGATAGGTTTTAAAAATTTAAACTAGTTTTAAATAAAGTGTATTATTTAATTTTTAGTATTGTAGATAATCAATTTAGAGTTTAATTAAAAGTACAGCTCTAAATGCTAGTTAAGAGTTTTTGTTATTTTTAAATCTAATAATTAACTAATGTCTTTAGATTATTATTCCTAGATAAATATTAAATAGTAGTGTGTGGGTGGAGTGCATGCATGAAATTTATTAAATATTTAAAAGTACTTTCTGGTTATAAAATTAATGTTCAAAGTGAATTTAAATATTTTTAAAACAATTGGAATAATATTCTGAAAAAATTTAGAAGAAAATATATTTGAATAATGGATTTATTTTATATTACTGTAATGGTTTTATTTCTAAATAATATTAAACATATTATTAATTTCTAAATAATAATTGTTTTAAAGGTGATGTAATAATTATTTTGTCTGCAATTTTTCAGAATATTTTGATTCGTTCTATTTTTAGAATCTCAATCTAGTAACTAAAAATTATGATCTCTCAGCTTAATTAGGTCTCATACATTAATTAGAGATTGTCAACCATCCAGCTGATTAGCTATCACGTAACTTAACAATATATAAGTTTTGACTGTTAACCTTTTACATATATCTTAATACCTCGTTACTTACTTCAGTGCCTTCAAGTGTTTTTTATAACTATTATTATTCTTTGGTAATTAATTATGCATTGCTAAAATGTTATCTATTCAGATTTTGGTAAACATTACCTTTAACAGACTAAAACATATGCAATCTAGCGGAATAATTTCAAGCTTTTTTTTTTTTAAGTGTCATAGCATCGGCTGGGACACGAACCCACAACCCAGGCAACTGCCTGCAAGTGCAAGGCAGTCACGCTGACCTCTCCACCACTAATGCAAGACAATTTCGAGCTTTTTTTTTTCAAATTTTGTTACTTTTTCTTTTTTTTTCCTGTAGTTATAAAGTTGGTTCTTTGACAACTTGATCCTTTGACATTATCTATAGTTATAAAGTTGGTACTTTGATGAAGTAATTGTATGTGTTTGAAATCCATTCAGAGAACTTGTGTGAGAATCTCATTACTTCATGACTAACTATATTAAATTTATGGCAGGCATAAATCATGTAACATTTATCGTGCCAGTAAATGAAATGTTAGATATTCCTACTATTCACGCAGAATCTTGGTGTTCATGGCAGTCAACGAAGGAACTTCAAACTCTGGAATTGGCAATGAGATGGTTAGGGAAAAGATGATGGCTAAATTACAATGTCAAATGTTAGCATGTGGTGAACAGTGTTCACTGGTGAGATATGCTGAAGGTGCAGATGGTGTTAGATGGAAATGCAGATTATGTCGTCACTATATATCCATCAGACATAGCTCTTTTTTTACCCAAGGTCATCTGTTCCTGAAAATCCTTGTAATCTTTTATTTGGCAAATAATTTGCTGCATGATTACATTGTTCATGAGACTGGTGTAAGTGCCTGAGTTATCATAGACTGGGAAAATTTTTGCAGAGATGAATGTGGAAAATACTTTGAGTGAAATCCACCGTAGCTCAGTGGATTCAACAATGATGGAGTGCCACTAATTGTAGAAGTCAACAAGTCTCTTCATAAAAAATATCATTGAGAAGAATGACAAGTAGGTCATTGGGTGTTCAATGATATAGAGAAGGATTGAGAAAGTGTTTCATGACAGAGGTTCCAAACACGATGACTGTTATTCTTGAACCCTTATACAATAATACATTTTTCCGGGAACCTACATCTTTACTGATGGGTGGGTTGTATACAATAAACTAGGCAGAATTTATAATAGCACATATATGAATTCTTTTGTTGTGCACCAGGAGAATCTATGGATGCATACGAAACATAAGCTAAAATGGCAGTTGGGTACCAGCAATGCCTTATTTTCAACCTATCTGCAGAAATTTTTCATTCAGGAATCTTTGCAATAGTGACACAATTTTTGTGAAATTTATTATATTTATTGCTGAGAACTAAGCATTGTAGTTAAAAATTATTCCACCAAAGTGCATATGTTTTGGCCTGCTAAAGGTAATGTTTACCTACATTTTTAACCTAGCTTATTCATTACTTCAACTTCTCTAATTACACTATTGAAGTTTTAATGCATATATTTTAGAAAACAGACATGATGGCCGGTTGCTTTCAGACAAAAGTAGATTTATACTGAATATATTATTATTGCATTGTAAGAATTTTCATTAATTTCAGTTTATTTATTTTCTCATATTTGAACTTAATTTTAAGACTTTTATTAAATGCCAAAACATTTATTTTTTTCTACATTAATGTTAAAAAGAAATTATGTATGTATTCTATAAGGATTTTTAAATGCTATACATTTTTTTTTCAAAGATGTTGAAACTTACTATCATTTCGTTCTCTTTTAATTTAATTTATTATTAAATTTGAACTGTCAGCTAAAATAGTGGAACCCTGAAAATGATTTAAAGAAGTCATAAATATTGATTATCAACTATTACTTCTTAAACGTAATTAGTCAATTAAATGTCAGTGTATTTAAAAATGTTATTTTAAAATTATTTTTCCTTCGCATTATTTTAAAAGGAATGAAACGTTTGTTTCTTCATTTAAGAAAAAGTTTAATATTGCAATAAGTATGTTTTCTCAATAAAAGTGATATTATATGTGCATTTATTATAAAAGATGTCTGTGGATGTAAGATAATGGGGGATATTTGCTTTATCTTAATACAATAAATAAATTACTATGTTCAAATGAACTTTATTATGCTATTCAGTATTTTATCTGTCTTAAATGCTAAAATTTTACATTTACCACATTCAATATTTATTTAAACCTAGGCTTTGCACAATAAAGCTATTTTCAGGCATTGGTAGTCCAGAGGTCAGTGACAGCTGCTTTACAAGTAGTTGTCCCGAGTTAGCGGGTTCACTTCCCGGCTAATGCTATGACACATGAGAAAGAAAAAAAGCTAGTGTCATGAAAATGTAAAAATTCCACATCATTGAATCATGGAACCTGCTTTATATTGTACCACCTATATGACTTACAAGAAAAATTATATTGCAAAGATAAAATCATAACTTATTAGTATTTA
Organism: Epiperipatus broadwayi; assembly: GCA_028023455.1. Lineage (NCBI taxonomy): Eukaryota > Metazoa > Onychophora > Udeonychophora > Euonychophora > Peripatidae > Epiperipatus > Epiperipatus broadwayi. The sequence goes on from JAQFVV010006198.1 coordinate 31,157,335, forward strand.
TGTGTCATTAAATTCATATTTTTGGATGGTTTTAAGAAATAAAAAAAAAGAATAAGATTATTGATTATTAAAGAATTTATTATTGAAAGAATCCTGAGATTTGATTATCAAAATTAGTGTAAGAAAGAATTATGTCACATATAAGATCTGAATTATTTTGAGCAAAAATTGCTATGCCTGAGATCTGGTTATTTAGAAGAATCATTGTGATTATAAGATTTAATTTTATTTTAGAAGATGTATTAGATGAAGAGTATTGGAAGTAACCTAATCTTTTTGTGTAATGTACATGACACTCTCCTCATGATTTGATGTTTGTATTTGTCTTGGTGCATTTCTCTTAAAGCAGCATATACAAGAGCTAGCCTTGTACATTTTCAGCCGATTGTTCGATTAGCCTAAGCCTGAGTTTATTATTGCTATGTTTAGCATGAGGTTAAGACCGCCTCATTATTGTTTGGAAATAGCCTTATTTTAGCTATTATTATTGTCATCACTGTATATGTCTATTCATTACATTTTTGACATCCACTAAAGGGTTTCACTATTTTCATTGGTTACAATATATCTTTAATTAAACTAAGATATCTGTTTTCAGTTTTATCTCTGAATTTTCATTAAAAGTGCCATACAAACTTGTCACCTTGATGCCTTAATTTTGGTCCCATGAAGCTCTGATTATAAGTAATACTGTAATCACAAAATAATGTTTAATAATATTCGGGGGGGGGGGGGAGTAATAAAAATTTCAAATTCGGTAAGTCAAACTAAAAAATTGTTCACAGCACTCATTCTGTAAGTAAATATTTCCCCCACTTGCCTAATTTTGAATACTAATCCAGAATAAGACAACTGTTGATTGTAAAACTTGCAGGTTTTATTCTTCACAAAAATTATTTGCATCACTGTCTGAGTAATTAAAATTTGAAAAATGAATTGCTTAATTCCTAACTTTTAAAGCCTGATGAAAACAAAAGGAACTCCAAAGTCGCATTAAAATAAGCAATATGTAAACTTAAAACTTATAACTCTTTTTTTTTTTTCATAAAATATTATACTATGGAAGAAAAAAAATTATAATATAGTATTATATTATGGGAAAAGTTATTATATATCATTTATTTGATTGTAATGTATATTGCACAAAAATGGAATCGTAGCATGTCTGAACTTGTTCATGAAAAAGGTGACATTATTCTCGTGTATGGTTTGAAACCATCTACTTTTTCTTCATTGCTTTTATATATAAATGCATAGTGTTTGTGTTTTGTTTTGCAGATCAAATCCTTGTCTGATAACCAGAGCTGCTTTTCTCGATATTATTGAAACGGTTTTAACTCCAACTCTTCATTATCCTTGTAAGTTTAAGCTATTTTTATTGTTATTATTATTAAACTGTTGTTTATTTAATTAACTTATGCACATATATAAAAAGGTATATTATGAAAAAAATACAACATCTATAAACATATAAGGGAATTTTAAGCTAGTGGTAAATGATAAAAAACTTTTAAGATTTCTTACAGTTGATAAACATATGTTTTCAAATGTTTGTTATTTCCAAAAAAAACATATGAAATTAAAATGTTATGTATATATATATTGAGATTATTACTCTAACTGCTGGTTTATTAAGTAAATAAAATACTCTTAAACCAAAACTTAAGAAAAAACTTTTTTAGAGAAAAGAAGGGATCATCTTTTCTCTTACTCTATTCCTTTCTCTAAAAAAGTATTGTCTTGTGCTTTGGACTGAGAATATTTCATTCACTTAATAAATCAGTAGTTAGAGTATTAATCTTGATGTATTACATGATATTAATTGCAGGGAATGATTATATTTATGTGTGCATGTGTGTGAAAAGAATGTTTTCAGAGGCATATGATGCATCATAAAACATGTTTTTCAAGAGCAACTAATTGGATGAAAGCAAGTGCTATCTTGTTGAAACTTTGATATTTTATTTTTATTTTAAAGTTACATTATTTTATTTTATTAAAATGCTCCCAAAAACACAATTTATAAAATATGTACAGAAAGAAAGTAAGAAAGCATTCTTTATACCATAAGCAGTTAAAATATATTTTTTCTATGAACATAAATAACTACCTCTCACTGAGTTATGATTATTTATTATTATATTTATTAAAACTAATATTTAATCTAATATTCAAAAGTTGTTAAAAGTAAGACTTGTTCTTCATCCTCTGTGTATATTAATGGTAATTTCTGATTATTTAGTCTATATATAAATTAAAGCCATAGACAAAATTCACCCTATAATTTCAAAATTACAGCAAAAGCTAAGCTTATATGACATCAGAGCTTAAAGAGAGAATGGTACGATTCTTTTTCATTGTTTTGATGTCACGTAATTCAGTGGGAAGTAGTTACTTCTGTTTCTGTTACAGATATTTAAAAAAAAAAAGTTATGATTATTTATTATTACAATTATTATATTCATGTTCAATAATTGTGATTGGTTTAGTGCAGTAATAGAACAGCAGACTTTGGAAATCAAAATCCGTGGATTATAACTCTAGGTATTGCTTTTGCTGCTTGAATTTCGTGTAAACTCTGAACCATTGAACAATTTGATTATTTTTTTTCTGGTAAATTAAAACGGTTTAATGACTTAATAGTCAGTACAATCAACTACCATTTTATGAGTTGAGATTTGAATCAAGTTAGGTTAACTTTGGAAATATTTTCAGAGCATGGGAAGATATAGATTTCTTTAATTTGCCTACCGCCAGAAAGGTCATCTAATACTGAATAGTAAATAAGTAAGTACTTATTATTAACTTAGAAGAAACTTTCTATCTTGATCAAGTGAGTGAAATATGCTAACTATAAGAACAAAATACACTTATTGCTAATACGTGATCGATCTTCATCACTAGTAGAGGAAACAAAAAATATGACTGTTAGTATGATGCAATTAATGGTCACCAATATTGGAAAAGGTGATCTACTCCTACAAGCATTGATCTCGTGATTTTCTTTATTTTTGCAAAGAAATTTAACAAATTATTTTTATAGCATGAAAAATATAATTATATATTTTTTGAACTGTTTTAAAATTTTTTAAATGCATTATTTTTATTTTATTTTTAGATTAAATTTATATGTATAAGGTGTATTTTTTTTTTTTTGTTTTATTTTTTAAAACATTCTACTATATTCTTGATTTCCATATTTATGGTTTCTACAATTCAAAAAAATAATAATAATCATAATTAAAAAAAAGAAATTGTCACAAGCAAATAGCTGATATAACCCTAATACTTTATTTTTTTAATTTACTATAAAATAAGCTTATTTACATTAAAAACACATAACATAGTTACAAAATGGCTTATATAGGAATACAGGAAGAACTAAAATATAAGAGAAACATATACTAAATTAACTGAATAAATATATTAAATAACCTTGAGGCTATCACATACTCTTTTTTTTTCTCATATGTCATAGCACCGGCCAGGACACGAACCCACAACCGTCTGCAACCAACTACTTGCTTGCAAGGCTGCTGTAATGACCTCTATTATTCATATAAATAAAGATACAGTAAAAGACAAATGTCCCTCAATATGCATTTCATCATTTGTTTTTTATTGTATCTTTATTTTTATATGAATTTAAAAGAATATGTGGTAGTATCGAGGTTATTTAATATATTTATATAGATATTACAAGTGGGAAAGAAAAATGTGAATAATTCCATGTGTGTGTGTGTGCTTAATTTTAAAAAATCAGATATATTAATCTTTAATTGAATTTTGAAGTTTATATCTGTGCTAGAGACAATCTCTAGTTTAGTAAATAATTAGTAATAATCATTATTGTATGTATCACATGATCACCATTTCTTATGTTTGCTTATAACTGTTATTAAAACAGGCCAAACTCTCTATATGTATTGCCATTCACTGCCACAAACTGCAAGCTAGAGTAATCAACGGATGCCAGAAGGCTTGTGCATAAAAGCCCCATCTAATGCCTACTCATCCAATATTCCCAGACTAGTTTCTGGCTTGTGGCCTTTGTCAGTGAGGAGCCTTGGATCTGAGAGTACTGTACCTAGATTTTAGGATCTAATGCAGCCCTCCAGCAGCCACCTTTTATTTCTACTTAACTATAAAACTATGTGTCTTAAATTGAAAACACCTTAATATTTTCAATCCAAGCTCATTAGCTTATATAGTCATATAGGTCTGAACTCAGTTCAGTACCTATACTTTTTGGTGTCTTTGGTTCTTTAATAACCATAGTCACCACTATCCTATTAGGCAGGATTGGTTTTAAGCCAATAAACATCACATGATCACCATTTCTTATGCTTGCTTCTAACTATTATTAAAACAGGCAAAACTCACTTCTGGCATCCATTGATTACTCTAGCTTGCAGTGTATGGCAATACGTATAGTGAGTTTTACCTGTTTTAATAACAGTTGTAAGCAAGCATAAGAAATGGTGATCATGTGATATTTATTGGCTTTCACAACCATAGTGAATAGTCTTCATTCTTTTCTTCTTTTTAGAATTGCAACAAATCATTTAATAGCCTTTTTGGTTAAAATGTAATCTATTCTTATGTCATCATTATTTTTAATCATTATTAGTCCACTGCAGAATGAATGTTTTTTTTATATATGTTTATTCTAGTTTTTTTTTTTCCAATTCTTAATCTTTTTCCCATAACACTCCAACATTTTTTTTTATCCGTCTACATATGGTTTCTTTCTATGTAGTTTACTTTTTTCTTGGGATCCAGTTTAAGATTTTAACTGTCCAGCCATTAGCAATATGTTCAACCTAACTCCATTTCAGTTTCTTAATTATTTCAATGATGTCAGTGATAACCTATATGTTTTTTCATCTGTGTATTTTGTTTTCAATCTCTCTTACTATTATTCCAAACATACATCTTTTTATACTTCATTGAGTGATCTATGTATTGTTCTTTTGTTAGACATCCTAGACTCAGATCCATAAGAAAGAACTAGTAAAACACATAATTTTCAGACATGTAGATGTCTTTTCATTTAACATTAAGTTATTTCTACCAAAAGCATTCCATCCAAGATTAATTCTTTGAATAATTTCATCCATTATGTTTCCTTCTGTATTAATAGTTTACCAAGATATCTGTAATTGGTTTGTTAACTTCTAATTTATGATTATCAATCTTTATTTTTTTCTTTTTGACAAAATTCATTGAACATCGCTAATCTTTTTTAGCATTTGTCTTTAGTCTTACTTTTTTACTTTCATTCGATAGTTTTTGCAACATTTCCTGAAGCTTGAAAGTATTATTTGCAAAAACAACCCAGATCATCTACAAAATCTAGATGATTTAGTCAAGCGTTGGTGGCCTAGCAGTTAGCATAGCTGCCTTCCAAGCAGCCGGCCCGGGTTCACTTCCCGATCAACGCTTTGACAGATAAAAAAAAAAAATCTAGATGATTTAAATAATCTCCATTTACTTTTACTTTCGTAACTTGCCATTTTGATCCATAAAATCTCTCTTATAAAACTGCTATAAAAACTTTTGGATATATGGAATCATTCTATTATACCCCCTTCTCATTTTTAATTTTCTTAGTATCATCATCTAATCTAATTATTTCTGTTGCATTTTGGTGAATATTCTTCAGAATGTGACAATATCCCATGTTTATATCCTGATGAGCCAATATTTTAGTCATCATAGAAATGCTTATAGCATCAAATGCCTTTTTATAAAATATAAATCCAAAGTATCATGGGAATTCATATTCATTGGTTTTGCCTACAATTTCTCTCAACACTTGGATGTGTTCACCATGCTAAATCCACTTGTAAATTCAGCTTGTTCCTTTGATTGATTAAAATCTAGTATTTGCTTTAAATGACTTGTAATTATCTTGATAATAGTTTTGTATGAAACTGATAAAAAACTGGTAGATCTGTAATTTCTAATATCTTATCATCAATATTACTTACTATAATTTTCCAATATAATTTTGCTAACAATATTTCTATTTCTTCACCTGCTTTCTTTAAGATATCAATTATAATTTTATCATGTTCTGGAGATTTTTTCTTCTTCATAGATTTATTTGCCTTCTCACTTCTTCATTTAAAATCCTAGTTAATTCAGATGTAATAACTATAATGGATACTTTTTTTGGTAGTAGTATCAATGACTGTACATGTCACTTGATGGCACTCTTGCTAATGAAAAACAATGAAATATAATGTTACCTGGCTGTGACTTTTTACGAACTAATTGACCTTTACTTGTTTGTTTTAAAATAACGTTAAAAAGGTAAATCTCTTTTTTAATAATGAAAAATATGGCGGCATTTTTACAAAAGTAAATGTATTTTTTTTAACAACAACAATAACAAAATCTTTATTTAGGACCTTTTTTAGATTTTATTAAATATACGTTATTCTTCTAATACTTTAAACAAAAAAAAAAAACAACACTTGAATTAAAATGACAGTGCATAGCGCTGGAATGTGCAGGGGGTGGGACCCAATGGTTTTGACGATCTGAAGGATTGTCTAAAATATGCATTACTTGATTAATAAATCAATTATTTTATATAGCGCGAAGTTTTATAAACTGTAATAGCTTAAGCTGTTGCACATGCGCTTTGCAGATTTTAACTATAAATGACTGAATACAAACACTTCAAACACATGATAACATCTTTGGGAAACTAATCAGCCTGAACGATAATAGCAAAATCTTGATTTAGCATCTTTTTTAGATTTTTATTCAATCTATGTTATTCTTCTAAGAGTAAATTAAACATTTAAACAAAATTTAAAAAAAAAAAAAAATAGATTAACAAACTAATCAACCTAAATTCCATTAATAGAAATGTGCATTAATGGAATGTGCAGGAGGGGGGGGTGATGGTTTTGACGATTCAAAGGATCATCCAAAAGATGCATTACTTGATTAACAAACTAATCAGCCTGAATTAAATGAAATTGTCTCATGAAGATATCATGACTGGGATGACTATTTAAGAAGTCATGCTTAAAACAAAACTTTCCCTATTTTTACACCCTTCCAAAGTCTTCACTACCACTGTGATGGTTTGAAATTTTTTTGAAATTCATACTGCATCATTTGAATGTAATAGAATATTTTATTAGATAACATTTCAAATGTTATATTGACTTCAAATCTACACACCCTCAAATTAGACGATAGCGCAACCTCAATAACGATCATTTATTTATAGAGTAAGAACAGGGCGCTTGAAAGTAGTGTGAATTGCGATAAATTAGCATAACACACTAAAAAGCATTATTGGGTGCCTCAGAAACTGTATATTTAACCATTTTTGAGTAGCAACAGTGCCGTCAGGCGACGGGTACGATCGTTGATACTTGTACCCTTTTTTTTCTTGTTTTTTTATTACTATATAATTCTTTATAGAACTTTTTTATACATTTTGTGATGCCATCTCTCTTTTTAGATAAGAGTTCTAGCCTTTCTTCTTATTGCAGAAATATATGTTTTTCCCATTACCAAGATGTTACTTTATGCTTTCGAGAATTGTATTTTTTTCTATAACTTTTCTTGCCAAGTCACTATTATATTTTTTTATATCATTATTAACTCTTTTTCATTCTATTTTACAAAACTCTAGATATTCAATTCTTTTTAATGGGTCATTTTAAAAATTAACATATTCCTTCTTTTCTTCATACATTATCTTGTCTCGGAAGCAAATTTAATGGAAAAATGCTGCTCTTTTTAATGTATGTTATGTTATTAATTTTATTCAAGTCTTAAGCATCTTCAAAATCTGTTCCTATTTTATTGCAAGTTCTTATTTAAATTCAGTTAAAGTGATTCTGAAGGTTAGGAATATCAACTGTTAGAACTATTTCTTTTAATATTTTTTATCTCTCTACCATTGTATTAACATCTGTCTTATATTTTATTAATTGACAATCAAATCCTGTATTAAGTCTATTATGACATTACAATCTTGAAATATATTTTCTGTCAATCAAAATTAAATCCAATTTTGTTGCATTTTTATTTGATGTTTCCATATTCATTTAGCATTTTTTTAATGAAGGAATTCATAATATACAATTTTTCTTTATCTGTAAATTCCATTGTGTGTGTCCGCTCTCATTTTTATCACTATTTATTCACAGCATTTTCATCTTTCAATTATTTATCAATACTAGTATTAATTAAAATCTCTTATAACAAATTTAAAGTGTTTGATTTTATCAAAGCATTTTGTACATCCATATAAAAAGGCCTCAACTTTTTCACAATGAGGTATTAATCTGAATATCTACATTTGGTATTTTCCAATAATTTGAATAATTAATCCTATCACTCTATCTAACATACTATCAATCTTCACAATGTTATTTCATTTTTTATTTATGATAAATCTTATTCAACTTGTGCTTCTAATATTTGTGCCTTTATTTTTCAGTTTTTAAATCATTTATCTCTTCACGTTTTCCTCTAACCTTACAATCTCATTTTTATTATTAAATAGCTCTTGTTCCAATTCATGCAATCTTCCTTCACTTGAAACATCTGCTGTTGTAAGTGCCTAAATAAAAAATTGTCATTCAATGGCAGCTTGAATTCATAATATCGGAAATTTAGCTCCACCTTCAGATGCCAACTGCAGTCTTGGCTAGTGATTGTATAACCTCCTGGGAATAAAAGTCATAATTTATTGATTTTTTTTTGTCGTGATTGGAAAAGTCTATATAAAAAAAAGTTTATTCACATACATATTCATTCTGTCTTCAAAAATACTTAACTGATATTTCAGTTTATGAACTATCAACCAACTAAGGAGAAAGACCTTGGTATTCCTTGATCTTAAACACAGAGGTAAAAAGCCAATAAACTTAACGCTGGCTGATGTGTGTTAGTGAGTTTCCTGTTCAGTTGATTTATCATATGTATAACTATATAATAGTAACAGTTGCAATGATAAAAACATATGGTGTGGCCATTAGGAATTTGCCCTGCTCAATTTCTCTAAAGCCTCAAAGAGGACTCGAAGGATCTTTGGTACTTGTTAGTTTTTAAGTAAACCGATATGGCAGACCATATTTTTGATAAATTCTAGTTTCAGTGGCCCCCAAAAAAATGGTTACAAAAAATTGCCTGCTAGGAAACATATTTAATAATTACATTTTATTTTTTATTATTATTTTAAAAAGAAGTCATTATGGAAAAATTAATTATAGTATTCACAGTTTATTTTCTTTCTTTTTGTTTTTTGGATTAACTTATTAACAGAAAAATGAAAAAAAAATATATAAATACAATATTTACACTTTATTCATATTGACAGCATGCAATCATATCGTGACCATTAATTCATAATTTTTGGAGGGCAGGATCCCATACCTTTGAAAATAATCTACTGCATCATGTTCAGTGATAGGAAGATCCCAAATTTTTATCATTATGACAATTTACAAAAAAAAAACTACTGACAAAATAAAATACATTGAATTGAACCAAAGTACAATACTGTTAAGGAGTGTCTTGTCGTTTTCCATGTTTATAATTAAGTAAAAAAAATTGAAATTTAATGGAATTTATTCATTTTTTTAAATTTAACAAACCAATTTATTAATTTTGTTTTAATTTAACAACTAACATCTTCGGAAGATTATAGACCATTGAAACTGTATACACCTGGGTCTCGTTTTATGCGGATTATTTTAATGCGATTTTGAAGTTATGCGATTCATGTTTCTTCTTAATATCTTTCCTATTTCACTATATTTATTAAATATCAAGAAATTTAAATTATTAATAACTTATTTTCACTTGAAATACTTTTTTTTTTTTTTTCAAAAATATAACATTATATTAGCAGCTAACGTGAATATGGCCTGAAGCTGTATTTAGACTTTTAGCTTCTATGTAAATAACCTATTTATACTAATGAGTAAATAGTAATAGATTTATACTTACATATAAAAATATCGCAATAAATATTCAAAAAGTTTAAACTTTTAAAACGTATTTTGTTATATATAACAGAAATAAATAATCTTTTAGATTTTTAAAATAAAAAACGAAGATTTTATAAACTGAAAATAATCTTTCTAATAATAATGCATAATATTTTGTTTTGATTACTATCGCATTTTTTAAATATAGAAACAGAAAACCATTAACACAGCATAAGCCTGAAAGTAGTGCTAGTTGTACATCACATCACGAATAAAACTAAAGTGGCTAACAGGTTTCTCTGGGCATAATTGCTGAGAGATTCTTGACTTCGTTTAAGGAGAAGCTACAATACATCACATCACATCGAGTCTGATTTCTTATCAGTTTACAAACGAACGCTAGCTGTAATGATTAAAATATGTATGGAAAATGTAAAATTGAATACTGTAGCAATAAAAAAAGTTTGGCATGTATTAATTTTTTTCAAATATTTGAAATTTTTTATTAGTCATACTTTATTTGCTTATTTTTTTAATGCAAATTTTAAAGTAATTTTTCCGTGTTGCTTTGCTTTTATGCGAATTCTGAAAATTACAGAACCTATCCCCCATTTCTCAAGATAAGTTAAGTCTGTTTTTGTGCGATTTTTTTTAATGCAGGTTTTCTGTGGAACCTATTTACCGTGTAAAACGAGACCCAGGTGTATTTATCAAAAATATGGGATGCCGTCTTGGTTTACTTGAAAACTTACGAGTGCTGGATCTTCTTTTCTTTCTTCAGCCCTAACCTTATATATAAGTTTCTATATGTTTATTCTTTTTATCAGGAATTTTTTGTCTACAACCCTCTGAAGATATTTTTTTATATAAAATTTCTAAAATTTATTTAATGTTATTTTTTATTTATTTTTTTTAAGATTTGAGTAATATTTTTGTCTGGATTTTATTTTATTTTTAATTTTTTCACAAATGAAAAATAGTAATATTTTCAACTAAATTCTTATATACATATGTATTTAACACAATGATAGAGTTATAGAGTTAAAGGTTCCTGGATTATATCTCAACCTGTCACTTGCTGATACTCAAACCTTAACATGACCTCCCAAGTGACTAACCATTCAATAATAAATTCTTATCTTACAAATAAATATTATGAGGACAAAATGATTAAATGCACTATGAAAAACGTTTCAACTTTAAAGTTTTATACTGTTATTTAAAGGTATATGAGAAATGACTTCACTCTTAATAAACTTTAAACTTTTTGTTGTTTATATGTTTGTTAAGAAATATTTTGTTATTTTTAAATATTTAACAGTTTTTATTGGTTATTGCTTTGCTTTTAAAGACTTTTCGTTAAAAAACATTCATCCTAATTTTTACTCAGATTTATTAAATATAATGGATTTGAACTCTGACTTTCAAGTCACTTCACTATCCACAGATGTACTAAGTAGTAGTATTTTTAACAAGGATTTATTATCAACAATCAAAACTGGGAACATGTCAAGCGTCAGTAGCCGAGAGGTCCGTGCAGCTGCCTTGCATGCGAGCAGTTGTTTGCAGACGGTTGTCGCGGGTTCGCTTCCCGGCCGACGCTTTGACATATGAAAAAAAAAAAATCTGGGAACATTTATCACAATGGTAAAGTAATTGAATCAGGAATTTAAATTTGTAGATCTGAGCTTATGCTTGAACTTCGTGTGATTTCCCAAGAAATATCCACTTCATTATTTATTTACTTATTAAAAACAAAGAACTTGATAAGATGATAAGACTTAGTTTGTCAACATACATCTTAGAAGCCACTAGTGGTTCTTTTTTATTATGGATTGCAGCTATATATTTGAAATGTTGAAATGTGTTGTTAATCATACTTTTCCTACTTTATATATGGTTAATGATGGCTAATATTTTAGAAATATTGTTTATTATTCTACAATCTGATGTTTGGGAATTCACTTAGTGTACATATATTAAAATGGTAAGCAGAACTCTATATTGGGATTGAGTTAACCATTTTTTTTGTCTTTCTAAGTATAAACTTTTATCAGAAATTCTAATTATCCATTTATACCAGGGATGGGCAATTGTTTTGGCTTGGAGACTGCAGAGGTTGGTGGATGGCCGCATCGGGGGCTACTTTGTGGAAGCGAAGGTTAGCGGAGAGCCGTGCCTTTATTCATGACACAATAAACACACTGCTTTATTCACTGTATTACCAAAGAAATATTTGTTTGTCCATTCTTTATTAAACACATGACATTCATCACCGATTTTACATTTTGTCGGAGGGTTCATGGTTTCACTAAAGTTGGAAATAAATATATTTGCTAATGCAAAGACAAAATTTAAATTAACCAGATCAACTGGAAAGGCACTGCACATTGTATCTACACTGCACATGTGTATTGATGTGGCCATCCTAGTGGAAAATACGAGACCAATCTTCAGTCGCGCATGGGAAGGAAATATCAATTCAAGGCAGATTTTTCTGATTGTCTTGGCGGACTGCATAAAAACTCTTAGTGGGCTGCATGTGGCCCTCAGGCCACTATTTGCCCACCCCTGATTTATACTATTGATCTAAGTGTCATTTTAATTTCACTTACTGGTGTTGGTACGGTAATAATTTTTTTAAAGCCATATTTTTAAATGTGAAATATATTCTTCCTATTAACACAGTAGATTTTTACCACCTAAGTAACATTAGAGTAGGGTAAGTTTTTTTTTTCATTTATAATATTTAGGGAAGAATTCTTTTTAATTATGTCTTCCTAGCCAGTACAAAATCTCTAGCACTCTGGCAAAAAGATTTGGGTTCGTGAATTAGTCTATCTTTTCTATAACCTGGAGTTGATTGCTAACTCAGTTAATCATTTAATCTTTCATGTAGCCAATTTCAGGACAGAAACATTACAAGAATTAACATTTGCCAAGTGGTCAGAGTTATGAGAGTTTTTTTAATTTTATTATGTAGCTTGTGATAGTTAGCCATCCATTCATCAATCAATAACTGAATGATTAGAAGAATTGTCTATGGGCAGCCAACTATTTAGAAGAAAATTTGTTGTAATCTGAAAACATTTCCAAATTTCATTCTGCCTCGATTTGAACTTCAGATGTTGATATGTCAGGTGGGTGCATTAATTTCTTCATAACTCCAAAGATTTTCAATTGTCATTACTATATAATAATTTTTTTAAACTTTTAAATTTAATATGATTATCTATAGATGTGAATAGAAATTCAGATATATAGAATAAACATTCACAATGAAACAAAGTTGGCAACTGAGTAAAGTAATAATAATAGTGGTTGTTTTGTTAATAGATCTACTACTCTACCTGCTAGCTGGATATCAGATCATAATCACATAACCTCTGAAGTAACTAATCATACAATTATTTTAAAATGCTTATATTTTATACACAGTTTGAGGTGATTATTGTATAATCCAATATTAAAAAATAATAGTTAACGATAACAAATGTTATAACTAAATAAAAAAATGTTATTGAATGGTCATTGCTTAAAAGTTCAAAAACAGTTTGAGCCCTGACATTGTAGAGTTGGACTCGTAATATATAGACCTTGACTTTCAGAGTTCATCCCCTCTATCTCTAATCTAAACATACAGGCAATATTATCACTGAATTAAAGTGAGTTTGAGACCAAAATACTGATTCATTTTATTTATTTTTTTTGCATTAAGACTATTTGAACTGGATTTCAGCACTTTATGTGAAATATATACTTTTTTAATTTTTTGATAGTTGTTTTTAATATCCATATTTATCTTCTTTTTTTTTTTTAGCTCAAGATTGCCTAATGAAACAAACATTCCAGCTTTTACTTTTTGATATTGGTGACTTGTCTTCTTTATCGCATCACACCCCTGGTGCCACAATGTTTTTTGCCACCACAGTCAGATTTTTTTTTCGACTGTTCATTTTTAATAAAGAATTGCAGAAAGATCTTCCAGATGCCAGTAAAGTGATATTATCTCTTTTGAAGTGCCATCATTATGAAGTCAGACTAGCTACTTTAAGACAAATATCAGCCTTCTTGAAATCAAATTCTTCTAGAAGAGAACTGATGGATATGGACCAGTCAGAAGATGAAGTTATATCTGTGGCATATGAAGATTACATTCCATACCCAGATTCTGATATTTTGCATAATATTCTGGTAAAAAAGATCATGATTCAGTTTTTGGTAGCAATGGCTTCTGGAGCTGAGCATATGCCAGAATGCTTGACTGAGGTGAGGGAACTCTTTTTATTAGATTAAAAAAGATTTTAGGTTATATATATTTTTGCTTGTGTGTTTATATATATTTTTATATGCATGTGCTTTATTGAAGCATATTAAGCTTTTCTCATAATACTTTATTGTGGCTTTTTTATGAAATTTTCATTTATTTATCCACTTAAATTATTTAGCCTATACTCATTATCAACCAGTGCAACTGTTGATAGTCCACTGTAGGGCAAACATTTCTCTGATACACCTCCATAAAGATGTTCCAAACTTTTCTTTTTCACAAAAATTCAGAAAATATTTTAATATTATCATCCTATTTGAAGATAAATATGTTTCGGATTTTTTTTTTTTTTTTGGGGGGGGGGGTTTAAAGTTGAGAATTTCTTAATCCATATATTATTCTTTACTGCTGTGTATGGTAAGTCCATCTTTATTTAAGTTTTTTTCTATTTTTACAAAAGCATTAGAACTATTAGTTTGAATACAAATCCATTCATTTTTTTTAAATTTTCTTTGATGTATTTTTTGAATTCATAATTTACAATTATAAGTGTAAACAAGCAAATATATTATTTAAAAGCTTTTACTTTTTTAAAATATACATGTATTTTAATTTTTTACCCCCCCCCTTCTCATATTGCTTGCCTTATATATTTATATAAAATGTTGAACATCTGAACAAATACGGGTTTGCATAGATGGTTGGTAATTTATCTGTTTTAGACATCAGATTATCAAAAAATATTTAATACTTGCATTTTATATTATCTATGTAATTATATAAGCCGCAATTAATACTTTTATATTTGAAATGTCAGACTCTATCTATGAGCGCTGTATATAAAAACTACAATTATGATAATAGAATGTTTGTGATGATGATGTATTAGATGTAATAAATAATATGTTAGTCTATTTCCATCATCTTTCAATAAATGTTGAATGTGTAGAAAATTTTAAACTTTACTTAAACTTTTCAAATACAAACCACTCTCATATATAAATATATGTTGCCTTTGACAGAATAGCTCAATTGGTTAGAGCATTTGCCTAAAAAGTCAACATTTGAGAAATCTAAAGGTGTGAATTCAACTTCTATGTTAATACTGTCACTGGCCAGCCAGCAATACCTGAAGAAGAGTGGAAAATAATATTATTCGAAACTTTGCAGGTTTACTAAGCTATGTTGTCTATTTGTGTGTTATTACTAATAAGTTGTTTACATTTGAAAAGTTTATTTAAATAAAGTTTAAAATTTTCTACTACATTCAACGTTTACTGATTAATGATTGAAATAGTCCAACATATTACCATATATGATAATAGACATTGGGATAAACAAAAGCATGGCTCCTAATATGCATTTCAATCTTACCAATTATTAGCATATTGTTTCCAATGTCTGCACTCATATATTTGAAATTTGAGAGCAGTAATTGTAATTTCTAGAAATATAATCGGGTGTTACTGACCTCATTGAAAAAATTAAAAGTCTGGAGTTGGGCTGGGCATATTGCTAGAAGAGCTGATAATAGCTGGACAGTTGAAATCCTAAACTGGATGCCAAGAGATTGTAAAAGACCCAGAAAGAGATCACATGTGAGATGGATGGATGGATGAAATAAGAAAGTGTGCAGGGGTGATGTGGAGTAGAGAAGCTAAAGATCAGAGAAGATGGATTGAACTTGGAGAGCCTTCATCCTGCAGTGGATTAATAATGGTTGATGATGATGATGATGACATAAATAAAAGAAGTGAATGATTAATAAAAATAAAAAAGGGAGAGATTGTTATGCTTGGTTTATAAAGAATTGTAAATATATGGTAATTGATCTACTGTATGTTTGAAATCTGTATCTAGATGTAAAAGAAATATAATCTCTGACTAATAAAAAATAATTTTAATATTTATTGAAAAGTGATTATTATGATTAAATATTTGCTAGAAATATTGCATTTATAAGTTGATTCTTCATAAAGTAGTGTTTACTTATGGCATGAGATTCAAAGTTTTGGTAATTGAAAAGTTTTCAAAAAAGTTCAGAAATTTTTATAGTCTTTATAGCCAACCTAGCTAGGTATTCACTGATAGTCAATAGGTGATATCTAGCTGGTTTTAGCTGAACATTAGAGTAAGAGAGGAAAACCAAAAATCTTCATTATCAATTATCTAATAAAATAACCAAATATCTAGTATCTCTTAGCAATCGTAAAAATATACTTAAAAGATTTTTGTTCTACAATGGGCATTTAAGAAAGTTAACTATATATGTATTGAAATGAATATTTTTATAGGCAAAAGATATTTTATAAACCATGTTTTCAAGAGGGACCATGTTTAATAAAAAATAAATTGTAATTCAATTAAATTATAAGCCCTAGGAATGCTTAGATTTAAGTTTCAAAATTTGTTGTAATATGCTAAGCCGTCTTCGATATCTTGGTCTGATGAAAGCGGCTTAGCATAATATCATAACAAATGTTGTAATTATAAATTTATTAAACGCACATTGATTACGTAGGTAATATTTACTGAGGCTATAACCTCGATAATATGCATATAAAATGCGATAGTAGGGACCTCTGTAGGTCCCTACTATCGCATTTTATACGCATATTATCGAGGTTATAGCCTCAGTAAATATTACATAACAAATGTTGAAACTTAAGCTTTTCTTATCTAAGCATTCCAAGTGCTTATAATTTAATTGAATTACAATTGTCTAAGAAAAGTTAACAATATATATATATACTTAAAAAATAAATTATAAGTAAATTATTGACTTTTCATTATGATAAATAACTCTTGCTTTCAATTGGATAAAATGATAATCACATAGTTGTTGCATAAATAATGATTGTATCATGTGGTTGTTGAACAATTTGAATTAAATTTGGGTGGCATTTTTTTTTTTTTAATATATTTTATTTGTGTATGATAACTTATCCATGTGGATGATGAAACAAAATTACTATTTGTGTGGATGAATTTTTTACCACAAATGAATAAAAAAAGTACCAAGCAAATTTAAGCCAAAGTGATCAACAATGTGATTACTATTATACCCAAATATGGGCAAGTGTTATCTTGTTAAAATGTCAGTATTTACTTTCATTTTTTTATTAAACATGTCTTATCCCCCAAAACATGCTTTATAAAACATAAATATATGTTATGTATTTATAATTATAAATTTATTTAGACGCACATTCATTACGTAAATAATATTCATTAAGGCTGTAGCCTCAATGGAGTAAGCTTGTGGTTTAAAGACCTGTAGAAGTCCCTACTATCGCATTTTATACGCATGTGATTGAGGCTACAGCCTTAATGAATATTAGTTATGTATTTATGGAAATAAAGAATAGGCAGTTATTAGTACAGGAAATAAATATATTAAGAAAAAATAATTATATATTCATTTATTAAAAGTAGTATGACTTTATGATTTGTAATTGAAGGTAAAATACATAAAGGTAAAGTAAAATTGTACAATAAATAAAAGTTTAAATGTGTCAAGGGTTGAAGGAATTAATTTATAGCAGTAATATTATTTATGACTGAAAGAATCATTGTTACTCTAGTAAAAAGATGTAGTGAAATGTGAATGTTTTTGAGCAATCCTTTTTTTTATTATTATTATTATTATTCTAAAACAGATAAAAATTTTAATAAAGAAATTTCTAAGAAGATATCAATACAATATAGTAGTTTTTCTTTCCATAGCTATGTCACATATAGTGAAATTTGCAGATAATAATGAACTGTATTATAGTGTAGTTTAACGTACATATCTATGTATATGGAAGAATTATGAGACTGAAAATAGCTGGGCTAGATATATCGTTTAGAAATGATAAATAAGCAATTGAAGTTTTAAATTGAATCCCACAAGATTGTACAATATCTAGAAAGAGACCACATGTGAGTTGGATAGATAAAATAAGGAACTTTAATTATGGTGAGATATCATTTCCCCCACAAAAAATCAGATATATTAATCTTTAACTGAGGTTTAAGTTTATATCTGTGCTAGAGATAATCTCTAGTTTCGAAAATGATTAGTAATAATCATTATTGTATTTATCTTAAATGGATGGCGTCAAAGTTGTGAGTGGAGGAAGTTTGACAATGGTAAATGAAAATGTAACAACTATATCAATAATCTTTGAAAATTGTGGATGACATATGTGTGTGTACATACTTTCTCTATGCGCTTTGATATAAAAAAAATATGTAGAAAAGTAAACTTTATTCCTATTAATATTTATATTAATTTCGCCTTTTTTAAAAAAAATTGTATTTACTAATTGGTAATGATTGAAATTAGCTATTTGGAGGGAATACGTCTTGTTTTACTAAATATAAAAAGTAATCCATAGAATATATTGTGCCTGAAAAGCTATTAACTTAAAGAATAGATGACTTTTAAGAAATCTGAAAATTTGTCAGATGACATAAGAAATAGATATAAGTAAATGTGTACGATAAATAGAGAGGGTTGGGGGATTTATTTAGAAGAGATGAAATGTGAATGCTGTTATTGAGAGGAAGGAAGTTCAAAGTATTACATTGGCTAATGATTTAATAATGAATGAGTACTAGTTTAACAAAATAGCAAACCAAAGTGATGAATTTTAATAAATTTGGGATGGAAGTTGATGTTGCTTAAGAAAAAACTTCTGAACTGGTTAGTTTTTAAATACTTAAAAAGCTGCTTAATTAATTATGGCAAAGTGTGAATTAAAATGGGTATTGAAATAATAAACAAACTTTTGATTTGAAAATTTGATTATTTTTTGAACCATTACAATAGAAATTAATGAGACTCTCAGGCCTAGAATGTAAAAACTTGCATTATTAAAAGAAAGGTGCATAAATAAAGATAAAACTAGGAATAATAAACCATCAGTAAAAAAAGAAAAGGATATTTATTAAAGAAATTGAAAAAGGAGTTATATTTTTACATAGGTAGGAATAATAAAATAAGTCTATGTTAAAAGCAATTATGAAGGATGTGGGTTTCAGATTGTTTGGTATATAATTAGTGTTTACTGATGATTATAATATAATACAAACTAGTAGAAATACATTAATAATTTTCATCAGTTAAACAAATATACTATTGCATATTTATACTATATGTAATGTTACACTGTCGCTAGATCAGATTCCTTTTTAAGTTTACCTACCACTTCCAGCTATATTGTGAAAGTCTGCCTTATGATAGGCACCATGACACTGCTGCTGCTCTGTAACAGCCTGCCTCATGTCTGGTTTATATCTAGAAGCTTCCTATTCTAGAGTGAACTTGCCTCACTGCTCAGCTATATAGTAGAAGTGTATATTGTCATACAACTTTCACAGTCATTGTTTAACCTTCCTCCAAATGGATTGACTATTTATGGCTAGATCCCCTTCCATAATGACGGTAATCAGATTCATTGAGCATCATTTATCTATTAGCTCATTTTTGCCATTGAACATATGTTATCTTTCT
This sequence comes from Epiperipatus broadwayi, assembly GCA_028023455.1. Taxonomy (NCBI): domain Eukaryota; kingdom Metazoa; phylum Onychophora; class Udeonychophora; order Euonychophora; family Peripatidae; genus Epiperipatus; species Epiperipatus broadwayi. Next base: position 31,177,076 of record JAQFVV010006198.1, read on the forward strand.
GTACATACATCGGTCCATAGCGATAAAATTCTCAATACAATCAAAATAAGATATAATCTGGTTATTTGAAGACAAGGTGAGATGTAACATTCCTTCCCTCTGGCTAAAATTGGCCTTGGAGACTGTACTCATTCACATGGGAGATATCTTTATCACTTTATTGCTTCATCAGAGTTTAATGACTTCATTAGCAGGTTCTGTGCCTTCATTTGTAGATATGGAAACTTAATTTTGACTACTCACTGCTGGCTGTTGACTCATCACTGTTGGATGGTGATGTTTCAATGATGGCTGCTGACTCTTCACTGAAGACTGGTTATGTGTAATTCAATCTTAGATGGCTTCTGTGTTTGTGATGTTGCTGTCTGTCTGCTGTTTGAACCACCCTGTTCATGATCTTTTCACTTGAATCACAACTGCTGGAACACATTTGGTAGTTCTTTTGATCATCCGGCATAGGACTTGAGCACCTATCGGCTTTTTTTTTGCATTTTACTTTCTTGACCTATTTTAGAGTTCAAACTCAGTTTATTAACTATTTTTGTGTGGACTCTTTTTGAATTTATTTTTGTGAGCTGGTTCACTTTAGTTACTGTAAAGCCTAAGTGATTGAACCAGTCATGGCTAATAAATTGCTCTGCTTACCAGATTATAGTATTAGATGCAGTAACTTTAACTCTTGCTTGTCCCAATGATGATATTTCATTGCTTTAGTAGTCAATAATCGTTTTGCTGCTAGTATAATGATCATTTTTCTTGTTAATGACAGACCACATCTTTTTTGACACAATGGACACTCCAGATCCGATTCACAGTTCCTTGTTTACTGGTATATTATTAATAAAAATTTTGTATTTGAAAACCAAATCAATGTATTAATAAAAATTTTGTATTTGAAAACCAAATCAATGCCTTTGATGTTATTTGTACAAGCTTTGATATAATTCAATTTTATATTGCCTTTCTGGTTTTTTGGAATAGACTTTTTCATTCTGTTATTAACACCTTATTGGGGTTTTTTAAAAAAATAAAGCAGCTTTTGCGTACCAACACCCCTGTATACTGGTGTGGATGTTTGATGTGAATGTATTTTGATTCATCATATCTATAACAACAATTTTTTATTAGTTGCCAATTTACTCGAGCAGTTTTTTTTTTTATTATCAGCTGGGTAGTTGTTTGTCCCAATTTTCTGATCAATGTTTTTAATCCTGCAGTCCGTTGCCTTCAATGGACTTACTTGATTCACTGTTGACTTTGCTAGAGTTGCTTGAGAGATGGCTGAATCAAAAAATGATATCAGCTTCCATTAATGGCTTAATTCTAAGATTGTAGGCTTTCATTTACAAATAAAATAATCTCTCAATGCTTCATTGAAGAAGTCTTTAAAATCATATTTTACGGCCTGCTTTCTGATTTTAAAAGCAGAATCAAGCTTTCTTCTTGTCCTCTTGATTATAGAGATGGAAGTGATATCACTGCATTATTATTAAAGGTTTTGAGCAGAAAAAGTTTTTCAGTAGAGATAATGCTTTGTCAAATTCAAGATCAGCTAGTTGGAAGCACTGACGTTGCCTATACTTGAAGAATCACATATGTTTGAGATCCAATGACTGAGATGTGTGTGGCTAATTTTAAGTCAGGCCTTTTGATTTGATTAGCCTACATAAAAAGAGTACTTGATCCTTATAGGTGGTCAATTTTCAGGATAGGCTGGATCAAACTCTTCTAACAAGCCAATTTTAACCCTTTTTGATTTTTTTCTCTCTCTCTTTCACCATGAGAGCAAAAAGAAAATGATCATTCTTTAATAATTAATGAATAACCACTTGTGTTTGATTTTTGAAATTTTTTAGTAATGTTCTAATAAATGAATTAGCATTTGCACTCCATTTTTCTAGCCCTGGGGAATTTTTTTTTTTTTTGTCAGCTGTACAAAATCTTATATTTACAGAAATATAGGCACTCTTTATATATCTGGAGCCTAATTGTAAATATAGGGGATTTGAGCTCAGACTTTCAAGCACCCTTCAACTATCCACACTATCTCATACCATTGATACATAGGACCACACACATGTAGAAAAGATAAATAATTATCAATATACATATTTCGTGCAGAACTAGCACTCATCAGTTGGTCCAGATTGTCATCTCCCACAAACATATATAATCAGTGCTCAGTTTTATATTAAGATAGCAAACCCTCATACTTTAATAGACAGGCTTCAAAGCTCAAATCCCAAACTGATGGTAATATTATTGCCATGCCAATGTTGACCTCAAGTCACTCTGATCCCTCATGTATAGGCCCTTATCCATTTAAATACATAAAAGAGGGAGGCGTAATGTGTAAATATTTGAAATACAGGAACTCTTCATATACCTGGAGCCTAATTGTAAATATAGGGATTTGAAATTTTTCAAATATTTTGTATTTCAAATATTTACACATTAAGCCTGTATCCTGCCCATCCCTCTTATGTATTTAAATGGATATAGTCCTGTACATGAGGTCAACATGGGCATAGCAATAATATTGGCATCAACTTGGGATTTGAGCTTTCCACCGTCAGATTTCAATGGTATGGATGGCTGAAGAGTTTGGAGATTGGAGTGGATTGAAGCCTGTCTTTTACCTTAATTTAACCGTTATTTTAATTAATAGTTCGAATCAAGACTGTGACTGTGCCAATTGCTATGTGTAGCTGATCTAAGAGGGCACTTCCCAAAAGTACAAATCATCACTAAAAAGTTAATACTTAGATAATTTGATGAACAATCCTTAGTAGCGTTATAACTACTTGCATATTTACAATCATTTATCATAATAAGACCCGAAGGCATGAATAAATAATAATTTAGATCAATACTACCTGTAAGAGTTCTAGATGACTGTTCTCATGTTCAGAGGTCAGCTGTCCGCACTGAAGTCACTATGCCATGGGAGACAATCTGCCCCAATATATATGTCTGTGTGCATAGGTGAAGCTCCAAGAATGAAGTGTAGTCTTTTTGATCCAATTCGTACTGAGGCATTTGTTGTTTTAATCCCTGAAGTTGATTGCTCATACTCTCATCCATCTGCTCATGTGATTCTTCATTTTAATCTCCATACAAGAATTTACATCATTATCTTTCTGACTTTAATTAATGAGTTATTTTTATAGTTTGTCGTTTATCTTATAAAGGAAATCTAACTCTAATTCCTTTAATTATTTTATTTCATTAACAACATATCAGACTTTAAAATTCTTTAATTTAGTAACTTATTACTTTTTCTCTCTCTAAGTTTATACCTATGCATTTAAACATAACATACACATACATATCAGTTTTCTATTTATTCAAAATGCTATTTGAATTCATGATGCTATAATAAAGATTATCAAATTTTGTTTTGGTATAATTAACAGTTGGATATGTGATTAGATAAAGGATTATTTGAAATGCTGAATGATTATTGATTGATTAGCGGTCATTAACTTAGTATATTATGTTTATTCTGTTATGAACAATTATTTACAGGCATTACAAATTAAACATTTTGATTGATTGATTTTTTATTCAATTACAAATGATGCCCAATTTCAGGGTTCATTTTAATTCTGTTCCATAGGGTGATCAATGATTGGGCTATATTTTATTCAGGCTGTATTAGAGTTATTATTTCCGATTGCACATTTTTGATCTGTTAGAAATACCCACTAAATCAATGGGGCTATAACAGAGGTTAGCATACACATACATTTATTCTCTTGCAAATGGTGCCGCAATGTGCAGGGCATAATTAAACAGGGTCAGTCTACCATGACCTTGTTATATCCAATCTGTTATAAATGGCAACCTAACTTTAAGGGTGATAATAAAGGTTGTTTCATCATTATCTTTTCATTTCACTTATAAAATGCTGCCCAAATCTGTAGGCAACTCTTTATTTTGTTACAATATATTTAAAGGGGATTTACAATATACTAGTATTTCATTCCAATATTAGCCTTTCAAGCTAATTGAGCAAGCGCCTTTGAGAGTGTTAAATAAATGAATACTCTCCTCTTCAATCCAAGATATAGCATTTACGCAGGAATGATTGAAGAGGAGAGTATTCATTTATTTAACACTCTCAAAGGCGCATGCTCAATTAGCTTGAAAGGCTGATATTGGAATGAAATATAATTGCAAGCACGGCACTAGATAAAATATTTGCTTAATATACTAGTATTGATTTATTATACACACACCAATGTGCTTGCTTTGTTTATTTTATTAGCATCAATCTTTTTGGTATTTCTATTTATTAGCAGTAATAATTGATTTTATTAAATGCTTTGTAGATACTTTATATTATTCTTTTATTTTTTAATCTTTTTGCTTGCTTTATTTTTGCCTACTATGTTCTTTTTATGACAGGTATTTAACATTTTGAGTTTGATTCTGCATAAACATTCATCGCAGCTGATGTTAGAAAACTCCTGGTCATCTTTTGATTATCTAAAAGTAAGTAATCGTAATGTATCCATTTTTTTTTTTTCACTTAACACTCAGTAGTATAAGAATTGACTTTTTATACTTAGTGTAACATTTTTTTAGTTTGATGTTACTGTGCATATCATTATTTTACTACTATAGAGTATGTTACAATAAACCATAGTAGTTTAAGATTCATACAGGAGAATTACACATAAATAGCATCTAATATAAATTAATTCCATGAAAGTGTAGCAGAAGTCTCATGCATAGATAGATCTAATAGGAATATAATTTCTTCTATTATACGACATTAGAAATTATGTATTGTGAGGGGCGGAGCTAAAAAAATTATTATAATTAAACAAACTACAATAGAGTTACCATCCTTTAGAATAAATACTTCACTCCTTGGACCAGTGGTCTTAAATGAATTAATATTATTACTTGACTGTTGATCAAATAATATGATTTTTTTCCCCAAATGTAAATGGTAATATTTATTAAGGCTAAAACCTTAAGATGTAGATGGTGTGTGTGTGAGGGGGGGGGGGGATCTTTAATCATTGGCTGTCTGGAAGTTTATTTCAGATTCAAAGAATATATTTAGTGATGGCTTTTGATAATCTCAGTGTTAGAACTTTGCAGCTTCTAGTTACACATAATACCCTTAAAAGTCAAACTTTTGTTAATTTTAAAACCACTAAAGCACCTAATGGTCATCATATCCTATGCTTAGATAGGCTGTTAAAACAGTAACAAACTCAGCTGACAGTAATGCTACCCATTGTAAGCCATAGCAATCAATAGATGTTTGAAGGTTTTCTCACTGATGAAGTCACAAGTTAGAAATTAGTCTCGGGATAGTGAGTGAGTAGGTACTAGATGGGGATTTTATGCAAAAACCTTCTAGTATCTGTTGTTTATTATGATTTGCATTGGATAACACTATCATCTGGAGAGTTTGCTATTGTTTTAGTAATTTTATGAGTGAGTCTGTATATTATTTGGATCTTAGTTGGTAATATTACTTGTTTTTAAAGAACGATGGTTATTTTATTTAACCTCTTTCTTATTTCATTTAAAGATTTTTAATGAGAAATCTATACTTTTAAAAGTGTGGGGGTGAGGTATCTTTATAGAAGCCAACTATTACAAGTCCAAAAGTTAAAATTTCAGAAAACTTGCAAAAGCAAAAGAATTAAATAGAACAAAAATAACCAAAAGAGCGACATAATTAATATAAAATTTTCACGAGATCGTAAATATATAACAAGACTTAATGCTAGACTTGTTCATATTTATTATAGTTAGAGCAATTAGCGCAGTGAAAATGGACTTTGGAAATCATACAAATTATAATCAAATGAAATTAGTCATCTCATTTCTAAATACGACAGATAGTGAATAATAAAGCTTGTTGAAGCGTTCTGTCAAGGAAGTCTTAGAATTTGGGCACTTTGAGGTCTTATAAAATTACAAAATGTAGAAAGAAACAAAAAAATAAAGATGTCATCAGGGTCAAAAATATCATCTATAAACTGATTAATGAAATACTTTTTTGTGTGAATATTATAAATTCAGTAGTGGCATAGATGTCAATGTTTTGAATGTGACTTTAAAATGAGATGTTGACTTCTTGCAGCTTGTGGACCTTTATTTTTTGATCAGCTAGATTAATGAATGAAGATCTTTTATTGGTTTATTATGGCTAGATTGCTTATAATATTCTAAATTATTAGAGAATACTGAAAATGACTGTCAATATGATTGGAGTTTCACAGATATTAATATAAATATTGTGGAGAAAGACAAGGTGTATCCTCTTGTGAGGAAGAAAAGTCATCATGTTTGTATGGAAGATTGTTGTCTGGTTTCAAAGTAGAAATTAATGGTTGCAGCATTTGAAAATTCGGCACCTTTGTGCAGCCTAGGAAACAATAATTTGATTTAAATTGGAGAAATCAGATAATAAAACAAATAAATCGTGGCAGAAACTAACATAAGGTCCAACCAGTCATAGGATGGAAGTCTCTTATATAATGTATTTGATCCACTTTTGCATTTCAAACATTTTGAAGTATTCTATAGTAAATGATAATAATAATCAAAATAGCATATATGCATAGGTTGTGTGGTAATTTGTTGAAGGAGTGTCCTGTTGGATATTTAAATAATTTCTCAAGCATTACTTGAAATTTGGAAAAAAAATAGGGTTAATTTTCTTGTGAAACTAATACAAAGGGTTTAATATTGTTCTGCATCATTTCTCAAATGATTTAATTAGAATTTTACTTTCAAAGGTAACCTTTATTAATAAAGGATTACAAAAATTTTCGGTTACACTTACCCATTGAGGATTACACAGTGTTCAATGTAACAAGGTAAAATGTACATATAGTCAAAAACAATTACATCCATAAAAGTTGCTGTAATTTGATTAATGTGTATCTGTACATGGATCCACACAGCCTGGCTGTCGAGAAGTTAACCATCACCCAATGATCCCACCCCTGGGGCCCCGAAGTGAAGACCCAAATGCTTCAGCTGAATAGGTGGCGAAGTCCAGCATTGTGCCAATTGCCACAACAGGCATCGAGGTCCAAGGCTCAAGTTCACCTAGCAATAAACTCTCAACCCACAGCCGAGCCATGTCAAGACCATTCCAGATACCTCTGCCTCCCAATTTTATTTTATATAATGTAATTTTGTTTGTTATAAAATAAATAACAATTTATTTACTTTCAAAAAATTATAGTGACAAGTTTAGTAGCATTTATGTAAATTGATATGAATATGCTAAACTTAATTAAACTTTAAAATATAGTTCTCTATCCAAGTAGTATAGGAACTGAAAAAAATGAGGAAGTTTTATGGAATTATTGAATGTATTATTCATAAATTCTTTCTATGGCTCTCCACAAAAGTCCGCTGTGCAACCATAATAAAATTTACATTTAAAAGAAAGTATCATGCACTGCATAAAGACTATTATATACACATTTAAGCTTTAATTTTAATAGTCTGTATTTAAAATTTAAATAAATATTATAAATTTCTAAGTTAATAAAAAATTCTCTATTATTTATGTATTTATTGAAAAGTTATTAATAAGTAGTTACTTTGAAGCTAAGTTTGTGTGCAACATATATCAATAAATATAAAATAGTAAGTAGTATGAGATATTTGTAATATGAAGCTTGAACTAAGTGAAGACACATGGCTGAATCAAAGTACATTTTAGAAGCCATTAGCATATTTATTTCCAATGTCCAAGAAGCATAAATATTTTCTCAAAATTGTATAAAGGAACTGGCAACATAACTGGCAGTTTTCATTATATTTCATAAAGCTCGTTTGGAAGTAACTTTTATAAATTTTGGTCCAGGTTCAAAATAATCTGACCGCTCTTATCTTATTTGTCTTTTTATGACCAGAACAGATAATCAAATAATTACATTCAAAATTTAATAAGATATTTTTAATGAGGATTGCATTATTCAAAGTAAATAATAAAATAATGTGTTTGACCTTAAATAATAGAAAATGGGTAGAAGAACCAAAAAAGTAAGCAAAAATGTATCCTCGTGTATATGTATTGTTGAAAGGAAGTTGCCATGACAACAGATTGAGATTGTTGATTGTTAATGATATTGGGATTGTCTAATTGTTGGCTGATTTCTATGAATCTTACTTACAAATCTATCTAGTGTTGAGCATAATTACACTTATTATTTAAGTAATACATTGTTGGAGTGCAATTTGAAAGTTGTAATTGCATTATTTTGAATGTTGTTATTCAATATTTGTTATTTTGCATTCAGAACAGGTTATATGTGATGATATGTTGGACTATTTCCATCATCTATCATTAAATGTTGAATGTATAGAAAATTTTAAACTTTATTTAAACTTTTCAAATATCCACTCTTCTTCAGGTGTTGCTGGCCTGACCATTGACAATATTAGCAAAGAAGTCGAACTTACGCATTTAAATTCTTGAATATCATATTTTAAGGTAACACTCTAACTGACAGAACTATTCTGTCAAAAGCAACAGATAGTAGAAATTTCATCCTTCTGAGTTCTTCAAATTTTTTTAAGAGTTTTTCTAAGAGCAAGATTAATAGGGATGTTCATACATTGTGTATTGCCACACTGGACTGACTTATAGGATTATTTGCCATTGTTATATGTACAGGTTCCTTGAATTTTTATTTCTATCCAATATTTTTGTATTTTCCCAATTAAACATATGATCATTAGTACATACATGGCTGCTACTGTAGACACATCTGTTTTTTTTTTTCAACATTAGTTTGTGTTCTTTCAATTGCTGTTCAATAGGATGACAGACCTCACTAATATGCTTCCTTCCACATTCACATGGCAATTCATAAATCTAGTTTTTGTTTCTCAGCATTTCCAGTTTAACTAATAGTTAAAAGGGAAGAATCAGATCTATCTGCAGTAGTAGACCATGTATGTACTAATGATCATATTTTTCAATTGGGAAAATACAAAAATCTTGGATAGAAAGGGGGAATGCAAAGATGTAAATTCAAAATTCAAGAAAGCTGCTCTTATGGCAAATAATCCCATAAGTCAATACAGTGTGGCAATACACAATGTATGAAAGCCTCTAATTAATCTTGTTCTTAGAAAAAAGTTTTTTAAAAAATTTGAAGGACTCTGGAGGATTTAATCCAATCCTCAGTGGAGAATAATATTACTCAAAACGTATTATTAGTAATAAGTTGACATTAATGATAGATAATGGAAATATTCCAAAATATTATCACATCTAAAATACCATCATCACAAACCTTCAGGCAAATACAAAGACCAGGTTATATTTACCTATTTAAGGAGGTTTATTTAAACTTCTTTCTTTAGGGTCTATGTAAATATATTGGACATAAATAAAGATAATGGGATTTTACTTTTTAGAGATACCACCTTCATTGCTAAAAGGAGGTTGCCTTGACAACAGATTGAGATTGTTATTGATATTGGGATTGTCTAAATGTTGACTGATTTCTATGCATTTATATACATGTATGATAAATATTTTTTTATAAATGAGGATTCTGGTTTTAATATTAGTTAAAAATCTGCAGCTACAATTTTACTAAGCTATCACCAGTCAAAAATAGCTGTGCAGAGCTGAAAAAAAATATAACTGTTGGCACTATGGTGCAAACATTTTTTCTCAGCCTTTCACAGTTATTCTTGATCGGCTACTAGCTTAGTAAGATCATGGCTGCAGATTTTTAACTACTATTAAAAATAGAATCCCATTTAGTAAAATATTTATCATTTATAATATTTGATAAAACATTAAATTATATATATATGTGTGTGTGCTTATAAATAAAAGTATGATTAAATTTCAATATTAAGAGTACATACAATTTATATATATATTAATGAGTTGAATAAAAACAAGATGATCATATTTTTGGTGTTGATCACCAAAATAAATTAAGCTCACTTTTCACTAGAAGCCAAAATACGAAATAGATGTCATCATATTTTGGACATATTGCAAGAACTGGTGGTTTTTGCTAAATCTATCATCAAAAATGCGCTAATACATTCATTTGTGAGATGGAATTACAGAATATTGGAAGTCATGAGGAAATAATTGCAAGAGATTTTCCACAGCATAAAGAATAGAGAATAGAAATGCTTTCATGTATATAGAGATGGAATGTAGAAAAAATTTTAAAATACTGCATTTGTGTCTATTTCAATAACATTGCTTTATATGTATATTGCATTAAATACTTTCTTTGTTTTTGTAGATAAATCTGACTTGTAGAACCTCTAATATATCATGAAAGAAAAATAATTTTAAAAAATTCATATGGTATGTTATTAGTAGCAGTGTGAAACTATAAAATTATGCTTTTCTTTCATAATAGTATGAATGGCCTGACATGTGTGTTTGATTTTTTGAGAATGACTGGAATTACAAATTAGCATCCCACTTGAATTTGCTGATTTTAATAATTCTCGAATGTCATATTTGATTTTTAAAATCTAAATTTATTTTCTGATTTTTACATGTTAGCAAATATACTTTACAAGTAAACAGACTGCTTAAAAAGTAATGCAATCAATAATGGTCTTACCAAATTTACTTTTAGTTGTCATTACATTTTTAAAAAAAAAAAACAAAAACAATAAATTATTCTGAATTATCATCACCAGTAGCGGTCATTTGCAAATGATTATGTCCATTCTAACTCCATAAAAAAGAGATAGAAACAAAAAAGAATTAAAAGTTAAAAATTGAGTTTGTCTATGTATATTAGCTTTAAAAAATATTAATAAAATTCAAGAGTGTTTTGTTATCATAATTTTATTAGGAAAATATATATATTTAGCATATGATATAATAAATCACATCATTTGTAATATACTTTATGTGGAAAAATAATAGAATTTAAAAATGTTTATATACTAGATGCTTTTATTTACTGTGTAATTAAAAAAAATAATTGTTTCTTCAATGACAATTGGGGTTTTTAGATTAAACTAAATAAATGCATGGGGATCCAGAAATTAATTAAGTCAATTCTTTGTATAAAGAATAGGGATTGACTTAATTAATAATTAATTGAATTGACTTATTAATTTCTGGATTCCACCCCCACATCTTTTATTTCAAGTTAAATCTAAAGGACTGAATTGTGATTAAAGAAACAATTTTTTTTTTCATTTTAGTGCACAATAAATAAAAGTGTTTAATATAAAAAAAAATTGTCTCTATTATTTTTATATTTGGCACAGTAAATAAAAATGTAAAACTATATTGTACTTTAAATCAACTTGATAATTATAGTTGATTTATATCACTAGATATTTCTGCTACAAGTTAATATGCAACCCTTATGTATATATCATATTTAGTATGTGTATATAATGGATGTATTCCAAAAATTGTTTCTTCTCGTTTTTCTTTTCAAATTTTGCCCGGCTTCAAAATATTAATATATAAAATATAGCACTTCTTTTTTGTTTTGTTTAAACTAATAATCTAATAGAAATAAATTTTTGTACATATTAGATTCATATATCAAATTTTGATTACTAAATATAATTTTAATTAAGGCATAAACTAAATTTAAATAGAACTTTATCAAAATGGAAATAAGGTGTGTTATAAAAAATAAATTTTATAAAATTTAATCTTGCAGAAATAGTATTCAAAAAATTACAGTGTTAATTGTATAGTTCTCTGGGAATTACAATAATTTTCACTTTAAATTGAGCTATTATTAATTACGTTTATTAACTGATGTTTCTCTTAATATTCAGTGGTTGTTATGAGACATGGCTGTTATTCTCTGCATTGTAACACATCAATAGATTGAATGCTTAAAGGCAATCCAAGCTAAAGTATTGGGGATACACTCTGTAATTTTTTAATTATTGATGGGTTTATATTAATTTATATATAGCTTATTGGGGCTTTATAGTAACTTCCATTTTAATAATTCATATATGGTAAATTGAGTTACATATATATTCATATTTTTTGTTTAAATGTACATATACGATGGATTCATTTTATCTTATATTTTGTTCTAAACCCTCTTGTTCACATTGTATACAACAGATAATAGCTTATGTTTTGTTTATAAACTTTGATCAAAATATAATACATGTTCTTTAGGCATATAGTAACTTTTGAACAGATATATATATATTAACAAGTGTCTTTTTTATATACATAAGTATGCGTTTACAAATAAGATTGCATAATATAAACAAAATTTATCAAAATATATTAATTATTAATAATACATTAAGTGAACACATTTCTATATATATTTACTGCTTTGAGAATTTACTTGTTTACATTCACCCAAAAAATAATATAAAACTAACTATACTGTATTGTATCTTACAATGACATTTATTCATAAATTTGCTGTCTTTAACCAGGAATTCATCAAGAAGTTCACATTGTATGTGAAGATATTTATTTCACACAGTAGTGCATGATACTTGGAGTGTGGCTGTGGAAAAGATGTAATCCATCCACCCCAAAATACAAAATAGGAATCACATTGTTAACAACTATTGCTTCCATAGATAGAGTGGAAGCATTGGAGGACTTAATAAAGCCGTTAGTGAATCTATTTCCTGGTCGGATTCTATATAGGCTCCTTTAAATTTTGTTAATAGTTAAACAGTAAAAAAAATCCATTCATTAAATAAATAAATAAATTCCTAAATTCAATGTCTTAACAAAACAATATTTTTTGACATAATAAAGCCTAAACAATAATGACTCGAATATGCTTTTCTCATTTTGTTAATTCACTAATAAATGATTCATTCTTTTTAAATATACAGCAGATACTTTTAAACATGCTTTTCTCTTTCATTACAAATCGGTAACTTTCATTTTATCACTTAATTAAGGAAAGTACGAATTCTTCTATATTACTTTTAGAAAATATTTTATTAAGTGAATTACTGCACTTTATCAAACTTTTGCAAGAAAAAAAAGTGAAGACAAAATTTCTCTGTTGTCAATTATTGTATTTAACACGAAGCAAGCAAAGATAATAAATAAAATTGTGTTAGAATTAGTGAAAGTGCTGCAACGTACTTCATAAAATTTACTAAATTTATGAATTGTAACTCGAAAAGACTTGTGTGTCACGTTATCATGCAAATCATATATTTAAATTCACAAACTTGCATATTAATTAATCTATAAGTTCTCTCTTCTATATACCTACCTTAGTACTATGAATATGGGCAGCCTGATCAAATGCAATGCTAAGATGTAAATCTGTAAAGGTGTTATAATCTTAATCTTTCAGGCATTGTGAACCTTCACTATCTATTAAATTTATGGATTTAATGCATTGGTTTTTGTTTTTATATATATTGGATAGTGCATATTTGAAGTAATAATGTATTGATATACTGCACAGCATAGTTTCACTGTATGTAGAAAATCTTAATTGTAAAATGCATATTTGTGCACAGTGGTGTTTTTTATTATTATTGAATAAATATTTAATTACATTTAAAATCTTTTTTTTTTTTAAAAAAAAAAACAATTAAAGTTTTTGGAGATACATATTATATCAAGCCCAAGTTGAAATATGCATTGTCTTATCAGCAATGGAAAAATATTGTTAGATGAGAGTGATTTCTAATTTATAAATCTATAGAATTAAATTATATTGGGTAGCATATTATTATTATTAATCCATTCATTGAATATATCTCACAGCATATGTTTGATCTGTACTGTTCAGCAGTTTGGCAAGATTCTGATCAGGTAAAAAGATAAAATGAACAGGTTGTTGTTATTCCAGAGTCTAATTATGAATAGGTATGGAGGAAAACTCAACACAGATATCAGCTGGTGACAAACTTATGACCCTGTGATTACTTCTGTTAGTCAATGTTAAATGTAAAAAAAAAAAAAATCAGGAATTTAAAATCCTAGAACAGAAGAGAGTTCTGAAGCCGTCCTGAAAAAAAAACCACTTTTCAAAGATCCAAAAGAGTCTGAATATTATAGATCATAATACTTTTTTCTTATGATTCGGTTTAAGTTTAGATCTAATGAGGCATATTGGTATCTAATTGTATTGTGTAGATAATTTTATCACAGTCATGTATCTATATTCCAGCCAAATATATTTCCTTACCTTACTGATTTTTTTCCTAATACTTCGCATTTAATAATGTAAAATGAAAGCTTAAATGTGGTTTATTGTTTATACATATTTATATTATTTTAAAATATTATCAGTCAAAACAAATATATCATAACAAAATTCATTGCCGCTGAGAATAAGTATTAAAATGTTGATTAAAAAAATATTTTCCATATCTGACGATCTTTGGTTAATAAAATTCGTGGGGGGGGGGGGGGCTTAAAAGTATTATTAAAAGTTTAGAAATTTTTCCATCATTCACTTAACGATGAAATAATCGTCTTCAATCATATTTTTATTGAACATTTTCTTTGCAAACACTCTTGAACTATATTCTCGTCGTACAATAATATATATTCTATGTACTTTATACTAGGATGCAAAAATAAATATTATTTATATATTCCTTATAATGAATAGATTCAGCGGAAATTTCACACCTGTTAAAATTTTTATATCAACATTTATTAAAATTATTCAACTTAATTGGAAATTTTAAAAAAATATTTAAATGTTTTCTACGGGGCATTTTTAAGTCCTATGTAGAGGTGCCATCTAGAGGAAAATTGTGAAATCAATAGGACGATTTGATATTTTTTTCCCATTGTAATATTATTATTATTTATTTAAAATAATGTTACTGTCTGAAATAAAACTTGTTCACAGCTGATTTTGACTTTCATCCATCCTCCGCTTTAAAAGTCATTGGCTCTCTACTATTTATATAATTATTGTTAAGATTATTCTTTCAAATAGTTATAAATGAACACATACTAATGGTATTGGTCAGTAATTTTGAGGATCATTTTTTGAATTATTAGCTTTTAATACTATTATAGCTTTATTTTCTTACAAAATTTTGGAATAGTTTTTGTAATAATAATGTTAATAAGTAGTTTTGTCAAATATGTTCTGGATTTAGATCCTGATCTATTAATTGAGAAGTTAGAGGAACATTGTGAATACTTGTTGCTTTGCTCTAGTAATACTTCTTTTGATTCTGTCTACTATATGAGATGGGCAGTCTTTCACTAGATCTCATTCTGTTTTTTCATGATCTTTTTTTCATCCTTCTTTTCTAAAATTATGTTGATATGTTATGGTTTGTTTACAATTTTAAGCTCTTTGGCAGACATATATTGTTTTTAAAAAGTATTGCTGCTTTTTGCTTTTATATGAAAGATAGGCTTTTTGACAGTTATTATTATAATGTTTAATACTTTGTACAGGCTTAAACCTGCATTTATATATGTAATATATGCGGGTTCGAATTCAGACTTTCACACGACCCACCACTCTCAGTGCCATCTCATATTGCTGATCCACCTGATCACACACATGTTGAAAAGATAAATAATCACCAATATACGTATTTTGTACTAAACCAGCAATCATCAGTTAGTCTAGATTACTATCCTCACACATATGTACAATCAGTGCTCAGCTTTATATTAAGATAGCCAATCTTCATACTTTAATGGACAGGCTTCAAACTATTCCAACTCACAACTCTTTAGCCTTCCATTTCATTGAAAATCTGATGATGGAACGTTCAAAGCCCTTGATAGTGCCAAGGTTGTCATCATGTTTGTTAAGCATGAGCTGTTATGCCATTAATATTTCATTCAAGGTATTCAATATATTTATTCCAGTTAAAATCTGTTAAATTTCATCTTCAGACATTGTCCTTTTCAATTGTAGGAATAGGAATTCCAAGAGTCATAAGATTTGGTTCATGTTGGCTATGAGGAAATAATCTAATATTAGTAGATCAGCATATATGGTGAATCATTTTTGCCAACATAAAGTGTAATGTCAGAATGTATTTTTCCATGTGTCATAAATTATGCGCATGTTCATTATTAAAACTCATCCATTTTAACAATCTGCATTATTTTTAGTTACATAAAGCTACTACAAGAAATGAAATATTTTAAAAATACAGAAAAAAAAAAAGTATATGGCCAGTATTAAGTGAATAAAAATTGATCTAAATGGTGGTTTCTATATCATTTGAATTACCTTCAATACAAGTTGTTTGCTTCACACCATAATTTGAAATAACATTTAGTCTACATGCTGTCAAAAATCAGCATGAAGTCAGAAATAAATAGAAGAATGATGAATTTCTCAAAATGAAATTGTGTCAATATTGTATTATACAATTAATTTATAGACGAATTGATTTGGATATGTTCTTAAGGTTAAATTGAAGCAATTTATTTTATTTTTTGGTTAAGGAGATCACTCTGTAGAAGGTCCTTGCACTTAAGGTATTCCATGATTGTCATCAGTATGTAATTGTTTTTTTTATTTCAAAAGCCTGGGATTCTCTCTCGTTTGTAGTACACATACAGCTGTATTTCATAACACTGCTGGAGTGCTTGTTAATGGCTTGGTTGTGCATTTTCATATTTTGTTCTCTTTAAGTAGAAGTTCAACAAGAGGAAGCCCATTTACATGTGGCGACATTAGTTTCCCATATTAATACATACTACTTGCAAACTGGGCTGTGGCTTTGTTGTCATTTATTCAGCACTGCTCTAAGAAATAGGTTGTAATACATTTTTTCTTGAATACACACACACATATAATATTGTTTTTACTTTGTTTGTGTTTGTAATTTGATTTCCAAATGTCTTTCATGTCTGTGACATGAAATGCTTTTTGTTTTTGCAACTTAGACACAGCCAAGTGCACTTTCGGTGAGATATACCGAAGTCATAGCTCTCCAGATTGATTAAGTCCGCTGTTCTATTTAAACAGTGAGCTGATTATGTAGGCGCTTTATTCAAATTAAAAAATTTACATTTTTCCCTTTGCTCGGCAACTAGACTTTTTTGTTAATTGAGTTCTTATGGCTGGCTATGAACCATGTCTCCTTAACCTCTCTTTTCCTGTCATCCCTCTCCATACACACAAGATTAACTATCTGTGGGTTGAATACATATCCAAAATCCTGTTCATGCTCCCAGAAAATGGATTTATAGTCAGAATTATTTTTATTGTGCCAATATATAGGTGTGCTGCACTAGTCTTGTGGTGATATTAGCTCTTAATATATGGCCATACAAGTTTTGTGGTGATATTAGCTCTTGATTACTCATAATATATGGCCATACAAGTTGGGTTGCTATATGGGATTTTATACACAATCTGTGCTATGTCTTCATTTGGTAATTTATTCTTGATGTTAATAATTAATCTGTTAAGATTGGGGGGGGGGGGGGCTAGTGTTGAATGTTAGTGCGCAGATCTTTTTTATTTTATTTATTAATTTAGGAATGGGTCTAAGTTGCAAAAAGAAAAATCCGTTTTGTGTCACAGAAGTGAAAACATTTCACAATTAAATACTGATCTTTAGGTAACTTTACATAGTTAAATAAGTTACTTTGAAAAGTGATTTAAGATTTTTTTTTCCTTTTTGATCATAGCTTAAAATAAATATTTGTGTTTATATGATTGGTAATAATAAATGGCCATTTGTAAATGAGTGTGGTCATTTTAATTCCAAAAAAAATAAAATAAAAAAGAAAGAAGGGGTAAAAAAATAAAAACTTTTCTAGAAACGAATTTTATGGAGAGTCTACAACTTAATGTGTGAGTCAGAAATATATTTATTTTTCTGTTTACTTAATATTTTACAATGTTATCTTAATGTTATCTTAATTTCATCATCAGAAAACTTTTCTCTCTGAAATACTTCAACACGATATCTCATTGCAGTTCTCAAATGTATTTTATTCCATGCATTATCTTCCCAGTGGAAAATTGGCATTTCACTTTTTTAAAATAATCCTTAACAATATTAAAGATCAGCTACCCCCAATACACACAGCAAGCAGTATATAATATAGCATGTCCTTACAACGAGTGCCGCGTGTCATATTATGGGGAGATGAAGGCAACTTTACATACAAGGCTCTCACAGCACACATAGGCTTATAATAAAGCACAAACAGACCCCTCACACCCCTCCATCTTTGCACAACATAGCACCTCCATGGGCCACCCCTGTATTCCAGACAACCCTCGAGTCGTATGCAGGGAGCATTATGACAAAAGAGAAAGATCAAAGAAGCCTACTTCATTAACTTGGACTGTAATTCGATGAACAAAAGAGACACGTGTTATGCAATATCCAAAAAATGGCAAATGTAATTTGCATACACTTTGCATTTCATAGCAACGGTCTCACTTTGCAATTCATTTAGCACATAGCTTTGATAATGAAGGTATTTCTTCGAAAGTACTTAGCGAATAAACTCAAGATCCATTTTATTTATTTATCATATTTCATTTATTTGTTTACTATACACTCATAATTTTATTTGTGTGAAATATATATCGCATATATATTACTTATTACAAACACAGACCCAAAGCGATTATTTATTAATTAAAATAATCCTTATAACATAGATGAGGTCTAGCTCTTCCATGAAACCATGCTCATGTTCTCTATAAAATACCCTTTTAGAATGTCTTGCATTCTTTTTCTTTTTTTTTTATATGTCCAAACTACTGAAAGTGTGATTTTACAATCATGAACTTTATAGTATTATATTCAAGTTAAATAACATATTTATTGTTTTTATCATCTTGTTATTGTATTTTTAAAATATTTACAGAGCATCTTTGAATGAAATTTTTCTACCACCTTTATATTGCACTAATAAGTTTCATTTTCTTATAATTAATTAGGTAAAATAACAGCTCTATATACAGTCAATTTCATTGATGTAATTGTTTCTCTAAAATGAAATATTATGGCTTTTAATATTATTAAAAACAGCAACACATTGGAGTCTCTTTTGTATATCAACATCTAATTTTATTTTCTACTAGTAAAATTACCATAGAACTGGTTTATATTCTCAAGTTGCTAACCCAAGCTAAAAGCTGCTGAGGATTTTTCTGCCATTACTTACTGATAAAAAAACTTGACTTTATTGAACATTAATTAATAAACCAAAATCTTTATGTTGTATTCAACACATTAAATGATAGTCTTCTTTTTTTTCCATGTGTCATGCCATCGGCCGGGACGCGAACCCACAACCGTCTGCAACCAACTACTTGCTTGCATGGCAGCTGCGATACCTCTCGGCTAACAACGCAAGACAAATGATAGTCTTCTTTTAGCGTGTTAAAACCGTGAGAGGGCGTACTTTCTATGCAAATGCACAGAAATATGCTGTTTACATGGCCCAATATTTCTGTCCTTTTGCATAGAAAGTTATGACCTATAAAACAGTTCTGTTCATATTAACTATTGCAGGCTTATTTGGTGTTGCACACCAATATTACGGCTCGCTGATTGCTTCATGACACTGTGCAAATGCGCACACTTAACAGATCGTTACCATATATCGTGAGGGTGTTTGGAATTCAACTGGCCAGAACTGTTATAATATGCCTTCATAATAATGATCTTACATCCTAATTAACATACTAGTACATATTAATAATTATAAGCCTGTCCCCGCACTTCCCTACACATCACGGAATGTGAAAACAATTGTAAAAGGGTGAGCCAAGCATCATTTCACGCAAGTCATGCAAAAAGACACGTTTGCATGAGAACAGCTACGAATCAAATGAAATAGCTGAAGTCACACATTGTTGTGCAAATCATAAGCTTGGTTTGATCAGAGTACCGCATCTTTTGGTCAGATTAAGAACAGATACAAGACAAATAAAGTGTCTGACGTTGCACGTTGTTTGCAAATCATAATCTTGGTTTTATTCAGAGTACTGCATCTTTTGGCCGATCCTTCGGATCAGCAAAACCATTGTCTGTCCCCCCTCCTGCGTGTAATTTTAAAATGTAATTACTGTATTTTCGAAAATAATGTTTTTTTACAAAATAATGTCGTTTCATAAATTGTTTAAAAATAGTTTGCAAAATGTTGCAAGGCTCTAAAATGTCTAATGTGATTTAAAAACATAATTATTCCATTTTAGAAAATAATGTTAAAGTTGAAAATCAAAAAAAAAGTTCTGGTAATATTATATTTGTGCTTGTTTACATAAAAAGTACACCGTCTTGCGGTTTCAACACGCTAAGGGAAGATTACCCATTAATTACATTCTGTAAATCTTTTTTTGGACTGGAAAAAATAGCACAGTCATTAGCATGCAGTAAATCCAAGAAGAAAAAGTTTATGTTTTCATTTTTAAGTGATTCAAATTAAAAATTCCACCATCAAACCTATTTCATACCTTGAAATCTCTGTTTGATTAAGCTATCTATAAACAATTCCAAAGGTCATTGTCATACGAATGAAAACAATGTTGGGGCAAATACACAATCTTGTTTAATGCCAGTTTTTATTTCAGATGTTTTCGATTTTTCACCTGTAGTAATGATATATCTCATTCCACCATGTAAAAGCTGTACGATACAAGTAAATTTCCACAGACAAACAGCTAATTTCAAACAATGCCATAAATCTCGCCTATTATCAATAAAAGCAAATATGTAAATAATTCCTGTGTTCCTATTATCAATAAAAGCAATATATAAATCATTCCTTTGTCCCTGATGCCTTTCTTGTAATTAATAGTAATAAAACAAGGTCCTGTACTGCTTTTTGATTCTCTAAAACCATGTTGGTCTCTGGCAATCATTTATCTATGATTGGAAGCAAAATTCTTGAATATACCTTTCTGTAGTGAATATTGATATTTCATTGTAATTACTGTAATTGTGTCTATTCACCTTGTTTTTAAAAATTAGAACAATAGAAGCTTCCTTAAGATCAGGCAGTGCAACTTCATAAAAAAAAAAAATTCTAATATTTTTGAAGCTAACATATCACCACCATATTTTAAAATTTGTCCAGATATTTCATCAGGACTTGCAGCCTGTCCACTTTTAAGATGTTCAAAGAACGGTTTGCCTTCACTAAGATAAATAAGTGAATCATGATATATAAGACATAACTTGAAACACAGTAATTGGAAATGGTTAGATTTAAATTTTAGGATATATTTTCATTGTCACTTTACATTACTAAAAAATATGATTCATATCATACATGGCATAATATCCCACAACTCTTTCAGAAATGACAACACCTGCAGAACGAAGCTCTTTTAACATAAAACTTGAAGAATAAATATCTCCTCAAGCTTTATATAATTAATCACTGTTGTCAGAGATACTCTATGCATCCAAATTTTGGTATATTTTTTATTTGTGTAAGTATTTAATGTTTATTCAAGAAAAAAAATATTTTCTAAAGATAGAATGAAAGTATCCAGAGTATTGTTAGGTATTAGCGATTTATAAAGGATAATGGCCTCCAATTAATGTAAGTTACCTATGTGAGTTGCAATTATAGCACAGTGTTGCCTTTACTGCTGATAGAGGAGATATTATATTATTATAGGCATTAAATCAATCTAGTTTTGTCTTTAAAATGCACACCTTTTTATATATATATATATAAACTCTAGAAATCTGAGTTATGGTTATTTGAATTTCAGCATTTTTTTACAGCTTTCGCATTTTCTGGGTTAGGGTACTTTCCTTTGTGATTAATTATGCATCCCAGAAATTGAATTTAAGTGGTAATCCAAATGCATTTAGAGCTGTTTTATCTCACACCAATTTTATTCTATTTTGCATAAACTTTAAATATTGTGTTGATAATTTGTTTCCTGTTTTAGCAGTTATTAAGATGTCAAGGTAAGGAAAAACATCTTCTATACCCTGAAACAAAATATCCATTTTTGTCTGAAACAGGTTGGTGCTATTGTTATCCCATGGGAGAATGTGTTGTTTTGATAAAAATAATGTTACAGCAGAAATTCTGTAATTAATCATACTAAGAGCTTAACTATTTATAAACTGTTGTTCATATCAAATACTATTATGTTCTAAGATAGTTATTTCTTGATGCAATACAACTGTTCTAGATGTGACATCATTAATGTAGAATTGGTTCTCATCCAAACAGAATATTGATTGTCATTAATGAGTTTGATTGATTTGAAATGCTTGACTCACTACACATGTGCTTGTGTTTTAAAAAGTTTTATGAACCTCAAATTTTAAACATATATATTTAATCCTAACATAATTAACATTGCTGTCATTATTCCTGATCTAATGTAGAATGGTACATTAGTTGTTTTTTTAAAACTATTTAATATATACAAGGGGATATCCAAAAGTTTCCAGAATTTTATAATGAAAAATTATTTTTAAGTGTTATAAATTAATAGTATCTTTCAAATTACTGTCCATTTGATGCAATCCATTGGTCTAAATGTGTTTTACCTTTTCATAGTAGTCCTAAAACACTTGCAAAGTGATGCCTTTCAATTCCTCTGTCAGTTTTTTTTTTTTTTTTCACTACTTCTAAGTCCACAAAAAAAAAAAAAGGTATTTTTTCATTTGAGAGAATAAAAAAAGTCGCACCAAGTGAGATTGAACAAATATGGCTGAGAGATAAGCTGAGTTATGCTGAATTTGATTAAAAATTGTTTCATACTATACTTTATTGTGATGAAGATTGCTTTCCTCACTTTGCCGCAAAATAGGACATTTAAATTTTATCACAGCACATAAACATTTCAGAACTAGCAGTAAAATGTCTGACCATTACAAACTAATTCTGAGAGAAAAATGCTGTTGGCATAAAAAAATTTTTTAAAAAATCACAATTACCGGATATTGGTCTTCACTTTCCAACCTTTTTGGGGGAAGTGGTGAATTTGATACTTTCATTCAACCACTCATAAACTTGTGCTTTCCAGGATCAACTTGCTTGTAATCTGTTTCAAGCCTTACAACTGTTTTTCCCAAAAGAAAGCAGAATTTCACATTATTTCAACTTTTCAGAAATCGACTAATATGTGGTATGCACTTTACCAAAAAAAAAAAAACATGCTATGTGGCGCCATGATTCCACACGCTTATATAATTTGGCAGATTGGTTTAGAAGGGTCTCTGTAAAAGGTATGTAGTAGCAAGAGCATATACTACAACAGGTGTGCATAGCAGAGAATTTCCAGTTATTTTTGGGTTCCCTCTCTTATAGAAACATCCAAGATTCAAACAAATTATTTTGCATCATTTTTCAAATATACTTCTCATTTTGTAAATACCTGTTTTTAAATGACCTTCTCATTAGCATAGAATTAATGTCCATTTTGACTCTTTTTACATGATCACTTTTTAAAATTGACCTTGGATACCATGCATGCATTTTGGATAATGCTGATAGAAACTAACATCTATTTTATTAATAATGTGCTTTCTTCACCCATATATGGAAAACCATTTATTTATTTTCATACACCCTTTGAAATATATTCTTAATGTTTTCATATTCATTAATGACCAAAAAAAATTGAAACTTTATTCATTTGATTAGATTTGTATGATTTTATAAATCTCATTTTTAATGCAAAAATCTTTGCTATCTTTACTGGTAGGGGCAATACTAGCATGGGTTAAAATATTTCCTTATTAAAACCCAAATATTTATCTGATCTATAGATTATTCCAATTATGAAAACCATATGCAGTCCTCTTGTCAATTATAAATCATTACCACTAACACTCATCAAATGTCCTACCTTGACACGTTAACCTAATGACAATTTAAATATTGCTACAAATATTTAAAATACAAAAACACAATTGTATCAATACTTAAGAAATTTTTTTTAATAAAAATTAGGTTCATTTTTTAAAATATATGTAAAAAATATAAAAATGTAACATTTTATCCCAAGTAAAAATCTACTCAAATTATTCAAAGTTTTATTTTAACAATTAAAAAAGAGTAAAAAGTCGATCAAGCTTTTTACAAAGCTACAAATTATTTATTTTAATGTAATACATTTGTAATGACCTTTCTCAAAAATACATTTGTAATTCATAAATCCTTTAATTCACTTCTTAAAGTAACAATTTTGAGAATTGTTTTGTTATTTGAACATTTAATTTATGCAACAAACTTATGCCAACATTGTTTCTAAGAATAATAAAGGAGGAATTTGTCTGACATAATCATCTATTGTGAACTTCAGTACTTTCATTCCTGAACTACTTCATACATTTCCTGGCATTTTTTGAAGTCATTTATTCAAATGTATCATCACTTCCTTTAAACTGTTCCTTATGGGGGTCACAGTTTTTGTTATAGCATGTAATGTTACTGTTTGTACTTGGTGGATTGTGATTCACTCTCAGAAATTATTGTTAAATTTTTTTTACTGCCACTTCTCTCCTCCATTATATATAATAAATATTATCACTTGGAATAGATTTACTTTTTTCATTGCATTAATAAATAATGTCTGTATATTTTTTCAAGTTTATCCAAAACATACTTAATCAAATTTCATATCCAATAACTGGATCCAACATTTAGTGGTGAAGGGTAGATCTTTTTTCAAACAGTCTCAATATTAGGGGTCTACTGCATATTTGTCATGTAAATGATGCATTTTTGTGGAACTCAACCCACCTTATTAATCATGTTTTTAAAAAAAATTTAGAAAGGTTTCTATGCATTCTCATTAGTATGTATTCACTCTTTAAAGCATTATGGTGTTGTAGAAAGTGCAATATCGTACTGATATCTTTATAATGGGGCACTAAAGGATTGATTGCTTTAAAATTTCATTTTGTCCCATCTTATTAGGTAGCTTCTCTTTTTCATTTAAGAATAGGATCGATCCATGTTTTTTGGCCATTGATAATAAAGAGTCATTGGTTCAACAAACTCCAAATGTCAGAATCATTATCTTCTGGAATCAATTTTTGCGATATTCTTATTTCTGTTGTTCTCGCAATTTATCTTCCTGATGTAACATGCTTACAGCCAAATTTGCGGACGTCACATATCTTTCCCAGATGATAATGACTATCAGAAAAATGGCTTTTGGTTCAATCTATTTTGTAAATTTGCAAATGAACAGCATTGAATTAGAAGGCATATTAGGACAAATATAGATGCAACTAATACTTTACTGAAACAGGATTAGAGAAGGGACTCAACCATCTAGAAGTTATGAAAGGCAAATAAATTTGAGAACAAACAGCCGCCGAGGAATTCAGTGCTTGTTTGTGCAGCCTTGAGTGTAAAAGAATCAGTACTAAAACTTATTTGAAGAATATTTTTAACAATGGAATTGCTTCAAGCATAAAAAAGGCAGTTATTTCATTGCATTAGTTACTACCATTTTTATTGGCAGCAACGTAGCAGATTTATTGATTACTGATTTATTAATAAAAATGTTACAGAAATTAAAATTCAAAAAGCTTTTTTTTTTTTTAATCTGTGCAAACAGCCTAGTGGGGGGTGTTTCGTTGGTCACCATCAATAGTATTTTGTTCCATGGACGGGTCCAGAAAGAATAGTCTCATCACCATTTCAACCATTTTTCGACTCCATTGTCTTCATTATTCAGCTCCTCAATTCCATGTAACTCTTCCTATCTTTTATATCATCCAACAATGCCAATCTTTCCTGATCTTGTTTTCACTAGCCATTGTTTTCAAAACATCTTTTATTAAACTATACTTTCTTCATAATATATATCCAATCCAGTTTCTATTTCTAATTTCCTAAATCAATCTTTTTTTTTTTCATTTACTCTTTTCAAAACTTTTTTATTTGTTATTTTATTTATCCAACTGATTTTTTCAATTTTTCTCCATGACCATGTCTCAAAGACTTTCAATCTGTTCCTAACTTTATTACTTATTGTCCACAAATACAAAAAAAAACCTTGATTATTTTATTGATTGATATTGGTCTTTAATATGTGACTTAAAATGGTTACCCATTTTTAATCTCGTAGTAAGATTTTTTTAAGTCTGTGATTACATCCAAATAATAATTTGAGACTTTGATACTAAACGAAAAATCCTTTAGTTTAAATAAAATGTCTAAGATCGACAATACTTTAGAGCTGTCCACTTAACTTTAATTGTAAAAGAATATGTGATTCAAAGAAAAATAATCAGTTAAAAAGTTTTATTTCATTGATTGATTTAAGAATGATGTGTTGCTGTGTGTTATCGTTTTACCAAAATGTAATTGAATTTCTTTTTTAGTAATTGAATATTCTATCATTTTATTGATCACTAAAATTTTCTACTAGACAAAAATTTTAAAAGATAGCAGAGAAAGCAAGGTCATTTAATTTATCTTTTTTTATAAAAAGAAATCTTTTTGTGAAATATTAGGGCATTGTTTCATTTACATATATATAGTGTGTCCCATTGAAAAGGTGAATGGTTCTTTCCCCGAACAGCCTGCAGTGCCATCTGTGAATCAATGCACGTGTAACATTGAGAGTATAGTTTTGCTATTTATACAAAAAGTTTAAGGTATTATTAATAACATTTGGATCAGAAGTTATAATGTGAAAGGTAACGCGGTTTGTACCTTTGAAGAAAATCTACAATGAACAACTGTGTTTTAAATTAGGTAAAATTGCTATCGTAACATTTATAATGACTCAAACTGTATATAGCAATAAAGCCATGAATTGCAAGAATTCAAAATGGTAGGGAGAACATTGAAGATGAATCATGGCCAGACAAATCAAATGCAGCTGAAAATGAGAAAACTCAAAAAATTGCCTAAATTCTTGAACTGATTGTTGTGTCTGTCATAGGTGCATTGAGGAGCACTGGCATTTCCAAAACTATGGGCCATCCCATTTTAATGGGAAATTTGAAAAAGTGGATAGTGTGCATTCACTTTATGCCTCACTTACTGACAACCAAAAAAGATCCTGAATAAAGTGTTGCACAGACGTGAAGAATCACAAATACAGATTTGGAATGCTAATCAAACATAATGGGTGATGGGTCAGAGTAAAGAATGGAAATTCCAGAAGTAGGAAACCCAAAGAAACTATCAAAGCAAAAGATTGCTCACTGTTTTTTTATTATTATTCTAAAGTCATTTTTCAACACAAATACATTCCTGAAGATCAGATAGTAAATGCTATTATTTGGGTAATTAAAATTGTTGTGGGTCAAAATTATGCGCATGTGACTTGAATATCATAAACAAGGCTCTTAGTCATAATTACATAATAAAAACCCAGTCCATAGAGCCAAAATTGTGCATGTTTTTTTATCAAAAAAAGCATTGCTCTGCTTAAACAACTACCCTATTTTTCTGATTTAACTTTCATTGACTTTTGACTCTTTGCAAAATTAAAGGAGGCCATTAAAGGAGTATGTTATGATTCTATTTAGGATATCCAGAAGCTTACAACAAACTGTTCTGAAGAAAATTCTGATGGAGCGTTTCAAGAACTACTTCAAATAGTTTTACGTTTATTTCTAGTGGTGCATTGAATCTTAAGGCGGCTATTTTGGATAACTAATAATAAAAACAAAATATAAATAAAGCCTTGTGTTTCTATTTTATATCGGTCACTTTGCGGATTAATTTCAATTATTTTCTTTAATGGATAAACTTTCAAATAAAATTTTAAAACAATGATGAGTGTAATTAATTATACTGTATTTTTTTAGTGTTTTAATGATGCATTACTATATCACCTAAAAAGTATTTAGGATCTGTATTCTAATCTTGTTAGAACTAGAATGTATGACTCCCATTATATGTATTATTTTTATTTGTGTTGTTTTAGCATTACATGATTTATTTATTTTAACAGTTGAATCATGATATAATGTTTTACCATATAATTTAATGGATTTTAATGATGCAAAGGCTTTAATTTATTTTACGATATAACTTCAAACTTAGTATTTAATAAGTTTTCTGATAGATGTTTATCGAAATATAAATTATAATAATTTGTTTTAAGCAGTATGGTAGGAATTACAAAATTGACAACAATTTTGGGCAAATCTATTATGTTCTGGATAGAGTATTTTTTTATCTTCAATAGTGGATCTGCATGGAGGTTAAAAACTTATGCATATAATTAAAACTTGACAAGTTAGAATACTCTTTGGAAAAAACTAAAAACATAATATAAATTCTGTAATTTTTTAATTACTATTAAAAAGGTTACATCGCAAACAAAATCTTTTTATACTTATTTTCAACCTCTGGGTTAAGCTAAAAATTCAATTTACTTTAGCGCCATCTATTATTAGATTAAGTAATGTTTATTAAGAAACTTTGAATTTGAAGTATTGTAGTGAATTATTTATTATTCCTCAGGCAGAATTACTTCTCAATTGTGATTGCTTTTTTTTATTTTAGAACTTATATAAGTTATTTTTTATCATTAAAGTTTTTAAATAAGACATGAACTAGAAGATGCTGGAAAGGAAAAAGAAATGTATATAAACTTAATCTAATCAAAAAGATCAATATTTATTTTGTTAAAATGAAAATCTATTTTCAGAATAACATTTTACTTCAAGATTTGAAGAGGAAAATTTCCATCAATAAAACCTGATTTTCAAACCCCCCCCCCTTCAACCCCCATGTTTACAAGAGTTGTTTTACCTTTGCCATGAATGAAAATATAAACTTGTATTTTGTATTAATATAAAAGACTTGTTTAAGATGAAACTACTTTAAGATGTCACTTTTGAAAAAAACAAAAATTTGTTTTAAAAGTTGAAGTATAATGCTGTGTCTATTAGAGAAGTTATCCATTAAAAAGTGTTATAGATTTAAATTATCTGAAAGTAATGTTTTTATTTTTTGCTAATTCTTATGTATTGTATATATATATGTATTTAAATATACACAGCGCATAAGTTTTTTGTCAGATTCATGGTTCCAGTTATTAAGATATTATTTATAAAGATTGTACATAATCATTGTTGTTGGAAATTTGAATCATTTGTTGCAAGATCATAAATAAATTTAAATTAAATCACTTCTATGGAGTATTCACTTAGGACATATACTGTTATTATTAGATGTTTTCAAGTCTAAATCAACTTCTCACAAACATATAAATAACTTTTTTTCATATTTGTTTGGTGTTTCAGGTTGTTCAAAAGCATATTCATTAGTGTGGTATTGGTGTTCATTCATGTCTTTACTAGACAGTCTCTTGTTTTTTATCACCAGCCTTTCTAGGTACTTTTCTAATAAATTTATTCATCTAATAGTAAAATCAAAAAGGCAATGTCAATCTGAATATTTGAACTTTAAGCAAGAGTTTGGCTGACCTTATCAATTATCTGTAATAGAATTCTCAAAAGTCTTTGCCTAAACCATAACTCAAAAACATAGTCCTAACTTTTCTTATTGTTCAATCTTTAAATCCATAGATAATTACATGGAAGACCATAGCTTGAATATTTCTGATTTTTAATATAAACCTTGCATACACAGATACAAAACCTTGCATACACAGATACAAAAATATTTTAAATATTTTTTTTTTCTAATTGATAATCTTTCTATTTCAGCTTCTTCAATTGACGAATGAGAAAAGGCGTATTGAAAAGCAGTAAGTAAATTTAAGTATATTTGTATTTGGATATAAATGTCACTTGTGCCATGATTATTTTTTTAAGTTCTTATGTTTATCAGAAACGTGTGTTAAAAGCTATTATTATTAGATGATGTCAACTCCTAGGGTCATCTAAATGGCATTCTGACTATACATAAACATTTTCTTAATGTAGTGTAAGAGTAGCTTTGCTTCGTGCTGCTCTTTAATAATTTTAATTAATTGAAATAATTATGAACAACTTTAACTACCATCAAATAATTAAAAAACATCAACCAAAATTGTGTTAAAACAATAAAAATTATTTTAAGAAAATAACTGACACCTAATATATTAAATATAAACATATTAGGCTAAAAAACAAGAAAAATGATAATAATTTAATATTAGAACTCTGTAATTTCTATTTGTATCATATATTTAACAATTCTAATGTTGTAAAACGATTTTTACAGCTTATTGTAGTTCTACAAATATTGAAATGTTTAATAAATTAAGAATGTGGTAAACCATGGGATACCTGCAATCGGTGATGGGCAAAAACTAACTCAGATTTCTTAATATATCTAAAATAATTTCCAGGCGTAATGTCCTTCGTAAGCATTACTTGGAGTTGTGATGTAAAATCTATATGGGCGGCTGGTAAATAGTAGGCCCATATGTGAACGAATGCCTACATTAAACTTCTTGATACTTGATAAAACATAGTCACGAGAAATATTAGCGGTATTCTCAAGTTCATTTTTAATGGCTTTTTAGTGTTGATATCAGAAATGATGTTAACTTACAAAAAAAATGTATAAAAAGCTGTTGTATCAGAATCACCAGTAAACAACTCAAGATCTGGATTTGACGAGGCTCATCTCAAATTAAAATCTCCTTTCTAGTTCTGAGGTTTCAAACAAATTTCTTTTTCCAGATTCATTAGTGAAGCCAGCTGGATTTGATCCACCTAGATGTAACTGAAGTCTCGTAAACATATTCAAGGCAATCTATTATATACCTGCATTCATCTGCTTCGTAAATGAACTTTTAGCAGTCGTTGATCTATGCAGATGTGATCAAATGAAGAACTTACTAAAGCCATTAGTAATATTTATAAGGCATTAAACCTTTAAGCATGTGCGCTTGAAAATATGAAGGTAGGGACCTCTACAGGTCTTAACCACAAGCTTACTCTTTGGAAGAAAAGAGGTCCCTACCTTCGTATTTTCAAGCGCGCATGCTTAACGGTTTAATGCCTTAGTAAATATTACTTATGTAATCAATGTGCGTTTAAATAAATTTATAATTAAAGCCATTAGTCAAACTATCTTTTGATTAAACTGTCTTCGAGTTTCTTTGTATAATAATTTGTCAATAATTGAGTTGACCAATAAAGTAATTGATATGTCTCAAAATTTTACAATCATTTATATAGCAGTTAAGGTAAGAGCTGTTTTATGCTATCTCTAAAGTCATTCTATACATATAGAAGAACAGTGGGTTAAGAATGTTGCGTTGAGGTAAATCCAAAAGAGCAAGAATATAAAGTGAAGAGACTTTATTATTAAATTTATCAGAGATTTTGGAATGAATAAAGGTTTCAAATTATTTGGTCAGATTTTTCATTGACCTAAATTATACAGTTTGGGGGAAAGAATACCACTTTAATCACAGGTTTTAGATATACCAAAAATAAATGACTTCAAGCCTGCTCTGATCCTTTTTGGTATGAACAATCAAAGGTCTTTATGAGATTGGTTTCAATCGATTTATTAAGTTAATAAAAAAAAAAATCATAAATATTTATGGAAATCAAGATCATTCTTTTGTCTATTTTTTTATTATCTCAAAGTTACTTATTGTAAGTGTAAGTAATCAATTGATTCTACCAATTAGTGTCACTATTACTTAAGCCTACAATAGGTGGCTCTGGGGTAGAGTAATAATGGATTGTTGCTGTTAATTTGTTGGATGTATATAAAAAATTGTGGAATTGTTTGTTTGACTCATTTGTTTTACAAATGATTGTAATAGTTAAAACTGAATAATTAATGAATAAATTGAAAAAGTTAAACTAAAAAATGATATTAATTCTAAACATAAAGTCTGTTATTTTTGAATTTGTAAAATAATTCCATAAGTATATTACTAGGTTCACTGGCTGAAAGCATGCTTAGCAAGTATTAAGAAATTGGTATTGAATAATCTTTTCATAAACCAACGTTTAAAATTTAAGAAAAGAAAAAAAACCTGTGATATATGTCTATGGTTTAGAAAATGTAATCTCTGGTTTAAAATAAAAAATAATCACTAGATGATGTGCAATTTTTTTGTTAATTTCATGATAGTCCTAATATTCATAAATTTAAGAATAAAACTGTATCTCTGATGAAGAAAATACCTTTTCTGCTTAAGAAAAAATGACTTAGTATTAACAAATAATAATAAAAAGTTCCACACATGGGAAAACCATCATTTTGCCTTTTTTTTTTTTTTTGATAAAGAGTGAAAACTGAATTTATTACTAATTGAATAAAATTTTAAAAAAAAAAATTATAAGAAGAAAATCTTGGTGAGAGGAAACTGTTTATGATTTATTCATTTATTTTTTAAGAATTAAATGTCACTTGATCACAAAAGTAAACTAAACTAATCATGTAATTTTTTTTTAATGAAGAAACTAAATATAAATAATATTTGGGTATTTGTATATCATACTAATGTATCTAAAGAATAAAACGCAACATTTTTTTGTTTCAGGTCAGCAATAAACTCATATGTATTATTAGTTTGTTGTTGTTATAAAATAATTGTAAATAATGTTGATAGTAAATTATTATGAATATTAAATGTACCTATAAATATTCATGCTTTAAGAAAGATTATTGAATGTATAAATGAATAAGAAATATCCTTCTCCTTTTGATTTAATGATTATTCTAAAACAAATATTAGTCAGGAAAGACTAGACCACAATGCTTAAAAAAAGGTTCTAGCAAAACCTTGTTTCTGCATTTGATTAATTAACAATTATAATAATAAACGTATTTACATATTGTTTGTTTAACTTTAAATATAATAAAGAAAATTTTCTTAATTCTGACAGTTTAGTAGTACTTATCAACGTTGTAATGATACGTATCATAGCTGGGGACTGGACATATTGCTAGAAGAGATGATAATAGATGGGCAATTGAAATTTTAAACTGGATTCCAAGAGATTGTAAAAGACCCAGAAAGAGACCACATGTGAGATGGATGGATGAAATAAGCAAGTGTGCAGGGGTGATGTGGAGAAGAGAAGCTAAAGATAGGAAAAGATGGATTGAACTTGGAGAGACCTTCATCCTGCAGTGGATTGATAATGGTTGATGATGATGATGATGATCATAGCTGCAGACATCAAAACATCATATGCAAAAAGTTTTTTGTTTATTGCAAGTACATGGTTACTGCAGAAGAAATTTTTTCAAGAACTTTCTCTGTAGAGTTAATACATTGTACAGGCTTAAACCTGCATTTATATATGTAATATATGCGGGATTTGAACTCACACGACCTACTACTCTCAGAACCAACATGTGTGTGATCAAGTGGGTCAGCAATATGAGATGGCACTGAGAGTAGTGGGTCGTGTGAAAGTCTGAGTTCGAATCTGTAGAGTTTGTATATTTTGTTATTTTTATAAGGTTATGCTAGGAACATGTAGTTGGAACGTCATTTCCAATTGGCCTTCCAGTTCTTCAGCCAAGTAAAATGTGTCAATAAAAATAATAGGAATGGGGATTTTTTAAAAAAAATTTGTTCTTCATGCAACTGTCTCTAAAGCTTTAAATTATATATTTATTCATTATCTTATGATTTTTAATTTTATATTTAAATGTATAAATATACATGATTATGTTTGAGTTATTGACTGTAAAGAATTTTCTGATATTGTTATATATATACAGAAATATATGTATTATTTGTAGTCAGATATGTGTTTATAAAACTCCTTTCTCCTCTATTTTTTTACTTTTTGAATACTGTATATACATATGCAAATTTATTACTTAGGAGTAACGATTTGTCGTTTTTTATTTAAATTATTTTTTGTTTATTTGAATATTTGTTCTTGATTTATAAGTTATTGGCAAGCTAACTAAGTCTTATGACTGGTGGTGGAACATTTATTTGTTATATAATGATAATTACTATTTAAATATCTTTTTTATTTATATTGCAATTGAAAGCTCAAATTTCTTCCATTAGACTTTTTTTTATTTTTGTTTATGGAATGTCAAATGTTGGCTGATGTCATCATCCTCATCATAAACTACAGAACTTAAATTGATTGTTATATTAGTTGTTTTGTTTTGTTGTTGTTGTTGTTTTTAAAAAAAAAAAACTTATTTTAAATATATAAATAATGGTATTCATTTACTATTGTTAATTTCGACTTTTTGTAATTTTTTAATGCAGTTAAAAATAACAATAATGGACTGGTGTTATTGTTTGGGGATTCAGAAGAAATTTAAGTGAAGGGGGTGACAGAAGAGGGCACTACATGTACCTTAAGGTCCAGAAGCTGCCACTCTACCACTCACTAAAATATGCAGAGTATCAAAATTATTTGTTGTATAGGTTGTTAATTGTTACATTTTGATTTGCAATTGCCAAACTCCCTCCTCGCACAACGTTGTCATCATCCACTTCAGAGAAATACAGTAATGATTATCACTAATTCTTTACTAAACTAGAGATTTTCTCTAGCACAGATATGAACTTTAACCCTCAGTTAAAGGTTGATTTTTTTTTTTTTTTAAATCTAAACATACACGGAGTTATTTACATTATGACTCTTCATGAAGGCAGTGTGTGTGGCAGCAAAAAAAAAATTATTGGATAACATTAATCACTCTTAAAAGAACAATATTGAATTAAAAGTTAGTTTTTATTATTTAAATCAGAATAAGTCATTGAATGTACATCCCAATCAAAAAATTGATTAGACCAATCCGAGATACCTTATAATGACGTCATAACTTCTCTTAACTCACTTTTAGTTTTTTATTTCATTTAGGAAAAACATTTGTTTGAATGTAGATTTGCATCCAAAATATGTAGCTAATGTAGTTCAGTGGTCTAAGCATGCAAAAACTTTTTTTGTATTTGAATTTTATAACATCTCAAGTATATACTAAGTGGAATTAATTTATATGATCAGGTCAAGAGTATGTTGGGCACTGCACCTAGATCTTAGGATCTAATGCAACCCTCCAGCAGCCATCTTTCACCTTATTAGCTAACTATGAAGCTTTGAGCCCAAAATGAAAACACAAAGAAATGTTTTTAATTCAAGCTCATTAGCTTGCATAGCTGTATAGATCTGAACTCAATTCAGCATCTATACTTTTTGGTATATTTGGGTTTTTTTTAATAATCAGAGTCATCACAATCCTAATGGGCAGGATTGGTATTATACCATTAAACATCACATGATCGCCTTTCTTTTTGCTTACACAGAGGCTAAACTCTCCATACAGTAGCCCCATTCAGTGCAAGCCAGAGTAATCAATGGTTTCTAGAATGTTTGTGCATAAAATCCCATGTAGCGCATATTTATCCAATATTCCCAGACTAGTTTCTAGCTGGTGGCTTTGATCAATGAGGAGCCTTGATCTCACTGATGAAAGCCACAAGCTAGAAACTAGTCTGGGGATATTGGATGAGTAAGCACTAGATGGGATTTTTTACACAAACCTTGCATTCATTGATTACTCTGGTTTGCACTGAGTGGTGCTTCTGTATGGAGAATTTAGCATCTGTGTAAACAATTTATATAAGCAAAAAGAATGGTGATCATGTAGTGGTTTTATACATATTTCATGATGTGTGCATTTAGTTTTATCAGTAATTCTTCATAGGGTATTTCTTCAGGTAGCTTGGAATTACATAAATGGTTTGTCATATTCAAGATGTTTTTTGGGCATCCACAATAATATTGCAACTTTTAGCTTATTGTCCATAATCCCATTCATTGGCATATATTTTTCAATGTGATTCATATGTATCTGCCATTGACCCGGATTTCGTTCCCTACATCACTAATATTTCATTAATCCTTCTTAAGCTTTAGTTTGTTGACTTCCAGATAATATATTCAAAGCTTCCTAATCTTTAATTCTGCTTTCAACTGCGCCAGATATTATATTGAAACTTCACAGGTAAGTCTGTTGAACTATGCTAGATAATATTTTCAGAGCTTCCCAGGCTTCGTATTGGATATTATGTATATTTTTCACATGCATGTAGTCATGTGTATCAGTTGTATAAGATGGAGTGGATGACTGAAGGGAGCTTGAATGTCCGGGTTCAAATCTCCTCTAAGTACATCTAGCTAAAGAATATATACTAGTATTTAAATATATTCCAGTGGGAAGTTTTTTCATCAATATGCTAGAAAAAAATAATTATCATTAAATATATTAATGATGATTAAAGATCATGATGGTGATTAAATCATATCTGTTTCTCTAAGGTCATACAAAAATGCTTTTCTTCTGGATACTAGTTATATTTCTAATTATAGTTTGTAAGCCTGCTCTTTACTGATCAGTTCAAGGGTCCCTGACATTTTTAGCTCTATTTATGTAGTGACTTAATTAACATATCCTCAAGAGCCACTTCATGATGGAAAAATTATCAATGATGAATGATATATTTATTCTTAACTATACTTATATCTTTTTTTCTATTAACATTTCCCACAATAACTTAACATTATGCATGGACTTGATAACAATAGTCAATGATATTAAATATGCACTACGAATGAAACTAATATAATTAAAAATAGAATCAAAGAATAAAACTTAAATTGCCCTGTTTGTGTACGTCTCTGTCTATATGTCAGCATTTTTTAATTTTTAACAATAAAAAAAAAATCTATTCCCATTTAGTACTCAAACTTATGCTTCTCAAGAAGACTTCCTAATAACTAAACCAATCAAAATATTACATTCGTAGAATAAAATTTTGTTAATATGATATTGACTTAACTCGTAGTGTAATTAATTAAAATAAATATATATATATCTGACAGAAACATTACATTTATAGAATAAAATTGTATTAATATTGATTAAATTCGTACTTAATTAATTTAATTAATTAAAAAGCCAATACATAAATATTTTTATTCAAATCATTTTTTACATTTATGATTTTTAAGCAATGTCATCTGTGAATAAATGTGAAGTCTGAACCTTAAAATATCTTAACATTGTGATGGGTGATTTGAATGTTTTCTGTTTAATTTTCAGCTAGAATTAAGCATTATCATATTTTCTTATAAATATTTTTATATAGTCGATAATCAATTGATATTTAAATTTAGAATTCCTTTGTTAGAGGGTGTATTTTTTATTATTAAATTATAATTTTTGTCAGATCTTTTTGTAGTTTTTAACCATTTTTTAAAATAATATGTAAATATAACTAAAAAGTAAAAAAAATATGTAAAAAAATTATTTTTTTTTTAAATAATTCTTTTATATAAAAAGCTGACTAAAAAGTAGAAAAATAATAAAGTAACCCACTTCTCACTTAATTTGCCATTCTTGGATAATATCCAGAGATCTTTAGAATCTAAAGATCTCAAATGCTTTTATGAAACTATAACATTCCTGCAATTTCCAGTTGTTTTGTAACAAATCTAGAGTCTTAAGATCTCTGATATTTTTCAAGAATTGCAAATTAACTGAGAAGTGGATTAATTTTGTTATTTTTCTACTTTTTAGTTCGCTATTTACATAAAAGCATTATAATATATTAATTTTTTCCACAGTACAGGTTTTTTTCATACCTGCACTCCAATATGTAATATATAAGGGGTTTGAACTCAGACTTTCACACAACCCTCAACTATTCACGCTATCTCATACTGCTGACATACTTGATCACACACATGTCGAAAAGATAATCACCAATGTACATATTTTGTGCTAAACCAGCACTTGTCAGTTGGTCCAGATTATCATCTCCACACATACATACAATCAACGCTCAGCTTACATTAAGATAGCCAATGAGGACTTTGAGCATTCCTTCATCAGATTTTTAATGAAATGGATGGCTGAAGAGTTATGGGATGGAGTGGATTGAAGCCTCTCCATTAAAGTATGACAATTGGCTATCTTAATATAAGCTGAGCATTGATTGTATATATGAGTGGAGATGATAATCTGGACCAACTGATGAGTGCTGGTTTAGCATGAAATACATATAGTGGTGATTATTTATCTTTTCGACATGTATGTGATCAAGTGTGTCAGCAGTATGAGATAGCATGGATAGTTGAGGGTCTTGTGAAAGTCTGAGTTCAAACCCCTATAAAAGCATTATGTAATATTTAAATACAAGTATATTATCTATACTGAACTTAATGTAATTAGAAGGGATTTAAACTTTTAAGCTCACTACAGTTATCCGCTCACATGTTAGAGATCATTTATCTTTTTCACGTGTATCGATTGTATAAGATGAAGTGGATAGCTGTAGGGAGTTTGAAAGTCTGAAATTCAAATCCCTTCTAATTGTAAAAAGCATTATTTAAATTTGTTTTTTTTTTTTACAATTGTTATAGTGACAAAATTTCATAAACGTCCCACATATAACACTAAACAGAAAGTAACTGAAACTCCCAATGAGTTATATAATGTAAATAAATTCTCCAAAAGACAGATTTTACTACCTGTCTTTTATCATTTGTGCTTATATATTCTTAATTTATCTATGTAATTTTAAATGAGGGAATGAACATATAATCTGAGTTATTTATAATCAGTAATTGTGTTAATGTATTAACAAAATATTTGCAGAATATTCTTTAAATAAAGATTTAAAAACAAAATTTTAATGGGCTACATCATTCTGAGCCTTCTTTAGCATATTTTCAGATCATATATAGAATATGTTTTGTTTATCATATAATTTTAATATTATCAGTATAACATATTTATAATTATTTTCACATAGTAAGGAGCATTTCAAACTTAGCATTCTGCTCCAGTGTGAAAGCATTAACTCAAAATCATAACTTATATGCATATATATACAAAATTCAAAGAGAGAATTTAATTTATTAAAAAGATCCCAAACAAATTAAAATAATTATTTTGAATAATTATATATATATTAATAATATCTATTTTTATAGATTAAAGAAAAGTATTACTTTAGGCCTAATTTAAAAAATGAATAAATGAATGAATGTTCTTACTGTGACTTTTTGGATATTTGTATTGTAACGGTAAGAAAAGTAGAACTGCTCTAACCTAACCTAGAGATGCAGATAGAAGGGGTTCGAACCTCATCTACTCCTCTAAATTTCTACTAAGCGACTTACTCCTCTAACCTCACTAGAATTTAATCTTAATGTATGCCCAGTGGTCAGGGAAAGAAGAGACCATGAAAAGGAATTTTTACATATATAATGATCAGATGTACATACGTATGTCACAAAAGAAAAACAATACTAAGTGGTTTTATTTATAGTGAATGAAGGATAACAGAAATTTTTATTATTGACATTAAAATAATTCACACAATGCTTTATTAATAGTGTCGCAGGCTATTTTCACTGCAACCGGATAGACATATATGAAAGATTCATTGATCGTAATGATAAGAACAGACAAAATTTTACGTTATAATTTCTTCTTTAAAATATTCCAGCCAATGGAAGTGTTACGTAAAAGAAATCAAGAGAGAGAGAGACATGATTCATTAACTCTGTGGTTGAAGAACATAGAAATAAATAGGTGGTCAAACTCAACTAAACACTTTGGACAGGTTTAAATCACAGCCCTACTTATGATTTAAGAAGAATGATAAAGTGACCCCAGCAGGAATTTCCAGCCATAATTGAAACATTTCTATGAGATTTTGAGAAAGATTTCCTAATAAATATAAATATACAAGACCATGCACAAAGGCGAGAGCATATAGTGGGCTGTGAGGCTCGAGACATAACAGTTACCAAGAGGTTAACACAAGACCGGATAGCTCTCTGTCTCTAAACTAGGTTAGAAAGAAAAATGGAACCCGTTCGCTAAACGCGTGACCCGGATTCAGGATCAGAGTTTTTGTTGCTTATGTCCAGTTACGTACATTGAAAGGACTGAGATCGACATGAGATCCAGAACAATTTATTTGTTTTTCAGAAGGTCCGAATGTAGGTATGTTAACCTAAGCAAACATGGCAAAAGAAGCACTATAATATATGCTGAACGGCCCAGTAGATCACCCGAGGCACGATGCCATATAAATATGGTCAACGACCTTTAAATTTAAAAAAGAAACCCTCTGCAAAATATATATATTAAGAAAGCTCAACTATCACTGAAAATCCGTAGAAAAATAGTAACTTCCCTTTTATAAAATTCAGATCACTAAAACAAGAAGGTGGATATTTTATTGATTTAGTTGAAGTTTAACCAACACACCCCAGAGTCAATACTATTTAATAATTTTTAATACATATTGTCAAAATGTACTCTCTCTTATTACTAAAATATAAATGCGAACGTTTTATTTCATGCTCTTCAAAATATAACATTAAATTTGTAACCCTTCATTGACTAAAATATAATGGCATTTGATAAGGATCTTTCTTTTATATATATAAAAAACTAAGTTAAAGTTTGGAAAGTTTTATAATAGAATATTTAGCAATTTAAATCTTGATTTTAAAATAGAGTTTTGCACTTTCTATGATTTGCTTACTTTTCCTTCCAAAATATCTATATAAAATAAATAACTTAATTACTGGAGTATAATGGCGGAAAGTTAAACGAAGGAATTTTCAATTAAATTTATCAAAGCTATCACCGCCATTATATATATAATAATCCCACCCATTACGATATTAAAAAAAAAAGAAAAGAAAGCAATTAATGAAATACCATTTTACAAGATATGAATACGTATATTAAAAAAACATATATATATAAAAAGAAAACATAAATATAGATCGAATTTGCAAATTACAAAGATATTTTAATAATTTATGGGAACGTTACCGGTAACTAGATGGGTGGGTCAAGATAAGTTCATTAGATATTTCCCGCAGGTCTTCCCAGTTCTTCAAATTTGTTTTTCCATGTTTGAGGGCAGATATTCACGGATACAGGGCAGACACTTTAGTTCTCTGGCTAGCTTACATGATTAGAACTCCTGCCTCAGGAATGGCTCAGGAGAGCGAAGGCAAAGAGGTTACCCCTGCATTTTTGCAGAGCAACACATTTCTGGATTTTTTTATTTATATGCTGAAAGAATAGAGTGCAGCTTGAAGTAAGTACAGCAAGCAAGAGTTCGCTATATTGTCCAATCTTTCAGCAAAATTTCTTCCAACAAAATTCTTAAGATTTCTCTCTGACCTTCAGCACCGGTTACCCGCAAGCATAAGACCAAGAACAAAAGAAAAGTTCTTTATTTATATCCTTTTTCCCATTATGTTTTTAATCTGCTAATTAGTAGCGAATCATGCCCGTTGTTTCAAATTTTCCTGTTATCTATTTTTTTTTTATCTAATTCAGAAAATGTTTTATTAATTAATTCCCTTTCTTATATTTTAAAAATAGTTCCAAATATAATTTTAACTTTCTATATTTTATTTTATTAAATCTTTTCTCTATTCCTTCTTTAATTTAGGCAACTATTTGAGAAAACGATAAATTTAGTTTGAAAAAGAAACATACATTCACTGTGGTTGGACTTAGGGTCTTAGTTAGTCCACAGTGAATGGTGAAGCCAGCATATTTATATATGCACAGCTTCAGTATAAGATTAATAATGTTAGATATTTTTATCTGAAATAAATACTTTCTAACAGCCCAACAATCTCTTGGTCTAAAATTGTGTTTGCATCCAAGTTTTGATGATTGATCATGCAAACTTTCTTGAATGGTTGGTCCTAATCACAGGCAACTTCTACAGGTCAAGTTATTCAAATAGAATTCTCCATAGTTTTATTATAAGCAAGATATGGCTTTCGGGCATTGTCAGTAGAATGTTAGTAAATTATTTCTGTTAGGGCATCTTTCAGATCAAGAGATAGCATCTTTTCATCTCTGAAGAGCTGCATGATGGTGGTAACAATAATACACTATTTTTCAAGCACTTAGCATATTGTGTTTTGAATTCTCAATGTTTAAATTCTTCCCTCTAGCTAGATATATTAAATATCTAAAAGTATTTTCGTGGTTATCTTGTTTCATTGAATGATATGATAAGTAAAATTCACTATTACAAAGTTGGACTTTGTTAACTTCATTCTCTCAATATCTATTTTCCTTCTTCTTGACAGTAAGTTTTAATAATGAGATCATACTTATTGTTCTAATCTCTCTTTTTTAAAAAAAAAATAAAAAGTACCTTTATGTATATTTTTCTTTACTCTGGTTTATCATAAAACCTGTTTATTGTAGCCTATAAGTCAGTTCCCTTCCCCTTTTTGTTAATCATTTTGGGTTTTTTTTCCCCAAAATATGTTAATCTCTATGTTATTTTTGCAATTTTTATTTTAATTAAATTTATGTCTTATTATTGTATATTTCTTTTTTCACAACAACTTTTTCTGTTTATTTGTTGTTTTATTTTGCTTTAATTATAGAAAAATATTACACTGTTTTGAGATTCTTTTATAGACTTTATTTAATATTTATATCATTAGAATGAAAACCAATTTGTGCTATATTTTATTAAATTGTCTTTTCATTTTCAAAAACATTCCATTTATATTAATACATTTAAATTTAACCTCAT
This sequence comes from Epiperipatus broadwayi, assembly GCA_028023455.1. Taxonomy (NCBI): domain Eukaryota; kingdom Metazoa; phylum Onychophora; class Udeonychophora; order Euonychophora; family Peripatidae; genus Epiperipatus; species Epiperipatus broadwayi. Next base: position 31,219,477 of record JAQFVV010006198.1, read on the forward strand.
TTGCTCTTTAAAAGTGATATAAAACAACATACCATATTATTTATTCAGTAATTAAAATGTTGTGTAACAAGTTTTATGACATGTTCATCTTATAAAATTGCATAATTAATTCAACTTGATATACCTACACTTTACATGTTATTTTCTTTTTAAATAAATTTTTGTTCCTCCTCATGAATTTATCATATCCAGGTACTCCTATTCTTGACTTTAATGAGTTTAATATATTATTATTAAATAAACGCTGGCAAAATAGTCATAAAAATATATGTCCATGTTATATTTTGCATTTATTAATCTTATGTTGTTGTTGTTGTTGTTGTTGTTTTGTATTACAGTATTGAAATATTTTCAGTCATTCTTTTAGGCCTATTTTTCCCTTCTCTATGTTTTAATTTTTAATAAAAATTTTAATAGACTTACCATCCAGTATTGGAATCTAGATTTCTATGTTAATTTTTGTGATTTGATTTATCTAATCACAATATATATATAATACATGCAAATATATTATTTCGCAATTATTTTTTAGCATTTTAAATCACCTATTATCAATTAATATTTGATAAAGTCATTACTTAATGTTATTTTATATTTGATAACATAAAATAATATGATCTTTGTCTCAATATATTACATAGAAGAATAAATATATATATATCAATGTAACTTTTTTTTTTGGGGGGGGGGATAGAATCTGATTGAAGTAGTCAAGTATATAACAGAAAGTTAATGTTAGTTTGTTATTTTGTAATATATATATTGTAACATAATTAATGAAGTCCATAGAATGATCATAATATTTAAAATAACTTGGATTTCTTAAGTAAACACTATCTCAATAATTATAAGCAAATTATTAATAACAAGTATTATAGCAATGTATTATGGAAATCACGTGAAGTGAGTACACTAGTAATTCAATAAAATATAACTCAGGTATACAGACAGTAATCTTATCCACTTTCATTTCGTGGTTTGATGTTAAGTGCATGTTTAAACAAATACTAAGTGAATATGGTCTAGCAGGGCGCCACTAGATTATCTGAATCTAGACATGGTTATATCTAATAACCTTTCACATGTACCGGGTTTGAATCCCCTTTTTGGTACTTTATTTCTAATAAAATGGAAGATTTTGCTTTTTGAGCCATATCACTATACGCACTAATATTTAGGTAAAAGTAAAACAACTATAAACTAAAGTGGAGTATATTAGACATAAATCATTTCTCAGATCTTAGCATAACAAATGTGTTTCAATATTTTTATAAGTTTACTAGCTCAGATTATATATAACTAATTTAGGATGGCAATTCACTCATCCTTGCATGAAATAGATGATGGGATGTGGTTATAATAATACTAAGAAATCACTAAATATTATAAAATCAATATTTATTTATGGCCTTTAAACAGTTAAACAGCTCATTAATTAAAACGTTGATGACGATGATGATGATGATAATAATAACAATAATGACAAGGGTTTCAACTACAGCTCTAGGACTAAGCCTAAACATAAAACTAAATTTTATAAAGAAATTCATAATTATTGCTTAATTTTAGCATATTTACTTATATCTTAAATAACTAATATTCAACCAGTGATGATGAATAATCACACTTAACAAAGACTACACTTAATGAAATATATACGCCTCGTTTAATAAAACAAACTAATATTTATTACTACATTTCTAACATATACATAAAAATTTCTAGATAAATATGAAAATTGACATGAATAATAATAATAATAATTGATTATATAACAATCCTCAGATTAATTTTAAGTTCTTCCCCCTTTCCCTTCAAATGTATTTTGTATTAAGTTGGACGTCACATTGACCATGATTTTCACTCCATGAGAAAAGTATTTTAAGAAAAAAAAATATTATCTGCTCATTAGCACACATACTTTAAAAATCCAACATGTAAATAGAATGTAAAAAAAAAATGTTAGTAAAATTGAAAGAGCAAGTTTTAGAAAAGAGTTTTAAATCATTATCTCCTCCCCCGTTCTTCTACCTCTGAAATGCTATACTTAACTTGAAACAAAATAATCCAATATTCTAATACTACTCATTATTTCACATTCACTCACAATTATACACATATAAAATATCATTATGTATGTGCGTGTTTTATCCCATGATAACAAAATATTATTTAAAACCAAAATAATAATATATTAGTTAAAACTAAAATCATAATACCATAAAAAAAAATTGTTTTACACATTAATATTGTAAAATTAATAAACAAATAATTTTCATACATTCAAGATCATTTATGAAGCTCAAAGTTATTATTAGTAAGACATTCTTGTTTTTAATCGATCTGAATAGTCTTTAAAGGTTCTTTAAATAAAATATACCACTTTATTGCTAAAATGTTTATTAAGACTGATATCATAAAGAAAATAGATATAAAAAGTCATATTACCGATCTTTTGTTTGTGGCGAATTTCCAAGGGTTCAAACTTGTCTTGTATAATGTCTATATTTCTGCAGCTACTATTTCCGTTTTATGTGGGAACAATCTCTTTCTTGAGGTGTATAACTATTTGATGATGATGACTCTATTGAGGTTATTTGCTTTAGTGGACAATTTGGAAATCATTATATTAAATTTTCTTCTCTTCCTGTCAAGCATGTGGATGAAATACAGCAGTTGTTTTCCCATTTGTAAATTTTCTTGAGTTTAAAATCAGTTGTTGTAACAATTAATTGGACTTGATGATTAATATTTATCAGTAGATTAATTCATCTTCTTTGAATGCAGGTGAATGCTTTCTTCCTTCTATTAAAAACATCTTATTTCTCTGGTCAGTTGAAAGGTGTAGAATATTATTTTAGACACAACATCTTTTCTTTCCTATGTGATGTGCAGCTTCCCCAGATGGTCCGGAACCGATGGGACATACATATAATTTTTCTAGCCAGACATTTCTTATATTTTCAGCATTCAATTGGATAGTTTAATAATCTGAATCATAAACAATAATCATAATAATAATTCAAGACAGCTTTTTATATCCAATTTTTAGCTAACTTAACCAATCAGAGATAGCATCACTTGCTATTTTTGGACAAATTTGTTTTAATTAGATCTCTAATTTATTTTCAACTAAATTATTTTTCAACTGAAAAGTTTAATCCTTTTTCCAGACACTTTTGTTTAAAAAAAAAAATAGACTCAATCCTTATTTCCTTTCTTTTCTCTTTTTTTTTTTAACATCCAGGTAACATTTCAAATCTTTGAGCTTCCTTCTTTAGATCTTGAGATAAGACAATTTCAAAATTAGAGTTCTCACCCATTATAAGCTCCCAAAGTGAAACAATCATTTACAAAAAAAAAATTGCTACAAAGATCGATATCTGATTAAACAGATTTCCTCTTTTAACAAAAAATTGTACAAAAAAAATAATTTGACAGATTTAATACTTCCTTTTCTTTCAATATTTAGTAAATGTAAATTTCTGTATGTAATGTACACACATCCTTCATTCTTTCAAATCATTCATAAACTAACATTAAATAATATAATTGCTAGCTTAGTAATTATAACCCAATTATTTAATTAAATCTGTAACTTTTAAATCCCACTTATAATTAAAGAAAAGCAAAATAGAAGTATAGAATAAAATGTTAGAATTGATCAAGCATAGCTTAGTTTTAAAGAAAGTTAAAATGTTGAATATTTGAAATATAAAACAATTAAATAATTTACACATACATTGCCTATATGTATGCATTATAACTTTGCTTTTTAACAGAAAATTTAAATATTAAATAGTTTAAATGTGTGTATTACCTTTCTATCAACACACAAACAAATAAAGCATATAATTGTTGTCCCACTCTCTTTCTGTTTAAAGCTTTTGAAATTTTGATCTGGAAGGGTTTGAACTTGGATGCCCTACAGCTTCTTTTATGGTTATATAAAATTGTGATGATGATTTTTGGTTTACCTTTTCTACATGTACATTACTATAAATTTATCTAGTGACTAAATTGTAATGGCACAATATATTAAAAAATTAAATTTTTAATGTTATTTTGTAATATATATATATTAAAAAATTAAATTTTTAATGCCAGATTGTTGGGGAACTACTGAATAGTTTGACTTTTTAAAATCAAATAATAGTGGCATTATCTTAAACCTGAAATCAGTGTTTATTAAGCAAATATTAATTTTATTATGACTCTCAAAACTGTTGCTAGAACAAATCACTATAGATGAAAATGCATACTTGAAAATTAATATTAATTTCACAGATAGTTTTATATTTGAGTTACCAGTTCAAACCTCTAATTTCTGATGATTAATGGTACTGTGAGAAAGCAGTTAGACTGTAATTATAAGATCTAAAAAGTAGATGATTGGAAATAGTAAATTATTGTTTCATCTCACTGGAAATATTATGTAGATGAGCTCCCAACTAGTTAAATTTATCCAAATGGGAAATATGTTGATAGAAGTATTATGATTTGGTCAATGAGGGATTATATTTTTGAAAAATAATTATTCTGCATGAATGCATCTTATCTGCAGACTATTTGGTTATTTTGGAGAACTATGTTCATCCCATGGTGTGAATAAAACAATAATGCCTTCTGCAATACAGGCATGATTCAAGGAGTCTGGTGATCATTTTATAATTACCTATGATTTTCAAACTACCTCATTAAAAAATTATTATCACTGCAGTCTATTCTTAAATAATGAATGAGCCATTAATTTACCATTGATATCCTTCAGAAATCTTGAGACATTTCTTTATTTAAAACTGCTTAATATTGTTTTAAACACTGATCCAAGTAGTTCTTGTTACAGATTGTGATTATTTCTTATAATTAATAGTTTCACTGACAATTTAGTTACTTAATCTTTATACATACATGCATGCATGTCATATTACAGGCATGCTTAAAAAAATAAATAGGATAGAAAGATATGTCTTTCTATATAAGTGTGTGTGTGAATATCGTTAGATAAATAGGTGTGGAGATAAATATTTTACTTGACTGTATGTATATTGATGTATATTATTTATGCACCCATATGCGCAAAGTTCATATAATTAAATATTTTATGATGATAAATCAATATAAAGTATACAAACTATCTGTTATTAAAACTTATTTTAAACACACCCAAAATATGATGTTAGTAATTTATAAACTTGTTCTGTTTATTAGTATTTTGCGATAAGTAATTATCAAAATGTTATTCAAATTTCAGCATTCCATAAAAAAAAATAATAATAATCTTGATTTTTTTTTTCTTTACTGTTATTGTTATTAAATGTAAATTGATTTTATAAAACACTATACGTTTATTTTTATATTTAAAAGACAAACATATACTATATTAGATTTTCAGAATAATAGTCAAGCCTGCACTAAGAAAGATCCCGTGTAGATTATATCTTTAGATTTCAAACTAGATGTCATTGTTAATATACAAGAGATTAAAATTTCAAATTGTTTATATATTGTTCTGCATACAGTGTATGTGATACATGTGTGTGTATTTTAGTGAGGTTTAAACGTCAGACTTTTTTTCAGTTATATTAATCTTGGATAGAAAGTAAAAGAAATTATGATTATTGCTTGAGTAATAAGGCTGTAACCTCAAGAATGTGCGCGTAAAATGCGATAGTAGGGACCTCTACAGGTCTTAACCCAAAGCTTACGTTTTGGAATTTGCCTGAAGATTTTGTCAAGACATTATAAAATTTTAATATATCTAAAAAATGTGTACTTACATTTAGTTTATGTTATTTATTTTCAAATTTGATTTCAAATTTTTTTGAATTTGTTTTGAATTTCCATCATTTTCACTTTCTGTAGTAGTACCTGGTTTAAAGTAATGATAAAATAGATTATAAAGATTTTAAAGTAAATTGCTTGTGATATTATTCTTAAAAGCGATAGATAATATTTAAGTCTTAAAGTTATAAATTTCATGTTCTATTATTTAAATCTTTTATATATATATGTCAAAGCGGGGAAGCGAACCCGAGCCAGCTGCTTGGAAGGCAGCTATGCTAACCGCTAGGCCACCAACGCTTGACTATTCATGCAGCCTTTTTTTTTTTTGCTTTGTTTTGTTTAGTTTTAAAAAAACTCACACAAATGTATCAGTATTTATTAATATTTTAGCTAAAGTATTATTTTATTATTCTTTGTATTAAAAGATATCTTCTCTAAACAATAATACTATTTTTTTTAATTAGCTAATTTTTAGCTTGAAGGATATTCATATGATACATTTTTTTAAATATAATGTTGGTGAATACTGGAGAAAGAGAAGACAAAGATTTCTTATTGGGGGATATATAGTTAAGTTTGGTGAATATATAGATATAGTTATTTGGGAATCATCTTGAGTAATAAGAAAAATTGTTTGGATGAATGGGAGAAAAAATTGATAAATGAAGCAAAAAAAAGAAAGGGATTGATAAAGAAATTAACAGTGTTTTCATATAATAAATATGATGTAGCTAGAATCGTATGGAAGGGAGTGGCAGTAGCAGGGTTAGTAAAGGGATATTAGATTACTTAGAGAAAGTACAAAGGAAAGTAGGAAGACATGCATTAGATGCAGAGGTGTGGACAGCAAAGGAGGCAATTCAAGGAGAAATTGGATGGTCAAGTTTTTATATGAGGGATGCAAGAAGCAAATTGAAAATGTTTATGGATAATAAAAGAATAGCCAAAATAGTATTTAATTGGGTTACAAGTAAAGGGCAGGCAACAAGATGGGTGAGAAAGGTAATGCGGTATGCAGAAGATTTGGATAAAGAATTTATGTCGGTATACTTGTACAAAAGGTGAGATGATTGTGTTAGGAGGATTGTTGTGTGTTATAGTGGTAAGGAGTGGGATAGAAGAATAGATGCATTAATAAAGAATAGGAAGTTGGAGAGATGGAGAACTAGTATGGAGAGTAAAATGAGTATAAATATATAGAGAAGTAAACGGAACATTGGGTGCGAGTTAATTTATTATAATAGTAAGGAAAGTAGTTTAGTGTTTAAGGCTCGAACAGGATCTTTAGCAACAAGGGAATATATACGTAAATGGAAAAATATGGGTGATTTAGTTTGCAAGTTGTGTAAGGAAGGCATAGAAAATATTAGGCATCTGTTATTTCAATGTAAATGCTTGGAAGCAAATAATGAAGTTATGGAAGATTAAATATGAACAAAGTGATTATACAGAAAGTGAGTTATTGGTTTTTATACTAGATTTGGGAAAAGATAAGGGGGATTTAGATATGAAGGTCATGGAGTTGACAAAGATTATGTTGTGGAAATAGGATGGAGCAGATTATGGGAAAACTTACGGTGGAGAATGGAAAGGGAAGGTAAAATGGCTAACAGGTTTCTCTGGGCATAGCTGCAGAGAGATTCCTGACTCCATTTAAGAAGAGGTCACAGTGTATTACATCACATTAAAGACAAATTTTTAATCTTGGATGTTCCAAATTAACATTGATGTCTACTTTTTGAGAGGCATTCATCTTGCATGTGTTGGTTTGTTTAATCTTTTTGATGATATTTTTCATTATTTATTTTTTTTCCTATGTCAAAACATTGACTGGGAAGCGAATCCGAGCCAACTACTTGGAAGGCAGCTATGCTAATCGCTAGGCCACCCACACTTGACTATTTTTTATTATTATTTTGTTAAAATCCATTTTCTCATTTATGATTATCCTTCCCCCCACATTCAATGTTTTAAGCATTATATGTTCTTCTAATGAATTAGTTTGTCTTCTAATGTATTGATAATAAGACTATCATAATCTGGACATTTATGCAACAAGTAAATATTGAAATTTAATTTCATATTTCTTGCTATTCAAGTCTTTGCCATAACCACAGTTCAATATCATAAATTCTTTTGTGACTTGCTTCTTTGATTTCCAAATTAAACAAAATACTGTACCATAGCTTTTGCATCTAAAAGTGTTTTTTTTTTTTTTTTTTCAAATTGTTTAACACATTTCTGATCAAAATCAAGAATCTTTTGTCTACTAGTTCTTGTTGTTTTGCTATGATGTAAACTTCAATTACTGCTTTGTCTTCCTTATCAATTTTCAAATCAGTTGCTGTAGTTGTTGTCTTAATCTTTAGTTATAATCTCAAATAACCATTGAAAAAAACTCCAGAAATGAAATTCAATGTATATTCTGAAAGCAATTTATAAAATGTAAATGAAACATTTGTTTAGTATCTAGTAAATATATGTAAAGAATAAAAAAGCTCTTAACCATTTGTATTGTTTGGGAGCGGGCAGGGGGGGGGGAATGAAGTGAAGATTGACATAAAGTTATGGAAATTTTTTTTTTTAATATATGTCATTAACAATTATAAAATATATATTAACATTTTTTTTTTCACTATATAAGTGACTTGTATTTTAATTATCAATTTTTAAATATATATTATCATAATGTATATATAACACAACATATTTGTCTAATTTCTTTGTACTGAACATATATAAAAATTAGTAGTAATTGATAATTTCTTGCAACATCAAAGGTTAAAGTTTATCTCTGTTTACATGGATATTATCTTCTCATTTCTATTCTTTATTATAACAACAATCCATGGAAATACTTAATTTATCATATATACATATATATCTAGTATACATTTAATAAATATGATAATTAATGGTATTAATATCTGTGGTTTATTATTAATAAATTGAAGTTCTTAGTAAAGCCTAATCTCAGTTAATTTCCATTCATGTAAGTATGTCCATTTTACTCCTATGGTATACATTTATTTAATTAAAGATAAATATATGGGTCCAATTATTATTCTATATGTCTGTGCATGAAGCTCAATTGGAAACCAGAAATGTTAACAGGAAAGGAAGTTTACTGTAAAAGTTTTAAAACATAGGTCTATAAATATGATCTTCCAACCCTGGAAGTGGGATCTATTTGAAATGCCATCCTGTTTAGCTGTAAATAAAACTATCTTTACTATATAACTTTATAGTAACAAAAGCAGATTTGAATTGGATGATGAATTCTGGAAATGTAATTATTATAGTCAAAGAATTAATTCATCATCATCATCAACCATTATCAATCCACTGCAGGATGAAGGTCTCTCCAAGTTTAATCCATCTTCTCCGATCTTTAGCTTCTCTTTTCCACAACACCCCTGCACATTTTCTTATTTCATCCATCTATCTCACATGTGGTCTCTTTCTGGGTCTTTTACAATCTCTTGGAATCCAGTTTAAAATTTTAATTGTCCATCTATTATCATTTCTTCTAGCAATATGTCCAGCCCAACTCCATTTCAATCTTTTAATTTTTTCAATAAGGTCAGTAACACCTGTTTGTTGTCTTACCCATACATTGCGTTTTCGATCTCTTCTTGTTTCTCCCAACATACATCTCTCCATACTCCTTTGAGTGGTCTGAAGTCTCTGTATTGCTCTTCTATTAAGTGTCCAAGTCTCAGATCCATAAGTAAGAACTGGTAAAACACATTTGTTAAAAACCATTCTTTTCAAACACATAGGCATATTTCCTTTTAGTATCAAGTTATTTCTACCAAAAGCACTCCAACCAAGTTTAATTCTATGATTAATTTCCTCCATTATGTTTCCATCTGTATTAATAATCTGACCTAGGTATTTGTAACTGTTAACTTCTTCTAATTCTTCATAATCAATCTTTATTTTCATATTTTGAGCAAATCGATTAAACATTATTTTAGTCTTTTTAACATTTATCTTTAGTCCTACTTTCATCTGATAACTCCTGCAACATTTCCTGCAGCTCTGAAGCATTATTTGCGAAAACAACTACATCATCTGCAAAATCTAAATGACTTAAATACTCTCCATTTACTTTCATTCCTTTAGATTCCCATTTTAATCCACAAAATACTTCTTGCAGCACTGCTGTAAAAAGTTTTGGAGATATGGAGTCACCTTGCCTTACACCTTTCTCAATGTTGATTTTTCCAGTATCATTATGTAATCTAATTGTTGCTGTTGCATTTTTATAAATATTCTTTAAAATTTGACAATATCCTGGATCTATACCTTGATGATCCAATGCTTTAATCACTGAAGAAATGTGTATAGAATCGAATGCCTTTTCATAATCTACAAATCCAAAACATAATGACAACTCATATTCGTCTATCCTTTCTATGACTTCTCTCAATACCTGGATATGATCTATTGTACTAAAACCACTTTTAAATCCAGCTTGTTCTCTTGGTTGGTGGAAATCCAAAGTTCTCTGTAGATGAGTTGTAATTATCTTGGTAAAAATTTTATATAAAACTGATAAAAGGCTGATAGGTCTGTAATTTCTAATATCTTCTTTATCACCTTTTTTAAATATTAATATTATTACTGCATTCTTCCAATCTTCTGGTACATCTTTATCATTTAGACATTTGGTATATAACTTTGCTAAAATTGTTTCTATTTCTTCACCTCCTTCTTTTAATATATCAATTATAATTCCATCATTTCCTGGAGCCTTTCCTTTCTTCATACATTTAATTGCATGTCTCACTTCTTCATTTAAAATTCTGGGCAATTCGGAAGATGTAATAGATATAGGAGGTACTTGTTCTTTATTACTATATAATTCTTGATAAAAATCTTCTACCAATTTCATGATGTCATCTCTCTTTTTAGTAATAATTCTATCTTTTTTTCTTATTGCAGATATAAATTTTCTACCAATACCAAAATGTTGTTTAACATTCTTGAGATTTTTATTTTCTTCTACAGCTTTCCTTGCTATTTCACAGTTATACTTTCTTATATCATTTTCAACTCTTTTCCGTACCATTTTACAAAATTCGAGATATTCATTTTTTTTTAATACATCATTTTTGTATATCTTCATATTCCTTCTTTTCTTCATAAATTCTCTAGTCTCAGTAGAAATTTTATTAGTCAATTGCTGCTTTTTTCTACCAGCTATCTTTGTTGCAGTTTTTAAAAGTGTATAAGTTATTTTCATATTAATTTCATTCAAATCTGAATCATGTTCAAAATCTCCTAACACTTGAAACCTATTTGTAAGTTCTAATTTAAATTCATTAGAATGTTTCTGAAGATTAGGAATATCAACTGTAAATATTGTTTTTCTCAATAATTTTTGTCTCTCTAGTTTTATATTAACACGTAACTTACACCTTACTAATCGATGATCACTCCCTGTGTTAAATTTATTAAGAACATTACAATCTTGAAATATGTATTTCCTGTTAGTCAAAATATAATCCAATTCTGCTGTACCTTCATTTGGATGCTTCCATGTCCATTTCCTTTTAACATTTTTCTCAAAAAATGAATTCATAATATAAAGTTTTTCTTTTTCTGCAAACTCCACAAGTCTATGTCCTCTCTCATTTCTATTACCATGACCAAAATTACCTACAGCAAACAGTCTAATAGACTTTAGAACAACATCCTATTAATTACAATTAGTTTATATCACTATGCATTGAGTATATTTACAATGTTATGAATGGTATTCATAACTTCTAAAACAAGGAGCTGTCAATTAATAGTGTTCAATGAAATCATGTTTATGTATCAAATTTTCATGGCACATTATTCATTTATCTGAATATTATTGGCACATTTATTAATAATGGTTGTTATGGGGTTTTTTTTATAGAAAATATGCCAAATCTCTTTGATCCTCATTCTTTGCAAACAATTTTGTGTATACAGATTGAAGACATGAGCCATTATTCTGTCATGGTCAAGGAATATTGAATTATAACTTGTATTTACCCACAATTATCTATACTGTTGCATATATTCATCAACCTTATAGATATATTTTAGTTTCCATCAAAAAATAAAAATGGTATTGCAAAAGGAATTCTGGCATTTCATAGCTCAACTAGGTATTCTTTTTCATTATTTATGATTTTATCTTTGGAATTATTAATAATTCTATTTACATTTGAAGATGTTCTGCTGCACATAATTTGGTTATTCTTTTATAGTTGTCAGATTATATTATTTAGAACGTATCTACCATATCCTATACTTGTCAGATTGTTAATATAATTTTTATTATTATGTTTATGTGTATGTATCAATTCATCAATAACATCCAGTTAATCATGCAGTAATATGTGAATATATAAGTATAATTTCTTTAAAGTGACAACTGTTAATTGATACTTCACGCTATAACCTATGAATATGATGGACTGTCCATCAAAAGTACTCTTCTGTCCATTGATATATTTGCTAAATATTGTTCTAAGGTTAGTTAGACAATTTTATTAGATAAAATTGAAACACAATTTTATTTATTATATGTATCGGTAATATAATAAGTATTATATATTTAGATTTATTATGCAAATATTGTAATATTAAATGTAAACTTATTCAAAATAATAATAATAAAAATTGAAGTATAAAAAATGGTGTACAAATAATTTCTAAAAAATATTACTAATCATAAGTAGGAAACCAAATATACAGGTATTTAATAAAAACAAAACAAATAAAAAAAAATGTTGTTGTTTTTTTTTTTCAATTATTCCAAGAATCTATTAGTGGAAAACCCACTTAAAATAATTGCTCATTTTTTTAAGCTAGTCTGGTATTAGAATGGTAAAATAGGAAAAAGGGCAACACGTGTGAATTAGTTAGTGAATCTTCCTTTTATTGTAAAATACCATCCTACTTCCTTATCCAATAAAACAATCTATGCAGAATAATTACTTTTCGTTTTGCTTTTTTTTAAAATCCATCAATATATATATAGTTTAATATCAATTTAATTTACAATCAAACTGTTCTGTAATTTCGTAGTCTTTTTTTTTTTTAATGTCATAAATTGTTCAAAATGACAATACTTATGACAAAAAAATAGGTAATGTAAATTTATCTATATGCCTACATTATAATTTATAGGTAATAAATAATCTTTTTTTAATTACTTTGAGATGAGTTAACATAAATACGTTATAAATCATAGCAGTGAATAAATAGACTAAAGACTGGCTAGGATAACAATTAAATGTTTATCAAATAGGTAACTGGTTATGAAAGACTAGAGTAGTACTAAAATACTAATTAAGATGGTAATGATCAACATTAAAATCTTAAGTACCTAGATATCCAGAAGTCTGGAAAGTATTTATTGGATTTTGATAACAGGGCGTGTGACTCATAAAATTTTAAATCATCAAAACATCACATGATCACCATTCTCCTATGCTTACATTTTTTATTGCAGAATATCATCATTCATTATCAACCATTATCAATCCACTGCAGGATGAAGGTCTCTCCAAGTTTAATCCATCTTCTCCGATCTTTAGCTTCTCTTCTCCACATCACCCCTGCACACTTTCTTATTTCATCCATCCATCTCACGTGTGGTCTCTTTCTGGGTCTTTTACAATCTCTTGGAATCCAGTTTAAAATTTCAATTGTCCATCTATTATCATCTCTTCTAACAATATGTCCAGCCCAACTCCACTTCAATCTTTTAATTTTTTCAATGAGGTCAGTAACACCTGTTTGTTCTCTTACCCATACATTGCGTTTACGATCTCTTCTTGTTACTCCCAACATACATCTCTCCATACTTCTTTGAGTGGTCTGAAGTCTCTGAATTGCTCTTCTATTAAGTGTCCAAGTCTCAGATCCATAAGTAAGAACTGATAAAACACATTTGTTAAAAACCTTCCTTTTCAAACACATAGGCATATTTCCTTTTAGTATCAAGTTATTTCTACCAAAAGCACTCCAACCAAGTTTAATTCTATGATTAATTTCCTCCATTATGTTTCCATCTGTATTAATAATCTGACCAAGGTATTTGTAACTGTTAACTTCTTCTAATTCATCATAATCAATCTTTATTTTCATATATATTTGTTATTATTGCTGGATTTATTAATAAAGCATTTAATAATAGTTCCAAGTTAATATGCTGCAAAAACTGACTATTGTCAATAAAACCATATTTTGTTTTTGTTTTTTTCATTTATAAATTATCATAAATTCACTCCTTGTTTTGAATTGAATTTCTTTCATATTAAACTACAATCAAAAATGACTTTTAACAAACTACTTTATTAAACTTATATAGTTTTTCATAAAATAACTGTGATTAGAAGGGATTTGAACTCAGACTTTCAAGTTCCCTACAGCTATCCACTTTATCTTATACAACAGATATTCATTACCACATGCATGTCAAAAAGATAAATAATCTCCGATATATGTATTTCATGCTGAACCAGCACTCATCTGTTGGTCCAGATCATAATCAAGGCTCACTGATTATATGTGTGAGAGATGATGATCTGAGTCAACTGATAAGTGCTGGTGAGATCATTTATCTTTTTCACATGTATGTTGTCATGCATATCAGTATAAGATGGAGTGGTTAGCTATAGGGATATTGAAAGTCTGAGTTCAAATTCTTTCTAATTACATCAAGTTCAATATAGACAATATATTTGTATTTAAATATAATATAACTTTGTAAAAAGTCATTTTATCATTATTCTAATTTCTTTATTTCTATTTCTGTCAATAATTAATTAAAATTTTAAAGCTTTAGCTTGCTCTATTTTTTCCTGTTTAGCCATCACTTTTATTCTTTTATCTTTCATTCTTCTTCACTATCACTTTAATCTTACTAAAACAATATTCATTTAATCGTTCATCTAAATAAGTATTGAACAAAAAACTACATGAATAATATTTCAGCCTCTTATCTCTCTCTGTCTATATTTTTTTTTATTTATGTTTTATTCATACTTACTTTCAAAACAAATTCATTGCAAATTTCATCAACCTTATATAGTATTTTCTTGATGCAATAAACTTATTTAGTCTCTGATCTTCAACCATTCATTAACAGCCACTTACAAATGAGTATAGCTGGTCTTAATTCCAAAAGAACAAAAAAGTGAGAGACAAAAAGGATGAAAAATTATAAATCCATGAATTGCAAATCATATTTATATTCAAATATTACATAATATAGCTGTTGATGAATTAAATGGGTTTAGCCAGCTTAAAAAAAAAAACAATATAATCTTTTTTTTTTTTTTAGTAATAGTTCTATATACTTTTGAAACTTTTATTCCAGTTTTCTAGCTTTCTATGCCAATTCACAATTGTAATTTTATATATCATTGTTAAATCTTTTTTACAGTCATTTTACAAAACCCCAGATATTTGATACTTTTAAATATTTTCATATTCCTTCTTTTCTCATATATTGACCCAATTGAAAATTTATTGAGAAAGATTTTTTTTGTACCTACAATCTTTGTTGTTACTTATTAGTAGAGTATTGATTATCTTATTGTTCTCAGTTAAGTTTGAGCCATCTTCAAAAACTGTTAATATTTTAAAACAATTAGAAACTTCTAATTTAAATTCATTGGAGTGTTTCTGAAGATTACGAATGTAAACTGTAATAGTTTTTATCTCTGGTTTTTTCTTAACATATATTTTGCATCTCACTTATTAATGATTGGACTGTTTGTACTAACTTTAGCAAAGATGAATGTGCAATGATGCATATAATTATGATTTGTAAATTAAGTTCTATATTCAGTGTAATTAGAATCAGACAGTAAATGATGCCTTTAATTGAATTCGCTCTAGAAAATTTACATTCCTATGCATGCATTTGGATTTTAATAAAATTACTGTATGCTAATATATTAGATTTATGCAGGATCTACACTAATATAAAAACTGCACAGAACTATCTGTAACAAGAATGTATATTGTCAATTGTCGTGCATCGTGTATTGTCAATCAAGCATGGTGATTATATGTGATAATAAATGCAAGTTAGCTAAACATGCTTAAATATGGATAATGTTAGTTATCTTATCTGTACATATGAGGAGTTTAAATCCACACAACCAAAAAATAAATCTGCACAGTAGAGATTTTATTGTACTTTCTGAGATTAGTAATTTATTACTTTTCATCTATTTATATATTTATTTTTGGTGAATAAACGTTTTGTTAAGTTTTATTTGTGTCTAGTCTTCTCTTATAGTTAGTTACTTATGCTGCCTGGCTGGTATTGCCAATAATACCCTTGGGAATATAGCAGTAATCACTTTCTGTGTTAAATTTATTAAGAATACTACACTCTTGAAATTACAGTATATGTGTTCTGTTAATCAAAATGTAATCCATTTTTGCTATACATTTATTTGAATGTCTCCATGTTCATTCCTGCTTAGCATTTTTCTTAAAGGTGAATTCATAATGTAATTTTTTTCTTTCTAAAGATTCTACAAGTCTGTGTTCTCCCATTTCTGTCATCAAAGCCAAAATATCCACATTATTGTAAACCTTTCATCTTTTTTCTATTCTAGAATTAATCTGCCGTGATAATTTTAAACTGTGGATTGGTTTGATCAAAAGCATTTTGTACATTGATATAAAAATATTTGACTTCTTAGTTACCATGAGAACCTTTTTGGGAAATAAATTTAAATCATCTACATTTGGTATCTTCCATTAAGTAGAATAAATAACATTGATACTATATCAGATATACCATGTTGTCTTCTGTATTTTATTTATAATAAATCCCACTCTAATTGTCTTTATAGCAGAGTGCATATCCATTTTGCAAATTAATTGTCTCTTCACCTTTTCTCTTAACTTCCCAAAATCTAATAATGTCTCATTTAATATTAGTCTTCATTTTCCAATTCTCTTTCTTTTTTTTTTTCATTTGAAAGTGAGTAGCTTGTTTTACAAAAACTAAATAAAAGATCATTGAATGGCATTCTGCGTTCACAATCATTGGATTCTTAGCATCCCCCACTTTCAATCACCCACTGCGGTTTTGGCTGATGACTTTACAACTTCCATAGAATAAGAGTCATAATTTACTTTTATCTATTATGGTAGTTCTAATAGTAATAATTATAAATCATTCCCTGCCTTCAAGAAAATCAACTGATATTTCATCTAATCACTATTGAGCAATTGAAAAGAAAGACTGCTATTTATTGGTCATAAACTCAAAAGAAGAAAAAAACAATTAACTGACCACTCTGACTGATGCAGCATTTGGTGAGCACTTACGTCATCCATGTTTATTTATTATATGAATAATCACATAGTAATAATAACTTCAATAACAATAATGTATGAAGTGAATATTGTGAATTAGCTTTGCTTAATTCCTTTAAGTTTAATAAGGAAATAAAGGGTCTTCTGTCAGTTAACAGCAAACTCCTTTTTACCGTTTTTATCCATCACTGATTAATAAAATGTTTGTTTAACATTAATTATTAAGTCAAAATCTTTATAGGATACATTCAAATTAAGAACAGCATTCTGTAATCGTTTTTTTTCTTTTTAGTTGGTAATGAGACAATAATCAGCAACTCTAAATCTGGAAGCTAAAATCAACTTTCTGTTTTTGCTTTGCTTTTTACTAGTTCAAATTAAAAACTTCATCATCTTAAATCAACTCATTTTGGTAATTGATCCCTAACTAATTGTCATAAAAATGAAAAACAATACTGGAACTGGAATACATCCTTGTTCACTACCAATTTTCATATTAAACTCAAATATTTAACACTTCTTTTCATTTCATCACATAGAAGTTGTAATATGAATAAACTTTGTTTGATAACCAACATTCTTTTTCTAATTATGTTATATCTTCAGAGTATATTTTTCCACCGAAGCAAACACTCCTTAGAGAGTAGTTGAAATAATATTTATATTATAAATGCTGTTTTTGTCTTTTATTAAAATCCTGCTACAACTAGCCATAAAATAGTTAAAACAGGCAAAACTCACTATACATATTGCCACACACAGCAAGCTAGAGTAATCAATGGATGCCAGAAGGCTTGTGCATAAAATCCCCATCTAGTGCTTACTCATCCAATATCCCCAGACTAGTTTCTGGCTTGTGGCCTTTGTCAGTGAGGAGCCTTGGATCTGAAAGCACTGCACCTAGATCTTAGGATCTAATGCAACCCTCCAGCAGCCACCTTTTATCTCCATTTAATGTTATCATCAGTTATATTAGTCTTTGATATGAAGTAAAGGTAACTATGTATTTTTTAATAATATATGTCCCACCATACTAATAGCTGTTTGTATTTGAATTTTATATCTAATGCAGTAAGTATTTATTATTACTCTATCAACAGAAAGTGATATAGCTGTATTTTTAATTCACTGATTTTTTTTTTGGAGTATAAACTTTCATCTTATGTGTAATGAGTTTTTGCAAAGTCAGTTGTGCAAATTTGTATTTTAAAAAAAATATGTGTTCTATGAATAATATTTACACTCCTTTTTACGTTTTTTTTTGTTGTTGTTGTTGTTGTAAAAAAAACTAAATTTCTTGCAAAAATTTTAAGAGAAAAAATGCTCATATGTTGTTTTTTTTAAAAAAAAATGAAAATGAGAAATCTATTGAAATTTTACAATTGCATATTTCAGGTGGATTTTAAATTTTTAGCTTATTTTAGTGCTCATATTTTAAGGTACTATGAACTTGAAATAATTTTTGAAGAATTAAAACAAAATTTATTTTTATATTCATTGCCATGTCTTACTATAGACTATTTGCTGGTTTTAAATATTTTCATAGTATTATTTATTGTTAGCGATTAATTTATATATGCATTGAGTGGAGCAGCGAAATCCGCTATATTTTGTTCCAAGCCTTCCTCAATGTATATTTATTGTTCATAGATCACATTTTGTTGATAAGCTTTAATCATAATAGAATGCGTATTGTTTATTGAACTGCAAATGCATAGTACTTTTCAACATGCATTAAATATAACACAGATGCTTTTTTACATACATAGAATGTACATATAAATTAAAATTATGGTAGAAACAAAGTGAAATAAGAATAATATGGTTATCAATAATAAATTGAAATATAAATATTTATTACATGTGTGTAATCATTCACACTCAGTCAAACAATAAAATAAAAAACAGCTATATTGTATCTTTAGATGTGATATGTTGGACTATTTCCATCTTCTATGAGTGAATGTTGAATGTGTAGAAAATTTTAAACTTTCCAAATACAAACAACACACAAATAGACAACATAGGTTAGTAATGACACGTTTTGAGTAGTATTAATCTCCACTCTTCTTCAAGCTGGCCTATATGCATAGTGACAATATTCGCTTAGAAGTTGAACTCACACCTTTAGATTCTTGAATATCGAATTTAAGGCAAATGCTCTAACCAACTGAGCTATTCTGTGAAAGGCTCAGTTGGTTAGAGCGTTTGTCTACATATCACATCTAATAATATACCATCATCACAAACCTTCAAATAAATATCGTATCTTTTTATAAATAAAATAAATAGCAAAATTATGGCCTTCATTTCAATTAAATGTGCTCTGGTCAATATTTTTCAACAATTTTTTCTCTAAAAATGTAATAAAAGTCTTTAGTTATTTAAATATTTTACATCTATATCATCTTTACAAATGTTTTTTTTATTAATTTTGTAAAACTTTTAGCAATACACTTTTAAAATATTTACTAATGGGAATCAAATTCTGAAAGAATAATGAAGTAAAGCTTTCAACATAAGTTTAAGAAACATTATTAATAAAAATAATCATGAGGGCACTTGTAAAATTTATTAAATTCCTGAATTCTAATGTTTTGTTTTTTTAAGCATGATCTTATGTGGCACTCCACAACAAAAAATTTATTGCTGCTACATTGTAAAAAATTTTAAATTTACGAATTGTAATTATAAATTTATTTAAATGCACATTGATTACATGAGTAATATTTACTAAGGCTGTAACCTCAAGAATGTGCGTGTAAAAATGTGATAGTAGGGACTTCTACAGGTCTTAACCACAAGCTTACGTTTTCGAAGAAAAGAGGGGAACCCTTCTTTACTTCAACTGTGGGTTTCTGTTCATATATATTTTCTTTTTTGTTTGTTTATTTGTCTGTATTTATAATTGTGACACTGAATTGTATTTTAATCATCAAAAAAAAAAACATAGTTAAGTAAATTCTCGTTTGAGATTTGAGAATATTATTATATTTAGCATGAAAAAACGACTATCGCCATATACGAGATTCATTAAATTTAATAAATTTTTGGATTGGAGCGTTTGTATTATTTGTTAGTTTACTCTTTTTTAATAGCATATAATTGAAGTTATGTATATTGTGGCTTCACTGTATATGGTTTATTAATTAATTGTTATGGTACTTATATAATCTTTTATATATAATATTTAAATATCCATATAAAAAGAATTAAAACTTCTTTTATGTTGTTATTTTTAAACAATAAAAATTTATTATAATAAGATATAATAAAATATCTATATATACAACAAAAAACATGAAAAAAATAAATTTTCAATAGAAAAGCTTTTTTCGATACATACAATTTGTATCTTTTTCAATATGTCTGCTGACGATTACCGATAAATACATATAGCGACATCTATTCATAATAAAACCAACTAAAACAATATCAACATCATTATTTTACAAATATATACAATACAACATAAAAATTATATATATTCCTCCATTGAGTATAGGATATTCAAATATACTCAAAAACATATAAAATATATTAATATTGATATTTTGCCTATCTATCTTTCCATTCATCTAATTTTAGCCAATTATTAGTCAAATTCCATCCCATCCCTCGCATATGTATATATAAATGGATTATTCTCCTGTACATGAGGGTCAGAATGACTAATATGTCAACATGGGTAGGATGACAAACTTGGCACTATCAAGGGCTTTGAACATTCCATCATCAGATTTTCAGAGTTGTGGATTGGAATAGTTTGAAGCCTGTCCATTAAAGTATAAATATTGGCTATCTTAATATAAAGCTGAGTACTGATTATATATGTGTGTGAGGATAGTAATCTAGACCAACTGATGATTGCTGGTTTAGCATGAAATACGTATATTGGTGATTATTTATCTTTTCAACATGTGTGTGATCAGGTGGGTCAGCAATATGAGATGGCACTGAGAGTGGTGGGTCGTGTGAAAGTCTGAGTTCGAACCCCGCATATATTACATATATAAATGCAGGTTTAAGCCTGTACAAAGTATTAATTAATAATGATAATAAGTGTATATTAGATAACAATGTAAATATTAGCATAATTTAACAATACTTAAATAATTGGAAACAAACTTGTTATTATGTGGACATCTGATAGTAATAGAAGTTATTTAACTATTAAAGGGAACAAGACTAGTCCCATAATATTATACACTTCTAAGTTTAAAACGTAAATGATTTGTAAACTTTAGAAATGCATTATTATTATTTTTATTTATTGAACTAAAAAAGTTTTCTCCCCTATTTTCTGATTACTGAAATAATTAAATGCTATGTAAGTTCCTTTGGTGAATGGCATTTTTGTCTGAAAAAATTGATTCCTGTGTGAGTCTGTTTATATTCTTTCGGGAGAGGGGGGAATCATTACACTGTATATAATATTTGACTTAACAAGAAAGCGCTACCATAGGCTAGTGATAATTTTTTTATTTTGCTTATTAATTGATAGTCTGATTGTCTGGTCAACCAATTTCAATTCCTTGCTTTTGTTTGGGATTTGAAGGTTGAGATCTTTAACTATTGATGCAGATTATATGAAGTATCTGAGGCAAAAAAAAAAAGGCTTTTATGAATGCTTGGTTAGGATATTTAATCAATTGCACTGAACAAATTAAAAAAATTACTTGACTAATGCGGTTACATGTGAAGTTTGTTGAAATAATGATATTTAAGATATTAATTTTTTTAAATGTTTGAAATTGTTGGTTTATATAATTTTATTATTATAATTAAGACGGTTTTATTTTGTCTACCCCTAAACTCTACTTCCTTTTCTTTTAATGGAAATAAACTTCATTGATAGTTAATCTTTTCTTTTTTTTTAAAAAAAAGGAAGAAATATTTCACTATTGATTTTTAATATTGTAAAGATGTTGAAGCGTTTCTACAATTATTATAGTAGAATTAAGATGGAAGACAGTAACTATAATAAAGATTCTTATTTGAGAACCAGTATTACTCATCATCATCAGAAATAATGTGCTGAGCATCATTGATTCATAATTCTTTTTTCACCAGATCTCAAGTTATGTCTGACCTCTATAAAAACATTGAACAAATGCAAATTAGCTCCACCGTTTTTTAATGCTATTTGTCAAGCTAAAAATTTCATGGATCAAAGATCAACCTATCACTTTAGGTGATCAAACATTACCTAATCATGAAAGCTTAATGCATTAGTAGAATGTCAGACTCAAGGACTGAAACTCAAATTATTAACTTCCGGTATTTAAATGTCACATGACCTACTGAATAAACTAACCATTCTTAATATCAAAATTACCTTATTTAGTTTTTGATTATTATTTATTCTAAACTTATATACCAGGCCAAAAAAATATCCCCCCCCCACCTAATTTTTTTTTTTTTTTATTTCTTTCAATTTTTTTGAAAAATTATCGAGTATAAACTTTTTGCATTCATCTAATTCTTAATAACTTCCTGCAACAAGTTCAGTTAATTGCCAATAGTCTTCTTATTGCATACTTTTATTATCATCTATGTTTCATAACTTTATATTTATAATATCAAATTATTTTGTGATCTGAATTCTTTCTTTTCATGATTCCTAATCTTGATTGATAGATATGTTCTTAGTATGGCCATTTAGAATTTTATTTCTTTCTTAATCAAAGTAATTAAGGAAATTACTTTCAAAATGGCAATATATCTTGCTTAAGGACAATTCCTATTTCTCTAGATAAGAGAAAAAAGGGAACTAACTATACTACATATTTAAGTTTATGATAATATTAAATAGTGCTATCACACTTATAACATAAAGCTGTATAATTAATATCAATTAGTCAATTAAAATGGCTGAGCGCTTTCGAGAAACTGTACTTCTCATAATCATAGCCAGTTCTGACTCGTTCGTTGAAATCATTCTATCAGTACAATATGCAAACTCTATGCAAATGAGTCAATTAGACCATCTTTTTGATATAGCAAAACATGCTTCTTTACGATTAATGGCGAAGAAGTCCTCTGCTATAAAGTAAGCCTCCTTTACCTTACGCTTAACATCATGCCTTTCAGTACAAACCAATTTTGCAGATGTGGGTTCAAACTCGTGTCCTGATACTTTTTGATGTTCAGAAGTCCATTCTGGTTTAATATGTGACTTATTATATCTATCTATACTTGTGCTTGGACAAGCGTAAAGTCATAAATCTACAAGTTAATACTTAAGTTTAGTAACCTGTAAGTAAGATTATTGACTTCAAAGAATCTCTTTATTAATGTTAAAATGCTTTTTAATTTTGTGATTTACCTCTAAATATTTAAGTCTGTTAAAGTTTATTAATGTAGCTCTAAATATAAGTTGCTAAAAATTGATGGGGGGGGGGGGCTAATGACAGTGATGGTCCAGTAATTATCATGATTGCTTGGTTATTTATGGTATATTTTTTAATTTTTTCCTGGAATGCTTTTTATTAGAGAATTTATGAAAATATAAATTCTATAATTTGTGATCAGCTAAAGGTGATCATCAGCAGTAAGAAGAAAGGGTACAATTGTCCACATTACTGAATATGGCAATGGATTTGTTAAACTGAACAACATCCAAGTTATTAACATTGCATAATGTTCATATTTTTTTTTATACCTGGAAACATTTAGAAAAGAGTGAGAATTGTCCAAATTTGTATTATCACAGCATTTCATTTATAAAATATTAAACAGTATATGAGGAGGAACCCAAAAATAACCGGAATTGTTCTCCGATTTGCACACCTGTTGTAGTATATACTTTTGCTGTTACATACGTCTTTCAGCAATCATACATCAATCTGCCAATGACATTATTGTGTAAAATCATGGGGTCATGTAGTACATTTTTTTCTAAAGTGCATTTTGCTATTTGTCAATTTTTTTATAATGACTGAAATGTTGAACAATTAACGCTGATTTTTTTTTTTTATGGAAATGGCATTTTTCTCTAAGATTTAGTTTATAATGGTCATGCATTTTATCTGCAAATTCTGAAACATTTGCATAATGCATAAAATGTAAGCATCCTATTTTGTGGCAAAGAAAAGAATGAAAATTCCACCCCAACAGTGTCAGCTCTCAAAGCCTTGAGTGTGAAACACTTTTTAATTATGTTCAGCATGATCCAGCTTATCTATTAGCCATATTTATTCGATCTTGCTTTGTGCAATTTTTTTTTTTAAATCTCTCAAATGGAAAAATGTCTCAATTTTTTTTTTTTGAATGGACTTGCAAGTGGTGGGGGGGGGGGATGCTGCAGGCATTTAAAGGTATCATTGAAAGTATTTCCAGACTACTTTGAAAAATGAAAAACACAGTTAGACTTATGTAGTGCCTCAAATGGTTAATAATTTGAAATAATTAAATTTATAATACTTGAAAATCAATAATTTTCTATTATAAAATTTCGGTTATTTTTGGGTTCCCCCTCATATGAGACATTTTAAACTTCATATTAAATATCATTTTGAATAATTAACGCTTAAATTAAATATAAATTATTTGTAAAAACAATTGATCTAAAGATCTAATTTTACAAAGAAGAAAGAAAAGTTTTAAATTAGAAAGTCAATAAAATTTGAAATTAATATAATTTAATTAAGCAGCATAAAGGTTTTCTTTTTTTTTCACAACCTCTGTACGACCTACTGTAAGCTTTTGTAAGTAATAGATGTCATATGATAGTATTTAATAAATCCTTGTTCTGTGACCAGAATGTTTGAATTTTAGAACAAGGTACCTGGAGCTTTAGAATCTGATACATCTTCCTTCTGACACTCATCATTTAGCTCACTGATATACTATCAAGCCATCAGGTCAAACTGAAAAACATATAAATGTTTTAATCTTAGCCAATTTGTTTGTATAATCATATATATATATCTGAAATTTATAATGTCCTTAGGCTTTGTAATAACTATAGGCAACCTCTCTCCTGCAGTCAGGATTTGATATAAACTAATAAAATATCATATTACTCTATTTTATATGTTACTGCTGCAACATGTAAGATAGGATCGTGTGATACTGTTTTATAATTTAACTAATTAATAATAAGCAGAAAATTGTGCAACTGATTGTATATTTGTTAAGTAATCATGTAATCAACCTTATACACCAAAATTGAATAATTTTAAATATTTACGTACTGAAAGTCTTCACAGCATAATAGTTCTAAATCAGTCTGACATACAATCAAAATACATTACAAAAAATGGAATGTTTTTCAGTTTCCAAACAGGTTTAGGATTTTTCTTGGGTGATTGAATCATCTAAAATTGTTTAATAAAAGGTAAAATGAGAATGAAAACCAATGCCTTTTTCATTAAGATTACATATAAAAACAGTTGGAATACAACAAAACTCTCATTTTATAAACAAACAAAATTATTTCAAAACCATTTTTTAGAGAAAAACTCAGCCAGTTTGCAATTGATAGGAAAGGTTTACAAGTCTGGATCATCGCATATTCTTAGAATTTAATTTAGTTAATCGGAATTAAAATCCAAATACAATTACAATCTTTGTACATCCAATTAATTAGAAGATTTCCAACCTCCCCAATTTGTATTTGAATGCAATCAGCCTGGCCCTTTTGCTTTAATCAGTCCTGGGGCAGTTGGCTTTCATTAGCTACTAGATAAAGTGCTTTCTAATTAAGTAATTATAAAAGCATAGCTCCACACATTAAATATTTCTATTTTAAACATCCATTAATAAAACATATATAATTACTGTATATACATAGTGATAATAAATTTTAAATAAAATAATTGAATACATTTGTTAACAGTTTTTATTGTACAACAATTCCTTTTGGAACTGTAAATTACAAGATGCATTGTTGTATTTATTTTATTGTTTATTAATATATGCATAACTTTTTCTGTATTTTTTTCTTATTATTATGTATGTATAAGTAAATAAATAAACATGCTTTCTTTATACACTCTTTTAAATACAATCATGTCATTATTTAGTGATCAATAATTTTGTTTATCAGGCAATTATCATTGTAGCTATAATATATATTTATATATAACAAATATAAATAATAATATTACATTATTCACTTTTTGTTATATTATCAAGCTATCAGTCTAAATTGAAAAAGATCTGTTAATTTTTTTTTCAATACAAGATTATTTGTTGCTTAGTTATGTAGATATGTTTTATTTTTTAATCAATTTAATATAAATGTGTTGCATCTATAAATATATATATATAATCAATAGATGAAATTCGCTCATTTAAAATTACTTAATAAACTAAGCATATATAATGTCAAATGATTAAGAGACAGGTGGTATTATCTGTCTTTTGGAGAGTTTACATTATATAATTGGAAGTTTCAGTTATATATACTCTACATAGTATATGCATGTTTATATTTATTTTAAATTGTCAATGTATCTATATATTTATTTATAATTCTTATAAACAACATCCAGTTGTATATATATCTTAAAAATTAATGATTTTAACTTTAAAATCAATAAAACTATATAAACAATGTATAAGCAAAACTCATTAAATTAATTTTAATTTGTTTGCTCTAATTATTGTTTATAAAATTAAAATTGTTTTGATTTTTATATATATTATTATTATTATTTTATTTATATGTTTATCACTTCTTCTTTTTTCAAGTAACTAAACTTTTAAATATTGTTAACATTTTAATTTTTTTTCTATTATCTCTATTGGATTTTTTAAAAACATTTTTAAGTTTGTAATTTGTATTAAATTTTAATATACTTACAATGAATATTATATTTATGTTTAAATTTATTGTGTAATTTTAAATTGTAATTTTATTATTTATAATATATTTTTTATTTAAATGGGTATTTTTGCTAAATTTATATATATTTTTTATATGTGCATGTATTTTATTTTAAAACATTATTTTATAGTTTATTAATTTATTATTGGTAGTTTAAATCCTGAATCATTTATTCATTTTTAGTTTTAGTTTGACTTTTGTTTTCTTTATATTTACTGTAGTTTTTTTTATTATGTATATATTTTATATGTGTGTATTGTGGAATACACTTTTATCATATTTATGTTCTTTAATTTTGTTTAAAAAATTTTTTTTCTCTTAAGTAGTTATTTATTATACTTTTTGGCCTCACATGTTCTAATCAATCTCTAATTTTTCCCCGCTACCTTCACCTACAAAGTCTAAAATATACACTTTTTGGAACTCTTGGAATCCCCTAATAATTTTGCCAAATTCTGGGTACACTCTATACATAAATATTTTATAGAAGTGCTGAGTTTCATTCAGAGTGAATCTTTGACACTACTTTAGTACGAGCTCTGAGAGTCTTTTTTACACAGAGGAGCTGCTGAACCAGTATTGATATACTAAGTGCTAAACCTAATGTGAATACATGAATAAAATATCTATAATATTAAAATAATACAAGCAATCATTATTTTTTAATATGAAAATAAAGGCTTCAAAGTAAACAATAATAAAACTTTTTAACTAACAAATAGTTTTACTTTTTTACACTAGAGTTACAAAGTAAAAAGAAGTCTTTTAATATTATATATATACATTCAAACAATCTTGTATATAAAATCCCAATTTTCTCTCTTGTCTGATTGGTGAATGTATGAATGTTTCTCCATAAGGCTGTCACATGTCAAATTCACAACCAATTAAAAGAAAAATATTACATTTATGCAAAGGAACAATGCTATTAATAAAAAATGCCCTGAAAAAAAATCAGCACATGTGTTTACTACAGAGGTATGTTTGAAATGTGAGATATGGAGGGGGGATGCTATAGTACTGCATTTACATTTAGTTTTCGTTAGCATAGGCTGTGTGAAATTTTCGTATTTGTTTATATAATATTAAAATCTTTCATTAAATTTATATTACATTAAATCTTTAAAAAAATTGTTAATGCAACCAATTAAAAAACCACTGCCTATTTAGGTCAGGTACATCTAGTCATAATATAAAATAAGAAATTCTCACATATTTATTGTTTATATTATTTAATGAAAAACTGAATAAATAGGCAAAGGTCGCACAGACTGGCAAGGACAAAAGTTTGGATGGTTACAAATCTCCCTATTTACTTTTAATATTATATGTATTTATTATTCAAGCAAATCCAAAGTAAATATAAAATTCTCATGTATATGCTTAGACAGGTCGCAAATCTCCCTAATATTATACATTTTTACTCATATAAGTTACTATTATTTATTATTAATATTCTATGCATTTAAATATCAATTTTTCATATATTTATTCATCATTCACTTATTTACTATTATGTTAAGTTTATCACTTATTTCTTCAGTAGTAGTTCACTGGTTCCCCAATGTGAGAAATTCCAGAGCACTTACTAAAATAGTACTGAATATTTCTTTTTTTTTTTTCTTTTCTATATTTATTCCACTGATTGTTTTCTCATTTTGTAAATATCTATGAAATCATTAAATACCTTGATTTTAATAAATTAAAATTCTCTTTAATATTCACAATCGTGTTCTGGCTTTATTACATTGAAAACTGGCTTTTCGCTTTTTTTCTCATTATTATCTGTGTTGTACTTTGAACATATTTAGTAATAGTTCTTATATGCTTGCACTTTAACATTAGTTCTTCAAATTTTTTGTACTTTAATATTGTATATATTTGCATATCATCATTTTCAACCATTATCGATCCACTGCAGGATAAAAATCTCTCCAAGTTCAATCCATCTTTTCTGATCTCTAGCCGCTCTTCCCCACGTAACTCCAACACACTTCATTATTGTTATAAATTATGTGCATATAGATCATTATAAATATTTTACACTTTTGCTTTAACATTTTAAGAGTAAGATTATATATGCATTTAAAGTTTTCCTTTTTTTTTTAAAATGTATTCATATTTGAATTAAATGTAAATTATTGATAAAAATAAAATCAAACAACGTTTCAAATAATACATATATTGTTATTTACATGTTAATATAGAGGGAATCTAATGAATTCAATAGCTGAAATTCCCTGAAACACAGTTCAGCTCTAATGCTTTTCAAGCTTGATTGTCACATAACTTCACATGATAAGTCATTTGATTGGAAAAATAAAACATTATTTTGCTTTATCTTTTTTAATAGTTAAACAGCATTAAGCTGTGCACATGCACTTTGCAGATTTTAACTATAAATGACTGAATACAAACACATGATAAAGTCTTTGGGAAAAGATAGAATGGCCATCTATCTTTTCGAACCCAAACGCTTTTGTATGGGCAAATCTTAAGTGTCTGAAAGTGAAAGCGTGAAGTTATTAAATAATCACTTTAAATTACTTTTACATGCTTGAATGAATGACACTGGTGAAAATTACTAGAATTTACGATACATCATTCTATCTTTACCCAAAGACTTTATCATGTGTTTGAAATGTTTGTATTCAGTCATTTATAGTTAAAATCTGCAAAGCGCATGTGCACAGCTTAATGCTGTTTAACTATTACAGTTTATAAAACATAGCGCTATAAAAATAATTGATTTATTTATATATATTTAATTTCAAATAAGAATGACGTATCGTAAATTCTAGTAATTTTCACCAGCGTCATTCATTCAAGCATGTAAAAGTAATTTAAAGTGATTATTTAATAACTTCACGCTTTCACTTTCAGACACTTAAGATTTGCCCATACAAAAGCATTTGGGTTCGAAAAGATAGATGGCCATTCTATCTTTTCCCAAAGACTTTATTATGTGTTTGAAGTGTTTGTATTCAGTCATTTATAGTTAAAATCTGCAAAGCGCATGTGCACAGCTTAATGCTGTTTAACTATTACAGTTTATAAAACATCGCGCTATAAAAATAATTGATTTATTTACATATATTTAATTTAAAATAAGAATGACGTATCGTAAATTCTAGTAATTTTCACCAGCGTCATGTAAAAGTAATTTAAAGTGATTATTTAATAACTTCACGCTTTCACTTTCAGACACTTAAGATTTGCCCATACAAAAGCGTTTGGGTTCGAAAAGATAGATGGCCATTCTATCTTTTCCCAAAGACTTTATCATGTGTTTGAAGTGTTTGTATTCAGTCATTTATAGTTAAAATCTGCAAAGCGCATGTGCACAGCTTAATGCTGTTTAACTATTACAGTTTATAAAACATCGCGCTATAAAAATAATTGATTTATTTATCTTTTTTACTTTAGACATATAATCATTAACAATATTCTTGAAATTTTGGATGTCATTTTTAGATTATTTGGAATACATAAAGAATAATAATACGAACTATGGAAATTGAAGGTAATCAAAAAATTTTAAATGTACATTAATTAAATGAAATTAATAAATTAAAACAAAGATAGTAAAGCAAAGGAAAATTTAACAAATAAAATTTAGGATTGTTAAATTTTTGTAAGAGTTTTAACATATCAAAAACTATTTAAGAAATAGAAATTATGATATTAATATATCAGAAGATGGATGGAAAAAGCTACTTATTTGTTGCACACCATCAACATTTAATGTAGAATTATTGCAAATAGTAAATCAGTAGGCAGTTCCGATAAATTTTGGTAAATATCCATAGATTTTTATATATATATTATCTAAACAGCATCCAAGTTATCATCTTTAAGCATTACATTGTAGAATGTTCATAAGTTTTGTTTGATACTTAACAAAGAATGAGAATTATCCACATTTATATTATCATAACATTTGAATTACCAATAGTTGGACTAGTGAGAAGATTTGAAGCCTGTCCATTAAAGTTTGAGGAATTGCTATCTTAATATAAACCGAGCACTGATTGTATATATATATGTGGTGATTATGATCTGGCCAACTGATAAGTACTGGTTTCTGCACGAAATATGAATATTGGGGATCATGTATCTTTTTCGCATGTTTGTGGTCATATGTATTGGTTGTTTGAGGTAGAGTAGAGGATGAATAAACTGAAAAATCCTGAGTTTAAATCCCTCTATTTACAAATATTTAACAGTATTTGGATTATTTTAAATTTCATATTAAGCAACATTTTGGATAATTGATGTTTAAATTAAATATAAATTATTAATAATAAAAAATTGGCCTAAAGATCTAATTTTTAAAAAAGGAAAAAAAAAAAAACAATTTTCAGAGTAATTTTAAATTAGAAGTCAATAAAATTTGAAAAAATTAATACAATTTAATTAACTAATAATGAAAATAAAATTGTGCAGCTGTTCATGCATTTATTAACTACAAATCAAAAGTAATTTAAATATTTATGTATTGAAAAGCCTCGTGATACAGTAGTTCTATGTTAAATCTGACCTCCACAATCTGAAGTATAAGTTCCAAATAGTGAATATTTTATAGATTCCAAACATGGTTGGGATTTTTTTTTTTAAGTAGCTAATTCAAGCTATACTAACTAGCCGCCCAACATTGCTTTATAAATGTATATTTAGTTAGAGATTAAATAAAGATGAAAACTCGTTTAAACCCTTATTACATAATATTTGACAAACCTTATAAGTATGTCTTTTTCATTATTGTTTCCAGTATTGTTGGAGAAGCTTTACCCTCAGTGGACTATTTAAAATGTTTTTTTTTCCTATCTATATAATTATATATGTGTATAATTGCTAATATTTTAAATACACTCAATTTGCTTTTATACTAATATCTAGTTTTAAAACTTACAATTATGCAATTTAAAATATTAATGCACTCTCTATTTAGCTCGTAATTAAAATTTATTTTGATTTACAATTTTAATAGTATGTAAAAGAATCTTAAATGTATTAATGTTTATTTTTTTAGCATTTTAAGCAAGAAGTATATATTTTAAGAGTAAACTATGTATGGTCAAGCATTGGTGGTCGAGAGGTCAGCGACAACTGCTTTACAAGTGGTTGTCCCGGGTAGTGGGTTCGCTTCCCGGCTGATGCTATGACACATGAGGAAAAAAACTATGTATTTTGCATTTATATGCCAGTGCAAAAAAGTTTTTTTTTTTGCTATGGTTTGTCAATTAATATATTAATACTATATATATTTTTTTTAAATGTTTTATGCTTTTGAAGTACAAAATTCTACTACAATATAAAAAAAAAAAGGTGTAATAAATAAATTTAAAATCCCCTGCTTAACATAGTTTTTTTAAATACATTTTTGAAGTAACTAATTTTATTTGTTATTTAACAAAAAATTGAATTAAATTATGACTATGATTTTTTTATTTTTTAAAAAAGAAGTTAATTGTTCAATAATTTCTAAAAAATTTATTGGAATGGTGATTATAATCTTTTTTTTGTTACCTATCTTAGTTCTGGTTTCTATGGCAACAAAAATAAACACAAGTACTTTGACTACATAATGTTTCTAACACACAACCACTTATAAATATATATTGTAGTAATATATATATATGTTTAGATAATAAATAAATTATAGAGCAAATTAGAAGATTTGGTAACTAATTATAGAAATAGTAACAAAACATATTTGAATAATAAGTATATTGGCTAAACTGTTTTTGAATGGATAGGAAGTTATTTTGTGATTTATTAAAATTAGATTTTTAAAAATGGCTTGTTTTGTTTAGTTTGTTTGGAGCAGATATTCTAATGATTAGGAAATAGGGTCAGAAATGAAGCTCTTGAAATATGCAATTGAAAGGTTGTGGAAAGAAATGATCAGAATGATAAGATTAGTAATGAAGAAATGCTAAAATAAGTATATAAAAAGAAATGTATTGAGGTAATTGAAGATGAAAAGAAATTAAACTGGACTTAAACTTAGAGTAATGGAATTATGGAAGGTATTGGAGTGGTCTGTAGAGAGTAAGATTTGGAAGAGAGTTGAAGAATGGAAATCTATTAATGATCAGATGGTAAAATATACATAAGAGCATTTGAAAAATAGATCCGAGAAACATAAATGCTTGATGAACTTGCTTTTCTTGTTGTGAAATGTGCTTTATATTAAAATAACACTAGTAGTGATTGATTATTTTATTAGCTATAATCTGTAATGTTGTTTCCATCAGAAAATTAACAGTATTTATCGCCCTTAACATGTTATAGTCAATTTAGAAATGTTGTCCTTCATTGCTTTTAATTTAGTTTAATAACTTTAGTATTTTTTTTAGCCCTTACTGATAATATGGGTATAGTGAAAACATAAATGACAATCTTAATTTGATGCAAAACAAAAATGATATAGGCAATATTTATTGTTTTTCACAAATTTTGCCCTGTATAATTAAGTTGTTTACTTTAAACTTAAACAATCATTTGTCTATAAACTTTAGGAAAAGTTTTAAAATGAATAATTTAATCCAGCAGTTATTTTCCAGATTTTTGTATATATTTATAAACTTTGGAACTATTTTTATAAAGTGTTTGGCAATACTCCAGTTGTTGTTTTTTTTTTTATTTTAGTAATTGTATTTTGTTCTAAAATTAGGTCTAATTAATGAGTTTATATTACTAAATACAAATAAATTATGTATGTTCATTTTATAATGCTTTCATAAATAATTCCTAATTACTATGAACATAATTAATTAGCATATAAATGTTTTGTGTGTGTATATATATTATAATTTGTGGCACTCTATAGGGCAGAAACTTGTGCAAATAATAATAAATAATGGTCACTTATTTATTTTTGTTTATTAAATATAATAGTATACAGGAACACAATCATCCACTGGATGGTTAGGAATCATTTGACATTTATTATTGGAATTCAAACAATACACTAAAATATAAAGAAAGGGAATGATTTGCTTGTTGCCCAGTTCACTACTATTTATATTATATTTATTCACAACTATTTCTTTGACTACATTTTATGGAACAACACCATCATCGTCATCATATAATTTGGCCCAGCTATCAAATCTTCTCAAGTCTCAATACATGAAGGAATTCTATCTCTAATTTTCAATAATATAATTTTAAATATGAAGTATCATATGGATACTTAAATTATACTACTCACACAGATCACTAAAGAGAATCCTCTCCTTTAATGAATCTAAAAACTAGTATATGTCTTCAGTCGAACAATATCTTTATAAGATAAGTGAATTTACTCATACCTAATTGTCAATTTCTAATTAAGAAATGATATCTGACTGAAGAGCATTGCTTCTATACATGCCAGTGCTTTTTCATCAGTAAGTACGAACTTAAAAGAGATAGTTATAAAGTTAAAACTATTTGCTTGGAATGAAATGAAACCACACACACACACACAAGACAGATTTTAACAGTAAATTAAAAAAAGTATTTAATTAAATATTTAATGACATATATTTAAACTCATAGAAGATATTAAATGTAAATTGTCATTATACAATAAATACAAAGAAAAATCACATTTTAGATTTAAATAAAAAGAAGGATAAAATTGTAATGATTTATAATGATATTTTCTATTAATAAAAATACTAAAATGTTATCTTACCCAATATCATTATCTATTTAGACCAGATTTTAATCATGGCACCATGTTTATGATAATTTGACTATTATAAATGCATATACATAATTATTAACAAAAATGATGTTCTTAAGTCACCATAGCAAGTGGAAGTAATTCTGCTATAATGGAATAGGTCTTATAAGTTGCCTACTGTCTCTTCTCTTACTCCAGACAAGTAATAGGTTGTCTTTCACAGGAGGGCTACAAATTCCAGATCAGAAATTGCCACCCACTGGGGTTTTAATAGTGCATTTTTCTTGGTTTTTATTTTTTTTCCATGAATTTTGTCATCATAGACTAATGGCAATTAACATTTGATTATTAATATTGGCTTTAAATGTTGATAGCCTTCATTCAGTCTGCTGAGAACAGTTCTTTGGCTGTAGTTTCCCCCATGTTGACTTCTGCAGGCTCTATTATTATAAGCAGCACAAGGTAGGAATAATAGCAAGAACACACCACAGGGGGACACAAGAGTTGCTTAAGCAAGAACACTAGACAGAAGGAACAAGAGGATAGCTTGTTCAATGCCTACTTATATATTTCACTTAACAGTAGACAGACACCCTGTCCAATCTCAATTTTAATTTAATCAGTTTAATCTTTTTTTATTATTATTAAATCATAAAAAAATATTTTTTCCTAAGATTGTTACCATTTCTTTTCTATTACAATATCAGCAAATTACAAGACAATTAAAGTTAAATCAAAAAAGAAAAACATTTTCAACAAGTCATACGAAAATCAGGCAAAACTCACTATACATATCGCCACACACAGCAAGCTTGAGTAATCAATGGATGCCAGAAGGCTTGTGCATAAAATCCCATCTAGTGCCTACTCATCCAACATCCCCAGACTAGGTTCTGGCTTGTGGCCATCCATTGATTACTCTAGCTTGCTGGGTGTGGCAATACGTATAGTGAGTTTTGCCTGTTTTAACAACAGTTATACACAAGCATAAGAGGTGGTGGTCATGTGATGTTTATCGGCTTAAAGTCATATGAAAAATCCCAATAATTCTACATCTGTTTTGTTTTTATCTAAAATATATTTATAAATAAAAGGAAAATAAGATACAGTATCTTCTCCTTCCTTATCTTTAAACAATATAAATTAATTAAATGATTATATTTCGTTTTCAATAAAAAAAAAAAATTTTTTTTCTTTTATGACAGAGAAATATTTACATGGGTTTAAGTATTATTTTATATTTAAAACAATAAATACAATTATCATATTTCATAAAGAAAATATTAATTTAATCACTTACAATTCTGAATGACAAAAATGTATAACATTATTTTTTTAAAATTATTGTCACTATTTCAAGTTATACTTGTTTCATTTTCTATTAGTTATTTACTATGCTTTGTAATATTGGATGACATCATATTGACTTCAGTTTGATATTATTACAATACCCTCCCTTAAAGAATGAGATAATGGAATTCCATTTGTTTCCAGTTCTCATTTTAATAACTCAAATAATTATTTTAAACACTGGTTCTTTGTATACAGATTTCTATGAAGTACTACAGTCTTAATTGTTTTTCCAGAGATTGGACTGGCATTCAACTATTAAGAGGATGAATATCAATCTCAGCACTGAGATTGATAAACAATCCAACCGCTTGACAATAAATATACATTGTAGCATGAATATCAAGAGAACTATCTTAATTTAAACACTATTAAGTACAAAAAAACCCATCTTTTCTATACGAAATTCTGCTCATTAGGACATATATGAGATTTTCAGACTAACTAATTACGAAAAGCAACTATAGGTACATCTACAAAATGAATTCACAAGTTATGCCTTGCTCTCCTTGAGATTTAGAGACTGGTATATGACTTCAAGAGAATTGGCACAGTGCATGAGATAGAAACATTCCAAGAAATTACATGAACACATTGCATCCTCATGTCAAGCATAAAATACTCCACCCATTACCAGCACTGAAAGTAAAACTAACCAAACTTCCTCCATTCTTCAAAATCTCATTCCTATTCTTAACTAAATTATTCAATGTATTATAACTGCAATCTATATTAATGTTAATTTACCACTTTGAACTATAATTAAGATATTTCCATTATAAGTGTTAATTAACTTTGAATGATTTTAAAATTTGTACATTGTACAACACTTTAATATCTTATCAAAATCATCCTCCATTTTAAAAATCTTGTTATATAATTCATATACTCTCCAAAAATATTTACCTTTTTCCATATACCTGGTTCATCAAAGATTAAGTTACTAATCAAAACATTTCTCTTTCCAGATATGTTTTTTTCATGTTACAGGTATCATTATTTGGGAAATTTTTTCTATTTTTTTGGTCACTCCTAAGTATTTTCAAATGAAATGGATCTTCTGCTTTCTGTTCTCCAGCTCTATCACTTTCTTTTGCTATCCTCACACTGATATCTTGAAATAATGATTCCTTAAATAATCTAACAAGTAATATCACTTGCTTTAAATCTTCATTTATGTCTTCATTTTTATATGATGTTCTGAACACTTGTCTGTAATATTATCAGTATTCTCCATATTAGGTTTTATTTTTGCTTGTTGTGATGACCGTATTGCATTAAACTGATCATTCTGTAAATTATCTTTTATTAAATTTTCTAAAGTTTATTCTTCTGGCTTTTGATTGTTATTGTTATCATTTCTATTATGTTGATTTTCATTTCCTGGTTCCAATAAACTTTACAATGTACAATCTTCTATTGATTCATTTTCCAAATTCTCTTCTGTATATTGTTTTATGAATATCAGATATTGAATTTTCTTTAGTATAGCATCACTATAATATTTTATCCCATTGAACACATCTACATTTGTCTCTTCAGTTTCATCAAAATACTCTTTTATTTTTCTACTTCATTTACATTTTCTTTACTGTCTTTGTCATCAATTAATCTCATATTATTTTGTTTCCATTCTTCAATGGGGTCTGTGCCATTGTTATCTTTAACTTTATCCTTGACTTCCTTTCTCTCTATCATACTCTGAATATCTACATGTATTTCACTAGTATTGCCACCAAGAGCTTTGTCTACAATTCCCTTCTAATTGCTCTTGCTTTTTGAGATCGTTCTCTATTTTTTGTCATTTTATTGTCATAACATTTTCATTTTTCTATTGTAGTCTTTTACTTCTTTCTTCTGTTCCCTGCAGTATTTTTTTCATCAATATA
This sequence comes from Epiperipatus broadwayi, assembly GCA_028023455.1. Lineage (NCBI taxonomy): Eukaryota > Metazoa > Onychophora > Udeonychophora > Euonychophora > Peripatidae > Epiperipatus > Epiperipatus broadwayi. The sequence goes on from JAQFVV010006198.1 coordinate 31,257,353, forward strand.
TATACCACTTCAATTATAATTATTTCTTTTTCTTCCAGGCTTATTTATAGCCTCTGCTGATAGTTATTCCATTTGCTTTGTATTGAGTTGTTCCATCTTTTTAAATTTATAATACATTATCATTATAATTCTTTATATTTGGCTAGATTTAATTCCAAACTTTTTCTCAATAATTTGAATTTAGTTTGTCAATCCTCCTTATTCACAGGCAATCATCCCTCACCTTACACCCAGCACCTGCATTACTTATCCCTCCATAGTTATCCTGTCATCTTTTGAAACCCATTTGCTTAACTCCTCTTGAATTAATTTTCTATAATACTATCTCTATCTTCTCTGAATTCTACTTTTTCTATTTATTTAGATTAATATGTTGATATATATATACATAACATTATTTTACTATGAAAAAATAATAATAATTATACACTATAAGTTAACATTAGTAATAAAGCAAAACAACTTATTCTGAAGATTTAATATTTAATAGGTGTATAACCCAATCAATTAAGATAGATTGAGAGATCAATTTGTAATTCTCTGTAGGTTTTAGTTTCTACCAATTCTAATATATGTGTTTGTACTATGATTAACTATTTAATTAGCCTGTAATTTTTAATCACAGAATTCAAACTACTAATGTTAAGTACATTTAATTTTAGATTGAGTAATTTATACTAATTTTTCACTCTATCATTAACCTCCCCTTTAATTTTATTGTGATATACAATATCTATTATATTGATATACGATTTAGATTGAAATTACTTCATTATAGATTGATAAATGTTATATAATTGTTATTTATTTGATCAGAGCTCTCTAATGTCAATGTCTGAATTACATAAATATGAGATGTACTTACTTTTCCCATGTCTATGTTGTCATCTTCTGAGGTGATTGTGAACTGTGCATTCTCTGGATTTGGATTGGGGGATGGGGGGTGGATTTTGTAATGATGATGTATGTCTTTTCATTTTCATTGGTGTTCTGTGATATGATTCAGTTGTTTTTTTCAATATTTTTTATGTGGTAGCCAACCTGTTTTTCTTCTCCTTGGAGTGCTATTTACGTTATTTAGAACTTATGGAAAGTTATATAACATTTAAGAATCAAAGTTACTAGATGAGCACAGTAGTTCCACTCAGTTAACCAACCTGATTTTTTTCATCAGGCAATTGATCCGCAAACTTTTGTTCCTCAGTTTGCCAGTCAATCACTGCTCTAAGATGCGCAAAGTATACTATAGTTTTTTAATTTCTCATACTATTATTTCTATTTTTTTTTTTCAATGATATTCATAGATTTTATACATTTTCTGAATTCTCATATCAATTTTTGCAAATAGAGAGAGAAAACAGAAAATCATCATTATTAATTTTTTGTTTTTTTCTGTCTGTTGTTATGTTTTTATAATACTTATAATTGTTTTTCTCTTAAGATTATTGGTCAACTTGTTTTGTTTTCTACCATTTTTTCTTTATACTTTTTTCATGACTCTTCTCTTGTCACTACTTTTGTAATGCTAATATTATTCTCTTATTTTTTATGTTCACCTTCTTAAATTAGGTTTAATAGTTATAAGATGAGTGTTGATATGTTGACTATAAAATCAAAATAATAGTAATATGGTACTGTTTTCATCACTAAGAAGAGGATATCACTTTTATGGATGTTGTGCCCATGATTTTATCATCATTTTCAATTATTACTGATCCATTGCAAGATAGGGATAATCAAATTTAATCCAGTTGCTTCAATCCATAATCTCTCTTCCATATTACAATAACAAATTTCTTTACTTCATCTATCCATCTGACATGTAGTTTTTTTCTAGATCTTTTACTTTTTTTTTTTGGTTCTTATTTTTTAGACCATAAGTTGCCCGGTGGCCCTTCTTAAAGGCAAAAAAAAAAAAAAAAGTCATTTAAAACCCCCACACCTAGGCCCCCCAGACCAGTCTATATTATATGAGATGAAAGGGCGGCCCAGGGGCCCACACCCCCCCCCCCACCCCCCCGAGGGGGGGTGCCACACCCCGCAAATGCCCACACTTCACAGATCACCCACTACTGTATCATGTTTTAAATCTTGAATTTTTTTTTTTTTAATTGTTCAAATTGCACTCCAAACAATTAACAACCTTTTTTTTTTAATTTTCATTTTTACCCTAAAATGTCTTCTTAATCAAAAAAAAGAAAGTCAAATGGCGATTTTATGCAACTTTAAAATTATATTTAGAAAAATAGAATACAATTGTTGAATATCATTTTCTTCTAAACTATTTAGAATCAAGAAAATCTGCAGTGAATAATTTTATAATTGTGTGTGTGTGTGTGTGTGTGTGTGCTCAAGCTTGATTGTCACTATATGTTTGTAAAATTCTGATTCTTTTTTTTTAAAAAATAGATGTTTGAAATTTACAAAATAAAATATTCAGCTTCATTTATTTTTCAATGTGTGATATGTAGAGGAATTAATGAATGAAACTATTGTCTACAATCATATGATGTTATAATCATGTTTGAAATTTTAATTTAGAAACAGTTAAAATACATTAATTCCGTTATAAAAATGTCTATTTAATTTTCTTAGACTGTTTTTCATTGAAATATATTGTTAGTATGAGTGAGTTTTCATTTTAAAAAAAATTGTAATTATATTGCTGACTTTTTTGTATCTCTTTGTATTCTTATATATATATTAATTAATTTGGTGATCTAAAAAAAAGTAGATGTGAAGTCTGTGTGATTATTTTTACTCTGAAGTACTTAAATCTTTAGGTTTTTTCTTTAAATACATATATCAATCTTTGAATGAACTGCTTGTTATCTATTTAAACAAAGGCATTAGTAATCAATTTTTTTAAAAAGGTTTATTTTTAAGAATCTTTTTATATTCCAATATTCTTCAGCCGTCATTGAATTGTTAGAAGAATTAATATATTCAAATTCAGTGGTATAGCTATGTTGTGTATCAAATCAGTTCAGTGTGTGTGGGTCTCTGTGTTATAGAATTCCTTTTATTTTTATTTTATTTGCATTAAAATGTATGTTATAAATATTTAAAAAGCTCTTTTTTACAATTTTGCATAAAGATTTACAAATTTTCGTATTTTCACCAAGTAATTTGTTTGCAACTGTATTTAGGATTATAAAACAAGTCAGATGTGAAAGGAAAAATACTTATTTGAACGGTTATATATAGAGCTCTATATATAACATTTGTAAATACAAGTTTGTTAAATTAGGTCATGTGACATCTGACTTGATTTTTTTTTTTTAATTGTAAACATGAATGTTACATTTCTGAGAAATTATAGCCTTTACTCTTTGAGAAAATGATATTTACCCTGTTAGACATTGTTCAAATCTTCATGGGAAAAAGTATTATATTTTGGATAAATATTATACATACAAGTCTGTAACTTTTAATAATAAATTTAAATGTAATCATACTATATAAAAAATGTAGTAAAATAATGAAGATATGTTTTTCCTCAGGGAGAAAAGTCCAAAACCATTGAAAATTTTGACATTAATGTCTAAATCTTTTATTTATACATACATAAATTGTTGCTGCAAATGCAGATTATTTTACTGTATGGTTCACAGGTTTCTTTAAAGAATCTAATGCAATTTCAAATTAAGTTCAGTAAAGTTATGCCATTGAATAAATAATTGGAAATTATAAATATTATGAATCAATAATATTTATTTTGATTACGACAAATGTTTTGTAGCTGTGGATGAAATATCTAAAATTCTTGTAATGAAAATAGTTTAACGTAGTAGTAAATCTAAGACTTCAACTACTTGGGTGAAGTTTTACTAGAGCAAGAAAAAATAGATAATTGTTTCTATTAGTCAGTATTATCTGGTTATGATTCAGTTTTATACTCTGAATATAAAGGAAGGAATTTTTTTTTTAAAAAAAAAAAAAGAACCACACTATGATTATATTAGTCAGAGACAGATTTGGATGTGTGAAGTTACTAAAACCAAAATGTTTTCAGTCACTCTTTTTAAATGTGCTGTCAGATATCTACATATTATATTTTTTATAATAATTATTTGCAGATATATATAATTTATCCAAACCACTTCAAACACTTTTTAGCAAAACTTTTTATTTGTACATATACATACACCTATGTTTCGACTGACCTGCAGTCTTCTTCAGAGCCAGTTTATTTTATTCTCTTTTTTAAAAAAAAGTGTTTGAAGTGGTTTAGATAAATTGTATTTATAGGATATTATAGCAAAATAAAGAAAAGGTGTGATTTTGGTAATATTTATTTGCAGATATGATGGAACTTGACGGCATCTATATGTGGACTATACTATTTATTTTATTGAATATGTTGATCAATAATCCTATGTTGTCTCTTAGCCTGCTGTTAAACTGTTCATTTTTCACAAAATCTGTATTTTCCCAGCATTTTTAGTTAAGTTTTTCCATAATATTTGCCACTGACATTATAATACTACATAGTAGATTGCTTAAGCTTTTTGCCATAAACATTGATTAGGATCTCTTCTTTTAATTGTTCTGTTTTATATACAATTGCATTTGTTAAGAGTTGGATTTTATAATCCATTCTCTGCTGTCAGAATCATAATGATATAATTATAAAGGAGAGGGAGTTCTCTTCAATCACCTAAAGAAAGGTTTCTTGTATTTTCAAATTATCTGCCTGGAATTTGACTTCTGGGGGGTGTATGTTTTTTTGTTTTTTTTTAGTCTTTCAAAATGTAGAAAGAATTAGTAAAAAATCAGGCTAGATCTACTAATTTCTTTGAAGATTTATGTAGGGAAAAAGATTTTATGATCCAGTGGGTTTATATGTTTATCTCATGACCAATCTAATTAATATCTAAATCGCATGCATATTAATGGATGTATTAAAATTGCACTTCAGGATGAGATCATGTACTTTATCTATCATATGCATGTCTAAGGGTCATATTTCACACTTACTAATGTGGTCTTAAATATTCATTTTGTTGAGAACATCAATTTCTTAGTAATATGCAATCAGATTATTTAAATTGGTTTAATAATAGATCCAAATATACTGACTTGGGCAGAAACTGATATGATTTGTCTGCACTGTAGTTAGAAGTCAATGTCAGATTTATTGATATTACTTTTAAAAAAATAGAGCTAACTAATCCTTTTATGGATATGGCAATAAATTATTCTCAGTATATTTCCTGATCATTTTGAAGATCCTTTTTGAGAGGAGATAAATCCTTGTTTCTATTACACTTCCTGTGTTATATTATTTTGGGCTGCATATCCAGACATTTATTTACTATATGATTTTTTTTTCCATTGATGAATTATGATTTTATATTTATGCATAATTATAGATTATTATCTATTTATTATGCTTTCAGAAGGCAGATTAGATTATAATACAGACCTGCAATATATATATATATACTATGGCCTTAAGAGTGAATTGCAGCCATATCATGTAACTATTTATGGATTAGTTGACTAGTAAAGTTGGTGGTCTAGGTCAGTAACAGTTGCTAGAAATATTAATTGTAAATATACCAATGGATTTAATGAAAAGTTATATTAACTTCAGTGCTACTTAATAGTGTAATGTGTTATGAATATAAATAAGGAAAGAGTAACATAATATACAGAAATTAAACAATATCAACTATAAACTACAAGATATACATTATGGAACTATGAAGGGCAATAATTGTACTATAAAGATGTATTATAGTTTTATTCTTGACCACAGCTTGCAATTCAATAATTAGTTGGGGGGGGGGGGGATATGTTTTTGAGATTGACTAGTAGACAGAAAATTTTCTGTGTGGTGAATAGAAATGTAGTTTTGCTTCATAGTAAAAATAGATTTACTAGTATTCTGATTAGCTTTCTGATTACATTGTAAAAGGAAATGGAGGCAGTAATTGGGAAGGGGGGATTTCTTGGCAAATGTCTTGTTTTTATTGCTCCAAAAAAAAATAATAATCATAATTTATACATTAGGAAAAATTTAAGAATTTATTTTTTTAATGGAGCACATGTATAAAATTAATTAATCTATTACTTGTCTTTGATTTAATTTAGAAAGTATATTGTTTTAATGATGTATTCAAGTTGTGCATATTGTTTATAATAGGAGTGCTTATTATATAACCTCTTTATAGAATAAAAATAATAAATTGTATAATAATTTATATTTCGTGTGAATTTATAATTTATTTATTTATGATTTGTTTTATAATAGATATATTTATAAAAGGTGATTTTTAATATTTATACTTATTATAAAAATGTAAATACTAATTTATTAGAGTTATTCTATTTATATGTAAATTAATCTTGAAAGCCACTCATAAAGAGATATGGTCACTTTAATTCCAGAAAGAAAAAAAATGAGAAGAGTTAAGAATAAGAATAGAAGCATAGGGAATGGAGGCATGTGATATTAAGAATATAAAATTAAAGATGAAATTTGTGTTGATTAAACAAATATGTTCCTGAAATATAAATATATGTCTGTTTTTTAACCTCTTCTGTAGTTAGCTTTTCTTTATGAAAAACTTCAATACTTTTATCAAACTGTAGCGCCCCCATTTTATTCTTTTCTCACCATATTCTTAAAAGCCTTGAAGATAATCTTTATAATGTAAATGGGATGTGCTTCTCTTGTGAAAATTATACTCAAATTGATTATTAAATTTATAATTCTTCAACCATATCATTTCATAAATACCTCTTACGAAGATGTGCCACTGCAAATGTAAATTTGATGTCATCACTTTTAGCAAACCAAAGCACTTTTTAATCAGTCTTAAGATTTCTTTATCTTATTTTTTGAATATCATAAATAAACTTTTAGTGCATTTATTTTATGTCAACGAAGGGTACCTCACATTCCCAAGATAAATTCACAATTAATTGAAGCTTTTGCACTACTTTGAAGAAATACCCTTGTTGATAGATAGCAACACATTGGAGTTTGTGTTACATTTCAATATCTAATTTTGTTTTCCTACTTAATATTTACAAATGTATTTAAATTGATACGTTTTGTCAATCTAATAACTATGCAATAAGAAAGTTTTGGGAGATTTTTTTTTCTTCACTGATAGATAAAAAAAAGCACCTCAGTTTATTAGTTGATTTTTTTTCCTGCTTTAAAATGGTAAGAATATTCAATAGATAATCATTTGAATTAATATTAATAATACAATCAGTATTGTATATCTATTTTTAAAAATCAACATCTCTTTTTCAAAAATGGCCCATTAATTCCAATATATAAATAATTCTTGACATATTCCTTTTTTTTTACAACTCTTGTTTTATTGTTGAATTAAACTTCTTTTTTCACACTTATAAATATGGTTTATCATTATAGACTTTCACCTGCATTCGACCATATCCTATCATTTGACTATATTGTATGGTCATTTTCAATGTCTATTACTTTGCCCAGTTACCTTTATTTCAATTGATCAAATAGAGACAAAGGTATATATTTTGGAAATGGTCATAGGATATGGTTTAACATAGATGGAGATGTATAATAATACATCAAATATATGGATGTGGATAATGAGTTTGCCGAGGCTTATTTATACAAAGTTTTCATTTTAGTTTTTAATTTGTTCAAATTAAAAACCTTATCTACACATTTTGATGCCTGCTTTCGTAATCAGCCTGTAATTGTTTCAGAGATCATTCATAAAAATGAAAAAACAAAGTGGGAATTGGTAAACATTCCTGTTTAACAACGTTGTCATTATAAATTTTTTAGATTTTTTACTGCTGGTAATGATGATTTTTTTTCATATCACAAGCCAACTGTATAAAAATCCTATGGATATTTATTTATTTTGAAATGTTGGTATGAATTTTTCCAGTTGACTGAGTTCAGATGTCATTAAATCAACAACAATATATAAACAACACCTTTTTACAGACCTTTTTTTTATTACACGGCAACAAGGATGTAATCTGTAAAACATTTTAATTCTCTAAAATCACATTGAGTTTCAGCAAAATCAAAAATCGTTGAAAGTACTTTTGCTGTAATTGATAATATTGATGTTTTTTTGATAATTTACGTGATCTTTAAAAACATAATCCTACAATTGTAATGAATTATAATTTAATCCCACTTCATTTTACTATCGTCTTATCTTTCTTAATTGTGCATAGTCTCGGTAATTAAATAGCATTAAAAAAACGGTCATCATAATGTGAATATATATTAATTATTCAAAAGTAATATATATTATTTCGCTGCAGAATCAGAGAATTAATCTTGATTTATATACAAGTACAATGCTTGTTGCTAATCCAGCAGCTTTGATTTCAAAGTCTTTCCAGATTATCAAAATTTTCTGGATTAAGAACAATTCAAGAATATATTTCTCCATTATAAATGTCCCACATCTTTAAAGTACCTATTTGATCGCTGCAACTTCAACAAATAGATTATTAGTTCTCTCTCTCTTTTTTAATCGTTGAAATTTATTTTGAAAACTGTGTAAACTTTGGTTTATTAATAAATTGGGGTTCTTTTTTCTTTTCAACTCTTATTCTTTAAAAAAAATTTCACATTATTTTTTTTTTTAGAAAAATAAAGGATTAAAAAGTTTTAATATAATCTTAGGATTCACAATTATTAAAATATATTTATTACAACTCACATCATTTTCTTTGCAAAAGTTTTTTTCTTATTTATTAACATACATCTTTACTCCAGTAAGTGAAGACAATTTTTGCCCCAAAATGCAACGTAAACCAAAGCCCTTACAATATGCAGTTATAATGGGTTCATATGAGGTAAAAATAATTTCTTAGATTAAATTCAAAATATTAAAATTTGATTTAAAAAATTAAAGCTTCAATTGAAAAATAGGTTAATTAATGAATAAACATATTATTAAAAAGAATTGTATAAAAAAACATTTTTGTAGCTATAATGTTTAGACAAAAAATTATAATTTTATAAAATTATTGAGAGATTATTTTCTAATTCAGTATTCATTAAATTAATATAACGCTTGAAGAAAGAAAAAGCTAACAACAATGTACATTTTAAAAATTGTTTTTGAGATATCTTGTGTTCTATTATCAGTCTTTTTATTTTTGTAATTAAAAGCACTGTGCTAATTTTTTTTATTTTTATAAAAAAAAAAAACCTTTGAGAATTGTCTTTATTTTGCAATAACGCAGTGAAATTAAATAAATATTCAATAAAAAATATATAATGTACAATTGATTGCTGAAGTTTTAATAGTCTTTTTTTTTTTTTTTGCCGATATTACAGTTATCATTATCAGAAACAAATTACAAGATTATTATTTGAGCAAATAAATGGTATTATTAATTTATGTTTAGTAACCTTTGATCATGTAATGTTGATTAGTATCTGCATAGTTCATGAAATCATTTTTTATCCTCAAAATAATTTACAATTATCATAGCTATTTTTTGCCACAAGAAAAATAACATTCATAAGAATTTTAATTCATAATATTAATTGAGTGAATATATTTTATTTTTAGTATGTTTCAAAATTTAATCATATCCTTTGTTGTTTTACATGATCAAAGTATGTTTTTGATTACTTAATATACGGCATAAAAGTGGCATCTTTTACTTTTGTAGTTGGTAATGATGAAAATCTTTTTTACTTTAGATATGTCATAAATGAAAAGCACTAACTGCTTTGCAAAGTTACTGGTTGAAACATCATATAAAATATCTTTTAATTATATAATCAAAACAATATTGTATAATGACTTAACTTTGTCCTGTAGTACATATTTTTTAGCATTAACATGACCATTTTACTTTCGAATGATGTGGCTTTAGTGAAGTCATTATCCTATGATATCATCCCTCCTACAAAATGACCACCATTTTCAAAAATAGTGGTTGTTTTAAAAAAATGTTTCAATTTTTTTTTTAATGATCATAGTAGTGAATAATTAATTGTAAATTAAAATAATAGGTACAAATTGATGATCACTGTGATAAAGATGTTTTTTATTGCCTACATTGCAATTATATATTTATAGTCATTCTAATATATATATCATACATATACACATAATGCATGAATATTAAGAAACTACAAGGTGAAACAAATAATTATTAACTATATATTTGTAAAGGAAGTCTATACATTCATACAGTAATAATTGATTATCTCCATAGTTTGCTGACTTTCTCATTCTTCATTAGAAATATACAGAATGTATATTCATGTGTATGTTTTGTTTTTTTTTTAATTTTATAGATGGGTAGGTAGATAGATAGGTAAGTAAGTAGATTGTTAGGTAGGTGGGTGAGTGGATGGATAGATTAGTGTAAAGATTCATTGATTTCGTTTCCCCTCTCCATTTGTTAATTTTTAATATTTTGTAAATAAAAGATGGTTAAAATAAAAAAGGACTTGATAATGAATCTAAAAATATGGTTAAAAATTATACATTGATACCCAATTAAAAAACATTAGTTTGGGAAGAAAATAGTGTGGATTGTTTTGTTATGTTTATTGGAATTTAATTATCTGTATAAAGTTTGAAAATAAAAGTAAGGTGATCAAAAAAATATTGGAATATTTAATTGATATATCAGGGTTGCTTATTAATTACACAAGTATTTTTTGAATGTATTCATATGTTTTAATTTTACTTTAAAAAGTGTATATACAATATTTGCAGTGTTGTGTTTATTTTTTAATGTGTGTCATTTAGGATTTTAAACAAAAAGTGATTTAAATAAATCACAAATAATTCTCGCTTGCTAAAATAATAGTCTTCTCATCATGGGAATTGAATGGGCTCTCTTGTTATTATATCCATCCAGATGGTGGATTTTGATGAATCATAAGAGTTGGATTAACAGTATTGCATCATGATACTGTTTTCTAACCAAGATATTTATCACTTTGCTGCCATTTTTAAAATTTAGGCTGAAAAGAAAATCTGTAATCAAATGTTATAATTTAACTATTAAATAATTAAATGTGTGTTTTATATATGTAATGATCAGATATTTTACGGTAATATCTCCCCACTAAACTCTAACATATTTATTTCTATACTTAGCGCTTTCGTTATTTCATTAAAGGTATTAAATAGTTGCAGAAATATTGATAACCTGATTAAGTTAGTGTAAGTAAAAGAAAATAGAAAAAAAACCTAGGAGCTAATTAAAAATGGAGATTATGAATTGCTAAGGCCTTATCTGAATATACTTGTTAATCTAATTCTGAAAAATGAAATCAAGAATAAAATATTAATTACAATTTTATATTGAAATATATATATAGAAAAAAATTTTCAATGGAATATTTTACCTGCTGAGTCATTCTTTTTTTTTTTTAATTTCTATTTTGACCTTCATTGCAGGCATGGTATTGAAAGGGTGGAATCTTTATTGAAAAAGAAATTATACTTGGTCTGTCCTTTTATTCTTAGACAGCAAGTATTTCCTGATCATAATTCCTATTTAAAATTTCCTGACTATGCATTTATTTAATCAATACTGAAAGAAGAAATTTTAAAATTGTTCGGTATTTGCTAGTCGATTGCCAATAAAATATGAGCTGTAAAAGAATATACATTCACATGCATACACACACATTTAGTTGAAACTATAATTATTCTTGTTTGTTTTTAATAGTGTTTACATTTTATAAGAATGGATCTTGTGGCATTGCAGAAATTATAATCCCAGGTGAAACATTTTTTCAAGCTCCAGCAAAGCAGGGATTTTTTCTTTCCAGGCATCCATACAACTAGCCTTCAAGTTATCGGTCAGAAAGTGGCTCTCTAACTATTTTTAGCTGGTGAGTCTTTTCTTATCTGTTCATTTTTAGAAGGGATGCCAGCAATGTTTTTGCCCTACATTTGAGTTATTTAAATACTATTTTATCTTACTTTTTTTATGAATCTAGAACACAGAAGCTGTAGATGTTTGATGGCATTTTGGTGATGAAAGATGTATTGTAATACTTCTTCATATAAAGATAGCTGCTCCTCCATTCTATATATATATTATTAGATGGCTAGTTGGATGACTAGGAACCAGCCATCTGGAAAAAATTCTTCTAGTTCTCCAGATTTAAATCATAGGTTACAAGCATGATCATCCATTATATCACATAGTCTTTAATAAGAAATTATCAGTCAATCTGCAGTTATTTTAATTATCATTATTAGATGCCATCAAATTGGGATTGTCTATGTCAAATATTAGTTGTCGAGAGGTCAGCGACAGTCGAGAGGTCAGCGACAGTTGCTTTACAAGCAATTGTCCCAGGTTTGCAGGTTTGCTTCCCGTCTGATGCTATGACACATGAGAAAAAAAAATGGGATTGACTCTTGATAATTATATGATTATAAAATTAAGTAACTTTTCTTAGATGAATATCATTGAAGTTATATGCACCGACGTGCATTCATAAGAAAAGCTATTGAATGAAAATAATATAAAATGGAAGTTAAGGGCTTTCAATCGTGTGAAATGTTCTCACTTTTGAAGGCACATTAAATATCCCTGAGAGGACACCCTTTCATTTTATATTAATTTTCATTCAATTTATAGCTTTTTTTATGAATGCATATCAGAGCATATAATGATAATTATATGAATAGCATTTCTCTATAATCCTTAACTATGTATTTAGTCTTTCATTCGGCTTAAAGATATATGTTTACTCTATTTAATGGCATAAAGATGAAGTTTATCCATCTTATTGCTGGTCGTCTTTTCTTTTTTTTTAATCACAAATTTTTTCATGCATCTGATATTTTTATAATGAATTTGATTGCCTCATGATATGATAGGAAAATTTCTTTCTAGTCATTTCATTTGTACTTCAAGCGAAAGTTAAGATTTCATCTGTTCATTTTATAAGTGAATAATAATTGAAGTATAATTTGCTATATTTATAAACTTTTTAAGTCAGAATATCCATGAGAATATATTCTTATATATGTTATAAAAAGAATAATATCTACCTATATTATAAACACAAAAACTTAAAAGTGAAGTTAAAAAAGAAGTTATAAATGAATATAATAAAAATAAGCTAAACGTTTTCAAGGATCCATGCCTCATAATCATAGCTTTCTTAAAAATACATAATAAAATATATACAAAGATGTTTAAATTACCACGTGTTACGTGGACCATTTCTTCGACATATCAAAGCAAGTGTCTTTTCTATTTATAGCATTAATATTTCCATTAATATAGAATGCTTCTTTTATTTTTCTCTTATGATCATTTGATTCAGTGCACATAATTACAGGATTGGCAGGAATAAAATTGTGTCCAGATTTCATAGAATGCTCCAAAAATACAGAAGATATATTGTTGTTCTTTTGAGCTCTCTTGTAAGTGTACATTTGTTGAACAAGCCTAGTATTAATAGTAGCTTTAGTTTCACCATAGTATACAGCAAGACATTTTTCTTGAGGACATGAAATGGAATATACTGCATGTGATGAATGAACGATCAATATGATCTTTTGAGTTGTTGATCAATCGGTTAGAATTAGGAGGAGTTCTAAATCCAATTTTAAACTTATTGAATAATGCTTTAGTTAGTTTGTTAGATATTTTGGAAATGTAAGGAATAGTAATTCTAGGAAGTTGAATACGTGGTAGTGGTACAATATTATTTATTTTATTATGGAATTTAGTAATATTAATTTTAATAGATTTAAATTTAAAACCTGCTGTCAAAAGAAAGCTATGATTATGAGGCATGGATCCTCGAAAACGTTTAGCTTATTTTTATTATATTTATTTATAACTTCTCTTTTTTAACTTCACTTTTAAGTTTTTGTGTTTATTTATATATAACGGGAAGTAATCTATTTTACTATCTATATTATGTATATCATCATCTTTAACCACTCCCAATTTTTTGCAGGATAAAGATCTCTTTAAGTTTAATCTAGTTTCCTGATACTTAGCCTATCCACATCTTACCACCATTTTTTTTGCTTTATCCATCCATCTAACATCTATTCTCTTTTTTGATTTTTTACAATCTCTTGGGATCCAGTTTATAACTTCAACTGTCAATCTATTATCATCTCTTCTAATAATACGTCCAATTCAGCTCTATTCCAATTTTTTAATTATTTTTATTTATCATCCAATGCATTTTGTTTTTGATCTCTTTTTATTACTCATAATATGCATCTCTCCATGCTTCATTAAGTAATCTGAAGTCTCCGTATTGCTCTTCTGTTAAGGGTCCAAGTCTCTCATCCATAAGTAAGGACTGGTAAAATGTCTTTATTTTTGACTTATGATATCTTCATTACAAAAGTTGTTTTTAATTATTTTTAATACGACCCAAAATGTTTTTATTGTCCATCCATTCCCCCATTTTATATTATTAAAAGATAAATTAAGGCTGTAGTTCAAATTTCTTAAATGTATTAATGTTGACCAAGCCTGAAATGCAAAATTGTTTTAATTATTTACTATAGGGAGTGGAGCTTTTTTATATATATACTAGTACCGTATAGAGAGCATCTTTTAACATGGAAATGATGTATCTTTTTTTTTTTAATTTCATAGATAGAACCTTAAGGAAATAGAAATTGTTAATTTATAAATCTATAAGAAGAAATACTGAGTTTTTAGAGTTTAGAAATGATCACAATTGATAACGGGTGGTTATCTGAGACATTAGTCTTAACAACTGCTGAACTATTTATTGTCTAATTTAAAACAATAATTTCCAGAGTGATAACTGTTTTTATTGAAAAGAATGAAACATTTATAACTATATGTAATTGGAAATCAATCCATATCAAGAATTATTAGTAGACAGAATAGACATCATAAATGATTATAACCAAAAATACAAAATCACAATGAAATATCATTTTTTCTTGATTCAGTGATTTATATTTTGTCCCAAGTACAGATTTGTGGAGTATTTTATGAATCAATTCTGTCTTATTACATAAGCAGCATTATTATCTGTCAAAATGATATTGCTCCAATTCGTACATTTAGATTACTCAGTGTATTTAAAGATGCAGCCCATTCTTGAATAATATTGTAAGAAACAAGGTGATGTGGTGTGATGTAATTGACTTCTCCTTAAATGAAGTCAAGAATATCTCAGCAATTATGCCCAGATAAACCTGTTAGCCACTTTATTTTTCATTCCCCACTCTAAGTCTTCCCATATTCTGCCCCATCCCATTTCCACAACATAATCTTTGTCAATTCTATGGCCTTCATATCTAAATCCCCCTTATCTTTTCGCAAACCCAGCATAAAAACTAATAACTCCCTTTCTGTATAGTCACTTTGTTCATACCTATTCTCCCATAACTTCATTATCTGTACCCTTTCTGCTTTCAAGCATTTACATTCAGTCAACAGATGCCGTATATTTTCTATACCTTCCTTACACAATTTGCTCACTAAATCACCCATAGTTTTCTATTTACATGTATATTCTCTTGTTGCTAAAGATCCTGTTCGAGCCTTAAACAATAAACTACTTTCCTTACTATTATCATAAATTAACTCGCATCCAATATTCCGTTTATTTCTATATATATTTAAACTCTTCTTACCTGCCATACTAGTTCTCCAACTCCCTATTTTTTATTAATGCTTCTATTCTTCCATACAATAATGCCACCCTGTGTCAACCAGAGTAATCAATGGATGCCAGAAGGCTGTTTAATAACAATTATGTGCTAGTATAAGAGATGGTGATCATGTAATATTGTAAGAACTTGATTTTCTGTGAGAAATGATTTTATTATTTTTCTAGACATTACTCAGATCATATACGAAGGAGGATTCAAAAATAATCGGAATTTTATAATAAAAAATTGTTTATTTATCATTAAGTGTTATAAGTTTTTAGTACTGTTAATTTAATACAATATACCAGTCTAAACATGCTTTTCACTTTTCAAAGTAGTCCAGAAACACCTATAATGTGAAGCATTTTAACATCTACAAAATAAAAAGAAACTCACACAGTTAGAGTTCAAGTGAATATGACTGATAGATAAAGTGGAGCATGTTGAATTTAATTTTAAAAAATTTCACATTTGCCTGCTCACAGAGGAATGGTCATGGTGAAGCTTGCACTCATCACTTTGCCACAAAACAAGATCTTTACATTTTACCACATCAGGAAAAACATCTGCCAATAAGAACTCATTTTGAGAGAAAAATGCTGTTTGTGTCAGTTTAAAAAAAAATAGCAGCATTATTTTGATATTGGACTTCACTGGCCACATTTTTGGGGGACATTCATAAATTTGTCTTTTCCCGAACAGAACTTTCACATTATTTCAACTTTTTCACCATTACAAAAACTCGACAAGTATTTGAAACGCACCTTACAAAAAAATGTGCTACATTGCACCATGGTTTCACACAGTAACATAATTTGGTAGATTGATACCAAAGGGTTCCACAAGAGGTATGTAACAGCAGTAGCATGTATGATAACAGGCACACTTATCAGAGAACAATTCTGGTTACTTTTGGGTCCCCCCTCATAAATTTTATTAATATAAGATGTCCTTAGGGCAAATAGATGCACTATATCAAAACAAATATTATGATGACAATGTCAGCAGCTACCTTCTAGAATTGATAATGAAAGCATAAAAATGGTAAATCATTTTGCTTTTTTTTAAATTTTGTATCTGCAAATAATCTACCAATCAAGAAATTGGGCAGAAATATTAGGCATAGTGATGCTGAAAACCTGGAGAATGTTGTTAGATTTCTCAACATATCTTTATAAAATGAAGATCACAATTGTTCAAATTACAGTAATCCTGAGACTTTCTACAGATGTGAAAGTAGGACTCTGAAAAAAAAATGTTAGGACAAATATTAATAATTTTCAGTTTTGATTCTGGAAAAGTTTTTGAGAATTTGTTTTACATCAAACAAACAAAAAATGGATGTGTCATTAGATCAGCCCAGAATATGAAGCACAGATAACCAGATTGAAATTGCTTTATTTTGATTTTATGAGATATTTTAATGTATTAGAAAAGTTGTAATGGTTGGGGTTACTAGTGATGAAAGAGGAAAAGGATCACTCCACCATCACAATAATGAACATGTCTTTGAGCACTGTTAAAAAGCAAATTGATTATTCTGAAAGAAATGCTATTTATATGATCATCATAAATCGACATTGATTGGTTAAATGAATATTGGTAAACAATTAATATGCCTTCTGTTTTGATTTTGGTTTGTTTTTTAACTTATAAAGGATTTATATAATGTAGATGAAATAATAGATTATTCTAGTTTTGATTACATTTGTTAAATTAAGAGAAAGTGGTGGTGAAATATGGTGCACATGGTTTAAGATATCAAGAATACTGCTTAAAGATGAATGAAACCGGTTGTAAGAAAGTGAGCTGCTTCTAAGGTTTCAGAAAGTCTATTCAGTTAATTGTAATCTTGAAGTTGCATTTCCTATGGAAGCAGATTTAAAATTAGCTGATTAAAATCAAATTTTCATTGATCAAAAGAAATTGAAGATTCGACGTTGACCAATTTGTGAATGAAATATGAGACAAATTTTATAAAGATTATCAAAGGATAACAGAGGAATACTTTTTCTTGTATTTTTTTTATGTGTGATTTGCTAGCTAAGAAAATGTGTGTATAGATTCATTAGCTAAATAATCTTCACTGTTGGGAGAGAAGGCTTAGATAAAACAATAAAACTAGAGTCATAACTCAATATTTTTAAAAGTGTAAATAGAGAAATGAAAATTAGAAGATCGTATTTTTAATATGACAATTTGTACTGAGGTTAAATTACTTATGGACAAATAACATTGGTAGACGGGTTTTAAATTTGTCACAGACTTAAATTATTTAGGATATGGGTGTTTTAAAGTCCCATTTGTCAATTATACAGTTTTTAAAGCCAACAATCAATCACTGGCAAATCAAAACAAGCATTCAGAAGATATACCATGATTAGAGACGCTGCAACAAAAATGAGTCCTTACAAAATATGGAGTAACTAGTATCAAAATTCACATTAGGCTATAGGGAAAAGCAAATGGGCTTTTAATAAATTGCTAATAATGAAGAAAGCTACATTTATAGTTGATACAGTCAAAAGTTTCACTTATAATTGTCACAGTAATGTTAGGCATTGAGCAAATTCAACCACAAACTATATTGTCTGAATCAGTCATGATTCTTCACAAAATATATAATTTATTCATCCTGAAGCATGCGTACTGCAATACTCAAACAAGTATAAGAAAATCAGATAACTATAATTACATACCTCTTTTTCCTCAAAGCATAATTCAGTTCCATATGTATCCTGAATTCTTGTATAAGTATGCACCAAGTTTGATAAGCAATATACCTCTACACACATCGATGTATATAACAATATATATAATTATTACAATAGTTTTTAATTAGCGCATATTTTATTTGTAAAATATATATACATATGGGGAAGAGAAAGGTGAATAACTTCATGTGTGTGTATGCTTAAAATTAAAAAAATCGGATATATTAATCTTTAACTGAGGCTTAAAGTTTATATTTGTGATAGAGACAATCTCTAGTTTAGTAAATGATTAGTAATAATCATTATTGTATTTGTCTGAGGTGGATGGTGTCAAAGTTGTGAGTGGAGGGAGTTTGACACTTGTAAATAAAAAATGCAACAACATTAAATTTAGTACATTTTATTGCTCTGATTTAGTATTTCTTTCACATTAATAGTTATAATGACAGAGTACCAAAATGTAATTATATATATATTGTAACGAGCACAGACGTTCGTTACATTGTTGTTGTTTTTTATTTATTAAACATGAAAGTAAATTAAAAAGTTCGCATTTAAAAATTTTCTTTTAGAATTAAAAATTGAAATTAAATATCACCTTAAACTCGTATATATTAAATCGCACAGGTAAAAAAAAAATTATTAAAATAAAACTGTATTAAAAATAGAAAAGGTATTTTAAAACTAAATTTTAAAAAGTTTTGGAGATAAAATTATATCTTTAAATTTATCTTTAAATATATCTTTGATTTGGAAAACAGGTTAATTAATCAGAAATGGAAATGATTGTTAATTAGTTAAATGTAAACCAGCCTTGTGCATTTAAATGTAAAAACAGTGGTCAGATAGGAAAACAATAGAAACAAATAGCCAATGAAAGAAATCCATTGGGAAATCGGACCTCAACGAAAAGGATCATCACATCGATGACGTAATGTTAAGTCAATCTTTCAAAGTAATATAAAAGGACAAGTTTGGAAAGTTAGTGGGTGAGTTATTGATTTATTACGATGTGAGAGATATGTGTTAGTGCGGAAGTGAAGAAGAAGGGATTGAAAAAAGACACACGATTCAATCCCTTCAGCTTTGCTAAGAAAGAAAAAGAAATGAACTATCGTTTTTACATTGAGGACCAGTTAAAGCAAAAAACCTCCGGATGGATAAATAAATCGGCCAACAGAATACCAATTTTAGGATGGCGTGGGAATTCACGTTCATGGCAAGCAACGTGTAAAGATGAACTGTTTTAAACTGTAAGAACTTTATAAATAATGAACATTAAATTAAAATTTCCATATTTAAATGATTGCAATATTATCCTATCTGACCAACTTAATTTATTAATAATGTTATTTGATGTATTTTTTATTTATTTATGTAAAATCATTTCCATTTATTTAATTTTGTTCTTTAAGTTTTATTATGATTTCTGTTTTCCGTTAAGTTAAATTATATAAATGTTAAACTTAAGTCGGGCGTGAATGGCTGTATAGATTTGTAAAGTTATATTAGGGAAGGGTAATCTTAGGTTATTTGTGTCGTTGTTAGATTGGGTCAATGGATTGGATATATTGGTGTGATTAGTAGATGTAATATTGATTCGCTATGGGCAGAATCGCTTCATACGCCGCACACTTCCGTTTGCCTATGGAAGGAATTATAAGACGGAGAACGCAGTTCCTTTCTATGGAGTTTTTTTTTTATTGTTCTTCTCGTTAGATAGATGTAATATTCCTATCTGATTGAGAGTCAATGTCTTTTCTTAATCTTTTTGTGCTGCCATATTTTATTACATTGAATACATCGATATATCAGATGAATTGATGCCGGTTTGACTACGAATTTTAACCTAAGGTTAAATAGGGATAGAATGTTTATTTTCAAAAGCAAATCTATGTGGTCTATTCATAATTGACCCTAAATAAAAATGCATTAAATTTAAGTTGTTTATAGACGCTTGCATGGATTGGTTATCGGTTAAGTATGTTTTGGGTTTTCATATTTGATCAAAATATATAGACATTCGATAAATAATGATACCTTACGGTGAGTATCTAAAATGTATTTATTCGGATGTCTATTAAGTTATTGGTGACAATGCAAGTATCTTATGGTGAATACTATTGGGTTACGTATAAATTTCCCTCCGCAATTGTCAGTAATCAATAATTTTGTATTTTGATCGTTTATGTTTACTTTGAAATGTGTTTGACCATGTAATCTATGTAACCGATCTATATTCAACATGATAAACAAGCTTTCATAAATTTATCTGTGCGAACTTAATTAAAATGTAAAATTAGAATATAATAGTAATTAAATGTAAATTAAAGTCAAAAATCAAAGTTAAAAATAATGTTAAATGTTAAAATGTAAAACTAATACTAAAATAATTTTAAATCTTATATATATGTGCATAAATAAATGTTTGTATGTTAATTACTGGCAGTGGCTTATTTTATTTATTTTTTAATGTTGAAATCTAATTAGATAAGATATTATATTATTTAATCTCTGCTATTCCACTGAGCTAGTGACATGGGCTAACGACCGGAACCAAAATATTTAAAAAAAAGATTTTTTTTTTTTTTTTACGTATCTGCCTACTTTATAAATTTTTCTAGGTTCAAATGCCTAGATGGCGCCCCGTAGTGCAGATTACGTAAGTCGCTTTCTCCGGATCGTTACAATATATATATATTAAATCACTCCACATAGTTAAGAAATCCAGCACTGCCCTATATTAAAATCCGTGTAGCCTCAAAATCAGACCAGTTATTTTCTACGGACTTTAATATATTTATTTCACAGGGGGCAGTGCTGAATTTCTTAACTATATAGAATCAGAATTAAAAATGGGGTGGGATTAGTAAGGATGCCCTTTGTCACCTATTTTGCTTTTTGTTATATTTGAGAGAAATGGAGAGAGCAATAGAAAGATTAGAATGAGGAATAGAGATACCATTAACAGATGGCAAGGGAGTGTATACATTATCAGGTCTATTATGTGCTGATATCTTCTTGTGCACAGAAAGTAGAGAAAATATGGAAGTTATGCTAAAGACGCATTCAAGGGTGGGTAAAAAGATGTTCAGGATTAAAGAAAAAAATTGCTTGGATGAATGGGAGAAAAAATTGATAAATGAAGCAAAGGAAAAAAAAGGGACAGATAAAAAAAATTAACAGTGTTTTCATATAATAAATATGATGTGCAAGAATTGTATGGGAGTGGCAGTAGCAGAGTTGTTGGTAAAGGCGTGTTACATTACTTAGAAAAAGTACAAAGAGAAAAGAAAACATACATTAGATGCAGATGTGTGGACAGCAAAGGAGGCAATTCAAGGAGAAATGGGATGCTCAAGTTTTTTATATGAGAGATGCAAAAAGCAAAATGAAAATATTCGGTAGATTGTAATTTATGAATAGTAAGAGAATATCCAAAATAGTATTTAATTGGGTTACAAGTAAAGGACAGGCAACAAGATGGGTTTGAAAGGTAGTATGGTATGCAGAAGATTTGGATAAAGATTTATGTCAGTATACTTGTCCAAAAGATGGAATGATTGTGTTAGGAGGATTGTTGAATGTTATATTGGCAAAGAATGGGATAGAAGAATAGATGCATTAATAAAAAATAGGGAGTTGGAGAAATGGAGAATTAGTATGGAGAGTAAAAAGAGTTTAAATATATATAGAAATAAACTGAATATTGGATGTGAATTCATTTATAATAATAACAAGGAAAGTAGTTTACTGTTTAAAGCTCGACTAGGATTGTTAGTGACAAGGAAATATACACATAAATGGAGAAATGTGGATGATTTAGTCTGCAAGTTATATAGGAAGGCATGGAAAATATTAGGCATCTGCTAATTTAGTGTAAATGCTTACAAGCAGAAAGGGTACAAATAATGAAGTTGTGGGAGATATGATCAGAAGATCAAATTCCTTTATGCAGAAGTCTCATTAGGCAATGGAACTGCAAGATTAAAAAGTCTCTATGACATTTATCAAGGCACAAAGGCAAATCTTCAAGATGTGGTATTGATTTATGTGAAAAAAATTTGTTTAATATGAGTAATTGTGCATAGTGTGCTCTTATGTTAGATGACTCTGGGCCATACTAATTTTGGGTACTTGTAATATAATTAGAAAAAAATTATTTCTGCTGCAAAAGATATATTTAACTGACGTAATAATTTATACGCCCAATTCCTAAATCCTATGCTTTTTATTTACTCTATATAATAATTATAGAAAAATTATAGAAATTAAAATATTTTTTAATTAATAATTTGTAAAAACTACACATTAATTAGATACTTGTTTCATACAGTCTGTACTAAGTTTTTGTTTTGGTTATTATTAAACTACTAAAACATCATATGAAAACCATTTTCTTATATGCACACAATCTGTTAAAACAGTAGCAACTCTCTCCAAACAGTAGTGCCATCCAGTGTAAGTTTTAGTAATCAGTGGATGCTAGAAGGTTCTAGCATCCATTGATTACTATGGCTTTCATGAATTCCACTACTGTTTAGGGAGAATTGCTACTATTTTAAAAGTTTGTGTAACAATAAGAAAGTGGTAGTCATATAATGATTTAATGGTTTAATACCAATCCTGGCCCAAATATGATGGTGATTATGGTTATTAGAAAACAAAAGATCACCAATGTGTGCAAGTACTGAATTGAGTTCAGATCTGTATGACTATAAAAGAAAGGAAGTTTGGATTGAAAACATTATTGCATTTTTATTTTGGGCTCAACTAAAAAGGTAAAAAGATGGCTGCTGGAAGATCGCATTAGATCCAAAGATCTACATACAGTGCTCTTTGATACGAGGCTCCTCACTGATGAAAGCCACAAACTAGAAACTACTCTAGGGATATAGGATGGGTACACATTAGATAGGGAATTTGATGCACAAAGCTTCTAGCACCCATTGATTACTATGTCTTGCACTAGATGACACTACTGTTTGGGGAGAGTTGCTATTGTTTTTTTATTATTAGTTATTTAATTTTTTTTTTATTAAGTATATAAAATTAAAGTGTGTGATCATTATACAGGAATAAGTAGACTTGTTAATTGCTTAATATATTAGTATGATAATATAATTAAGTTATAAATAATTTTGTTAGACTTGCTTTACACTCCGCTTATGTAACAGTTAAGAAAGCAGTTTTTGGTTAATGAAACAAATAAATGTTAGCACTTTGTTCTCCTGCTGTGTTATCAGAATGATTTATTTTAATTTTTTGTAGTTGCTGGTTACAAACATATGAGAACTTGTGACAGTTTTATATCAAATGATTTTAGTCCCTTATAACACTAGTCTCAGATTGTTAATGAGTGGTACATGGCTAAGAGAAAAGAGCATAAGTAATGGAATTTCTTTGGGAAATTAGTCCTCATAAGTATATTATTTAGAAGTGTAATTCTTATATGAAAATCTATCATGAAATTTATACTGGCAGATTAATAAATATAAATAAATGCCAAGCCATCAAGAAGTAGATTGGCAGTTCTGAGTTGTGATTTTTGCTTGAGGCTGTACAATCACCAATGAGTCAGTTTGGAACTGGATTTCAGTGAGATAGGAGTTTTAGCTGGCAAAGATTGTATGTTTGTTTAGGTAACTCCATTTAGGGATCTCTTCTGTCTACAATGGAAGTGGAAGGGCCTAAACAATATGGTATTAAAATGGCCTGTCTGTCTAACTACGTTGTCATGCCTGATAGATTACTCATTTCAGTAATAGAAGTAATAACAGTCATTGTAATAATATCAGTAGCAGTGTAAAGCAGGAAGCAGTGGTATTCCTAATGATAAGTATAATTTTTTTCTTCTAAATATAGGTATATGGAATCTTTGAAACATTAGAGGACTACACTGGTGGCTAAGAAGCTGTCAAGATTTAAGATCAATATACCAGCTTCTAGTGAAATTCACCTTCTAGAGGAAAGAGGTTTAATATAGCAGATGGATGAATGCAAGTTTGTGGGGGTTTTTTTTTTTTTTGGAAAGGCGGGTCAATCAGTGAAAGGAGAATGTATGGTATTGGATTACAAGACTAATTTAATATCTTTTATTGGAGAAATTCCTCATTTATCAGTTAAAGGCTAATGATGTTAAAACTCATCTTGCGCAATGCCTCTGTTCCAACATTAGATTCAGAGAAGAAACGCTTTTATTTCTTGTTGGGTAGCATTATTATTGTAATACCATTAAAAGATTATTTTTTTCTCCTTGGAGACTTTAATGCACTTGTCGATATAAATGATAGACTTTAGCCAAAAGTTATTGGAAATAATGATATTAGAACTGTAAATTCAAATGGTTTATTATTGTATTTATGCCCAACACATGAACTGATTATCACACATACTTTGGTTAGACAGAAAAATTGCTATAAAGGAACATGGTTGCATTCACACTCAAAACAATGTCGTTTAATAGATTACATCATAGTTAGGAGTTAAAATATAAATGAAGATCATAATGTGCAAGCACTTACATGGGCAAATTGGTGGACAGATGCTAGATTACTACATTCTAAGATTAAAATGATAGTTACGTTAAAAGTAGATGTTATTCCTAACATATTCGTAATAAAATTGATATTCATTTTTTAGAAGAATCTATTAAATGAACTAAATTTCAACCGCTACTAAACACTAAATTTACAAATTTAGATCTTCAGTATTGTTTTATTATTGAAATGTGGAATTCTCTTAAAGTGTGTTTTATGGATACAAGTAAATTTCTTCTTAGTTCACTAAAAAGAAGAATCGTGATGTTTTTCTGACAATGATCTTATTAAAAGTCATTTGATTAAAAGAAAATGTGGCAATGTGGTATTTTCTGTTTGGCAGATTAATAGATTAAATGTGGAATTTTATTACAAATCTAAAGATTTGAGGACAGAAGCTCAATGATAGACAAGAAGATTTTGAAATCACATGATCACCATTTCTTACACTGGCACATAACTGTTATTAACACAGGCAAAACTCTCCATACATTAGTGCCACTGGTGGAGAGTTTTGCCTGTGTTAATAAGATTTAAAAATGTTGGTACATTAGAATTAACAA
Source organism: Epiperipatus broadwayi (assembly GCA_028023455.1). NCBI lineage: Eukaryota > Metazoa > Onychophora > Udeonychophora > Euonychophora > Peripatidae > Epiperipatus > Epiperipatus broadwayi. The sequence continues at coordinate 31,282,804 of JAQFVV010006198.1, forward strand.
AGAAAATACATTCTTCCACACTTAAAAAATGATTGGTGGAATAAACTTGCAAGAAAAATACTGACACTAATTGATCTTGGTCATTCTGGATTTTTTTTGATGCAATGAAAGCCACATATGGACTTGAGAAACAGTATCACAATCCTATTAAAACAACTGCACTCTCTTATATGATTACAATGATACCTTGAACAAGTGAAAGGTCTATTTTTATCATCTTTTGAATAATAATTTAAGAATTGAGAATGTGTCTTAATGGTGTATCAATTTTGTCTACTCACTTAGATTTGGACAAAGATATCCAGCTTAGTGGAGTCAAAACAGCTTTTTGTATTTTTAAAATGGAAAGATTGTAAATCCTGATGAAATACCAGAAGTTTTAAAATATGATGGTAATATGTTAGCATCAAAAATATTGGAATTTCTTTAAGAATATATGGATGTTTGCAGTTGTGTCATTTGATCTTGGGTATGCTTTTAATATTGCAATTTTTAAAATCAAAAAAGGAATAGACAAGATTTTGCAGTAATTATCTGGAATATCATTATCTGCTATAACAAAGAGACTCAATATGGTTTCAGAGAATCAAAAATACTATGGACATGGTTTTTGTTGCCAGGTAAATGCAAGGAAAAATGTCAGCAACACAAGAGTGTTATATATAGTGCTTTTATTGATTTGTCCAAAGCATTTGATTCAGTCACTAAAATTAATTGGTTGTCCCCAAAATGTATTCATTTTGTATAGGAATGAGCGAAAGTCTTATTATACTACAGATGGAAAATATGACAGATTTGAAATGAAAACTGGTGTTAAATAAGATTATGTTCTTGGTCTAACATTGTTTTTAATTTTTTATAATAGTAATCTTTGGAATTATTTATCAATGACTTAATCAAACAGGAATCAAAATACAATACAAGATTTGATGGTGGAATTTTTAATATGAGTATTAAAAGTGAAAGCAAGAATTTCTTGCATACTGGATTTATAGTATGCTGATGATTGTGCTATTTTTGCCATTTGAAAAGACAATCTCTAAAATTTCTTAATGTTTGGAAAGCAATATGTAAAGATGTTGATCTATTAATTAATATTTGATAAATTTGAGTTTTTTAATCAACCAGTGACAAAAGAAAAATCCTCAGGAACTTTTAACTTGGATGATTAACAACTTGAAAACGTAAATCAATTTAAATACCTTGGTAGTTTTATAATTAGAAATGACTTAGATGTTGAGATGCAGCACAGATTCCAATGTGCTGAAGATGCTTTTAACAAGTTAAAAGGTAGATTTAACTTAGCCGAATATAGAATTGTTATTTTACCTAATGTATTGTACAAAGTGAAACATGGACATCCTATTGGCATAATATAAAGGCATTAGACAAGTTTCATTTAAAAGTGCTCCGCAAAATTTTTAAAATACAATAGCAAGATCATAAAAACCAATCATTATGTTCTTCCACTTCCTGGAGAATCAGCTATTGTAAAATCATTCTTCCTTCGGATTGACATGTAAAATGAATTAACAATACAAGACTTTGTAACAGGATATTTTACATTGACCTGAAGCATAGTTAATCCCTTCTATGTGCTTATGATTATCTCAAAGGCATTCTAAGAAGTGCAGTATCAATTACTCCCATTGGAAAGACATAGTGAGAATAGGATACCTTGGAGAGCTGCAGTTAGACATGATGTTGATGTATTTCAGAAAGAAAGTTTTTCTGCTGATGAAATTAAAAACAATATAAAATATCATGTAAACATTGGAATCAGCATTTTCTATATGTGGATGTATTTTTTCTTCACAAATTGATTTGTAGAATCATTGTAAAACTCACTTCTAAAGTAGTTTTTTTTCTTTTCTTTTTTTTTTTTTTTTGGAGTGAAGGGAGAGTTGTAGTGACCATCCTTGTTTATGAATGGCAGTTTATTCTTATGTACATAAAATTTGAATTTTATACATATCTAGGCCAAACATCTTAATTCTTCTTATACTATGTGAATACCTGAATTACCTATTGATTTTCAACTACATGTGACATTTAAAAATTTAGATTTTCAGTAAAAGGCTAAAAATTTATTTGCAAAGCAAATAGTTGATTTTTTTTTTTGACATTATATTCTCTAATATAACATTTAATTTTGTTCAGTTAATATTATTTAATTTATTTTGTGTTTTTTTTTTTTAATCTATTTATAACTTCAAATGCAATATTGTAATAAAAAAAAAATTATATAAAAAAAGGAACAAATAAAGTTTTATTCATTATACAATTATAAAAAACTTTGATGATATAATACTAAGTACCAAAAATAAAAAGAACAAGCTGGATTTAAAAATAGTTTTAGTACAGCAGACCATATCCAAGTATTGAGCAGATTTACAAGAAGTATTTTATGGATTAAAATGGAAAACTAAGTGAGGAAATGTCATCTAAATTTTGCAGATGGTGTAGTTGTTTTTGCAAATAGTGCTTTAGAGCTTTAGGAAATGTTGCAAGAGTTATCAGATGAAAGTAAGATCAAAGATAAATGTTAAAAAGACTAAAGTAATGTTTAATGGATTTTCTCAAAAAAGAAATGAAAGGTTGATAATGATGAGTAAGAAGAAGTTAACAAGTATAAATATTTTGATCAGATTATTATTACAGTTGGAAACATAATGGATGAAATTAATCATAGAATTAAACAACTTAGTTGGAGTAGTTTTGGTAGAAATAATTTAATATTTAAAGGAAATATGTCTATGTGTTTGGAAAAGAAAGGTTTTTAATAAATGTATTTTACCAGTTCTTACTTATGGATTTAAGATGTGAACACTTAACAAAAGCGCAATACAGAGACTTCAGTCCACTCAAAGAAGTATGGAGAGATGCTAGTTAAAAGTAACAAGAAGAGATTGAAAACAGAATACATGAGTGAGAGAACAAACAGATGTTACTGACATCATTGAAAGAATTAAGAGACTGAAGTGGAGTTGGGATGGATATATTGTTAGAAGATATGATAACAGATGGACATTTGAAATCTTACACTGGATTTCAAGCCATTGTAAAAGACCTAGAAAGAGACCACATGTGAGATGGAAGGATGAAATAAGAAATTGTGTTGGGGTTATGTGGAGAAGAGGGATTGAACTTGGAGAGACCTTTATCCTGAAATGTATCAATAATGGTTGAAAATGATAATGATGATCATGATGATGATAATAATAATATAAGAATATATATATATAATGTTTACTAAAATATGCATGTTGTTATTTTTTTATATGCTTTATTTTTATTTAACATGTTCAGTAATCATTTAAATATTTTGATAAATTTTCAGTTTAACAACAGAGTGGAAGTGAGCAAAAAATAAAATAAATTGGATACTGTATATTACGTTAATTTTTTTTTCTTACTTGCTTTGTTTTAATTTTAACCAATCAGATTTTGATGTGATATCAAACTTACATCATTATCATTAGTATAGCTATTCCATTCAGTAAAATGTTTCAAGTTATACAAAAAGCCAATTCAGTTGTAATGTGTTTGTCAATGAACAGTTTGTACACTATATTTACACACAAGTTAGTATTTATATTTAATATGGTTAGTAAACTGTTTTTTTTTTCATTAATTGTCACCGATTTTCAATTATAAACAACCTTTTTTTTATTGAATCTGAGTATTTGAATACTAGTCAGGCAGGATCAATGAGTTTTAAATAACTCCAAGTACAAGTTTTTTGCAACAAAATAAATTTATTTATTATCAGTAACATATAAGAAAACAATAACTAGTAGAAAATGATGAGAAATTTTTGTAGAAATCTCTATACAGTCTATAAATAAACTCTTGCATGCGTGTATCACTTTCTATACATGTTCTGTTCATAAATACAATTCTATTGCATTGCATATTAATTTAAGAAAGTCCTTCATCTTCCATTCAGGAATAACAGCAATGTACATTAGGAATATAAATCTATTATAACTATAACATTATTATGCAGCCTATCAGCTGCCACTTTAATATGTGGAGATCATACTAGCACTTATTGCTTCATTTTGCACATAGTAGCTTTTTCTTAAGCATATATTAGCTTCATAATTAACATTGGCTTTTATTATGCACACAAATAAATCCTAGCAGAGTTTTTTAGACAAGAGTCCAATTATGATTAATTGTTCCTCATTTTCATAATTTACATTTAAATGTATGATTGACATATGCAGGTTTTCTAGAATAATTTAGTACAATAAGGAGATAATTTATCCATGTATTATTTGCGTTTATTTACATACTAAAATAATAATATTTATTTACATTCAAGTATATAATCAAAATTATCCCAAATTCACAACTCAACCAGATTATCCAAAAAATGAACTCTAAAATACTACGAATGCTTTCACTGCTACAAGAAGACACTTCTCAAGTGTAAAGAACTACAAAATAACATGTTTAAACTAAATATTATCCACAATTCCACTTACTTTCCATACACCCTTAATATTAAATGAACTTTTAAATAAGTTAATTGCTGCAGAGTCATAAATTTTAATAATAAAGGTTCTTTAATTCTTCTTTTTATTTCATTTCTCTCAAAGATCACAACCTTATTTTCATCCAAATGAATAGTGTGGCCTGTATCTTTTTCATGGATATATAAAGTGAAACTAAGATATTTATTTCTAACCCAACTTTTATATACCTTTATTCTTTCATTTATGCTCAAACTATTAAAGGTGTATGGGAGGTAAATGGAATTGTGGTTAATGTTTAGTTTAAATATGTTATTTTGTAGTTTTTTACATTTGAGAAGTCTGCTTGTAACAGTGAAACCATTGGCAATGTTTTAGAGTTTTATTTTTGGCTAGTCTGGTTGAGTTGTGAATTTGGGGTAATTTTGATTATTTATTGACTAGTTTTGGTTTATGCTTTTAATGATTCATGTATATCTTTTATACATATGCAGACTTTCCAATATTCAAAGTTTATGATATATTTCGAATCTGTAGTAACAAGTTTTTTTTTTTTTTACTATAGGAAACCATTTTACAATTTTACCCTGGACAATTGATTTTCCAAAATGGCTTCATAAATCAAAAATCTTGTATAAAAAAAACATGCCTTTATAATAGTTTTCTATGGCAATAAATTTCACTTATTTTCAAAACTCAAAATATGTATATCTTAAAAAGCCAATAAAAAACTTAAAAATTGAAAAAAGTGATAATTAATAAACATTTTATTAAACATATTATCAGATTTTCAATTGGATGGATAGTTGGGTTGAAGCCTGTCCATTAAAGTATGAAGATTGGCTATCTTAATATATATCTGAGCACTTATTGCATATATGTGTAGAGATGATAATCTGGACCAACTGATGATTGCTGCTTTAGCATGGAATACATATATTGGTGATTATTTATCTTTTTAACATATATGTGTTCAAATGTATCAGTGTTATGAGATAGAGTGGAGAGTGGTGGGTCATGTAAAGTCTGTGTTCATATACCCTATATATTACATATATTGATATAGGTATATAATAAGCCTGTATTTCAGTTATAAACATATTATTATTTTTTTAAAAAAGTAAATACTAGCCTGTATGTAAATATATATGTACATTTCATTTGTGATTTTTTTTTTTTTTTAATGCTATCTTACATTTTATAGTTACCATTTTTAATCTCTACATTGGAAGAGATTGGTATTCCATTAAATCACAGTTCATTTAATCAAAATGAAGATTATACAAAAAGAAAAAAAACTTAACATAATGTACATTTTTTAATTTATTTTTTGATGTACCTTATCTTAAGTTATTAATGTTTTGTTTTTGGAATAACCTACCCTCTTTAATTTTTCATGTGAGGCAGATAAAAATACATTTTATTATTATTTATTTTTGGCCAATGCTGTTTCTGCTTAGGGTAGCACCAAACATTGTCTAGGGAATATTAAAAATTTTATTGGCACAAAAATATTAAATAAAATAGTTTGTTAGATAATGCACAAATATTTTGAATTATTTTAGTGCATTTAATGTTTATTTTTAATTATGTGCTAAATAAACAATGAGGATTGCCAATTCCTCAACAAGCTTAGTGTTAAATGTTTAGCCAGAGAAAGCATTTAAAATATCTCTGTCAGGAACCCCTCCCCTAATGCCTGACCATGTTTTTGTGCTTTGGCACTCCCCAGAGAGGTGTCAGGGTAAGTTTCAGACACTAGATCTAAAAATACCAACCCAAAGCCAGCATTTAACTAAAAGTTATCTATTGAGTGGAAAAATCTGAATTTTTCAGACACCTACATGTCTTCAAACCGAGCTATCCAACTCAAATAGCTATATGGGGCTGATAGATCTTCAGCCATACCATATATTAGTAGTCTTAGCAATATAACATTGCATAAGACTTAAGGCAGAGACTATAAATAGTCAAAATAAAAGTCATAGATCACATGACCCTATTCTCTTAAGCTTGTAAGTTATAAACAAGGAGGATTGCCAATTCCTCAACAAGCTTTATGTTAAATGCTTAGCCAGAGAAAGCATTTAAAATATCTCTGTCAGGAACCCCTCCCCAAACACAAGATTAAGAGAATAGGGTCATCTGATCTATGACTCTTATTTTGACTATTTATAGTCTATGTGCTGAGTAAGTTTGTATTTTTTGTTTAGCTGTGCTTGTTTACATTCATGATGAGAGGTCAGCGTGACTGCCTTGCACTTGCAGGCAGTTGCCCGGGTTGCGGGTTCGCGTCCCGGCCGATGCTATGACACTTAAAAAAAAAAAACCTTCTTTGATTTTAGTGTGTCAAAATGTTTACTATAAACTGCAGCATGAGAATACAAAATAAAAATTATGTAAGTCATTTTCATGCTTTTTTTCCTTGGGGTAAAAGTCAATATTTTATCTTGTGAAAATAACATTTTGATGACATCAGTATTTTGTGATATCAATAGTTTTACAAGATGATCACCTTTTTAAAAAAACTTCTGAACATTGTTGATCAAAATAATGAATACAAATTGATGATGATTGCTATAGAGAATCTCATTCAGTGGCTTTGCCTATGCAAGGAGGTTGTGTTCGTGCTTATTTTTTGTACAATGAGTTTTTAAGAATAAGTGATTTTACAATTCAATATCCAACACGTATATAAATATTACACAGAGTAAAAAATTTTAAAATAAAAAATAAATACTAATTCACCAAACACTTTTGGTAAAACTGAACGGTTCAGATTAAATTAGTCGCCATCAATTTAAGTTAGTCTCTAGGAATCTGATATACAGCGCTTGGTGAATTAATATTTATTTTTTATTTTATTTTTTTTTACTCTGTGTAATATTTATAGACATGTTGGATATTTACATTTGGAATAGAGTTGTTGATTTATTTATTTACTTTTCAATGCAATAGTGAATTTTTTAAACACTTTTTTTTTTTACTATTATAATTATTATATTTGAGTGATTTTGTTTAAATTTGTAAAATTTCTGAATCCAACAGAGGTCAAGAACTATGGGTTTCCGAATAATAGTATTCAACCCCTCTCTATATATAATCATGGTATGGTTTATAAAAGTATATATATATTTTTTTTTTCTGTTCACACACACAAAAAAAATATTTGTCTACTTATTAATTATACAATAAAAAAACACACACATATATATAATAATTATGTGTCTTTGTCATTTTCATTTTCAAAAAAAGAAATTAAAATTGCTTAATATATATAAGATCCAAGATTATTCTAAGTTGATAACTGAAATTCTCCTGCGAATAATACTGTAAGCCATGTCTGGTCATACTTCACCAATTCGGAAATTGGTTATTGTAAACAACAATTTATGATATTTAAACAATTAGATAATAGAGGGCGCTTTATTGCAATTTAGTAAATATAGGGGATAGCAAATCTTCATACTTTAATGGGCAGGCTTCAATCTATTCCAACTCTTCAGCATACTATTGAAAATCCGATGATGGAATGCCCATATCCCATTCTGATGCCAATATTATTGTTATGCCCATGTTAAAGTATGAAGATTTGCTATCTTAGTATAAACTGAGCACTGATTATGTATGTATGTGTGGGAGGTAATGATCTGGACCCAGTGATGAGTGCTGGTTCAGCAGGAAAATAAATATATTGGTGATTATTTATCTTTTCTACATGTGTGTGGTCATGTGTATCAGTTGTATGAGATAGTGTGGATAGTTGAAGGGTGCTTGAAAGTTTGTGTTCAAATTCCCTATAAGTTCCATTTTACTTAAAATAAGAATTGTATGTTCAATCATTTGAAAAGTCATATAATGTATGAATATCAAAGTAGCTAAATGAGTATACAATAAAGAACTTGCTATTCAAATAGAACTTAAACCTTTTCTAATAATAATGATATTTTTTAGAAAAAGGATAAATTTACATGTATCAATCATTCTTTTCTAAAGCCACTTCTTGTATCATAGAAGTATTTATAACTAAGATTTCATTGTTTTTAATTCCGCCTGTTCTTAAAATATGTTGTTGTTTTATATTTTATTTGTTCTTTTCAGTTTATAACCATGATCATTTGTGACTACTTATATTTTTATTGTACAATAAATTTCTCATTTCCTTAATATATTTGGAAAATTTTCTTGTGCATATTTATTACATTAATGCTAAAAAGAAAAATAGCTAATTAAGCACAACAATTCCATTCAATTGACTAAACAGGAAATCGATGCAGAAATCCTTAGCTGTTATTCTAGCTGTTTGCTAACAGCAAAGATTCGAAATTTTATTTAAAAATAGGGTGGGTAAATACTGCCTTTAATTATAAATAAACTAAAAATAAATTAAATAACTGAAGTTCATGAAAATTATTTATATTATATAGTTTTTTTTTAAAAATCGAAATTCAAAGTTGAAAATAATCAGATGACAAAAATACAACATAATTTTAAAAACACACACATATATCATCATCATCAATGATTATCAATCCCCTGCAGGATGAAGATCTTTCCAAGTTCAATCCATCTTCTCCGATCTTTTAGCTTCTCTTCTCCACATCATCCTGGACACTTTCTTATTTCATCCATCCATCTCACATGTGGTCTCTTTCTGGGTCTTTTACAATCTTTTGGAATTTAGTTTAAAATTTCAATTGTCCATCTATTATCATCTCTTTTAGCAATATGTCCAGCCCAACTCCACTTTAATCATTTAATTTTTTCAATGAGGTCAGTAACATCTGTTTATTCTCTTACCCATACATTGCGTTTTCGATCTTTTCTTGTTACTCCCAACATGCATTCCTCCATGCTTCTTTGAGTGGTCTGAAGTCTCCATATTGCTCTTCTATTAAGTGTCCAAGTCTCAGATCAATAAGTAAGAACTGGTAAAACACATTTGTTAAAAACCTTCCTTTTTAAACACATGGGCATATTTCCTTTTAGTGTCAAGTTATTTCTACCAAAAGTACTCCAACCAAGTTTAATTCTATGATTAATTTCATTCATTATGTTTCCATCTGTATTAATAATCTGACTAAGGTATTTGTAACTGTTAACTTCTAATTCATCATAATCAATCTTTATTTTCATATTTTGAGAAAATCAATTAAACATTACTTTAGTCTTTTTAACATTTATCTTTAATCCTATTTTCCTACTTTCATCTGATAACTCCTGCAACATTTCCTCCAGCCCTAAAGCATTATTTGCAAAAACAACTACATCATCTGCAAAATCTAAATGACTTAAATAATCTCCATTTACTTTCACTCCTTTAGTTTTCTATTTTAATCCACAAAATACTTCTTGCAGCACTGCTGTAAAACGTTTTGGAGATATGGAGTCACCCTGTCTTACACCTTTTCAATGTTGACTTTCCCAGTATCATTATGTAATCTAATTGTTACTGTTGCATTTTTTATAAATATTTCTTAAAATATGACAATATCCTGGATCTATACCTTGATGATCCAATGCTTTAATCACTGAAGAAATGTTTACAGAATCAAATACCTTTTCATAATCTACAAATCCAAAACATAATGGCAACTCATATTCATTTGTCCTTTCTATAACTTCTCTCCATACCTGGATATGATCTATTGTACTAAAGCCAATTTTAATTCCAGCTTGTTCTCTTGACTGGTGGAAGTTCAATGTTCTCTGTAGATGAATTGTAATTATCCTGATAAAAATTTTGTATAGAATTGATAATAGGCATTTGCAAACTTACAAAGAGTAAAATGAAACTACGCAGTGAATAAATTTAAATTCCCCCCTCCCCAATATTTAGGAGAAAGTTGATATTACTTCTATTTACATAGTACATAATTAAAATTTGATCTTTTTACGAGTATGTTTGGAAAGGAAATATTTATGTTTTTAACTATATTGTACTCATTGCAAAATGTGCAGAACTCCAGCTAATTTATCGTATACTTTTGCTGATATTTTGATGGCGAAAATATTATTCATACATTACCTATCTATTAATTATTTGCAATTGGAGCTTACACCTTAAACTTTGTCAAATCATGAGTTTTTATGAGAAGTTTTTAGAATAATGTGTTGAAAGGTGTTCTTTTCATTTAAAGAATATATGTTTACCTGTTGCTATATATCTAAACCGCCAAATCTGTGTATTTGCCTTAATAGACACAAAAACTTAATACCATTAGCATACCAGTTTTCATCATAGGGGTAAATAAGAAGAGGACAAATCTTGAACCTAATCTGCACAGAATTTATTCATACTAACACTTCTGCTTAATTAATATATGATGGATGGAAGAACTATTTTAAGTAAAGATTTGGTAACTTTCAGGTATCCTATTTAGTCCCGTCCCCCCTCCCCAATTAATGGAACAAAGCATATTAAAATAAAGATGTTGTGCATCACCAAATTATTATGGTAAGATTTTAAAATTGATAATGAAAATATGGATGTGGTTAATGGTTTTTACCTTCATTAAGCAATAATCCCTAAATCAAGCGATTCATTGGAGACTAGCCCTGGATGGACAATGTAATACTTGAAATAGAATTTTACATCAAGGAGTTGTGGATTCTTTTCACGTGTGATTCTCTATGAGTATGAACAAGTTGAACCTACTGATGCTTCTAAATTAGGATAAAGGCTTTTGAGAATACCATAAGTAGGAAAATAAACAACTGAATACTTAATCGTATTAGAACTGAATTTTTGCTTAAAGCAGAAATAATCAGATTGAAATTATTCTGCTTTGTTCATATTGTGAAATAATGTAATTTAAGAGATAAGTGTATAAAACTCAGTAAGGTTTATAGTTAAGAAAGAAGGGTCAGCAATGAGATGAATGGACTCTAATATTATAACAATGAATATAACTTCAAGCAATCTGAAAACTAGTAGATGATATATTTATTCTGTAACAATGCAATATATATAATATTTAAATATATGTATATGGTCTATACTCAACTTAATGTAATTATAAGGGACTTGAACTCAGACTTTCAAGCTCCCTAAATCTATTCAATTCATCTTATACAACCGATACACACATGTCCACATATATTGGAAAAAGATAAATGATCTCTAATATACATATTTCATGCTGAAGCAGCACTCATCAGTTGGTCCAGATCACAATATCCCACACATATATACAATTAGTGCTCAGTTTATATTAAGATAGAAAATCTTCAAACTTTAATAGACAAACTTTAATCTTCTCCACTCTTAACTCTTCAGCCATCCATTTCATTGAAAATTCAAGGATTGGCTTTTCAAAGATCTTGTTGATGCCAATATTATTGTCGTACTAATGTTGTCCGTAAGGCAATCTGACTCCTCACACATAGGACTTTAATATGTCCATTCAAGTATGCAGACGAGGGATGAGCAAGAATACTGGATGAATATGTAATATTTAAATATATGTATATTGTCTCTATTCAATTTAATGTAACGTAGACTTTCAAGCTCCCTACATGTATCGAATTCATCTTATACAACCGAGACACATGACCACATAATGTGAAAAAAGATAAATGATCTCCAATATCCATATTTTGTACTGAGTCAGCACTTATCAGTCCAGATCACAATCTCCCACACATATATACAAATCAGTGCTCAGTTTATATTAAGATAACAAATTTTCAAACTTTAACGGACAAGTTTTAAAACATTACAGAAAGAGCATAGTTAATTTTGTCAATGTTATTTGCAAACACTTAAGATTAAAATTATAAAAATGTTTCTAAAATGAGGCCCTGAAGAAGATTTATCCAGTCGTAATATTTAGAGACATAAAGCTCAATAAAAAAAAAAAAAGTATTTAAAGAATATAAATGTGTAATTTCTTTATAAAATAATACTGTATATTGTAATAAATGGTTTATTTATATAGCACTATGTATATAATAAAGAGAAGGGAAATCAAATCTTCATGCACCCACTCGTGAGTTCAGTTTCAAAAACATAAGTGTTTCTACTTACGTTTAGAGCTTATTATTATATAAGCCACAACTTTTATTTATCATGCTAAATCAGGGCTTTAAACTGTGATAATATTTTGCAGATGATAATTGGTAACTGACTATGCAATTCACAGTCATCAATAAAAATGGTTTTCAATAATTTTTTTAAGTATATACTTTATTATTACTTATTAAAATTTTCACAAATTAAATAAGGAACGATGCTCTAAATAAAATATATTATTAATATATAAAATTTTTAATTAAAAATCACAAATATAAATTGCATGGGTATTTTTGATATTTTAATTTTATATTATTTGATATATATGATCAAAATAATTATGGGAAAATATAGGTGTGTGTGTTATTTTTTATTTCAGCTGTTATACTTCATTAATATTTTGATTTTTTTAAAAATATGTATGTATTACGAATTAATATTTTTTTTTTTGCATTTTAAAATTTTATAAGTGCTAAAAGGCATGAAGGGCATATCTTCCCTCTCCCCCTTCTATTATATTATGGTTAAAAATTGTGCTAATTATGAACTAAATTTATTCCTAAGAAGCTGGTGCCATTACTGTTAAGGTTTATTTTTGTTATTAATTAATGCTGGTCAATGTTTATCGTTGTAGAAGTTGATAGGTGTTGGATTAAAAAAAGAAAAAGAAAGTCACCTGACAGGAAAGAATTTAGTTTCTTTTTAACTGTGGCAGTAAACTAGCTCAGCCCTGTAACCATCAAAGTTCACTAAATTTCTTTTTATGTACTGAATTTAGATGTACTATTTTTTAAGAATTTTAATTCAAATATCCTTCAAATGACATTAAAATTTTTTAATCATTAGAAAATTAAGTTATCAATTATAAATTTCCTTTTTTTCTCTTTTGAGATAATCAAAGAAAATAACATATGCACACTTTATGTAGATGCAATAGGACATAGATCCATATTAGCACATGGGTATCTATATTATAAACACAGAAATATTTAATGGAGGCATAGTTAATAATTTGGAACCTTTTTTTAGTGATGAGGTAAATTTTATAATTTGCAATTACAGACATTTTTACTGTAATGGGTAATAATAATCATATATTCAGTACCTATAGGAATATAACATCTTCCTATTTTATTGGGAGAAAAATCCAAAATGATCTATGACCTTCATCTTTAGCTTGACTACCATATGGCTAACTAAACATCACATGATCACCATCTCTTATCATAGCACAATTGATATTAAACAAGGCAAAACTCTTTTCATACAGTAGTGCCACCCTGTGCCAATCAGAGTAATCAATGGATGCCAGAAGGTTTGTGCATAAAATCCCATCTAGTGCCTACTCATCCAATATCCTCAGACTAGTTTCTGGCTTGTGGCCTTCGTCAGTGAGGAGCCTTGGATCTGAGAGCACTGCACCTAGATCTTTGGATCTAATGCAACCCTCCAGCAGCCACCTTTTATCTCTACTTAACTACAAAACTATGAGAATGAAATTGAAAACACAATAATATTTTCAATCTAAGCTCAATAGCTTATATAGCCATATGGGTCTGAACTCAATTCAGCACCCATACGTTTTGGTGTCTTTAGCTCTTTAACACCCATAGCCACCATTATTTTATTAAGCAGGATTGGTGTTAAACCACTAAACATCACATGATCACCATCTCTTATACTAGCACCATACATGTTGGTGTCTTTGGCTCTTTAACAACCATAACCACCACTATCATATTAGGCAGGATTGGTGTTAAATCACTAAACATCACATGATCATTTCTTATACTAGCATATGGCTATGGCTGTTAAAGAGCCAAAGACACCAAAATGTATGGGTGCTGAATTGAGTTCAGACCCATATGACTATATAAGCTATTGAGCTTAGATTGAAAATATTAATTGTGTTTTCAATTTCATTCTCATAGTTTTGTAGTTAAGTAGAGATAAAAGGTGGCTGCTGGAGGGTTGTATTAGATCCTAAGATCTGGGTGCAGTGCTCTCAGATCCAAGACTCCTCACTGACAAAGGCCACAAGCCAGAAACTAGTCTGTGGATATTGGATGAGTAGGCACTAGATGGGATTTTATGCACAATCCTTCTGGCATTCATTGATAACTCTGATTGGCACAGGGTGGAACTACTGTATGGAAAGAGTTTTGCCTTGTTTAATGTGGCTAACTATGTAGGCTATGAGTTGTCTACCTGAGAAAAAATTCATAAGTCTTTGTAATTTGAAAAAAATATCATTGTTCACCCAGATTATACCATGATTATGAAGATTAATACACTAATGACTATGCCATGAGTTATTTATTTTGTAATAAATGAGAATACTTTCATTGTAATTCCAGTAAAAGATATTTGAACATCAAACATTGAAGTTTAAAATATAACTCTAAAATTCTAATGCTAAAGTAAATTATGTTATGGGGTGGCTAACAAGTAATGATAAAGTATTGTATTTATTGCATAGTTATTCTCTTTGTCTTCAGGCAGAATAATTAATTTTCATATATATATATATATATGAAAATATACATATATAACAATACTTCACAACAATAACAAATATTTAAATATATATATTGATATATTTTTTTATTAATAATCAGCAATAATACCAATATTTGAACAGTATTAAACCACTAAGCATCACATACTCACCATTCCCTATGATGACGTAAGCTGTTGAAACAGAGGCAAGACTCTCCATACAGTAATGCTACCTGGTGGAAGCCAGAGTAATCAATGGTTGGTGGCGTTACTGTATGGAGAGTTTTGCTTCTATTTGAACAGTGAATTGGTGTTTCAGTAAGTTCATGAATAATGATGCATCCGCTAACTTAAGTAATACAACTTTTTTAAAAACTTTATTTAGGAATAAATAATTTATTTTGTTATGAGGCATCAGGTCAGCATTCACTTTTGCTCGTCATATGAATAGCATCTTTTTTGGAATGACTATTCATTTGATTGATGTTTTTAGATTACTCATTAGTACATTTATTATCATAATAATGGACTTTATCCATTTCATTGCTGGTTATTCTTTTCATCTTTCACAAGTAATCTTTCCAAATGTTAGATTTTTTTAATGAATTGAACTGATCCATGATATGACCAAAATAGAACAATTTCCAACTGGTCATTTGTCCTTCAGTGGTCTAATTTAATCAATTATCCATTGGTTTGTTTTCTTGCTGTCAATGCTTTTTTCCAAAAATCTTTGCTAGTGCCCTAGTTCAAATCTATCAGTTCTATTTTATAGTAAATAATATGTACTGATGTGCTATGTTTAAGAAATAATCAAATAGTTTATTGCATGGGGATTCGTAAAAGGTTCAAGCATTGAAAGTGGCATGGGTATGTGACATGGTGCTTGGATTTTGAACTCCACATCCTGCCGTCCTACTATTGCACAAAACCATGGAGGATACTCTTTTTTTAACTGTACTGAAATTGCTACACTGTTTTATATTATTAGGAATAATATATTTGTATTTATTTAGCATACATTTTTAGGAATAGGCTTAAGGGTATAAGTACACATTCTGGAATTAATATTAAATTGAATCACAATTTAATAATGGTAGAATTGAGATTTAAAAACAAAAAAAATCAAGAATTGAGACAAGAAAGAGGTAGATGACTAGTAAAATTAAAGAGGATTATTAAATGTTAATAATTATAAATTAATTGACAATGTTTCATAAAAGCTCTGTGTGAGTATAAGACCTGCTTAAGCATTGGGAATTAATGAAATTCTATTTAAATTATTACCTATGAATTGCTAATTATTGTCTTTCAGGATCGTTATATTACTGAAATATGGAATTCTCTTAAGAAATGTGTTATGGATATAAGAAAATCTGTTTTTGTTTAAAGGAAGAATTTTGATTAGCTTTCTGACAATGATTTTATTATTAGTGACTTGATTAAAAAGAAACATGACATTTTCTGCATAGCAGAGAAATAAGTTGAAAATAGGGAGATTGAAATGAAGAAATTCAGCAACTGAGAAAAAGGCTCGATTGGTAAATTAAAATTAACAAGGAGATACAGTCATTTATGGATTATGGGGCCTGAAAAATACAATCACAATCCTATTAAATCCATTAATGGTACTCTCTTATGTGATGACAGTGATATTTTTGACAACTGGAGGAATTTTATTTTAATCCTTTGAATAATGATACAAGAATTGAAATGATGAGTTGTTGTTTTTTTTCTCATGTGTCATAGCATCAGCCGGGAAGCGAACCCGCTAAACCGGGACAACTGCTTGTAAAGCAGCTGTCGCTGACCTCTCGACTACCAATGCTTGATGAAGAAATGATGAGTTTTAATGATATATTTACATTACTAATTTACTTAGATTTAGACAAGCTTAGTGAAGTTAAAACAATTTTTGTAATCTTAAAAATGAAAAGACTGCAGATCCTGATAAGACAGATATATTGAAAAAAAATTTTAATGTGATGGATAAATATTATCCTCATATTAGTGGATTTTTTTTTTAATTATATGAACTTTCAAAGTGCACTATCTGAACCTAAAGTTGCTTCTATTGTTACAATTTATTAAAAAAAATAAAGTGTATAGATAAAATTGTAATAATTATCATGGAATATCAATTGTTATCAAGTAGAGCAAAATTACTTTCAAGAGTTTTATTAAAATAGGTTGCATCCAATCAAGATGACTGTTTATCAGATACTCAGTATGATTTTAGATAATCAAAAAATACTTTAGACGTACAAGAAAAGTGTCAGGAACAGAGAAATGATTTATGTATTGCTTTTATTGATTTAATTAAGGGGGTTGACTCAATTCCTTGAACAGATCTGTAGCGCTGTTTGTTAGTAGATTACTAAAGTTTAGTTACATTATACAGCTTCTACACCATAGAATGAGAAGACGTGTTATTGATCCAGAAAGAAAACATATGTAATGAAATTTGGTGTTAAACAAGAATACGTACCAGCTTTGAACTTTGTTTTAAATTTTTATCATACTAACCTTTGAAACTGCTTGTAGGCAGCTTACTGAAACAGGCATCGAGATGTGATACAGATATATTGCTGGAATTTTTAATTTAAACTGTTTGAAAGCAAGAGCAAGAATTTCAATTTATTTATGTCTGGAATTACAAAGATGTTATACTAACTTTGGCAATTCAAAAAGTAATTTAAAAAATCTCAACTTCTTTATCAGCAAGTGATTGAAGAAAAATCTTCAACTTTTAATTTGAATGGTTATTAACTTGAGAATATGAATCAATTTATAGTTTTTTTTAATTAGAAAGGTCAACTTACATATTGAAATGCTATATTTAATAAGTTAAAATATAGGGTATATTATCTCAGTGCTATAACAGTTGCAAGTGAATTAGTTACGTATAGAGTTGTTACCTTGCTCAATTTATTGTATGGAAATGAGATTTAAACCTCCTATTTATATAACATAAAGAAAGGCATTAGGAAAAAATTATTCATTGTTTATAACTTACAAGCTTAAAAGAATAGGATCATGTGATCTGTGACTCTTATTTTGACTATTTATAGTCTCTGCCTTAAGTCTTATGCAATGTTATATTGCTAAGACTACTAATATATGATATGGCTGAAGATATAGTCAGCCCTATATAGCTATTTGAGTTGGATAGCTGGGTTTGAAGACATGTAGGTGTCTGAAAATTTCAGATTTTCCACTCAATAGATAACTTTTAGTTAAATGCTGGCTTTGGGTTGGTATTTTTAGATTAGTATCTGAACCTACCCTGACACCCCTCTGAGGAGTGCCAAAGAGTGAAACCATGATGGTCAGGGGTTGGGGGGGGGTTTCCTGAGAGAGATATTTTAAATGCTTTCTCTGGCTAAGCATTTATCACAAAGCTTGTTGAGGAATTGGCAATCCTCATTGTTTATAACTTACAAGCTTAAGAGAATAGGGTCATGTGGTCTATGACTCTTATTTTGATTATTTAAGGATGTTTCACACAATTTTCAAAAATATGATAGCAAAGTAATCAATATATATATCTTCAGCTTATTCGATGTGATTTTATAGAGTTTACTATTACAAAATTATATCTTTTTTGCGATTGGACATTGAATAGACGAATGGCAGCAGGCTTTGTAAAAAAAAAAGTATTTTACTCTAATCTTGAATATGATTTTCATGTCATAGTCAGATCCTTTTTATGTTCTAGAGATTATCTCAAAGATTCTCTAAAGAAATGTAATATTATATTGTTTTGATTGGAAAGATGTGGCTGAGAATAGAATTCAATGGAGAGCATAATAAAACAGGCTATTAAAATCTTTTAGGAAAAAAATTGCGGATCATAAAATATCAAATAGACTAATGGACCAGCTTGCCTTATATGTGGATATATTTGCAGTTCAGGGATTGGTTTGCTTAGTTATTGCAACACTCATTTGAGTGTATTGTTATTATTTCCAATAGTAGTAGTAGTATGTTGTCTATATTTTTTTGTTGAATTTGTAATGGCCACATTCATTTACAAGTGGCTGCCCTTGCTGATAAAAAAAAAATTGATATTTATAGATTAATTTGAGTAATTAGTATTTTTTTTAATAATTATTAGTATCTGAATGAAGTTCAGGCTCATATGATTTTTTCAGTTGGAGAGCTGACTTTAAAGACATGTAGATGTCTAAAAGTTTCAGATTTTCTTCTAACAATTAACTTTTAGATAAATGCTTTGCTTGAGTTGGTTTTTTGAATCTAATGTCCCAACTCTTCACTGAAGAGACCCATAGGTCGAAACCGGTCTGGGGATGGGGACAATCCAAGATAAAAATGATTTGAATGCCTTCTCTTGTAGTAGTATTTATCATAAATAAAAAAAAGCTTGTTTAGAGCTAATTAATATGCTCTTCATTTTACATATTTGTAAGTGCAAGCTATATATAAGTCATGTGACATCTGACTTTTTATTATTACTATTATAATTTTTGATTGTTAGAAAAAGCAGAGGCAAAAGATACAATTGAAATAATGAAAACTATTACTGAAAAATAATTGGATGAATTATTTTAGTACTTTGAGAGGAAAAAGATATAAATTAAATCAAGAGACATATTGTTGATTGCAAGATTTATATATAAACACAAAATTATGGAATACAATTAATATTTATTTGTTATAAACAAATATACACATGCGTATTTACATTCTATATAATGTTATACCTTTGTCTGATACTGTTAGCCTGATATAGCATTTGTTGCCATGCAACTATGAAAGGTACTTCAGATGCCCTTGTAATTTTATTTACCATTTTCAGCTGCACCGAGATTGCTTGTCTCATGGATAGATATGGTAATACTTCCACCTATTCTTTGACAGCTTATCTCATGTCTGGTTTATGTCTAGCAGCTTCCAGTTCCAACATGAATTTGCCTCTCTACTCTGTGATCGGTGGACATGTATACTGCCATTCAGCTTTGACAATCGTTGTCTGACCTTATCTCTAAATGGATTGACTACTTATAGCCAGATCCTTCCATAATGCAAACTTTCAGATTCAGTTTATATCATCACCTATTGATCCATTCTTGCCATTGGACATATATATTTGTGTATCCATTGGTCCATGGCAATGAGTACTCAATCGATCAAGATGGAATCTGGACTAGTCCATTATTTGAAGGCAAGGTGAGATGTAACACATATGTAGGAATGTGTAATTATGAAATATTTTTACAGTTTATTTTTATTATTTTTTGTAAAATAGAGATGCCATGGAGATATGTTGCTTATCTCCCCTTAATGTATATAAGATCTATTTTTACCCTATGTTGTTTAAAGAAGTGTTAGAGTTGTTTCACGTTCCACCAATTGCAGTTCAATTCTGTCATTTTTAGTGCTTGAATATCATATTAATTTTCCAACAAATTATTTTTTTATTATTATTGGGTGAGATTTTAAATGATTATTAGGAGTAGAAAATCATATTTGCTGAAGGTATGACAGTAATTGCAAATAATGTGACTTTAATAAAATGTTCTGCAAAATTTTTAGGAAGTTTAGACTGAAAAATAAATATAAATGAAACTGGAGCATTGAAAATAAATAATGAGAAGAAAAGATTAATAAAAAGTTAAGTATTTGATAGATGCTTTTAAATATTTAATAATTTGGTTATCTAAATAGTGTTAAAGAAATTGGAGTTTGAAATGCAATGACTTAAACAGTCTTTTAATAAAGGTAGGAAATTATTTTGTGACTGGTTTAAATTATATCACTAAAAGGGACTTATTAAATAATTTGTTTGGAATGTAGCTTTGTCTAGAACAGAAAAGTAAGAAAAAAATAATAGAGCATTTAGAGAAGAGGATTTAAATGAGAAAAGAAAAGATCAGTTGGAAAGATAAGACCAGGTGAAATTATGAAAAGAAAGAAAAATCAGATTGGTCATGTGTTTGGGCTAAGGGAACTGTTGTGTTAAAAGAAAGTGAAGCAAAAAGAAATTTATGAAACAGAGCAAGGATAGGTAGAAAAGTTTGGCCAAATTTGCTTGTTTCGCAGGGATCGATGTCTTTCACTATTGTTTCCTGTTCTGTGTATATGTTGTTTACAGGAATGTTAGTATGAACTGTATTTTTTTAATGTGGTCAAAATCCTGCATATCTTATTGCCATAGAAACTTCAAAGCTGCAGATTCATGGTTAGTTTCCAGCTTAGGACAATTAAAAAAAAAAGGACATCAGTTTGGTCAATTGAATGGAATCACATGGCATTGTGCAATTATCCGTGTGATTAAAAAGGGTTACATATAATAATTCTTTTACAAGTTTTCTGCAATCACTATTTTCAGTTATTTTTGAAATGTTTATCTTTATTCATTGTTTGGAATTTCAAAGCAAGACTTTCAAAACATCACATGATCATTTGGTGGCACTACTGTATATAAAGTTTGGTACTCTTATTAAAGCAAGATTTTGTAATGTGCAAAAAAATAAAAGGTACTGCGAGTTTTGCAATAATTAAGTATGTTAGATCACAGTGAACGTATTGATTAGGTATTATCAAGAAAGATAAAAGATTTAAACTTAGAAATAATAAATAAAATTGTAAAACAGTTGAGAGAGTTATTTATAAAGGTGCTGAAATTTAAATATGACTAAAAAAAATTGTGTGTTTGTTTTGTTTTTATAAAAAAAATAAATCAACCTTGAAATAAATCACTGCAAGGTAAAGGTCTTTCTAACATCACCTAATAATAAAACATATAAAGGAGAAGACATTTTTCATTAGGTCTGTTAATTGCTGATTGGTAATATGTGCAACTTTTGAAATATTCAGACACCCACTTTATGAATAATATTAAATGATTAGCTGAATTGAGTACCTGAAAGAAAAATCCTAAGCTTGATTAGGACCTGAAGGAAAAAGTCTAAAAGGTATTAATCTGCCTGATTTGAACCCAAGTCATAATCATCAGCAAATACATATTTACTATTGAATCACAAGGGCCTTATTTTTACAGTATGTATATTTAAGACACACATGCATTCTCAAATTAAAGGGAAAAAAAGTTTGAAATAGGGGATCTATTCTCAGACTACACTGAGAACATTGTTATAATTTTATAAATAACACAATTTTAATTTAGGGTTAATTTTACAAAAAGCCAGAAAACATGGATAATACTTTTTTTTTTTAACCAATATAACATAAGCTTGCTTATGGATGTACAGAAGACTCCTATTCATGATTTAAAGTGGATTTACATTTTATCCGTTCAGGCTGCCAGCTAAAAAGTAATGCAGTGCATTCTTTGATCAGGATGTACACTGCAAATGTATATACATTCATGAGTAGTTTGTTAGGTTATTCTTTTTAAATAATTTTAAACACATGCTTTTGCTTTATTGTATTTTTTCTGATTTTATTTTCACGGAAAAACATTTACATGAAAATTAACATTAAAGTATAAATAGCGAAATAAAAGAAAGAAATAAGCGTTGAGATATTACAAAGTAAATTAATTCAGACCTGGATACTTCTGCTCATAACTTGGACCCTCAAAAGTCTTTACGATTATAAATGAATTAGATGGATTCTCCATCCAATTTTTTTGAAGAACCTTTTTCCTAAGTAAGTTTTAATAGCCACATTAAATGCATTGGAGATCATCAATTAATAAACTATCCAATTGTGTTAATCCCATTCAGTTTTGATACAACAGGAATTAACTCCATTATTTCTTTCTCCTTTATTTTATATGTATATCTGTTTTGGTGTGGGGGTGAAAAACTTGTAAAGTTAGAGTAATTTTATTTTAAATAGAGTCTCAACAACTATGAATTTTAACAAATTTATGTAAATATATCTGCAAGTATAGCAATCAAAAGTGAATATGTTTTAAAAGTTTTTTACAGCACTTGTTGCTTAAAAATAGATTATTAATTTTTTTTTTAAAAAAAATTTAACCATATTAATTAAATAAAGTTAAATATGATTTATTGGTATAAGTGAAATATAATTTATTAATGAATGTTGCATATAAAAGATTAAGTAAATAAATTTAAATTCATTATTTACATTTACTTGATAGCAGAGTAATGTTTCATTGTGTATGAGACAGAAAATTTAATAATAAAAGTTGTCATTTTTATATTCTATTTCAAAATATGTTTTTGAGTATACTTGCTGACATAAAAGTGACCAGATATTAGACAATTCACCAACATTGTCTTTATACTGACATGTTGAAGATAAATATTTATTGTAGATATTCAAACATTTAAAACTTTTATGTTTCATATACAACTGAGAATCAGTGACAGATAGATTGACGTGAATTTTTAATAAATTAAATTTTTTGTAAATATTTTTTCTATATTTGTTGTACTATGTATATAAATTTTTTGCATCTTAATGGTGGTCTTAACATCGTTTCTATATTGTCTATTTTTATTTTTAGAATTAACATTTATGTAATAATTAAGTGCTGAATCTGTATATGTAATCATACAGAAAGAAATTAACTGTCAGACATGTACTGTTCGTTTATGTATAAATCTCTATGCAGTCACCCATCTGTAAGAGTTTTTAAAACACAAGTGAATCACTTGTGTCTTTAGAACATATTCATATATAAGTTAAGCCTTATTGACCATGCTTATCTCAGTGTTTGAACCTTTTGAATGATTGATATTATAATTGGAAATTAAATTGTACAAATTTAGTTCAAATATCACAATGAAGGGATAGTATTTCATTTTTAATTACCTGCATTTATACGGATGTTAATTTTGATATATATATAAATCTCTAATTAGGTGCTGAATTTATATATGTAATCATACAGAAGGAAATTAACCTTCAGACATGCACTACAATGCTTATATATTTTGTACATAGCATATAAATAACGAATCTGATTTTTTAAAAATTATATTTTTTATAAAAGAATGTGCTGTAAAAACTGTACTCATTTAACACGTTTTTGCTATATAATGAATGCTGACATACACATATTAGAATATTAAAAACATTTGGCATATTTTTCTGCTCTCATTTGTTTCAAAAATATGCAAATTTTTTGTGTTTGTATGTTGTGCATAATTATGTATTATAGATAATCACATAATTAGTGACCTGTTTTGACACTCAACTTTTTTCATAGTTAAGCTTCCCAGGAATAGAATGTAGTTAGAAGTTAACAGCTACAAATATCTTGGTCAGATTATTAATACAGATGGAAACATAATGGATGAAATTAATCATAGAATTAAACTTGGTCAGAGTGCTTTTGGTAGAAATAATTTGATACTACTAGGAAATATGCCAATGTGTTTGAAAAAAAAAAAAGGTTCTTAATAAATGTGTTTTACCTGTTTTTACTTATGGATCCGAGACTTGGACACTTAATAGAAGAGCAATACAGAGACTTCAGACCACTCAAAGAAGTATGGAGAGATGCATGTTGGGAGTAACAAGAAGAGATAGAAAAATGCAATATATGGGTAAGAGAACAAACAGGTGTTACTGATCTCATTGAAAAAATTTAAAAACTGAAGTGGAGTTGGGTTGGAAATATTGCTAGAAGAGATGATAATAGATGGACAACTGGATTCCAAGAGATTGTAAAAGACCCATAAAGAGACCACATGTGAGATGGATGGATGAAATAAGAAGGTGTGCAGGTGGTGATGTGGAGAAGAGAAGCTAAAGATCAGAGAAGATGGATTGAACTTGGAGAGACTTTCATCCTGCAGTGGATTGATAATGATTGATGATGATGATAATACATTGCTGATTTTAAAATGTTAAAAAAAATTTAAAATTCTAATATGTAGTTTTGGGAAATATTCTATTTTATCTAAATATATATATGTGTGTGTGTGTGTTTGCAGTGGGACTACCATATTTATTAACTCAAAATCCACAAATTGGCCTGTGTTATCTGAATAATAATAAAAAAATGGTAGTAAACAAAATTTTGAAAATGGTTTCTTTTTGTTTAGAAAAAAAAAAACAAGTTGCAATTATGTTATAAATTAATATCCTTTAAATTTTGTATCTTTTATACAAAATGATCTGATCTTATCAAATTACATCATAGCTTAAACTCATGCTATTGTTTTTTTTTTAAAGAATTAATATGAATAATAAAGAAAATTCTCCCATATAAATTTTAGCTATTGCATGATACATAGACATGTCCTCATAGCAAAGGGGATCAATAAAGAACACAGCATTAGAAGTTGTTAATGAAATTAATTATACCTGGCTGATTTTAATACTCTATTATGAAATAGGTTTTATGTCTGAACCATTTTTAATGCATATAGAAATCAAATGGCTCATTTGTGGCAAGACATGTCCTCATAGCAAAGGGGATCAATAAAGAACACAGCATTAGAAGTTGTTAATGAAATTAATTATACCTGGCTGATTTTAATACTCTATTATGAAATAGGTTTTATGTCTGAACCATTTTTAATGCATATAGAAATCAAATGGCTCATTTGTGACAAGATATAGTGATGTATTCCTGCTTTAAAGAATGAAGTTCCCTTTTTTTTTTTTTTGTCAGAAAAATATATGTACATTTTGGTATTTTTATTTATAAATGATTAGATTCGGAAGTTGAATTATATGAGTGATATAAAGACAATTCGACAATAATACCAACTGTTCTCATGTTTTTCAAAAATTTATCAGAGAAAACGATTTGAACTTGGACTTTCACACGACCCTCAACCATCCATGCTATCTAATATCGCTGAAACCCTTGATCACACACATATCAAAAAGATAAATAATCATCAACATCATCAGATTTTCAATGAAATGGGCTGAAGAGTTGTGGGGTGAAGTGGTTTGAAGCCTGTCCATTAAAGTATGAAGATTGGCTATCTTAATATAAGCTGAGCTTTGATTGTATATATGTGTGGAGATGATAATCTGGACCAACTGATGAGTGCTGGTTTGGCACAAAATGTAGTTTAAGATTTTAACTATCCAGTCTTCTAGCAATATGGCCAGCCCAACTCCACCTCAGTCTCTTAATTCTTTCAGTGATGTCAATAACACCTGTGTGTTCTCTTACTCATGTATTTTATTTTTGATCTCATTTTGTTATGCATCTGTCCATACTTTTTTGACTTTGTCTAAAGTTTCTGTATTGGTTTTCTGTTAAGTGTCAAAGTCTGATCTATAAGTAAGAACTGATAAAAC
Source organism: Epiperipatus broadwayi (assembly GCA_028023455.1). Taxonomy (NCBI): domain Eukaryota; kingdom Metazoa; phylum Onychophora; class Udeonychophora; order Euonychophora; family Peripatidae; genus Epiperipatus; species Epiperipatus broadwayi. Next base: position 31,309,024 of record JAQFVV010006198.1, read on the forward strand.
ACATTTATTTATTAAAAACTTTTATTTTCAAGCACATAGGTATATTTTCTTTTAACATTAAGTTATTTCTACCAAAAAGACTGCAATCAAGTTTAATTTTATGATTAATTTCATCCGTTATGTTTCCATCTGTAGTAATAATCTGACCAAGGTATTTGTAGTTGTTAACTTCTTCTAACCCATCATTATCAAATCTTTATTTTCATCTTTTGAGAAAATCCATTGCATAGCATATTTATAAATAGAAGAAATGTTCATCACTATATAAAAATATTAAAAAAATGCTTGTTATAGATGTTTAATGAAAGAAATATATTTCTAAAAATCTTCACTGTTAAAAATAATAATAGAGTTACTTATTTGAAGGGGCAAAAGTATATTTAGTTTGTTATTTCCTGATAAAATTGTAATGGGAATTGATAAGCATATCCATATGTTTCTATTTATATATGTATGAAGCAGCTCCTCATAAAAGGAATATGCCATTATAATTACAGAAGAAAGAAAAAGATAAAGAATAAAAAGTCAAAGATAGGTAGGCAGCTTCCTGTTGTTATTTTTTCTTAGTGCACTAGCTCTATTCAATTCAAGAATATTAGAAAAATTCTTTTGTTTTAGTTTTTTTAGTAAAATTACAACCCTCAGAAGCTAGAGGCTTATCAAGTTTAACTTTTTCTTAAGAAGTTGACTATCTTTTATTTAAATGTCTTTTTTTTTTTTAATTAACTAAAGAATAAACAAAGAATTTGGTGTCAGTCTAAAAGAAAGAAAAGATTTTCAATAGTAAGATAAATATATATATATTAAAAAAAAGGTTTTGCCTGATTACATTTCATGGTAACTTTTGTTTCAGCATAACTTTGTTAAACAATTCTCTTCATGGTTTTGTATGATTCACTCAAAATTTCAGAATGGTTTCTAAAGTTATGCCTAAAGCTATTCTCTAGATTTTATCTAGGATTTTGGAAAAAACTTTTAGTTTTCTTTTCCAGTTTCATTTGAATTTTTAACTGGTGTTACCAATATTATACCTAAACATCTTATATGTTAATCTTTTTTCAATAGTATATGTGAATTATATATATATTAATTTTTCATTCAGTATTTTTTTAAATCTTGAATAACTAAAACCATGGTGAATACCGAAATCACAAATGCAGGCGAGAAAAACTATTTGTAGATTTATTTGACATCTTGGAAACATTACTTTTTGAAATATTTTAGCAAGCCTTCTTGTAACTTTCTATTTTATTTTATCATCAGTTTTATAATGTAAATGCAGGCCTCCTACCCCCTTCCTCATCAAAACATCATTTTTTTCTGCTTATTTAAATCCATACTTGTGCAAACAGATGTTCTATTTTATTTATTCTCAGAGTTAGAGTAAGAATATTTCTTAGGAAGTCTGTTGTTACTATGGGTTCTCTTATAATGAATATAACTGATTCCAAAAGGTTGTTCAGTAAATTCTCTACTCCTCTAATAAACATTGAAGTACATGTATTTAGGGATAATCAGTCCCAGATCCCATAGCCTAGAACCATCATTTAAACAGATAAAAAAAAAAAGCCAAGCATGTAGTGCGAAAGTAATACAAAATAAAGTATTTATTTTTTTTATAAACTTTATAAATATTATTTTCCTAGTAAAAACTATAACTAAAATATTGATAATAGAACTGAGAATTGAAAGCATATTCACTCTTCTGTAATGTAAACAAATCGATGGGATATAACATCCAGTTGCAATGCTAAAAGCTTATTTTATTTTATCACTATACTACAGGGGAAAATGGTCACTAACTTTTATACACTATACATTTAAATATGTTTTGGCGTAATCTTTCTTGAAACTAATACAATTTTTATAATCATAAATAAATTTACCCTAATAAAATGTGTTCAAAAGTATGGTACTTAAAGTTTAGCCTGGACCCCAATGTTGGTTTTAAATAATTTAGAAGTTTGGATACTTAAATCATTTAAATTTAATAGTTGTTTTAATAAAATTGTTTTTTATTATTATTTCTTATGTTTAGCTCTTCTGTTAATTTTCCGTAATGGATTGATTTCCTTAGTCTATATTAAATTAGGTTAAGGAAAGAAATAATCATTTAAATTTTCCCAGAGTCAAAAAATGTGAACATGTGATAGATGACAATAAAAATTGACATTTAAATGATCTCTTATGATAAAAACAATGTCATAGTTTTGAAATATCTAACGATACTCATTATTATAAATTTTAATATGAGATTCTAAACTTTTTTGTTTTTTAAAAAGAACGTTGACCGGACTAATCCTTAAGTATCAAAATTATTTAGAATGGAAAAATATTTATTTCCTTATTTACAAAAATATTTTCAGTGCATACCATTTGAGGTTATTTCATATTTGATATTTCTTTATTTCTATGTGAGTTACTTATCTTACTCTATTTTTTCTGACTCATGGGTACAATTATTTATATATTTAACAGAATAATTTAAAAAAAAAATACAGTCATGTATTTTCACTGCTAAATGCATAAATAAATTAGTAAATGAACTAAATTAATAAGAAATGTATTGTGTGTGCATGCATTATATCAGCCAATGATATTTGTTATAGCATTTGTATTCATTTCAGAAATCTTTAATTTACAAAAATTATTTGTCCTACTGCTTGTTCATTGTTGCAAAATCCATTAAAATCATTTATTTCATATATCCATTTTAAAACACCAAATGTATTAAAAATAAAGCTTTTTTCTATAAAAGAAAATTGCAATTAATGATACAGGAGATCATCGGAATACATTGTAATTGTAGTCAAAATAAGAGTCATAGATCACATGACCCTATACTCTTAAGCTTTTAAGTTATAAACAATGAGGATTGCCAATTCCTCAACAAGCTTTGTGATAAATGCTTAGCTAGAGAAAGCATTTAAAATATCTCTGTCTGGACCCCCCTCCCCAACCTCTGACCATGGTTTCGTGCATAAAAAGCATATATTATAGTGAGTGGCAATCATTGATTTTCCATTGAATTAATCTGTTAAATGAGAAATACTTGGAAATTAATAGCATACTTTGCAATAATTTAAAAATGCACTAAGAAATTATTAATAAAACAAAACTTGTTTATATTGTTCTTCTAGATCCAGTGAATAAATTAATTGAAATGTGTGTGTGTGCTTATTTTTTTAGAACCACGGCTTAAAATTGTTAAATCTGTTTAATAATTCATTTTTTCTTTTTATTATTATTATAAAATAGCACTTGAAAAAGAAATTTTAGTCATTATTTTTTTCCAAATACTTTACTCCCCTCTGCCTCCCATAAATGTTATGCAAAAGCTAGCAAGAACTGGTCATACAAAAAAGAAAATATATAAAAAAAGAAGTAAAAGTTATAGCAAGAAAGTAAAATATAACTGCTAAAGTTTTGTTTTAATGTTAAAGATGCTGTACAAATATAAAAATATTTTTTTTCGAATAATATATAGAAAATATTTTAAATGTATATTTAAAGGATGTTAAAATTAATTTATTGTTGCTGTTATTATAAGCATCCAATTGCTTCTATGATTATTTGCATAACAATTTTTCAGGATGGTCTTACCTATCGTATTTTTGTTTTCAGGCTGCTAACGGGTATTTTCATTATTAATATTATTTTGTATTCTTTATGCCATCAATTATTGTGATGATTAAGTTTGTCTATCTTATTTCTGATTATTTTCATTTTTCTTATTGCCCATGGGATTCCCAAAAGACTTCATCAGTAACAAAATTCAAATACATCAATAATTTTCTTGCCCTTTTATTTAGTTTCCCACTTTTTTAAAAAATTAATAATTATTATTAATTATATTTATATTTATTCTTTGCTGAAATTTCTAGCAGTTTTAATAGTGCATCAAAATTCGAATAATCAACCTGCTGTGGTTTTATCACATTATGCATTTGTATTGTAATAAAATGAATTGAAGGATAAAAAGGTAGAAAGAAAATTCAAGAGATATATGTGCACACACTTACTTGTTCAAGTGACATGAAGATGTATGTTAAGTTTATTGCCTGTAATTAATTATTCGATGGTGTAAATGTAATCAGTGAATATCAGAATGAAATCTATTAAGGATCTTCTAATATTTTCCGTCTTTCTAGTGTGTGGTAATTCTGAAAATATACTGTTGTGTGTATATATATATATGTTACACATATTAAATATATTTTTCCTTAGCTTTGATAACTTACTACAATTTTTTTTTTAATGATATTAGTATGATTTAATGTTTATGACATTTTCTATGCAGCAAAAATTTTAATCAGCTTTATCTTTTTCATTATCTTTATTATGTTGAAACTTAATACTGGTGTTTATATGTAATGTTTGTTATTATTCTTGCTTATAGAACTGATCTGAGCTGTGGGCTTTATAGATGTTCAGCATCATTGCTTCCGTTTGTTTATGAAGAACTAAGTCAGGTAAGTTTAATTCTTTTAAATGTTTCAAGGAAGTAAATTTAAATGTAGGTATTTTCTTTTCTACAACATCAGCAAGAAAATTTCTTTGTCTGCTTTAACCTTGAATTTTATAAGATAACTTAATAAAACAGACGTACTAAATTTGTATTATTTATTTTTTTACAGTATTATTTAACATTTTCTCTAAAGTAGCATATACACAGATGCACATATTTTGATTAATTGAGCCAGCCACAATCTTCACAGTGTAGACAACTATTTTTAAAAAGTGTTTGATTATTTAGCCATTGTTTAGATATGCTGAAGAAATCCATTGTGTTTTTTAGCTTCTGAGTTGATAATAATATAATAAATAACTAATAATATTTATTTTGATATTTAAGGTGAGGCTGGATGGTGTTACTAAGTACACCATAAATATATATAATGAATCTCTGTATTAGTTAGTACATTAATATTTTGAAAGTCAACCTGAACATATATGTATATAAGCATAATAAAATTAAGAAGAAAGTATCGTTTAATGAAAGATATAATATTTTGAAAGTCAACCTGAACATATATGTATATAAGCATAATAAATTAAGAAGAAAGTATAGTTTAATGAAGGATATTTTGGAGAGAATGGTGAATGGAAACAAGAAGAAAGGATTGAAAAGATTCACCTTATTGCATCATATAAGAGATGGGAAGAACTACATGGAATTGAAAAGTTGGGCAATGAAGAGAATGGAGTGGGAAAATGGATGAATAGTAATGTGATTACTCTCTGGACCTGTCCATGGGACAGAATACTATTGATGATGACTTGAAAATATATATATTATTACATGATGATTGTTTTCATTGGAAAAATGGTGACAGAGGATAGAATATATTGGAGAGTTACAATTAAACAAGATATTGAAGTTGTGATAATTAATTTTATTGATCATCCATTAGAGTAGAAATTATCCAATAATCAATAATATTTCTGTAGTATAATTTTCAGTACCTCAATCTCACGCAAGATAGGTACTGGTTTCTATTCATTTTTAATATCTTGTAGAAGGATGTAATCATAAACATATGACCAAAAGACATGTGAAAAAATATGTATGATCTCCAATATGGCACAGACTCCAATCTCTCATACATATCAGTAGATATAGATAGAAAATTGCTACAATTTAATTGATAAGTATCAAACATTCTGCTCTCACAACTTTGACACAAACTACTTAATGGACGTATGATAATTAATTTTAGTGATCATTCATTAGGTGAGAGGTTATCCAGTAATGAATAATATTTCTTTAGTGAAATTTTCATTACATCACTCTTACGCAAGATAGGAATCAGTTTCTATCCACTTTTAATACCTTGTAAAGGGATATAATCATAAGCATATGACATGTGAAAAAGATGTATCATTCCCAAGATGCAGATTTGCTAAAAGCAAATAGAAACCAGTCCCTACATTGCGTAAGAGTGATGTAGTGAAATTTACATTTTAGGAATATGATATTAAAGTACTTCAGAAAGAAAAGCTGGCTCCTATGGAAGTTGAAACACAGCATTTGAAATATCAAATGAGCAGAATTATGATGGATTATGTTGTAGACATGGATGTCTTTATAGCTCTTATATTGGTTTACTTAGTTATCATAAAACTCTCAATTTTGGTGTGTTTTTATTTTTTATCGTCTTTTCTCTCTCTGTCTCTTTGGGTCAGAACAGTCAACTTGTTTGTGAATGCCTATTGCTGATGACACACACAATCTCCAGCACTTATAAATAATGTTTTCTTAAGGTTTGTGATCATGGTATTGTAGTTGTATGTATATATTGGACTATTTCCACCATCTAATATAAGTATTGAATGTCTTTAGAAGAAATTAACTTTATTTAAATATTCAAAATACATTCAACTGTTAGTAATGGTGTACATGTTAATATATGTACAACATTTCAAGAGGTATTATTCTCCTCTCTTCTTCACATGCTGCTGGCCTGACCAATGACAGTACTAGAATGGAAGATCATTACTTATTTTAGAAGATCGAAATAGTCCAATACATAAATACAACTTATAAATAATTATGCTTGTGCATTTGAACTCCAGAAAAAGTAAAAAAAAAGAGACAAAGTAGACTAAAGTATTTAAAATGTATTTTGTGATTATTGTACATAGCAACGGTAAAATACATATCATTTATAACTTAGAAAATTTACATTGAAATTTATTTTTTATTATTTTATACTAAAAAATGCATAATGGATTGAGGTTTTTAATATCTAATTGAAGGCATTGTGAATTTTTTTAAATATATTTTGCAATAAAATATTTTGCTCAGTGATATTATTACAATTAAAATGAAACTACTAAAATCTAATACAAATACACTTCTGTAAATATAATTAGAATTTTAAAAAATTTACATTGAAACTGTATTTTTTGTCTAACATCCCGTTTCACCTACTATGTTCCATAGTAGTAGTTATCCTTAGTTTAAACCTCTCCAAGTCCACCTATATTAATGTATATTAACATATATTTATGTATATTTGTGTAGGTCTAGGTATATTAGGTATATTAATGTCTGTATGCATATTGTTACATAATTTGTACACTTAGTAATAAATATTGTTGTATGTGCAAGAGAGCACCTACATATATATGTGAATGAAGCTGCAACACAATAGATTTTATAAGTGTTGCAATGCAATTAAATTATTTTATCCTTAATTTATTAAAATAGAAATGTACAAATTATTTAACTTAAAATTCACTTATAAATTTCCAATTCTAGAGAGATTACACATTTAGCAGACTGTTTACAAAATTTAACTCTGTTTTAAAAGATTGCCTATTTGTTGGAAAATCTCACGCCACACATCTAATTTAATATGTGTGGCAACTAAGAATAGATTTTAAAATAATTCTAAAATAAATTTGAAAACAAAGCAAAACAGTTCAACTGACACTATTTATGAATCACTTAGATTTTGCGTTTGTCTTCTCTGAACTTAATAAAACTATGTTAAAACTTAAGATTAAAAACTTGTAAACTGTAAAGAAGTTAATGGATTTTGTAGGGGGAATCAAAGAGTTAATATATTAAAAAAACAAAATTTAGCACTAAAAGTTCACTCTCTAAATTTTGAAACATTTTGCTGCCGGGAGCTATGTCCAATTTAAAAATGAAAAGAGTGACTAGAAGGCAACAACTTTGCCATCTTTCTTTGGAAGACTGGTCTATAGGAATGGAGGACTTCGAGTCCACCAGCCCACCAAGAAGACTAGGGGAAAGCCTGCCTAGAGAAGTAACAGTGCCACTACAATGCTGGGCAGTCAGCCGAAAGAAGAAAGATTATTGGTAACATTTCTACCTGCAGAGCTACCTATATTGTTGAACATTCATAAATTATAACTTCTAAATGTTTTTTCAATAAAGTAAACTAAAACTGTAATAAATGTAATGTAACTTTTAAATTAATAATCATAACTGCAATAATCTTGCCTACTAAATGAATAATTATAATTTAATAATTTTCATAGATCTAATAACTGTATCAAGTTATTATATCTATACTTTATAATCTGTGGCCATGCCTCTTCTCTTTTATATTATTTTATTTCATTGATATTATGATATGCCATAATTCAAAATGGAGATTATTCATAGTAATTTTAGAGAGACGATTAGAAGCTCTCATGTAATTAATTTATGCTGCTTCTTTAGCAAACGTTAATCTCTTTTTTGATATCTATTCTATATGTGTGTATGGTGTAGTTAAGGTACTGTGTTTTAGCTTATCGTTAAGGTTTGCATGTTAATAAATATGTATAGTTAATAATTGCAAGAATGATATAATAAAGGCATGTTATTAATAAATAAATTAAATCCCAAATATGCTTTCCTCCTCCTTAGTTTAATTTATAACTATCCAGGTTGAATCTTTATACTAGATTACTTTAGTAAAACCCTTTTTAGCATGTTTTAATTATGCTAATTAGCAAACTGGGATAAGGTAGTTTCGCAGAAGGAAAGCACTAATTTAAATTTTAACAATATTATATCAGTAAGCATTAAGAATGTATCTTTATAAAGCACACATGTGCAATATGCCTTGCTATGTTCCTTTGTAAATGGGCTTCTGGTGAAATGCCATCACATTATTATTAGTTCAGACAGCTCTTCTAGAACTGGAACATGAGGGTCCAGAACTGTATTTTAAGCTGCTTCAATCTCCTGAACTAAATTTTTCTCCATATTCAAATAGCAAGTCATACGGTCCATGGGAATTGAGTACTTGGTACTGAATTCCATGAGTAATCATACATTTGGGCCACAACTTTTATTTAGTTAATGTATCCTTATGACCAGAACCTTCACTATAAATACCCATTCATCCCTCCACACTATTATTCAGTCAGCATTGATCTGAACACTAGATCTAGTTTATATAAGAAGCTACAGATGGAGCACTATTATTGCTCATTATATAAGTTAACCATAATAAGTTATAGTTTGTCATTTACCGTTCTTGTAAGATTTGACTCATCCCAAACCAAGAATAGATGACATATCATATTTAGGCATGATTATAAACCACAGATATTAATTGTAATAAACTTAAAGTTAAATGATTTAAAGTGCATTCTAAAGGTGAGACCTTGTATCTAATTCATCTCATCATTGTAAGACACCTGTAAATGTAAAATCCCAATGTACTTCTGTTTGTATTAATAACTTATAATTTATTAATTAAAGATATTAAATTTATAATAATGTTTAGAGTGTTATTCACCATCCATTCCTAAATTTTATCCAAATCTATTCTGTTTAGTGTTAATTATTAGTATATACATTATCACAATAAGCCATGTGTGTGAGAATTTGTTTAGTTAATTGCTGATTTAATAATATTTCCCTGAGTCTCATACTTTTCCTTGTGCAACTGCCAGCTCACGAACTAAGGAAGATCGAGTGTAACCTCATAGATGCCATCCATAGGGTAATAGATCATGGAGCATTGGTAAAGGAACTGAGATGCGATCTGATTTGAGTTCTCAACTTTTCATCTCAATTATCTTTGGGATAATTTATGAAAATTCCAGATTTTATTGTGTGAATGTGCAAATTTGACCATTACATAGGCTAGTTTTTTCCCTGATTATGGATGCCCAATCTTGGGATGCATTAATTAATTCCATGGCACTGAACTGACTACACATTGACACGAAAAATATATGCCAAGTTTTTTTCCCCGGAGATGATGCTCCAACATGTGGGCTATGACTATTCTCCATGCTCTGAATAAGTTTTTGTATATATGGAAGAAAAAATTTCCTGGAGATAAGACTTGTAAATTGTCTGTTAATTTAAATTTAAAATTATCACACAGGTATGGCTTGACAACAATTTTTATAGCTCTTAACGCATATAGTAAATTGTGAGGTGCATGTCATTATCAATTTTATATATGTCTCACCTACTGATAACTGGCACCTGAGGGTGACACAAACAGGTTAGAGCCATCCTCATACAAATTCATTATCAGAGGGAGAAATTCAAAGGATCCACTATTGTCATAAAAAAATGTTTTCCCATTTTAAAGATTTGGATTGAAATGTGAAAACACAAATTAAATTAGGCAAGATTATAGATACATGTACTTGGAATCAAAATTTTATAAATGTAACAATTAGCAATTATGGATTTTATAAAAGTTTTTAATAGTTTTGTGGATATACAAGGGACTGAGATGTTTGGTAAGAAATTTTTGGTTGTTTTCCAGGCCGGGCCTGTGATTCTATGTAAATATCGGCTTTTTTTTTTTTGTAATAGGAAATTAGAGGAACTAATAGTAAATAATATTACTATTTTTAAAAAAAAAAATGTTTTTAAATGATACCCGAATAATTGATGGACAGTAATTAATTATAAAATGGGTTGTTTTTGTTTGTGTGTATTTGTCAAAAGTTACAGGATTTTTTTAATCAAAAATAAGATACAATTTTTTTTTTTTTTTCCAATTTACACAAAATTGTTACATTCACGCTAAATTTACAAACGATACCCGACTAATTTGTTTGTTTTTTTGTTTGTGGACAGTAATTAATCAGATAGTGGTTTCTTTTTGTTAGTGTGTACATATAAAAAGTACTGTTCTTTAAATACTACATTTCATAATGATACCCGACTATGTTGCATTTTTTTTTGGACAGTAATGAATCAGAAAGTGGATTGTTTTTGTTAGTGTGTAGATTTTATCAAAAGCCATAATATTATTTAAATACTAAATTTGAAAATGATACCTGTGAATAACTTTTTTCGGTATTGACAGTAATTAATCAGAAAGTGGGTTTTGTTTTCTTTGTGTTTATATATATAAAAAGTTACGATCTTTTTCTCAATCGAAAGTAAGATGCAATTCTACATTATTTAATTTACCCACAACATTTAAAAAATTCACACTACAATTTTAAAATGATACCCAACTAATTTGCTTTTTTTGGAGGGGCAGTAATTAATCAGAAAGTGGGTTCTTTTTGTTAGTGGGTATCAACTAATTTGCTTTTTTTGGAGGGGCAGTAATTAATCAGAAAGTGGGTTCTTTTTGTTAGTGGGTATATCTAAAAAGGACCATCATTGAAAGTCCCAATTGAAAATTTGCTTTTTTTTTGGACAGTAATGAATCAAAAAGTAGGGTTTTTTTACCGTTATTTAAATACTAAATTTAAAAATGATAGCTGACTAATTTGCATTTCTTTTGGACAGGAATTAATCATTAAAATGGCATTTTTTTTTGTAAATATTGTGTATGTATAAAAAGTATGATAATTCAAATACTACATTTAAAAATCAAACCCCAACTAATTTGCTTTCTTTTTTTTTTTTTTGAACAGTAATTAATCAGAAACTGGGTTGTTTTTGTTAGTGTGTAGATATAAAAACTAATCTTATTTAAATAGTAAATGTAAAAAAAATAATACCCAACTAATTTTCTGGGTTTTTTTTTTGATAATGAAGTTAGAGTAAAATTTTTCCTAAGAAAATACTCTCTTGATTTGTTCTACATTATATAAATTTGTTAGTATAATCCTGAGTATTTATAATACTAAAAAATGTGTGTTAAATTCTAAAAGAAAAAACTTGGTTTCAGATAGTATTTAAAGGAAGAAATCAAATTGGAGATTAAAGACTCTGCAGAATAGCAAATAAATATCTATGGCTATAAGATTTTTTTTACGTACAGTTTTATAGCTTTCTGAAATACTTTAGGATATCATTAAATTTTTTTCAGAAAATGACAATTTAAATAATTGCATTATTTAGTATAAAGATATTTATTCCCACTAGTAAAACATCTCTAAAGAATTCTGTTATTGGATCTTTTTTATATTTTTTGCAGAAGATTAAATTTGATGGCTCATGTAGATAAAAACATTCAAGGAAGAAAAAAGTATAGGTTTCATTTTACATGTTTAATGCTAATAATATCAATCTCTATTGTAAGAGAACATAACTCAGATAACAAAGTATCAAAAACTTATTTTTATATATCAGATATAGTAAACTGCAGTTCATGAGATGCATACAACTCTCTAAATGGTCTAACGCTGCTTACAAAACATTTGAATTAAAATCACATAGTATAAAATATATTAGCATTATGTGTTTACATTTTATGTTGAAACCGTAATCATCAGACACTGGGTTGTTTTTGTTTGTGAATATATATAAAAAGTAACTTGTCATGGACAAATTCTCGTGAAAACGTTACTTTTCGTGATGATCCTCGAAATTACTGTCATTCCACACCCTTAAAAGCAATTTTTGAGGGTTACACATTCATAATGGAACCTTCAGGACATTGTTAATAAAGTTATAACGTAATAGTAGGTTAGAGCACTTGAAAAAAAAACAGCTTTGTAATGAAATTTTAAATAATTACGACAGGCTAAAAACAAAATAGACCTTCTAGCATTATGGTAAAGTTAATAATAACACATCCAACTATGGCAGCCAATAAAGGCATTTGTAAAAGCCAGACTGGTGAGGAACTTTCTGCATTTTATGGTAGAAAGAAGCCTCTTAGGTTGGGTGAGGCTGCCACGAGAACACTTCCTGTGTTTTATCATAGAAAGAAACCTCTTAGGTTGGGTGTAGGCCGCTGAAACGATATATTTCTAGGAAGTGATCTAGAAATAGTGCTGTCATGCAGCTGACCCCAGGGAATAGAAAACAACCAAATTTTTTTATTATTAATTGTTTGTGGAATTATATCTTGATTAATGGCATAGGTAAGTAAAGCACCTAGACCAATGAAAGTTAAGCAAGGCATAGATTAAGATGGCAGGGCAGAAGTAATTTTATAGACCATTTTTCTTGTTGGAGGATGGCAAAGGGCAGCCATATTATTAGGATAAAATCAGTGAGAGTGAATAATTTAGAGATTAAAAGAAATAGCAAAATTTTTAGCATAGACCAAATGGATAGTAACATGGAAGAAGAGACAATAGAGGAAGCAAGTGAAGTTAATGAGGGAAAGATAGAGAAGGAGGCTGAAGGTAAAGGAAAAATGCTTAGGCCAGGGAGAGAGTTTGGGATAGTAATAATATAATATAAAGAATGAGATGGAAGAAGTAAGCATGAGAGGATACCCTGAGATCGAGCCATGGAGAGCCCTGTGTGTGTTAGGGAGCCATCTAAGATAATGCAGGGGCCAGAAAAGGAAGTAATGGTAGACATAAAAAAGATAGTTGACTATGTGGAAGAGGATGAATTAGGCAGAGAAAAATTCAGAAGTCAAAGTAGGAGTTAGAAGTTGGAGAAAAAAGGACTGAAGAAAGAGACAGTGAAATAAGGAATAGCCTCCGAGCCTTAGATCAAAAAATGGAAATGTTAGAGAAGCTTGGAAGGGTTGAGAATAGATTACCAGAAAAACTATGAAAAAGTAGGTGTTAAATTTGTAGGGCTCTTGGGGGATCACCAGAAGGAAACTGCAGAAGCCATACAGACTAAAGGGGAGGATTGTACTAACCTGGGACAAGATAGACAAACAGGAAGCATTTCCAAGTCGCAATATCTCAGGTTCACAGTGGGTTAGAAAAGAGATGGAGGTCTCAGAAGGAGCAGGAAGATACCATCAAAATCTTACAAGAGTCACATTAGGAGAACAATTATATTGAAGTTAAGGAAAATATCGCCCAGAGAAATAAGGTAGCCATAAAAGGGCTAAGATAATCGATCTCCAGGAGTTAAATGATAAAAAATCCAAAGTAATGGGAAGTAGTGCAGGAACAGCAGAAGTTAGATCACATATCGCAGATCAGGCTGAAGTTAGAAGAGAACCAAGGAAGGGAGATTCGAACTTTTGATAGAATAGTCAACCAGGGCACCTGTTAATGGAATGAGAAGCATTGAAAATCCATGCAGGAGTCTTGGGAACAATGACAGCAAGTTAGGGAGTCCCAGACTGAGCCTTGTGACCATAGAATATGACTGAATGACTGGACCAGCGAAACTGCTAAATTCAAGGGGGTCAAGGCTTAGGATTCAAACCCTACTTCCAGGATCTTTACTGAACACTCAAATGGATATGGCTAAGTTTATTCAGGTCAAATATTTTACAGTGGTTGTTGGTGAAAACCCCAAGGTTCACATAGAGAGACTACAGGAAATATTCAGGTTTTAGAAGTCTAGTAGCAGACCAAGTTGCTCTCACCATACATTATTAGTAATGGTACACCAGATCTTAATGGGACTGTTATGATACCAGTAGCAGACCCATTTGCTCTTACCATATATTATTTGCAAGGGTACACCAGATCTTAATGGGACTGTTATGATGACAAACCACAAAATTTTGAACAGTATTCGGCATTTCTCCTGAAGACATTTTGGAGTGTCAGGATGGCATATATCATGCCACTCATAAAATCATATGGGTTCATAATTAAAAAATGATTTTTGTGAGGCAAATGGCCCATCTGCAGTCATTAACAGCATTGCAGATGATACAAGCCATACAGCATAATATGTCACTACATGTACAATAGTTGATGGTTGATTGCCAAATCAGAATGATAGAGATGTCCAGATTCCTGACAACCATTGATTATATACCCCTGTACAAAGAACCCCCTAAAAAAGTGCACAGACTAGATTAAGCAAGCAATTGCTGCAAGAGACTATCCACTGAGAAGCCCAGAATCTGAGGTGAGAGGAACAAGTTAGGGTTAAAAGGCTGTATCATGTGCACTTATCATTTGAAATCAAGAATCTAACAGATTCATAAACTAAGCCAGCAACCATTATGCTAGTGACCATTGAAGTTTGTAGCCAGTGTTTTGAATTGGTTCGTGACCTATGATCAGTTTCAGGGTTGTGAAATTGGATGACTGCATTGGTTGACACTGGTAGCCTGGTATCTTTCACTTCAAAGAGATGGATCTCAATATTGGAAGAGCGGGACCATTGCTACCTCAATCTCCAGCAGATACTACCCAGATGAGAATGGCTGATTGCAGAAAAACAAAGATAGAAGATTATTAAAATCCATTTGGGCTTTGAATAGGGATGAACTCCCTGGACCACCCATTCCTAGTGATGAAGGGACTAATTGAAGATATAGTTCTCAGTGCTGATTTTTTGAGACTGCATGGGTATCAGATTGTTTATGGGGGTAATACAGTCTCAATAGGAGAACAACAAAGTTGGGGGAACCAAACACTTTCAGACATTCAAGAAGAAGCAGAACCTACCACAGAAATCCATCCTGAAGAAGAAAGGAAGGAGGACAAGTTGAGTGCTCCACCAAGCATCAAGCATCTGAAAAGAAAAAGAGGGGATAGAGATCATATATCTTTCAAATAGGTAATCAGCTGTGGATATCAGTCACATGGCTGAGCAATAGGTGTATCAAGGATTATTATAAGGCCCTCCCAGAGTCCAAAGATGTGTGATGTAGCCAGAGTGTGATGAGGATTTTTAGGCCTGAATTTAACCCAGGACCACATTGGAGCTTCCCACCAAAGGAAGTCCCTGAGATTCAAGGATATATATATCAGTAAGGAAGATGAAGGGGGAAGTGATTTTTTGTTAAGCAGGAAAATACCTTTGAGGGTGCTCAAAGTTTAGTGTGCTGGCCAGCTCACTCCGTAATCTCACCAGGGTGGATAACATAATACTAGAGAATCAAACCCCAGATCTTACTTGAACTAGATAATCTTATCTAGGTATCTGTTTTTCCTTCCCCAACATGTAAATATATACATATTTTATATTATACTTATATATTCATTAATTGTAAAATGACAAGTATTTCCTTTAGATACTGGATTAGGTAAAAATAAATTATTTTTTTGTAATGAGTATTTTAATTTGTTAGTAGGTTAGTATATTATATTCTGTATTGGTTGCACCACAAAGAGTTAGGCAAGATTAAAAGGAATTAATTAAAAGTTTATAACTTAAGTTTTTGAAAATATAATTTGTGATTGACCAATTTATAAGTAGTCTTTTTTTCTCTCTCTATTTTTTTTTGGATTTTAGGGATATGAACTTATATTTTTTGTTTAACATCCTGTTTCACCTACTATATTCCATAATAGTATTTATCCTCAGTTTAAACCCTCCAAGTCCATGTATATTAATGTATGTGTACATATATTTATATTTATTTGCTTATGTCTAGGTATATTAATGTCTGTATGCATATTGTTACATAATGCATATACTTAGGAATAAATTGTATGATAAAATTAAAAATAAATAAGTGGTGTAAACATTGTTGTATGTGTAGGAGAAGAGCACCTACATATATATACGAATAAAGCTGCAACACAGTAGATTTTTTAAGCGTTGCAATGCAATTAAATTATTTTATCTTTAATTTATTGAAATAGAAATGTATAAATTTCTTTTATTTAACTTAAAATTTGCATATAAATTTCCAATTCTAGAGGTGACGAGATTACACATGTAACAGAATGTTTACAAAATATAAATCTGTTTTAAAAGATTGCCTTTTTCTTGGAAAATCTCATGCCACATGTACCTGGTTTAATTTGTGTGGCAATCAAGAATAGATTTTAAAATAATTCTAAAATAAATTTTAAGACTAAACAAAATTGTTCAACGAGCACTATTTATGAATCATGTAGAGTTTGCCTTTGTCTTCTCTAAAATTAATATTAAAGCTTAAGATTAAAAACTTATAAACTGTAAACAAGTTAATTGTTTTTTTAGGGGGATTGAAGATTTAATATTAAAAAAAATTAGCACTAAAATTCACTCTTTAAATTTTGAAATGTTTTGCCACCAGGAGTTATGCCTGATTTAAAAATGGATAGGAGCAGCTAGAAGGCAACAACTTTGCCATCCTTTTACAGAAGACTGGTCTATAGGATGGAGGAGTTCAAGACCAACACTTTGCCAAGAAGACCAGAGAAAAGTTTTACCTAAATAAGTAACAGTGCCACTATAATGTCGGACAGCTCAGCCCAAAGAAGAAGATTATTGGTAACATTTCTTCCTGCAGAGCTCTTTAAAATAAATCTTAAAATTAAAAATTATTCTAATAAATTTCTAAAATCAGCTATTTTAACTTCTAAATGTTTTCTCAGTAAAGTAAACTAAAAGTATAATAAATTTAATAGAACTTTTAAATTAATAATCATAACTATAACAATCTTGCCTACTAAATGAATAATTATAATTTAATAATTCTCATAAACATAAAGACTATCCAGTTATTATATCTATATTTTCTAATCTGTGGCCATGCCTCTTTTTTTTAATATTATTTGATTTCATTGATATTATGATATGCCATAATTCAAAATGGAGGTTATTAATAGTAATTTTAAAGAGATGATTAGAAGCTCTCATGTAATAATTTATCTTGCTTCTTTAGCAAACAAATCTCCATTTTTGATATATATGTATTTAGTTAAGGCACTGTTTTAGCTTATCATTAAGGTTTGCATGTTATTAAATATTTATAGTTAATAATCACAAGAATGATATTATAAAAGCATATTATTAATAAATTAATTAACTCCAAATATGCTTTTCCTTCTCCTTAGATTATTTTATAACTATTCAGGTTGAATCTTTAAACAAATTACTTTAGTAAAACCCTTTTAGCATGTTTTAATTATGCTAATTAGAAAACTGGGATAAGGTAATTTCGCAGAACAAAACTAAAGTTTTTAGAACACTAGTTTTAATTTTAATAATATTATATCAATATGTGTTACAAATGTGTCTGTATAAAGCACACATGTGCAATATGCATTGCTATATTTCCTTTGTAAATGGGCCTCTGGTGAAATGCCATCCCATTATTATTAGTTTGGACAGCTCTTCTATCACTGAAACATGAGGATCCAGAACTGTATTTTAAGCCGCTCCGATCTCCTGAACTAAATGTTCTCCATATTCAAATAGCAAGTCATACGGTCCATGGGAATTGAGTACTTGGTACTGAATCCCATGAATAATCACACATTCAGGCCGCAATTTTTATTTAGTTAATGTAGCACCTTAGTATCAGAAGTTTCTGTTACAAATACCAGTTCATCCCTCCATACTATTATTCAGTTCAGAATTGATCTGAATACCAGATCTAGTTTATCCTTTAGGCTGACAGAACAGCCATATTGAATATTTAAAAAATTAAGTTAAGCCACAAATTTTATCATAATATATTTGTATTACATCAAAAATGACAATATATATTATTGAAACATGGAACATCAAGAATGTAATGAAGCTGAAAAAAATATGTTATTGATATTCAAAATAATAAAGAATAAAAGTTAATATTTTTAACAATTATTTTCATATTATTCCATAAATTCAAAATTATCATGCAAATTATATTTTTGTTAGTAGGTTAGTTGGATTCATCATAAAATTTTTAAAAAATTGGTGTATAATAATTTACCTAAGGTAATTTGTCACGTGAAAACTTTGTAAAATAAAGACATTAATACCTTTCATTTTTTTCTAGTAGCCCTTCAAAATGTATTTCCATACATGGATTTGCAATAAATATCATAACCTAATAACATCCCTTATAACAAGTAGTTAATATTGATTAATAATCATTATAATTTGAATATAATAATAAAGAACTTCCATACAGATTGTAATTTATTAAAAAGTACTACTAAAGTAGTCACTATATACAAAATAAAATAATAAAATATAATAAAAAGTGAATGAAATACTAAATTCATTATAGAGTTAAGCTTGGGGTACATAAGGAGTAGTTTAGAGGCAATGTGATGTAGTGTTATTTATCCTATCTTTATAGATTTTGAGGGCTCGTATTACTTCATGCTACTATGACCATAAATTTAGTAATAACTTCATCAACTGCTACATCTGTGCATTTGATATGCAGCTTTGAAATTTACATTGCAGTAGTATATAATAGGCCTAAATTTATGTATTGTCAAAATCTTTACTTTTAGCATTTGTTATTTTTATTATTATTAAAATGCAGACAAGACATTATAGAAAAATCTAAGTCGGGTCATAATATTTGCAAAATATATATATCTTTGTCTTATATCACCTAATTCAAATACTGTACCCTAGTCCACATCATGCCGAAAAATGCAGATAGTTCATGATATTCATTTACATAATCATAAGCTATTTTTTTGATCAGCAGTTTCCATAGTAATTTTCTTGCATATTTTTTATAAAATACAAATTCAAATAATAATTAAAAAAATATATAAAATTAAATAATAATTTAAAAATATATAAAAATAAAGACTTACCATCGGCCCTCAATAACATTGTCTTCAAAATACATCAGGCTAAAGTTGTTGTTTTTTCTGATGTACTTGTCCCAATAAATTTTATTTCATAAAACATTTAAAAACTAAAAACAAGAAAATTCAATTTAGTTAATCATAAAAATTATCATAAAATTTTTTATTTTTTCTCATAGAAAAATAAAACTTATCTTTTTGGAAAGTAGACAGAAACATGGAAACGAAGTTGTAAAAATTGCATGCATAAACTGCGTAGATTTCCATTAATTTTAAGCGAAATCTGGATGTTTATTATTTGAAAATTCTTGCCCGCATTATGCAGGCTTAAGAACAAGGAAGTTAAATAAGATTCTGCATAGAGAGCACAGTTATTGCTCATTATGTAAGTTAACCATAATAAGTTAAATTTTGTCAGTTATCATTCTTGTAAGATTTACCTCACTGCAAATCAAGAGTAGATGGCATACCAGATTCAGGCCTGACTATAGACCACAGATATTAATTGTAATAATCTTAAAGTTAAATGATTTTAAATGCATTCTAAAGATGAGACCTTGTATCTAGCTCAGCTCATCATTGTAAGACACTTGCAAGTGTAAAATCCCTATGAGCTTCTGTTTGTATTAATAACTTATAATTTATTAATTAAAGATATTAAACTTATAATAATGTTTAGAGTAATATATATTAAGGCTATAACCTTAAAACTATGCACCTGAAAAAAAACGACAGTAGAGACCTCTGCAAATCTTTAACACAATATTTATTTGAAAGACAAGAGTGTTATTCACAATCCATTCCTAAATCCTATCCAGATGTATTCTAGTTAGTGTTAATTATTAGTAAACCCGGGTCTCGTTTTATGCGGATTTATTTAATGCGATTTTGAAGTTATGCGATTCATGTTTTTTCTTAATATCTTTGTATGCAGTTTTCTTTTATGCGATAAAAATTATTAGATCAGAAGTCGAGCTCTGATAATGCACTATTACTTTAAATATTATAAATTTTGCGCACTCACATCATATTTAAAGTAATAGCGCATTATCGAAGTTCGACTTTCATCTAATAATTTCAATATTTTCAGCACTTTATAATAGTACTGTAATAGATTTTATGTAATAAGGAACTGCATAATTCACTTAAAATCAGAATTTCCCCATTTTATATACACACATTAAATTTTACAAGACTATAATGTAAATCTGTTCAAACATTATAGATGAAAAATACTGTGTATGTTGTTATTTTTGCATTTTAAATCATATTCTATTTTTGCTTTTTATAAAAAGAGTACATAATCAATTAATCATTTACTGTCCACAAGTTTATTTTTAAAAGGTGAGTAAGAGCGGTGGGCACAATAAAATTTGACAATTAAAATCTGATTTTTAATTGTAATTAACAATTTAAAAATTACGTAATGTGATCTGAAATTAATATGATCTGAAACGATGAAATTTGATTTTTAATCAGAATTGAAAATTAAAGACAAAAATAAGAATTTCATTTTTAATTGTTAATTTTAATTAAATTTTGCCCAACAGTGGTTAGTCAGTGTCTTTTTATTATTGTAAGTCTAAGTTTTTATTTTAAACTTTTAGTTTACTCTAATGGAGAGAAAAAAACACCCAAGAATATGAATTTCTTTGTAAACAAAAATTTCAATTTTAGATCGCTTAGCAAAATGGGAAGGATCAACAGCAATTGGAAAACATTTTAGTTGTATTTTCTCTTGACTTCATTTAAGGAGAAGCTACAGTAACTCACATCACATCACATCATGATGATTCTGATGTCTCAAATAGCGATAATAATTAAAATACAGTACATGTATGAAAAAAATGTAAATTACGCTTAAAAATATTTTGTTTTGACTAAAATTTAATTAAAAAAAAAGTAAAAAAGGTTTGTCTTGTATCAATTTTTTTCAAATTTGAATTTTTTTATTAGTCATATTTTATTTTTTTTTTTTTTTTTTATGCAAATTTTAAAGTAATTTTACGTTGTTGATTTGTTTTTATATGATTTTTGGAAAATTACAGTACGTATCTCCCATTTTTCAAGGTAAGTTAAGTCTATTTTTGTGCAATTTCTTTTGTGTGCATTTTCTGAGGAACCTATCTACCGCATAAAACGAGACCCAAGCTATGTGTGTTTGTTTAGTTAATTGCTGATTTAATATTTCCCTGAGTCTAAGTGGCTCACAAACTAAAGGAGACAGAGTGTAACCTCATAAATGTCATCCATAGGGTAGTAGATCACAGAGCATTGGTAAAGGAACTGAGGTGTGATCTGATTTGAGATCTCAGCTTTGGAATAATTTTCCAAAACTCTGGATTTTGTTACATGAATGTGCAAATATGACCATTACAACATCATTGTTCTTCTTTTCGTCAGGTGCAGAAATGTTTTCCTCTGCTTTTAATGAAATTAATATGTAATTTGCTTGTAATATCTGCCAAAATGAGCTCATGCACAACAAAACTAAATAGGAATAAAATAAATTATTTGTTAAATTAACCGCTTGAATGATTGGAGCGGGTCAATTGTTCGCTTCAGCTGATTGGTTGAAATTGTTTTCTTTTTTAAATTACACAAAAACTATAAGCATAATATCAACAGAAATCCCAGCATTCAATGCTCCTTTCTATTACCTTTCGAATGATATATCTTACATTGATATCGGATAAAATTTGAATTTTTTACAACTTTAAAATTAGATGAATTTATTTTTTTTATTTTCTTGTCAATTTACTAGTTTGCAGAGGCGATAAATGCAGTAAATCTTTATTGGCCTTATAACCCTAATATAATGGATTAAAAATACACTGGTAATTCAGATATGAAGGCCTTCAACTCAACATAAACGTAATTGCGGAATATTGTAAGTTATTAATTTTAATTTTTAATTTTTTAATTTTTTTTAATTATTTGATAAATGGTATATTAATTCGTTTGTGTTTGTATTGGTGTCTGTGTACTATATAATTATATAATATTAATTCATTTATGCTCTTTATTATACAAATATTTGAAATATAGACACCCTTCACATACCTGGAGTCTAATTGTAAATATATAGTATACAAATTCAAATATAACAAAAGTTGTTTTGTAGAATATCGTTAAGTTATTAATTTTAATGTTTTAAATTTTTTTTAATTATTTGTAAATGGTATATTAATTTGTTTGTGTTTGTATTAATTATTTGTACATGGTATATTAATACTCTTTATTATACAGTATATAAATTCAGATATAACAAAAGTTGTTTTTGTAGTGTAATTTTGGGTATAGACATAATGGTTCTCAAAAGGTACATATTTGTATTAGTGTGTTTGTTTTTGCATCGTGTTTGTATAGCAAGTAATGATTTGCGTATATAGAGCAGTGCAATGTAAATTTTAAAAACTGATAATCTAATGTACAAAAAGCAATTACAAAATTTACTGGGCATAGTACTATGTGAAAATATAAACACATAAAACCAATAAAGAGAGATTTCAAATGGTATGTGTATAGCAGTAACCACCATGGTTATGCATATACCACATGGAAATGTATGCAGGCAAAGAATCAAATTCTGATACTTGCCTATGCCTTGATACTCATGCTGGGGAGTCAGTAGTTTTGTCACATCTTGCATCATGTTATTTTCAAGTCTATAGCTAGAAAATGAGCTATATGCAAATAAATTATATATCTGTGGGACAGTAAATATAATAGAATAGGATCCCTGGTGTGCATAAAGAATATAAACATCACTGATGTACACAAAAAATATAAAATGAAGAAATGAAACTCATTTTATCAGTGATACAAACAATAGCCTACAATTTCTAGTTTTAGATAGACAAGAAGCTAATTGCTATGATAGCAAATGCATATCCACCTTCTGGAAATGATTTGTTTTGTATCTTTTATTAGGATGAATCTTTTTCTTATAGAAGCCTTTGAGATTCGTCAACTTTTGGGGTATCAAAATAAAAATGAAAAATTCTTATATGAATACTTTTGGAGATTCTGAAGCTAAGGATTATCTCAGGTAAGAAGTATTATATATGGTTTGAAAGATAATTTTGTGAGAAATACAAAGAAATTATCAATAAAGATGTAATTTAAACTTAGTTAATGATAAATTGTAAATATTAATTCTTAGAAATTATGAACAAGCAATAAAGTAATAATTATATCTGATGTTGAAAAATTTTTTTTCCTTATTTTTTAAATGGTTATCACTATTTGTCATAGACTTATTGTTTTTCTTAATTTTTCTCCTTTCTATTAATGTAAATTTTCCTTCTCTAACATAATTAAAATTTGAAGTTATTGTGAAAATTGTGTCTCAGGTCAGTTTTTTTTTTTTTAATTCAAAAATAAGATAAGATAAATTGCACAGGAAATTATGATAATTGAGCACCCAGAAGATACATTTAGCACAATTTCATTCCATTGACCAGAGATATTATTTTATTTCTCTTGACTGACTCCATCACTATATCACATGGAGATAAAGTACTGTGTATATTTATTGCTGAGTAAACAGTATTGTAAAATTCCAACTCACATATTGTAAAGATGTACAAAAAACTACTAAAAGCTCTAAAGCAAACAGGGATCATATCAAATGCTAGCTGATATTTCCTTCCAGCAAGTTACCAACTATATTTAAAAGACTGAAAAAGATAATTGTTTTATAAGGTGCAGAACTGTTTTTCTCTTCTGCTTTTGATTAAATTAATAAATAATTACTTTTAATATCTACCAAAATGAGCTTACCTACAATAGAACTAAAATAAATTGATTGGTAAATTAAAATGAATATTTAAAATACTTCAAAAATAAAATAAATTGCATGTAAAATAGTTAGTTGGCATCCAAATAATATCTATGGGTCGTACTAAATGTTAAAACAATAAATATTTCAAATACATATATGTATATACATTAAGACATAAATCAAGATAGCTAACAAAAATGGTAGAATAGGTAGGTACAGTATATTTTTTTAACCATGTGATTTATTTGTACAGGCCTTATTAAAAATTGCTTAGATTGTATACATTCCTAAATTACTAATATTTAATAAATTACATATATATATAGTATTTAAATACAAACGTATTGTCTACACTGAACTTAATATAATTAGAAAAAAATTAAACTCAGACTTTTAAGCATCCTATAGCTATCCACTCCATCTTATACAACCGATACACATTACCACATACTTATGAAAAAGATTAATGATCTCATATATTATTTCGTGCCGAACTAGCACTCATCACTTGGTCAAAATCATCATCTCCCACACACATATATATAAATTGATCACTGATTAGTTGAACTGAACCAACTGATGATGCTGATTCATCACAATGTAAGTATATTGGAGATCATTTATCTTTTTCATATGTATGTTGTCATGTGAATCGGTTGTGTAGGATGGAGTGAATATCTATAGAAAACTTGAAAGTCTGAGTTCAAATCCCTTCTAAATATATATGTATTAAGATTTTAACAAAACTCATGCTGACCCTTTTTTCCCTCACTCTCACAATGAAAATTGATAATGAGGAAATATAAAAGATTCAGTTTGTATGTGATTTTAAAATGTTAACAGGTTTCTGCAATACTGTATTTGCAGTCATATCTTGTAATACAATACACTGTAATTGTCACAGCATCAATTGATTGCAATTTGAATCCAAGTTTTAATGTTAAAATATTTTTTATTAATTTAATTTTTTGGTTAATAATTTTTTTTGAACTGTGGGTGTGACAGAGATCGTTATTTTTAAAATCAATAAATGTAATGAATGGTTTTTATAATATTAGTTGTTTTACATTAATCAGACTTGTAATAATAATTGCATCTTCACACAAATTATTTTAATCAGTCTCATTTTTTTATCATTTTCTCTAAAGAAGTCTTTTTAAATGTGTTTTCTGATCTTGTTTGTAAAAGGTATTGTAGTCTGTTTATTTTTTTCTAAATTATTATTAAAAGCTAATTAAATCGATATAAAATTCTTACTTATTTAGTCTTAATGTTGTCTGTATATATTTTCATTTTTGTTTAATTTCACCGGCTTTGGAAATATAGTGTTAACTGAACTGATATGCACCATTCTCAATGATAACTATATAGACTTAATTCTTTAGATTATAACTGTTTTGGAGTTTTTTATTTTAAAAAAAAAAAACATATTTGATTGTATTTAGTTTTTAATATAACTAAAGTGGTTGATTAATTATATTTAGAATGACTTTAGTTATGATTCATCTTTATATATATATAAAACAAAATAAATGTCCGCTAATATCAATAATACAATAACGAAACTTAAATATATTCCAAACAACGGTAAACAATTTATAATACAATATAAATAAAAACTCATAAAGAAATATTTTCGATTATATTCATAATCAGTTTCAACTCAACTTTCAAAATGGAATCATCCGGTTGGTAATAGATGATTCCATTTTGAAAGTTGAGTTGAAAATGATTATGAATATAATCGAAAATATTTCTTTATGAGTTTTTATTTATATTGTATTATAAATTGTTTACCGTTGTTTGGAATATATTTAAGTTATATATATATGATTTTTAGTTTAAATAATAGTAATAACAATTTAATAAATAGTCCATTTATATGGTGTTCAAAATTTAATATTTATTTGTAATGGCAGATGGTTTAAAATGAGATTCTATCTCCTGCTATAGAATAAATAAGTCTGTACAATTTATTCCTCAAATTATATATAACGGGCACACAATAGGTTGAAGCCCTGATTTCAGTATTGTAAGCCAAGGTTGGCCTATATAACAGTAAATTCATTAAAAGCGCACAACCAAAGGTTTATTTCCATCACCATATTATTAATAATAATGATAATAATAATATGTACTAAAAATATTATTTTCATTAATCATCATCATCAACCATTATCAATCCACTGCAGAATGAAGGTCTCTCCAAGTTCAATCCATCTTTTCCTATCTTTAGCTTCTCTTTTCCACATCACCCCTGCACACTTTCTTATTTCATCCATCCATCTCACATGTGGTCTCTTTCTGGGTCTTTTACAATCTCTTGGAATCCAGTTTAAAATTTTAATTGTCCATCTGTTATCATCTCTTCTAACAATATATCCAGCCCAACTCCACTTCAGTCTTTTAATTTTTTCATTGAGGTCAGTAACACCTATTTGTTCTCTTACCCATACATTGCGTTTTCGATCCCTTCTTGTTACTCCCAACATGCATCTCTCCATACTTCTTTGAGTGGTCTGAAGTCTCTGTATTGCTCTTCTATTAAGTGTCCAAGTCTCAGAACCATAAGTAAGAACTGGCAAAACACATTTATTAAAACCTTCCTTTTCAAACACATAGGCATATTTCCTTTTAGTATCAAGTTATTTCTACCAAAAGCACTCTAACCAAGTTTAATTCTATGATTAATTTCATCCATTATATTTCCATCTGTATTAATAATCTGACCAAGGTATTTGTAACTGTTAACTTCTTCTAACTCATCATAATCAATCTTTATTTTCATATTTTGAGAAAGTCTATTAAACATTACTTTAGTCTTTTTAATATTTGTCTTTAGTCCCACTTTCATCTGATAACTCCTGCAACATTTCTTGTAGCTTTAAAGCATTATTTGCAAAAACAACTACATCTGCAAAATCTAAATGACTTAAATAATCTCCATTTACTTTCACTCCTTTAGCTGCCCATTTTAATCCACAAAATACTTCTTGCAGCACTGCTGTAAAAAGTTTTGGAGATATGGAGTCACCCTGTCTTACACCCTTTTCAATGTTGATTTTCCTACTATCATTATGAAATCTAATTGTTGCTGTTGCATTTTTATAAATATTCTTTAAAATATGACAATATCCTGGATCTACACCTTGATGATCCAATGCTTTAATCACTGAAGAAATGTTTATAGAATCAAATGCCTTTTCATAGTCTACAAATCCTAAGTATAATGGCAACTCATATTCATTTGTCCTTTCTATAATTTCTCTCAATACCTGGATATGATCTACTGTACTAAAACCACTTTTAAATCCAGCTTGTTCTCTTGGTTGGTGGAAATCTAGTGTTTTCTGTAGACGAGTTGTAATTACCTTAGTAAAAATTTTGTATAAAACTGATAAAAGACTGATAGGTCTGTAATTTCTAATATCATCTTTATCACCTTTTTTAAATATTAATATTAATACTGCATTCTTCCAATCATCTGGTACATTTTTATCATTTAGACATTTGGTATATAACTTTGCTAAAAAAAATTCTATTTCTTCACCTGTTTCTTTTACTATATCAATTACAATTCCATCATTACCTGGAGCCTTTCCTTTCTTCATACTTTTAATTGCATGTCTCACTTCTTCATTTAAAATTCAGGGCAATTCGAAAGATATAATATGTATAGGAGGCACTTGTTCTTTATTACTATATAATTCTTGATAGAAATCTTCTACACATTTTATGATGTCATCTCTCTTTTTAGTAATAAAGCCATCTTTTTTTCTTATTGCAGATATAAATTTTGGTATTGGTAGGAAATTTATTTTCATTAATAAAGTCATTAAAATATGTATTTGTTTAGAATCCAAATCTTTTTAGTATTTGAAATTTTGAACAGATTAACTTGAATAATAGGAAATAAGTAAATGGATGTAATTCTGCAGTGTTAATTAAAGCTGCAAAGAAACCAGTTACCAGACTTTTTTAAGCAAAATGAATTGCATGCTTGCTCATCCAATGTCTTATCTTCAATTGGAGAACTTCTCTAGAAATAAAACTGCTCTTTCTTATGTAAATCTTTTTTTTAATTAAATGTATAATAGCAATACAACTTTTTATAGTTATTTATAAGGATCATTTATAATATAAAAAAAAAAAATTAGGAGCCCCTCTACAGAATTTTTAATTATTATAGGCTTATAAATAACTAATTTTGATTATTTAATATTAATAAATGTAATATTTATGAGAGGAAAAAAATATTTTAAATTCAAAATTATAAATAATGTTAGCATCAAACCATATTCCTATTCTCTAGGAGTCTGTGTGTAGTGTTTTTAATTGTTGTAGGCTTGCAAATAGATGTTTCTTTTACTCAAATTTAATTTAATTCAAAATTGTAATAGCTTGCATCATTTATATAAAAACATTTTATTATTTAATTTAATTCAAAGTTGTAATAGCTTACTTCATCTATAAAAAACCATTTTTTATGAATTTAAATTGAATACTCATCTGGAATTTGTAGTAGATAAATAATGTTAGCATTTTTCACTAGCAATCTATACTCTGTTTTTTTTTATTATTAATTAAATAAAGTTTTGAATCAATGAATGATGCAAACTGCTTTTAATTATTTTCATGGTTTACATCTTTCACAATCCATTTCTATATCTTTCAAATTAGGAAGCAGTAGCAATTCATAATGCTACTTTTTAAATTTCTTCAATTTAAAACCTTTTGTCTCATGATTACCATTTCCTATGCTTACGCAAGCTGTTTTTACAATAGAAAACTCTCCATACAATAGTGCCACCCAGTGCAAGCATTAGTAATCAATGGATGCAAAAAGGTCGGTGCATAAAATCCCTATCTAATGTCTATTCATCTAATATCACCAAACTAGTTACTAGCTTGTTACCTAAAGAAGTAAAAGATGGTTGCTGGAGGATTGCATTAGATCCTAAGATCTAGATGCAGTGCTCTCAGATCCAAGACTTCTCATTGATGAAGGTCACAAGCTGGAAAATCATGGGTTATTGGATGAATAAACAACTAGGTAGGGATTTTAGGTCAAACCTTCTTGTATTTATAAATAAATCTTGTGTTAGATTTGCAGAGGTCCCTACTGTTGTTTTTTCAAGCGCATAGTCTTAAGGTTATAGCCTTAATAAATATTACATTAATAATTTGTGTAAGCTTATAGGAAATGTGATAGTATGATTTCTTAGTGGTTTTATATTAATCCTGCCCAAAGAATTATGTGTCCTGTGGTTTTTAAAAAATCAAAGACACCAAAATGTATAGATACTGAACTGGGTTCAGATCTACATGACTATATAAGTGAATGAGCTTGGATTGAAAATATTGTTGTATTTTCATCTTAGACTCATAGCTTTATAATTAGCTAAAGAGGTAAAAGGTGGCTGCTAGAGGATTACATTAGATCTTAAGATCTAGATGCTGTGCTCTCAATGCTAAGGCTCCTCAAATGATGAAAATCATAAGCTAAAAACTAGTTTGGTGATATTGGATAAGCAGGTCCTAGATAGGGATTTTATTGACAAATCTTCTTGCATGCATTGATTACCAGGGCTTGCACTAAGTGCCACCACTATATGGAGAGTTTGCTAATTTAAAACATCTACATATTTATTTCAGAATGCATTTCTAGAGATTGATTTTGCTGTTTGTGTCTACATGTATGTGCTTTTGTACTGTCTTCTTAAACAGGTATATAATTCTTATTTCTCATAAAATAAAATTCAGTATTTATGAGCCATGTTTTTCCATGGGTGATAAAATTGTATGAAAAAAATTAGCATATTTCTTTCTGAATAAATGGAAGGGAAGATAGCCATAATAAATATCTGATTTTTATTCTGGTTTTACTTCTTTATCTTTAATTATATGCTTAGCTTGATATTTTAGAGCTAAGGACTCCTATGCAGTATTTGTAATTATTGTGGTCTTAGAAATAGCTTTTTTTTTCTACTCGGGTTTAAACAGATTAGTATTTATGAGAGGTAAAAATGTTTTAAGTGCAATTTAAAATTACGAAACTTTAATAATGTGGAATTGATTTTTAAAAAATTCCAACAAATGTTAGCATCAAAACATGCAAATATATATATATATTTTCTAGAAGTTCTGTATGATATTTTTAATTATTAAAAGTTCGTTTTACTTAGTTTTAAAAATATGATTATTTAGCATTTATGAGAAAAAAAATTCATTTTTTGGAACTTAAATTGAGTATTGACTTGACATGGCATTACGTAAATAATATCCATTTCCAGTCTGGTGAATATTTCAGCCTTTTTTTTTCTTATTAAATAAAGTTTAGAATTAATTTGTATTATCTTTATGGTCTACTTTTTTCAAATTTGAAAAGCAATACAATTCGTAAAACTCAAAGCAAACCGTTTCTTGATTTTTTTTTTACTTTTAATTAAACATTTTTATATTTATTTCAAAGCACATGCCCAGAGGGTTGCGTTTACTAAAATTTATATTTCATATAGATTTAGATTACAGTCTAAGCATTTATTATTCTTTATGTACATTTGTCAATTTTCATCAAAGTGAAATTGTCTGAATATTAATTATATTGGAGATCATTTATATTTTTCATATGTATGTGATCATGTGTATCGGTTGTATAAGATGGAGTGCATAACTGTAGAGAGCTTGAAAGTCAGAGTTCAAGTCCCTTTTAATTACATTTAGTTTAATACAGACAATATACTTATATTTGAATCAATGCCCAATAGAGTGCATCAATTTTATCACTGCCTTCCTGTCTTGGCTGGATGACCATATATTTACAACATTCAAAGGAAGATGGTACACAATGAAAAATGATTGGCCGATGGGATTTCCTATAAGTGTTATAATCTCTAGTATTTTTTAAAATAATTTTGAGAACCTAATCATTCCAAAATACCTAACCAACCACCTAGAATTTATATATGTTCATTATGTTGATGATGTGTTTTTGGAAGCCACGAGAGATATGATAACAAATATACAAAATGAAAGACAGCAGCACACCAATCTTATTATCAATAAAACCTGGGAAAATGAAATGAAAGGACTAACTTATTTGGACTTAAAATTACAAAGAGAAGGCAGAACAATAAACTACACCATAATTATTAAACCATTTGAAGTTAGAGGCTGTATCCATCCCAACTCTAATTCTCCTAAATCTCATAAATTCGCAGGTTTGAATGGTTTCATGTTTAGACATTTATGTAAATTTGAGTCAGACAAAAAAGACAACATTAATATTTATATTAAAGATTTATTTAAAGCAGGTTTCAAATACAATCCTATTACTAGCAAGTTCAAACAATTTTATAGAAAAACAGCAAATAATGCCAAAAGGAATGAATCTTCCCATATTACCCTTTCTTGTATCGATAAAATATCAAATCGACTAATTAAAATCTTATCAGACAAATTTACAATAGGTTTCCATACACCAAGCAGTACTAACAGACTTATTAACAATTCAAAGGATAAAATTGACCTCGCCCAAACACCTCAGGTTGTTTACAGCATGACGTGTCCTCAGCCCGAATAACAGGCCATATATTATGGGGAAACGAAGACAACAATTAACAACAGAGCTGCTCAACCCATGTACGCATATAAAAGGATACAGAAGAACAGCGACAACACTTCTACATTTTTTGAACATTTAAAAAGACTGGCCATGACTTCATTCCCTCCAACCCCAAAATTGTATGTATAGAAACAAATGACTGCAAAAGGAAAATAAAAGAGGCATATTTTGTCAACAGCAATAGTAATGTAATAAACAGATGTGACACCTGCTTTGATATTTTTAAAAAATGGACTACCTAACACATTTGCATTTAATTTGCATATCTTAATTCTAATGTGAACAATACTGCAGTTTTCAATATGGCTGTGATTATGAAACATGGATCCTCAAAAGTGCTCGGCCTTAACTGAGTCATTAATATTTTTCATTTTTATAGCTTCTGCAACTTGCGTATTGCATGCGCTTTGTATATTTTCATATTTGAATATTATACATTTTAGAAATTTAACAACTTTTTACTCTATCTTGCACTTGTAACTATAGCTTCTCCTTTCTCAGAGTCAGAAATCTCTCAGCCACTATGCCCAGAGAATCCTGTAACCATCTTACTTTTCTTTTCCATTCTTCACCCAAAGTTTTTTCTATATTTTTCTCTATTCTGTTCCATTCCATTTTCACAACATTATCTTTGTCCATTCTGTGGCCTTTATATCCAATTCCTCCTTATCTTTTTCCAAACCCAGCATAAAAACCCAAAATCCACTTTCTGTAAAAATCACTTTGGTTATATTTATTCTCTCTCAACTTCAGTAATTGTACTCATTCTTCTTATAGGGGCATTTACATTCAATTAACAGATGCCTAATATTTTCCATAACTTCCTTGCATAACTTGCAGACCAAATCGCCCACATTTTCTCCATTTATGTGTATATTATTTTGTTGCTAACGATTCTGTTCAAGTCTTAAACAGTAAACTACTTTCCTTGCTATTATTATAAATTAACTCACATCCAATATTCTGTTTACTTCTATGTATATATATTTAAACTCTTTTTACTCTCCATATATATATGCATTACCTTTATGATATAGTAGTAACATCTAAAGTTTCAATAACAGAAGCACAATAAAAGATTTATAATATAACCAGTAAAGAGGTTAACTGATAAAGAATCAAATGGTAACTGATTTTTTTTTATATCACTTTGAATACAACATTGCATTCCCAAATAACTTTTTTTAGTTACTGAACTTATCTCTGAGTGTGGCATATGCTATGTTCATGTACAGTGAATGTTACAGTAAATCAATTTATGAAGGTAATTGCATTATTACCATAATATTTTTAAATTTTATTTTCAGATCTTGTCTTTATTTATAAAAACAGTGATGGGGCATTTAAATATAGCATTAACCATTGCTCCTATTTGAACTTATTGAGACATGTATGCCAGAAGGGGTAGGGATATGTCTTTTATATATATATATATATTCATCAAAAAAATTTTATAGAAAATATATTTACGGAGATTAATATATTTTTTTGTAAATTTTGACAGTAGTCAAAATAACACTATATTGTGTTTGAGATGTGCCAGCAAATTACAGCTGTCTATTGAAGTTATGATGGTAAATGCTAACATAGAAAGTTAACATGAATGATTTAAAGGATAATCTAAAAATAAACATAATGAGAGCTAAGGATTGTAGTAACCTGTTATTCATAGGAGAATGGTGTTCCATCAATACTGGAAGAGATCACACCATTTGTTTTATATATGGTGAGTTTCTCAGTTCTCACTAGATCATGTTACCTTATCATTTTTTCACAGTTATGAAAAACATTTAATTTTCATTCCATTCCAGAACCGGAGTGTGATCTCCCAAAATTTCCACAATTAAGCTATTCTTTAAATCTGAAAATCATTTTCTTTCATCATATCAAGCATTCCTGTTATGTAAAATAATAAGTCATTAAATATTGTACAAAATTGTTATACAGTTCTAACATGTTTTATTAGTCTTTACTGCAAACTGATAGTTTACATATAAATATTTAAATTTATCTGCATAATTAGTGATGTATTAAGTATCTTGCAAAATAGTCCATTTTTTACTCTCTTCTTCTAAGTAAGTTGACCCATATCAATTTTAATTTTGCAAAAAAATAAAAAGTAAAGAAATCTGATATTTTCTACAGTACAGGCTTTTTCATACCTGCACTCCAATATGTAATATATAGGGGGTTTGAACTCAGACTTTCACACGATCCTCAACTATCCACACTATCTCATATTGCTGACACCATTGATCACGCACATGTCATATGTCGAAAGAATAAGTAATCACCAATAGACATATTTCATGCTAAATCGGCACTCGTCAATTGGTCCAGATTATCATCTTCACACATATAACTGAGCATTGATTGTATGTATGTGTGGATATGATAATCTGGACTAACTGATGGGTGCTGGTTTAGCACAAAATACTCATTTTGGTGATTATTTATCTTTTGACATGTATGTGATCAAGTATGTCAGCAGTATGAGATAGTTTAGCTAGTTTAGGGTTCATGTGAAAATCTGTGTTTACAATTTACTTTTATAAACATAATTAATCCTTTTTTTTTTGCCCTGTGAAATTTAATGCAATAATAAATAGGGTGATAGAGTTTGGATTCATGTCTTGTAGCACCAGTTATGTCACTTCATATGCTCTCAACATCAAAGATTAGGAGATATAAGGTTTTGAAGAAGATTGCTGGGACAATTGAAACTGTAAACAGAAGGAAAGGGTGGATAATAAAGCATTGTAAAAGTAATAAAATGTTTCATCAATTAATTATTATATGGTATACATTTGACAATGCAATAGGAAATAGTAATTATTATATTTCTGAAGAAGATAAAGAAATACTGGAAATAAAGTTGGGATAAGGATTGTAACAGTGAGATTAGGAGATATAAGATTCTGAAAAACAGCAGTGGAAATTGTAAACAGAATGAAAGGGTTGATAATAAAGCATTGTAAAAGTAATAAAATATTTCATCAATTAATTATTATATGGTATCTATTTGATTAGTTGTTTGTGTTTTTAGATTTAAAATTACGACTCTATTACTTGTATGTATTATTGATTAAAACTGTACGGTTAATATTTTGTTTTAAGATTGAAAAAATCAATTGAAAGAGTTATCATATTACAATAATTCTTTAAAACATTTATAATTATACAGAAAATTTGTTGCCTTTAGAAAAGGTTTTCTTTCTGTCTCTCTTTATAAATTCTGAATTAAAAATGAATTTTTGATATGTGTATTTTTAATATGAAATTTAATTAATGTACTTGTAGTATTACTTAATAGATAGCCAGTAAATAACGATTTCTTGATTTTATGAATAGAAATTTACATTATATACATTATACAAATACAGTATATAAACCAGCAAGCATCACATGATCACATCTCCAATACTAGCACATAATTGTTTATAAACAAAGCAAAGCAAAACTCCATATAGTAGTGCCACCTGTGCTAAACAGAGTAATCAATGGACACCAGAAGGCTTGTGCATAAAATCCCTATCTAATGCCTAGTTTCTGGCTTGTGGCCTTCATCAGTGAGGAGCTTTGGATCTGAGAGCACTGCATCTAGATCTTAGGATCTAATGCAACCCTCTAGCAACCACCTTTTATCTCTACTTAACTACAAAACTATGAGCATGAAATTGAAAACACAAAAAATATTTTCAATCTAAGCTCAATAACTTATATAGTCATATGGGTCTGAACTCAGTTCAGCACCCATACATTTTGAAGTTTTTGGCTCTTTAACAACCACAGCCACCACTACCCTATTAGGCAGGAATGGTGTTAAACCAGCAAGCATCACATGATCACATCTCCAATACTAGCACATAATTGTTTATAAACAAAGCAAAGCTAAACTCCATATAGTAGTGCCACCTGTGCTAAACAGAGTAATTGTTTATAAACAATCATGTGCTAGTATTGGAGATGTGATCATGTGATGCTTTCTGGTTTCACACCAATTCTGCCCAATAGGGTAGTGGTGGCTATGGTTGTCAAAGAGCCAAAGATACCAAAATGTATGGGTGCTGAACTGAGTTCAGACCCATATGACTATATAAGCTAGTGAGCTTAGATTGAAAATATTTTTTGTGTTTTCAATTTCATGCTCATAGTTTTGTAGTTAAGTAGAGATAAAAGGTGTTTGCTAGAGGGTTGCATTAGATCCTAAGATCTAAATGCAGTGCTCTCAGATCCGAAGCTCCTCACTGATGAAGGCCACAAGCCAGAAACTAGTCTGAGGATATTGGATGAGTAGGCATTAGATAGGGATTTTATGCACAAGCCTTCTGGCATCCATTGATTACTCTGTTTAGCACAGGTGGCACTACTATATGGAGTTTTGCTTTGCTTTGTTTAAGTACAGTATATATATATATATTTAGCTATTTCATATGTATGCATATTAAATTTAAATATATCTATGTTAAAATTGTGTATCTTTTACTAAATTTCACTAACCATGAATGCATTATTTTAAGCTACAGTTCATTTTGGTCAACTGCTCTGACTAAGGCCTATATGAACTACTCAAAACTGGGATTAATATCATAAATTAGAATAAAGTATAAATAAAAATTATTTCAATCTTTTTTAACTAAGTCTGGCGCCTTTCAAATAAATTAAAAGCTGGCTTACTTGAGCCCAATATTTTAGAAATTAATTAGTTGAAAGGGTATTGTGTGACCAGGAAAGATAATTGCCTCCATTAAATCTTACTGAATTTTCTGACAAAAAAAAATTAATAGATAGGACGTAATTTGGTCACCGAGTACAAGTAGTTATCTTGTAAGAAACCCTAATAGAGCAGTGGACGTTACAATATATATATATATTACATATTTAGTTCTTGTAATAATGAGATCTTATCATATTTTTATAGTATAATTTTCACTACACCACTTTCACACATGAAATGCGTATCTTGGGGATCACTTCTTTTTCGCATATCTTTGATCATATGTTTATGATTACACCCCTGGACAAAGTGTTAAAAGCAGATAAAAAACAATCCCTATCTTATGTGAAAGTATTCATTATTGTATAATCTCTAGTCTAATGAATGACTAATAAAAATTATTATTTATATCTGCAAAGTGGTTTGTATCAAATTTGTGAGGGCAGCAAGTTTGATACTTATTAATTAAAATTGTAGTAATTTGCTATCTACATATACTGAACAATGATAAAGATATGTGTAAGAGATTGTGGCCTGGGCCAACTGATGAGTGCTAGTTCAGCATGAAATGTGCATCTTGGGGGCATACGTCTTCTTCTCATATCTTTAGTCATATGTTTATGATTATACTTCTCCGCAAGTTATTAAAAGTAAACAGAAACCTGTCCCTATTTTGCATGAGAATGGTGTAATGGAAATTACACTTCCAGAAATATTATTCATTAAATGGATAATCTCTAGTCTAATAAATGACTAATAAAAATTATTAATGAGTCTTTATCTCTGTATTAATCATGTAGCATCTCATTTTATATAGTACATTTTAAACGTCATCTAGTGCTATTGTAAGATAAAATAGCCATTTTAAATTATTGGTTTAATATTTTATATTACAATAGTAATATTCATATATATATATTTAATTTTAGGACAGTGGCAGGAAAGTTTCTATCAAACTGGCATTGCAAGAGTGGTGTGCATTACATTTATTGAGCATTTCTATTGAACAGAGCCAACAAATACGTCTTGTTGCAGCCCAGTCTCTTGTATACAATGCAGTAAATTTACTATTAGATCCTCAACAACTTATTGGTAAGTAATCTGATATATTTTGATAGTTGAAAACTATTTAATCTTTTCTTTGCTTAATATTAGTTGAATAGTTAGTTGCTTGGGAGGTAATGTAACATTCAAGCACTATTTGTGACAGGGTGAGCTTTGACCAACAATTTTTTAACTTTTGAATCTATTATTGATCTAAATTATATATTATTTCCATTAGTGATGATATATGTGGTAAGTTTTTAACATAGTATATTAAAAAATAAGAACATCCGTGAATTGGATGAAGTAACATCTTTATATATATATAATTTAGTCACAAAAATATTGGGCTGCTTATCAATGGAAAAAACTTTCAGTTGATTTTTTTTTTTTTTGTTATATCATTCAATTATTAAATGATGTCTATTTCAGTGAAGCTTAAAAGCCACTTCTTGGCAAGAGACAAGGCATCCC
This sequence comes from Epiperipatus broadwayi, assembly GCA_028023455.1. NCBI lineage: Eukaryota > Metazoa > Onychophora > Udeonychophora > Euonychophora > Peripatidae > Epiperipatus > Epiperipatus broadwayi. The sequence goes on from JAQFVV010006198.1 coordinate 31,346,926, forward strand.
ATCTTGATTAAAGGATCATCTGAGTGTCAAATCTCATTACTGTTTTCAAGTTCATTGACTTATCCATACTTAAGCAAATACAGAAAAAAAATATTATTATTGCATCTATATAAATAAGCATGTAGAAGAGTAGAATGTTTTTAATAAAATAAAATGATTTCTGAAGACTTGATGAACTTAATTTAGTAAGAATTGTTTTTGATAAATTAGATTATTCTTATAAATATCTGAGGAATTTTGAATCTACTATCATATATTTATCTCATAATCCATGAACTCATTTTATATAGATTTGTATATATTTTATAGAACAAAATTAGAAATTGACTGCTATCACAAATGTTATGAATTTAACATCACTTAATTCTTGTATTTTTTTTGCATTTCATCATCATCAATTTTTTATCACAAGAAAAATGAAGATGAAAGATAATAAGTTGTATTTTTTTAAGAGAGAGAAGATTGAATGAACTCGTTAATATATGTATATACTGTCCAGTATAGATGTCATAATTTTCAACCATTATGGATCTATTGCTGGATGAACATCTCTCCAGGTTCAGTCCATCTTCTCCCATCTCTAGCCTCTCTTCTCCACATCACCCCAACATGCTTCCTTATTTCATCCATCCATCTCACATGTGGTCTCCTCTTAGATCTTTTAATATTTTTTTGAATCCAGTTTTCTTCTAGCAGTATGTCCAGCCCAACTCCACATCAGTCCGTTAATTCTTGCAATGATGTCAGTAACACCTGTTTGTTTTCTCACATGTTTCGTTTTCAATCTCTTCTTGTTACCCCTGACATTCATCTCTCCATATTTTGTTGAGTTGTCTGAAATCTCTGTATTGCTCTTCTGTTAAGTGTCTAAGTCTCATACATCTCAAAATACATTTTTTCTCAATTTTTTGTTGATATCTTAATGCCTATTTTTTTTAAAAAATTAATATATTGTATGTACATAACAGCTGCTTTACAAGCAATTGTCCTGGGTTAGCGGGTTCGCTTCCCGGCTGATGCTATGACACATGAGAAAATATATATATATATTAAAAGTAACTGCATTAAAACATATTTTATGTTAAGTTCACTATTATCCACAGGAAAACTTGGGGCCAAATGATTTTGAAGAGTCTGAATAATATTTTTCCCAAACTATTTTTAATATTAATCTTTATTAACGAAAGAATTGAAAATAGAATTTAATACCTTTATTGTTTTAGTAAGTATTAAAATACCTATAAAGAACTTGAAAAAGTTTTTTTTTTTTACTAGATCTATTTTGATTTATCTGAATATTTAAACTAGTTTAGATTGTTTTTAAACATGCAAAGAATTTTAGCTGATTAGCAAAAATTATTAATGGTTGAGAGAATTCTTGATATATTTGCCATAGACTGCAGCAATAGTTAATTTACAAAATGAAATAAATGAGAGATTTATTAATGATTTTTATATCCTGTACAGAATTGTTTAGCAGTTTTTTTTGTTTTGTTATTTTACGAGTGGAGCTAATAGGTTTTATTCATCATTATATATAGGGTTAACTCAATAATTGATGATAAAATTATGCAACTAAAATACTTTTTTTTTATAATCTTCATTCATCTGCCAAAGATTACTAATAGTTATTACTTCTCCAAATCTCTCTCTCTCCTTTTTTTTTTCTTCATAAGAACATGTGTTCTTTTCTTGCTTTCTTTCATCTATTACCAACAATTTTTCATCATTTCTTTATTTTGAGGACAATACTATTTTTAATTCTTTTTTTTAAATACATAATTTAGTTACAAAAATATTTAAGTTGTCAAAAAAAATAAAATTGTCACGGGCAATGTGCATATATATATATGCCTTTTTTTTTTAAAATAATAGTTAATGCATCTGTATGTCATGCTTATAGTCTAGGGTTCGAATCCAAACTGATTTTTTTTTAGTTAATTGACCATAGTTAATCTGGCAAACCACACTTTATTGCTCAATTTATACAGTATCAGAATAAGTGCATATGTTTATATATATATAGTCTTCCGATGGATTTGGATGACATGTCTATTAATTAATTTTATCTTCGTGTTATAGTTAGTGTAAGGAATGATTACACCGAATGGGTTTTAAACCCACATTTAAATTTAGTGTATGTTCGCTACTGTGACATTAAAAAGTGTCAGTTCGTGCTTGAAACAGGTATAGTTCTAAATTCCAGGCCACTAAATAATTAATTAAGCATTTCCCCTTTTTATTTTTCATTGCTAGGTTTTTATTGGCTTTCATGTACTAATTATTAAAGCAGATGATTATTTCATGTCTTATTCTTATATTGTTAACTTACTCGATGTGTTTTCTTTTGTATGACTACGCAAAGGTTGGCATATCTTATTTTATATATAGTGTTTATTATTGGTAACACTTGTTTACAACTTTGGCATTGCAATAATTTGTTTCATATGTTGGTAGTATGTGTGAAATACTTTCTGACTTGATGTACAGTATTCATAATATTGTGATTATGAAAATTCCATTGAGGATAATTCACGATCACGTGTTCTTACTGATATAGTTAAATTCTTTAAGCTAAGTTCTACTTGGCTCTACCACATACTTTAATTATGCATTTATTAAAATACCAAGGTTGCATTGTGGGAATACATTACAACATCCATGTTTCACATCTATAGAGTACTAGAGAGTGCAAGAATAGAGATATAATCATAAAATTAATAATACTTGATAAGTTTGAAATAATGATAAAGCATGTGTAGACAGTTTCCAATTGCAACTAATCTACAAAACTAATTAAACTTATATCAAAGAATTAATAGTAATGTTTAACTCATCTTTATTTTAAAACAAATATATTCAAACCTCTTTTTGAAATATGTGATAATACCTTGGGTTCAAACCCATGCCTGATACTCCTAATTATTTTAATAATCAGCAAATGAAATGTATTTATACATAATTTTGTTTTGCTTGTTATTGTTATTGTTTTTATTACATGAATAAATCTATATACTCTTTATATCTCTGCATTTGTGTATTCTTTACTACAATCAATATATTCATCATTTTTACATAACTTAAAAGTCTCTTGTATCTCCATGACTTTAGCAGTATATAGGAGAAAAGGTATGTAGTAGTCATGTGAAGATTATTTTGGGTTTGTAAGAATGACGTTCAACTTTGTATTATTTTTGGTAATGTTTTAAATATATGTTACACATCCACATGTGAGTTAGTGGCCATTGTGTGGTTCTTAGGATTAATTCTGCTGGTTTATGCATATCTGATTGTTCAATATTTAATATTACATGATGGAAATAATCCAACATATAATTAATGCATTATGTTTAGGTTTAATGCATTGTAATATTGTAATTTATGAAGCTGTATAATTTTTGGCAAAGTTATATACTAAATGTCTAAATGATAAATATATACCAAATGGTTGGAAGAATATATCATTAATATTACTAAAAACATGATAAAGAAGATATCAGAAATTACAGACCTGTCAGTCTTTGATCAGTTCTATAGAAATTTTTTTACAATAGAATTACAATTTGTCTACATTTTAACCAATCAAAAGAACAAACTGGATTTAAAAATGGGTTTAGTTCCGTGGATCATACCCAAGTATTGAAAGAAGTTATAGAAAAGATCATTGAATATCTGTTGGCATTATGCTTTGCATTTGTAGATTATGAAAAGGCATTTGATTCTATAAGCATTTCTTCAGTGATTAAAACATTGGATTATCAAGTTATAGATCCAGGATATTATTATATTCTGAAGAATATTTATAAAAATGAAACAACATTTAGATTACATAATGATACTAAGAAGATTAAAATTAAGAAGGGTGTATTATAGAGTGGCTCCATATCTCCAAAACTTTTTACAGTATTTTTACAAGAAATATTTTTATGGATTAAAATGGGAAGCTAAGGAAGTAAAAGTAAATGATTATTTAATGGATCTAGATTTTGTTGATAATGTAGTTTTTTAAAAAAATTAGAGCTTCAGGAAATGTTACAAGAATTATTAGATGAAATTTAAAAAGTAGGATTACATGTAAATGTTAAAAATACTGAAGTAATGTTTAATAGATTTCTCAAAAGAAGAAAATAAAGATTAATAGTGATGAGTTAGAAAAGGTCAACTTGATCAAATTATTACCACAGATGGAAACAAAATGGAGGAAATCAATCATAGAATTAAACTTGTTTGGGGTGCTTTGGGTAGAAATAACTTAATATTAAAATAAAATATGCATATTTGTTACCAGTCCTTTCTTATGAATCAGAGATTTGGATACTTTTCAGAAGAGCAATACAAAGGGTTCAGACCATTCAAAGATATCTGAAGATGTGCATGTTAGGAGTAACAAGAAAAGATCAAAAATGAAATACACTGGGAGAGAACAAACAGATATTACTGTCATCATTGAAAGAGTTAAAGAGAATGAAGTGGAGATGGACTGAACATATTGCTAGAAGAGATAATAATAGATGGACAGTTGAAATTTTAAATTGGATTCCGATTGTAAAAGATCTAGAAAGAGACCACGTGTTAGATGGATGGATGAAATAAAAAAATGTGTTGGTCTGATGTGGAGAAGAGAGGCTGAGATTAGAGAAGATGGATTGAACTTGGAGATATCTTCACTCTGCAGTGATTGATAATGATTGAAAATGATGATGATTATTTATTTCATCATTAAATGTGATAAATATATATTATTGGGAAAATAAAATTGCATATTTTACCTTATAAAACAATTTCGTTAATATCTAAGTATTGAAAGATTTTTAGAAATGAAACCAATAACTGGAATTAAATGAATAAAACAGCTAACTAGGCATTATAAACATGTTCATAGTAGCCCTAGACATTCATTCTTTGAATCTTATTTTAACCGGGGAGAGGGGTATGTTATACTATTTATATTTTGCACAAGGTTGTTGTTGCATGGTCCTCATTCATATATATATTTAATTGTACTGTTTATTATTATTCACTGTTTATTGTTATTTGGGTGGAATAAATATGTATCTTTTCAAGAGCACTTAAAAATCCTTATTACAATAAAGTTTATGTATCAATGCAGAAAGCTTATTTTACTTAAAAGTTCTATCATAAGTTTTAGAAATATATATGTAGGAATATATGATCCTTATAATGCAGTAATAGTTACCTGTCTATTATTTTTATTACTTGAATTCGAATCCAAGTCTGTTAAAACTTTAAAAAATTTCAGATAGCAAGTCCACAACCATTCAAGTTAGCCACAGTATTAGTGGTAAATGGATATTTTGCTATTGTAAAGGGTAAAACAAGCCTAATCAGTTTTTCTTGCTCGTTCATTGTTGGAGTTATTTTGCCATATGGTGCGCTGTTGAAAGCCTGTGTTGTCTTTATGTTTGTGTACCCAATCTTTGAAAGCATCAACTTATAAACAATAGATTTGTTTAAATGAAAGAGAACTTTTTTTTTTAAGTGTTAAAGAGAAAGTGTTTGTTGTTACCATTATTATTAATATATGCGGGATATTTTTTTTTCTATAGCCACGTTTTGGTATGTAGTTTTATATCATACAAACAATTTTGATATTTTATGTAGAGTTTAAGTTATTGTTTTGAAAGTTTATTTGTATTCTTGACGCAATGCTATATTCGGATTTTCTTTTTTTATCATTATTTATTTTGATTAATTACTTTTTTTTTTTTTTTTTGATGAGGAATAAAAGTGGTTAAATGAGGTAGTTGGAAAACCCTTTAATTTTACCCCGAGTATACATGATTTATATATTTAAATGTAAAAATAGAAATACAGTAAATGCTTCTTTAAAGAAGTATCATTAACCTGTTTTCACTCCCAGTGTAATTTTAGTTAAATAACATTTAAGCGTGTTTTTGCGGTGGATTTACTTCCTTTTCCTTTTTTTGAAGATGCATTTATCAACAAGAATCTCGTCATTCATAAAACACTTTCCGGAAAAACTTTCCTCAAGTCCGAGGGAATCAGCAGTTATATTGTTTGTAATTAAAAAAACACTAGGGACTATTTAATGAAAATTGTTTGGCTACGATTGCTTCTTTTCTGTTTTATTCGCTGTTTGTCATTTTTCGCTACGCGACCAATCCTTTTGTTTTTTAATCGTAATATTTTCAAAAACATTCCCTTTTGAGAATAAACTTTTTTAACCTAGTTTGTTCATATCAGGATAATGTAAATATTTTGATTAAAGAACTCGAAGTATGTTTGGATGAAGAATGAATGTTATTTGGAAAACATTTTGGTCGAGAAAATAATCTCTTAGACTTGTTGGTTTGTTTTTTTTTTAAAAAAAAAAAAGATATATACGCATAAAGTAATCTACCACATACATTTATTTTCAAAAATAATAGATTGATTCTTGTTTGCTGAATAACTGTCTACGTACTTTTTAAAAATAATTAAAAATGGGAAAGATTTCTCGTAATTGTGAACTTATAGTTTATTTGTACACTTCAAAGTTTCAATTTTGTTTTCAAAAAGTAAACACACACATACTATTTTATTACAACAATATTTACAATTATGCCACTCAATTATATCGTCATCAACCATTATCAGTCCACTGCAGGATGAAGGTCTTTCCAAGTTCAATCCATCTTTTCCGATCTTTAGCTTCTCTTCTCCACATCACCCCTGCACACTTTCTCATCTCATCCATCCATCTATCTCATATATGGTCTCTTTCTGAGTCTTTTACAATCTCTTGGAATCCAGTTTAAGACTTCAATTGTCCATTTATTATCATCTCTTTTAGCAATATGTCCAGCCCAACTCCACTTCAATCTTTTAATTTTTTCAATGAGGTCAGTAACACCCGTTTGTTCTCTTACCCCTACATTGTGTTTTCGATGTCTTCTTGTTACTTCCAGCATGCATCTCTCCATACTTCTTTGAGTGGTCTGAAGTCTCTGTATTGCTCTTGTATTAAATGTCCAAGTCTCAGATCCATAAGTAAGAACTGGCAAAACACATTTGTTAAAAACCTTCCTTTTCAAACACATAGGCATATTTCCTTTTAGTATCAAGTTATTTCTACCAAAAGCACTCCAACCAAGTTTAATTTTATGATTAATTTCATCCATTATGTTTCCATCTGTATTAATAATCTGACCAAGGTATTTGTAACTGTTAACTTCTTCTAATTCTTCATAATCAATCTTTATTTTCATATTTTGAGAAAATCGATTAAACATCACTTTCATCTTTTTAACATTTATCTCAATTATATAAAGATTTGTATTTGATCATGAACTTTGGAAAATTTTTTGAACACAAATCAGACTTAGGATCCCATCCCCTCTCGTGGATGTCCCACAATCCAATTAGTCAGCTGTAAGTATTGGTCAGTAAATGGCTATCTAACATTCATTTGTTAGAGGCCAATGGTTTTTTATTAATCTGTTTTTGTTTGAATAATATTGATGTGTTGTCTATAAAACAAAGAATACAGTTGATGTAAGGTGTGCAGCTTTTATCCATGATGTTAGAAGAGTGTGATGTTGCTAAAAGTGTTAAGTTGTGTCGTCTTAACAAAGATCATATTCATATATTAAATGTCAGCAATTTATTAAGCTTGAAAATCATTGAAAATATCTCACATTCGATCAGTGAATGATTATCGGATGGTAATGCATTTAAATTGTCAGGCCGATTTCTGCTTTCAGATGCATATTTATTATATATTTTTTAATATATAAAATAACCGAATAGTTTATTGCTCCAGAGTTCTTAAGAATTTTGAGCATTAGAAGACAATGGATTTTGAACCCAGAATTCACCACTCTCACCAAACTATTCAGGACATTTCTTGCTTAAATAATTGGGCTAATTTAGAGTTTAAAGGCAAAATGTGAGATTTTTTTAAAATCTGATATATTTTCATCGATCTTAATAAATTTTGATTGCAAATCATATGTTATTAACCGAGAGGTCATCGCACCCGCCTTGCAAGCAAGTAGTTGGTTGCAGATGGGTGTGGGTTCGTGTCCCGGACGATGCTATGACATGGGAGGGGGGAGTACAACGAGATCAAAATAAATAGTGTAAATATGATTGATTTAATAATGTAATCATAATTTATTTAATTTTATTACATCAAATTAAATTTTGTCTTATTACTTTCTGATTAATATATATATATTGTAGCATATTCTATCTGTTAAATTAAAAGAGAAATATATTCTCCCTTGTAAGTTTTTTTTTTTTTCAAAAAAATATTCTCTGAAATAAGAGTAATTTATCTTATTGTAAGCTTAATTCCAGATTGGATGAGAAAATGATATTAAAAAAAAATCCATTTACCCACTTGTTACTTCACTTTCGTGCTTGAACATCATTTGATCATTAGAGCAATGATTCATCACTTTTTTTTTAAATAAGACTATGCTATTATCTTCTAAAATTATCTGACTAATCATGTTTATATAAAAAAAAAAAGTTAGTTCTTTCTATCCCAAGGTTCTTTCTGCATTTAATTTGTTTCAATTAAACAAAGTCAAATTTAATTTTTTGTTATTTCCATTCTCAAAAACGTGATATTATCTGTACAAACAAAAATTACTTGAAAATTTAATTTTAGTGATTTATGACATCTTCCTCCTCTCCATTCTTAATCAATTAAGTCTTTTTTTTTTAATTACATTTATATTGTTATTGTTATTTTTTTTTGTCTGTTGTATTTTTACTTTGTTGTTGTTATTACTGTTTTTAAAATCAACATATAAAAATCCCATATTTTTATAATATAAAAATGTGTTATATTTCACTACATTACTGGCAAAATGCCCACCACTTGTCATTTAATTTTTTTTTTTAGCTTATGTATATATTACAATTATCTTTCTACTTACCATCTGCGGTTGTTTGATTAACTATATTATTACATTTTTCTTTACCAATAGAAGAAGCATATGCAAAATGGAAAAAATATATTTTTTTTCCTGCCTAATTATCAAATAAAAATTGTAATACTTTATATATATCATTAAAATCAGTCAACACTTAGGCAATCCCAATAACAATCAATAATCTCAATCTGTTGTCAAGGCAACCTTCTTTTAATAATATATATATATAATTAAAAACAATCAATTTAAAACAAAATTGAAATAGGCAACTCACAATAAATAACAAAAATTATTTAATACACCAATCCGCCTTTCATTTTTTAATGGAATCTTTTCTGGATGGAGACATTTTTTTTTTTTAAGTGTCATAGCATCAGCCGGGACGCGAGCCCGCAACCTGGGCAACTGCCTGCAAGTGCAAGGCAGTCACGCTGACCTCTTGACCACCAATGCAAGACTGGAGACATTTTAACATTAAAATTTGATCATTTAAAGTATTTATATATATGAATAAATTGTTCTTTCAATTTATAACAAAGATTTTTGGAGGCCTAAAAATTGTGTATGATGTATATTATTTCAACAGTGAGCAAAGTCACACCATATTTTAATCATGTTGTCTTTTTTTTTAATGAGCAGAAAATGGGCCCTTTCTTATTGATGCAAATTAGCTTGTTAATTACTTGACTGTTCAATTAAAAATATATTTGCAAATTTTAATCAAAATTTTCAATGCAATTAACTAATTTTAAAATGGGCAAAGTAATTGTATCATAGTATTCAAATTGTTTTATATTATGTAGTATACTGGAAGCTATATGTTTTGAATCTGAATAATTTTTTTTTATCATTTTCTACTCATTGTATTATCTAAAAATAATACACTCCTATCTAAAGAAAGTTAAGTTACCAAACTGTGTTCATAATGTATAATAATAATAAATAATTATTTTTAACTTCTTTCATTTATCTAATCTGTGGTCAGATGTATATGAGATTAGATGGTTTTGAGCAACAAATAGGACGGCATACATTTCCTATCAATTATACAGACTGATTTATTTTTCTTTTCATTTTAACTTACAACTAAGCTATTTTTGCTGACCATTAGCTTTTTTCCAATTGTTCTATGTTGAGTAATTTAAATTAATTAGTTAATCCAATTATCTATGTGTTTTCTAATATTTATAATATCAGTTATCTGTTTAAAATATGATAATTAACGTATATATAAATGATTTAATAATTTCATTTCACATCTATGTGTGAGTGATATAACTTTAAACTTACAATGCTAACATTAATTTTTACTAAAATCTTGATAAATCTGACAAACTGCTATCAGTATGTTGAAGTGTTACTCTTTGAATAAGCTAGGAAATAGAAGAATGTCTGATAATTAGTTTCCATGTATTAAAGACCCATTTATAGCCAAAAGTTGTTGGAATAATAGTATTGGTGCTATGAACTCAAATGATCAGTTGAATTCAATTTTTATACAATACATGATTGATTTTCACAAACTTTCTATTTAAGCAGAAAAATAACTGTAAAGGAACCATCAAAACAATGGCATTCAATAGATTATATTATAGTTTAGAAATCAGAATACAAGAGAAGTCCCATATAAGCTCTTTCAAAGCTATTTGTTGGATAGATTATACATTATTATGCTTCAAAATTAAAATAAGTTGTATTCCAATCTTATTTGCAAGAAAACCAAAACTGGTAGACTTTCTGCTCAAGGTCAGTCTTGGAGTTTTCCCTACTCGAGCCTTTCTAAATTATAGGAGAGGGATTAGTTTGGACACTATACACCCTTACTGCAATAAAGCTGAGGAAAATCATGAGCATATTATGCAAAATTGTGAAAAGTGAAACTATATACGGAGATGGTTCCTAATGCAAACATCAGATAAAAATACTGCCGCAGTTGATATTACCAAACCAATCAAAAAAGGTGTAGTTGGGATGATCAGACTTGCAATTCAAGTGAACTTTGCCATTTGGGCAGCCCGGAAAATTTTAATATTTCAAGGGGGAACTGAACAAAGCTTTTATGAAATTTTCCTTAAGAAAATTAAAGAGCTGGAAAAGACTGACAAGAGGAATGGATGGTGGATCAAACTTGGTCTAGAGTTATCTTGGCCAAGACTATATCAATTATGTAGAATACTCTAATGAACTCATTGATTAACATACTCTAAGTAATCACTGTTATTATGTACATGAGGACATCCTTATGACAACAATTTATTATACATCAAACTCAAAAGACTTGTATCCATATTTCTTGATGGGCTCATAACTTATAGGACACTGTTACTGAGAAGCAGGAAGGCCGACCAAACATTGAGTAAATGTTTGACTACCTCTATTGATTAAGGTCAATTCTCCTGACCTCTGAAAGGATAGGAGATTAGGAGGCACCCCAGGCCTTCAGTTTGGACGGATGTAGTCACTACAGACTTGAAAGGGCCCAATTTATATTTCTGATTATTTGAATTATATAATTATATTGTACAAAAATGTAAACAATTGCTTGCAGATTTACAAATCAGGTATGTTTGTACTAACATGAAGTGTGATCAGGACCCTCAGGAGTCTGATTGAAGATACTGTGAATCATGACAAAAATTCAAATTGTAATTTATTAAGCAGGCTGCCTTGATAGGTCCCTTTAGATTGTGCTTATTATTTGACCAGGGTTATCAAAAGATGATTGTTGTAGCCAGAAAAATTACATGTGAAATATTGACAATGTTAAATATGGTAATTACTATGATTGTTTGTCAGTTGGATTATGTGTAGGTGAAAAGGGGGGTTAGAATCAGTGTAACTTAGACATTATTGTAATCTAATGATATTGACGATGGGCAAAGAGGCACAAATAAAAGTTCTTTTGAAAGATAAAATGGTTCTTTTTTAGAAGTATATGTTGTACATGCTAAATTTCAACAATTATTAAACACTAAAATTGTTAATTTGGTTACTGGGACATAGAATTTTTTTAAGAAGTTTGTTAAGTATACAAGTAAATTATTGTTGAGTTTATTAAATAGAAGAGTTATGACTTGATTAAAAAGAAGCATGATATTTTCTGTTTGGAAAAATAATAAATTAAATGTGATGCTTCACAGCATATATAGAGATTTAGTAGCAGAAGTTGAATGAGTGACAAGAAGGCTCTGAAATGATTGTTGGACTAAAACCACAAAAGCGGTACAGCCATTCGCTGATCACTATAGATTTTTTTTTTTGATCCACTGAAGCAACATATGATTCTAAAAAATAGACAACAATTTTATTAAATCTAGCAATGACATTTTAAACAATTGGAAGGAGTATTTTAATCATCTTTTGAACTGTGATTCAAAAATTGAAACAATGACTTTTAATGATTTATTCACTTTATCTATCCATATTGATTTGAACAAAGATATCCAGTTTGGTGAAGGTAAAACAGCTGCCTAAAATCTTAAAATAAAAGGCTGCAACTTACAATGAGATATCTGGACACGTTTTAAAATATATTTTTACTTCAAAAAATATTGGAATTTTTTATGAATATATATAGACTCATGAAAATATGCTGCCTGATCTTGGATGATTTTATTATTCCAAGTTTTTTTTTTTTAAAAAAAAAAGGAATAGATATGATTACAATAATTATTGTGGAATATTATTATTATACGTGCAAAGATTTTGTTGCTAACTTATTTTTAATCATAATTGTTTTCATTTCAGAGATTCAGTGTATTTTTAGAGAATTAAGAAGCACTATAGACTTTTTTTTTCTTACCCAGAAAATGAAGAAAAGTGTTAGGAACAAAAGGGGAATTTGGATATATAATATTATTCATTTGATTGATGCATTTGACTCAATTAATTCAACAGATCTATTTATAGTATTGTTTGAAATTGGTTGATTATCCATCAAACTTAGATTCCAAACTCTCCATACAGGTGTTTGGTACTTTTATTATTAGCATGCATAAGAATATGAAATGGTGATCATGTGCTATTTCAAAGTTAGATTCTTATTACACAACTTCCACGTGATGGAATGAGAGGAAGTGTTATTATAACCGGTGGAAAATATGAGGTATTTGAAATGAAAATTTATGTTAAGCAATGATTCGTACTTTCTTGAATATCTCTGGAATTATCAGGTTTAAGATGCAATGCAGGTTTGAAGGTAAAATTTTTAATTCGAATCAATTAAAAGTAAAAACCAGAACTGTTGGATTCTGGATTTGCAGTATGTTTTTGTTATTTTTCCATTTTAAAGGGTGATCTACAGAAAGTACTCAATATTTTATGCAATGTATAAACACTGGTTTAATAATTAGTGTTCCAAATCTCAAGTTCTTTATCAGCTAGTCATCATCATCATCATCAACCATTATCAATCCACTGCAGGATGAAGGTCTCTCCAAGTTTAATCCATCTTCTCCGATCTTTAGCTTCTCTTTTCCACAACACCCCTGCACATTTTCTTATTTCATCCATCTGCAGCAGTTTTTAGTTTGGATAGTTATCAATTTGAGAACATAAACCAATTTAAATATATTTGTAGTTTTGGTAATTAAAAATATGACTTAGATGTTAAGATACGGTTTAGATCCAATGTGCTGTTTGCTGCTTCTAACAAGTTAACGGGTATGGTATTTCCTCTTAGGGAAATAACTATTGCTACTAAACTATGAAAGTATAGAGCTGTTATATGGAAGTAAAACATGAATACCTTTACATTATAACATAAAGTATTTAAAAAGTTTCATTTAATTAAGGATGCTCCATAAAATTTTAAAAACAGAAAGACAAAAACATAAAACCAAACAATATGTTCAACTTGCTGCATGTTATAGTATGGAGTCTTATAAAATAACATCTCCATTGAATTGGACATGTGAAATGAATGAGCAATAAAGAAATATTTTATGTTAATATTGAGCATAATTTTGTGGGATGGTAAACCCCATTTACATTATAAGTATTAAAGAAATGTAATGTTGATTGTTTTCATTGGGAAAATATGGCATAGAACAAAATATATTGAAAAGCTACAATTAGATGTGATGTTGAACTATTTCATATACATAAAGAAAAGTTTTCTGTACGAGAAATTTAAAAACAGCATTACAAAATATCAAACAAATGAAAATGGATTAGCATATTCTCTATGTTGGTATGTTTGTTACAGAGCAACTGATATACACAATTATGTAGAGCAATTTAAAAGAAAAAAACTGAGAATATAAGGAATAACAAAGTTGGATTGTGTTCTCATATTTACCACACATTGGAAATAAAATTGTAAAGATCTGTGCTGATAAATTTAACATGGGATTTAGAATGCTCATCAATTTAAATAAACTAATTATTAACAGAAAGAGCAAAATACACAAATTGGATCAGCTTAAAGTAGGATATGCCATAAGATTCCACCAGAAGGATTGCCCATATACATACTATGGTGAAATAAAGCGAATCTGAAAACAAGAATAATACAATACACTTTAATATATAAAAAAGCAGACTAATTCAACTAATACATCTGTATTTTACAACCATGAAAAAGAATGTAGACACAGTTTTGATCTTAGTATATTAAAATAATGTGGGAAGAAAAATGATAGGAAACATGATTAAAGAGACTTGATTCATTGCTCAAAATGAATACATAAAGAACCAAAGGTCTAAAAGTATTCTAATTAACCAAAAATGGGTCTTCTCAGCAGTATAACCATGATTATAATGCACATGTTAATATATTTAATCTCTGTTTTGGTGTTTTATATTACTGTTACTCTGGTAGTATATATATATTTTCTTTTTTGTTTTTGAAGTTGAACTGCCATATTTGTTTGCAAGTGATTGTCACTGGAGATGCCATTTGTTGATTATTATTATCCAAATTGTATGTAATTTTAAAATAAAACAATATTAATTTATTCAAGTCAAAGAGATAGTCTATACAAATAATTTATTAATGTTTTTTAACTGATTGCAAACTGTTTCAACAAATATAAAAAAAGGTTGATTTTTTTTTTTTTTTTTGAGTAATAATTATTGGAAAATCATTCAATAAATATATTCATATTTTTAATAAATGAAGTCATAAAGATTATTGCAAAAACAAAACATCAATACCAAAAATAATTTAAATTCTGTATTTGTATGTTTTCTTATCAGCATTCTTTGATTAAAGCATATATCTTTAATACACGTATTTTAAACTGTTTCTAGTGCACAGTTTGCATACTTGTCTATGGAATCTAGTTTCTGAATGATGGTTGAAATTCGCATAAGTAATCTATCTTTAAGATTCATTCTAGTCGTTCATATTCTATCTCTTTATTTTCATTTCATACAATTCCTCAAATAATCATTCATACTCAAGTTTTCTTGTTACTGTTTTCAGTATGTATTGTTTTTTTTTTTATTTACTCATTTCAGTACTTCTTTGTTTCTACACTTATCACCCAATTTACTTTTTTCATTTTTCTTTCAGCCCAAAAGTTGCTAATCTTTTTATTTTTTCTTTTCTTCTAGTAATTCAAGTTATATGCTAAACATCATAATTAAAATTATTTTTTTCTGAACATTTATGATGTCACTAATTCACAAATATATATTGAACCGGATGCTTTATCCGCTTCAAAAGTTTAATTTGAAATTAAAACTAACTTTTGTTTTTATAAAGTCTTAAAAGAAAATTATTTGAAAGTACACCTGGGTCTCATTTTATATGATTGCGATTTCATTTTTTTAATATCTAAATGGAAAACCATTAACACAGCATAAGACTGAAAGTGACGCTAGTTGTACATCATATCACAAATAAAAATAAAGTGGCTAATAGGTTTCTCTGGGTGTAATTGCTGAGAGATTCTTGACTTTGTTTAAGGAGAAGCTACAATACATCACATCGAATCTGATTTCTTTCCAGTTTACAAACAAACGCTAGTGGTAATGATTAAAAAAAATACTGTAGTTAATAAAAAAAAGTAAAAAAAGTTTCTCTTGTATTAATTTTTTTCAAATATTTGAAATTTTTTATTAATCATACTTTATTTGCTTATTTTTTTAATACGAATTTTAAAGTAATTTTTCTTTGTTGCTTTGCTTTTATGCAAATTCTGAAAATTACAGCACCTATCCCCCATTTTTCAAGATAAATTAAGTCTATTTTTGTGTGATTTTTTTTAATGTGGGTTTCCTGTGGAACCTATCTACCGCATAAAATGAGACCCAGGTGTGTTATATGTTATAGTGCACATACATAGTTATATTTTTAAATTCTCTTATTTTATTTTAGTTTAAAATAAATTTTCTTGTGACACTTGTTGTTGTTTTTTATCTATTTGTAAAAACTTTCTAATTGAAAGGTTTTATTCTTTTTTGGAAAAAAAAACATTTTAATTTTGGAAAGTTTTAATTGCGTTCCTGTTTCTTTTATTTCTAATTGTAATCTAATTTTAATTTATTTTTAAAAAGAAAAGCTGAGACTTAATTTTGCATTTACTTTTTTAAAAATTAATTTTGGACAAGATAGGAGGAGCCTTGAGCAGATTTTTAATTAAGATTAAGTTTGATATAGAGATTTGCCCTGGGCAAAAACTTCTAATTAAAGATGATATGGAAGATAAGAGTACACATAAATAGCCCTGGAATTTTGGACTAATTATTATTTAGGTATTCAATTTTACTCTACTTGTTGAATATTGATTCCACTGTTAATATGTCAATAGTGATCTTTATGCTAGTTGCTGTACTGCCTTATTTTTTTAAAAATTACCATCCATGTCTACATACCACCAGTGCTAATATTCCATTTTGCTGTCTACTGCTGCCAAAATTATATTATTGACTACTATTTGCTAAATAGCAATCATCTCTGCATAATGCCAGAACTACATGCCATGATGAATCTTATCTACACCATGCAGTGCTAAACCAACCCAAATACAGATCCCAAGTTGTTCCTTCATATGATGTCATAAAAGCCTGAACAAGAACTGATCTCTAGGATTGCCTCCAGACTCCCATACATATAAATGGAATCTAAAGTCTTCATCAGAACTTTAAAGTGAAAGGAACTGCTGTGTGCACTGCTGAAAGATATTCTCCGAACCTAACCTTATGCTCTGAGGTAAAAAAATTTCACATTCTTATCAGGGATTTAATCTCTATTAAAATCTCAGTTTAATCATAAAATAATCCTGTATTTATTAGAAGTTTTGAATATTCCTTCAATATTTTAATTATTTTCTGTGTTTAATTATTACTTAAAGTATGTATTGGAATTTTAATTTTAAGATTCCATATTTTTTTAATTTATTTATCTGAGAGTATATTGCAAGTTTATATTTGATATGCTTTGTATTCTTTTCTTTTTTTACGTTACTAACCCTTAATAAATGCTTGGCAGATATTAGTAATTTTTTTAACTCACCTGTGCCTTGTATTATAATTAATTTAGATAAGCATGGTTTGCATTTCCTGCAGACACAAATCTTTTGGCTAACGGTTTATTGAGTATATTGTTCTGTTTTTTCTAAATCAGAGATTTTTTTCTTCTATTTAAGATTACAGAAATACATAATCTTTTTTTGTTCTATTTTCTTGTCTTGTATTGGAGTAAATCTTGATTATCTTGAACTTGGTAAATCATGAGCTTTATGCAGACATATGATATTCTTGGTCCCGATGCTTTATTCTGGGCCAAGGAAAGCTCGCCTATACTGTTTTGTTGTATTTCCTACAAGACCACTTTATTTTGAAATCTCTAAATAGGGAAACTGGAATTGGTTTTTTAAACCGCTAGCAGAAAGATATTATAAATCCCTCTTTTTAAATTATAGATGAGAAAATAAATTTATCTGTCAGGGTATTTAATGTTTCAAAACTCATGTAACTCTTTGATAAATGTGCTAGACAAATTTAGATCAAACTTTTATATTTTGCTTGCCTGGATTTTTTATTGTCAATTTAATAAACTATGAAAATATTTAAAATTATTTTAGCTGATGTTTGTCTTTGTGTTCTTTTCTCAATTGTTTGAACAATATTAAAAATCTCTTTCTCTCCCTGGGTCTATCTGGCAGCATTCATCATCATCATCAACTCTTGATCACCATAAATTAAATTTTCTAGGTAGTTAGTGACCTAGTGGTGCCCTCAGTGGTCAAAAGAAGATAGAGGTGACTGGTAATATATATATTAACAATTTTATCTAGCAATTATTAATCTTATATGAACTACTTGGGGCATTTAAAAACTTTAACAATTTTTATTCAACGGTTTCATCAGATTGTTATTATTATTTTTTTCATTTATCCATAATATTAAATATCACCATTCTTTATGCTTACATAATCTGTTTACACAGAGGCTAAACTCTCCATATTGTAGTGCCACTTAGTGCAGGCCAAAGTAATCACTGGATGCAAGAAGGTTTGTTCATAAAATCCCCATCTAGTGCCTACTCATCCAATATCCCCAGCCTAGGCTAGGCTTTCATCAGTAAGGATTTGAGAGTGCTGCACCAAGATCTAATGCAAGCCTTCAGCAGCGACCTTTTACCTTACTTTGAGTCCAAAATGAAAACACAAAATGGTTTTCAATTCAAGCCCATCAGCTTATATAGTTATATAGATCTGAATTCAGTTCGGCATCCATGTTTTTTGCTGTTTTGGGTTCTTTAATAACCAGAGTCACCATAATTCTATTGGGGCAGGATTGGTATAAACCCATTAAACATCACATGATCACCATTCTTTATTCTTACACAGAAGCTAAATTCTCCATACAGTAGCACCACTCAGTGCAAACCAGAGTAATCAATGGATGCAAGAAGGTTTGAACATAACATCCCCATCTAGTGCCTACTCATCAAATATCTCCAGATTAGTTTCTAGCTTGTGGCTTTCATCAGTGAGGAGCTTTGGATTCGAGAGCACTGCACCTAGATCTTAGGATCTAATGCAACCCTCAAGGAGAGCACTGCACCTAGATCTTAGGATCTAATGCAACCCTCCAGAAGCCACCTTTTACCTTATTAGCTAACTATGAACTCTTTACCTTATTAGCTAACTATAAACTCTGAGTCCAAAATGAAAATATAAAAATGGTTTTCAATTCAAGCCCATCAGTTTGTATAGTTGTATAGATCTGAACTCAGTTCAGCATCCATATTTTTTGGGCAGGATCATGTGATCACTATTCTTTATGCTTACACATTCTGTTAACACAGAGGCTAAACTCGCCATTCAGTAATGCCATTCATTGCAGGTGCAATACCATGGCTCCTCACTGATGAAAGCCACAAGCTAGAAACTAGTTTGGGGATATTAGATGAGTAGTCACTAGATGTGGATTTTATTTACAAATCTTTCATCCATTGATTACTCTGGTT
This sequence comes from Epiperipatus broadwayi, assembly GCA_028023455.1. Taxonomy (NCBI): domain Eukaryota; kingdom Metazoa; phylum Onychophora; class Udeonychophora; order Euonychophora; family Peripatidae; genus Epiperipatus; species Epiperipatus broadwayi. The sequence continues at coordinate 31,366,255 of JAQFVV010006198.1, forward strand.
TGCACTGAATGGCGCTATTGTATGGAAACTTTGACCTCTGTATAAACAGATTGTGTAAGCAAAAAATGGTTATGTGCTGTTTAGTGGTTTTATACCAATCCTGTCCAATAGGATTATGGTGACTCTGATTATTCAAAAACCAAAGACACCAAAAAGTATGGATGCTAAACTGAGTTCAGATCTATACTACTATACAAGCTGATGGGCTTGAATTGAAAACATTTTTGTGTTTTCATTTTGGACTCACAGTTTAGTAAAAGGTGGCAGCAGGAGGGTTCTGGGCAGATCCAATGCTCCTCATTGATGAAATCCACAAGCTAGAAACTACTCTGGGGATATTGAATGAGTAGGCACTAGATGGGGGATTTTATGCACAAACCTTCTTACATGCATTGGTTACTCTGGCTTGCAGTGAGAGGTGCTACTGTATGGAGAGTTTAGCCTCTGTGTATCTTTAATTATTGTGATTCAATTCATATTTACAGAACTTCAAATTTTTATAGGCATTGACAACAATACTTACCATTTTGTCAAGCAATTTCATATTGAATGCAAGCTCTACTATATATAAATCTGATGCTAATACATCTTTTTCTCTTCAATGTTAAATCCATTCTTGTCAATTAACTTATATTTAACATCTTTTCTTAAAAACTTTTTGCATTAAAATTGTTTAAAGTAGACTATTCAATTGGACAATGCACAATTTTCCTAATAGTTTTCTTTCTATTTCATATATTTTTTTCAAAGATCGAATACTTGACTTCTTCATAATTCTCAACTACTTGTGCAATCAAGAGCTTTCTTTATTTTTATAAAGTTATCTATTTAAATTATTCAACCTTAACTCTGCACAGTTGGTAGAGTAATTGTCTTGGGATCAGGAGATCCCAGGATTGGTTGTGGCACTCAAACCTCTTATGAACTCCCAGGCAATAATGCCATATGGGTTTTTTATTATTATTTCCCAGAAAAATTATCCAGTAGCTAAATTAACACTAAGATGGTCTAGAGGCTAGTTTTGGGATCAATTTGATATTGGTATCTGGTGTTCATTGATTGCTCATTTTGTAATAATGACTCGTAAGTTGAATGGATTTTTTCTTTCAAATATTATATGTATCTGAAGTAGTGGAAATGAATTTCAATTTGATTAGAATAGTTTTTCTGAAATCCTCGCACTTTATTATTATTTTTTTTATTATTTTCTATTGGATGGAATCTTAAATGCCAAAAAAAAAGTCTACTAAACATTCAACTTAAATCATAAATTGCACCAAACTAATTTCTTGGAATTTTTTTTTTAAATCCAGTGCTTTAAAAACATCAACATCGATTGAATCTCATCATTTTAATTTCAATTATAGCATAGATATATTCTTTGCTGAAGTCTTAGTATTTCAGTTGTTCAAATAATCTCTTCAGTACATTTACTTTATTTATTAATTATCTGCTATTCTTTTCTTCAATAATTATTTCCTACTTTCCATATTGTTTTTTCAAGTGAAATTATTTTATTGCATCATAAATTTAATCAAATCTTTTTATTATTAGCTTTATTTTTTTTTTGTCAGCTGATATTGTTTAGCTATATTGCCATAACTCTTCTCAAGATAATTAATATTCAAGCAGACATTTTTCGTTGTGTTAACATGAAGCTTTTACTTCAGATATTTCAACCCTCCACTATCAGTGCACTAACAAATGAACAGCAAAATATTGTTTATTGTTTCAAAGAACAACTATTTATTCCTAATAAGACATTATTTAAAACTTCGACTGTATCTCTTAAATAGTAAACTTTATCAAGTCAGGTAAGGATTTAATTGTTAAAAATGAGAGGAAGCATAAATAGGGGCTACAAACATATGAATATATGATTGGTTTTCATTGCTGGTCTTTGTTGCTTTTTTCTGGCAGATAAAGTTTATTGATTGTTGTTGTTAGTTTAAGATTTATTATATTGCTTTTCTATAATTTAAGCTTCATAAAAATTTGTATTAAAATTTTTATTTTATTTACAAATGAATTTATTTCTTTATATTAACTGCCTATCAAATTTTATTAATTGAGGAGTGATGAGGGCAGAGTATTTATTTATTTTCTTTAAATACTGATTTTAGTTTTTTTTTTAAATGTATTTGATACATTGAAATATTTATTTTAGATAAAGAAAAAAATTTTTAATATGTGTATGATTTTTTTTTTTTCATATTGATATTAAAAAGTTTGTTTATCTATAAAGTTTTTACACCTAAGATACAAAAGACAATATAATAATCAGTCATAGAAAAGTTGATGGGTCATCAAACTCAGTATATAATTCACTAAGTAATCTAAAAATTATTATGATAATGTAAATAGAAATGTGTGGGGTTTTTTTTATCGTTATATAAATTAGGCCATCAAAATTGTGACATGTCTGACTCAAGATATGAGCAAATATAGTGTCTGCTTATCTTGCATCCTTCAATGTTTATATATAAAGATTACACAAACTTATTGTGCCTAAATTTCTGAGAAATATATAATTTATTCTTGCTACATCATAATCATTTAACATGGTGGCTAATCATATAATATTTTATGACGGTTTTGATATTAGTTAGGTATTTGAATATCCACTAAAAACTTATTTCGGTATAATGAGATCCATTATAAGATATCAATAAAATGATAAAATTACCCATATTTCCTAAAATTACTAGAGCTCAAACTTATTGTTATCTTACCCAAATAGGAAGTCTTCCTATAAAACTTAAACCACACCATTGAAAATGAGTGACATACAGATTGTTTGCAATATTACTTCTAGGGGCTGGATACATAAGCATTGCTCTCTTTTGAATTTGAATTATAATTTGTAAATTGTGAAGTTATTCCAAATTGTTTGAAAGTCATCATCCCCCCTCTTCCATGGGGGGATTTATTGAGAATATTCCTTTCATCCAGAAAAAATAACTCACTTTAATATTAACCTCATATGACTTAACTCATTAGTAGAGTAATGGATTCTAGAACCGAAGGTTCCCAGATTGAAATTCTACCTATCACCTCTGCCCAAATTTCTCACAATCTTCTATGCAGCTGAACATTTGATTGCTTAATGACATTTTAAAATATTATTAACAAGTATCCTAATTTAAAACATTATTTTATCATAGATTGTTTTTATTTGCTATCAAAAGGAACACCAACAATGTTAAAGCAAACTTTAAGACCATTTTGATTAGAAATTAAAAAATATTCTCAACTAATATGCTCACATTACTTGAAATATGAATTAAAAAATAGACTTCATCGATCATGAGGATTACTATAAAGTATTCTTAGCTAGAAAAATTTTAGATTTATCTCTATCAGACAGTAAGATGAAAAACTCTAAACAACATGCAATTTTATTTTTAGTAATAAACTCAGAATGCCAGAGAACTGTACTTCAGCTCCGAATCAGTGAAGTGGTGATTTTGTTGATATGCGGAATGCATATGGAAATAAACCATTCTGCAATCTCAGGAATGAAGATTAACCATCTAATTCAATTCTAAAAAACTCAAATATCAACCGATCCAAATGTCTTAATTTTTAAAGAAATAACTGTTCATGAAATCAAAAACAGGATAATTCAAAAACTTTTAAAATAAATTTAATTAAAAGTAAATATCGAAATAGCATGTCAACAAATCTTTATTAAAATAATCTATATAAGTCAAAATATGTTGAGTTAAAATGCTCTTTTTAAAATATCAGAAAATGTTAAATAACAATTATTTTGCTTAATTACTACTACAGATGCAATGCCCGTTAATGTGATATCCTTGATTCCCAGTTTAGTATTTTGATAGATCAATAACAATTCAACAATAGATTTCTTCATTACACCCTCACAAACATCCTATGACTTTAAAGCATATATATGCTGCTGAAAATTTTAATAAATATTAAATATAATACACATATATTTAATTTTAAAACATTGTATCTTCATATATTTTGCATATGTATTTTTTATATTTATTTTTAAATAATCAAATCAACAATATTTGTTTACCATTTCTCCCTTTTTTTTTCTTCTTCTGATGATTATTTTTAAAAACTGTTGCTAACTTTTGAACTGCTGAGCATCTTCTCCGCTCCTTAGTTATATTTAAAAAAGTTTTTATTTGCAAGTGATCAAAGGCCAAAATAGAAGTATAATGTAATGAGTATATTAATTAGGCTATTGATTTATAGATATTTACTGTATATATATTTTACTGTGCTTTTTTAATAGCAGTTTCTTTTTACTCCCTTTATAGGCATCCATTGTACACTTGAATAACAATTGACTGTAAATAGTAGTAACATTATATCCACATTCCCATAGTAGATTTTAATTTGTGATCTTTGTCAGTGAGGCTTTGGATTTTAAATTCCGATTTTAAATCTAAAGCCTTCACCAATGAAGGCCACAAGCCAGAAATTAAACTGGCAATATAAATGGACTATTACTACTATCTAATGTTTATTAATTCTGCTAGCTTAAAATAGATGCCTCGGGAGTAGAGTAAAAATAACTAAAAACATATGTTAAACTTAAACATAAAGAATAATGTGATGTTTAGTATTATTTCTTAATTATATGATTAATAATTAAAGAATGCATTTAAATCAACATAACTTTATGCTAAAGATAATAAAATTGGCAGTAATGAAAATTTAAAATACACTCCATAATTTTGTCCAGATATTTGATATTGTTAAACTTAAGATAACACAATTAACAATATTCTGTCTATATCATTGGTAGACAGTTTATAGAAACAAGGGAACTATTGTTTTATCATAAATATGTTCATATCTATTCTTTTATATATATATATATGTATAACATTTTTATCTTTATCATATTTTATAAGCTTCACTTGATCATCATCTCATGCTAGCACACAACTGTTAGTAAACAGGCAAAAACTCTCCATATAGTAGTGCCACCTTGTGCTAACCAGAGTAATCAATGGATGCCAGAAGGCTTGTGCATAAAATCCCTATCTAGTGCCTACTCATCCAATATCCCCAGACTTCTGGCATCCATTGATTACTCTGGTTAACACAAGGTGGCACTACTATATGGAGAGTTTTTGCCTGTTTACTAACAGTTGTGTGCTAGCATGAGATGGTGATCATGTGATGTTTAGTGGTTTAACACCAATCCTGCCTAATAGGATAATGGTGGCTATGGTTGTTAAAGAGCCAAAGTCACCAAAATGTATGGGTGCTGAATTGAGTTCAGACCCATATGACTATATAAGCTATTGAGCTTAGATTGAAAATATTATTGTGTTTTCAATTTCATTCTCATAGTTTTGTAGTGAAGTAGAGATAAAAGGTGGCTGCTGGAGGGCTGCATTAGATCCTAAGATCTAGGTGCAGTGCTCTCAGATTCAAGGGTCCTCACTGATGAAGGCCACAAACCAGAAACTAGTCTGGGGATATTGGATGAGTAGGCACTAGATAGGGATTTTATGCACAAGCCTTCTGGTACCCATTGATTACTCTGGTTAGCACAAGGTGGCACTACTATATGGAGAGTTTTTGCCTGTTTTATAAGCTTTTAATTTTCTTCATAAAGTTGTTTTTTTTTTGTGATAATCAAACATTTGTTTGTCCTTAATATTCCATTGAATAATGCATAATGACTGCTAATTGTATTAATTCACATTTTATTCATAAAAATATGACATTTTATAATTTAAGAAATTAACCAAATTTTAATAATTACTGAGATTGATAGCTTTCATTGATGGAATAGTTTTTAATATAGTATGTTTGTTATTCTTATTCAAGTATTATTATTATTTTTCTAAAATTATCATACAACAATAAGCATAATAATACTTTTTGTTTTGTATTGTATATACATTTTTAGAATTATTTTTTAAGAGCTATTCTGATTTCAAATGAGTGTATCCATTGACAGATGTTGCATAATTGATTTTTTATTGTCAAGATTGTTTGTATCTCTTAAATTTTATTGATAAAAAAAAAAAAAAACACTAATGAAGAGAGAAAGATCAGAAATGACAAATTTAACTACAAAAATTAAAATTTCATGTTATTAGCTATACCTTGACTAAAAGGATGTAAATTATTTTGTTCACTATGCCTTTTTTTTTAAGTGAAAACAATATATAGAATTCAGCAGGTTTTAATGATATAAGCTCAAAAAGGCCAGTTGATATCAATTGTGCTATAATTGTACTAACAGTTTTCGTTGACAATGAAAAAGTTAACAAAAAACTGAAAATTAAACTTCTAAAACATCACGTGATCATCAGGTTTTACGCTCACACAAGCTTTATGCATAAAACCTATCTAGTGACTATTCATCCAATATCCTCAGATAAGTTTTTAGCTTGTGACTTTTATCAATGAAGAGCTTGGATTAGATCCAAAGATCTAGGTACATTGCTCTGAGATCCAAGGCTCCTCATTGATGAAAGACATAATCTAAAAACTAGTGTAGAGATATTGGATGAGTAGGCACTAGATAAGGATTTTATGTACAAACCTAGCGTCGATTGATTACTATGGCTTGCACTGGATGGTGTTTTAAAGTGAAAATTATTGAATAATCATGAAGGAGATAAAAAAATTTTGCAACTGGCAACTATGTTGATATCATGCATTTGTTAAATAATTATAGTGAGCTTGTCATTTATGTCTCTGCAAGATTATTTTTCAGATCTTTGAATCAAATACAGACTGATTTAATCATTTCTATTAGAAATGTTCTTTTTGATTATATTCATAGTGTCTAAAATTTGTCATGATATCACTTGATGAAACCATTGATTTTAATAATATTTTACATCAATTAGTTATGATTATAATTATTTAAATGTTACGTTCATGACCACTTCATAGAAATTATAGATATTAACCATAATAGAAATTTATCAACTTTGGTTGACTACATGTTTCAACTATTTTATATATATATAAAATGATAGAAAGTCATCAACTTTGGTTGACTACATGTTTCAACTATTTTATATGTATATATAAAATGATTGTAAAGAAATGCTAATTGCATAAATCTCTGATGATGCAATTATAATGTATGGACATTTAACAGATTTTCAAGCAGAGGTAAAGTAACAGTGTTCAGAAGCCATTTTTGTCCACTTTTGTGCTCTTGAATTAAATCTACATCACAAATCTAAGAATGTAAAATCATTAAAACAATTGAAATTTATGATTCTTTTACAATAGTTCTATAAAATGTACTAACAAATTGAAGTTAATGCAATAAAATGAGTATATAATGGAGGAATAATCGATTTTTATTTTTAATGCAACAAGATTTAATAACAATGAAAACCCAGACAAATGGAGCACAGAGACCTTCAAACATATAATATGGTTATTTCACATATTTAAATGATTTTGATTGCTGTTTTCTTTTATCTTTTTTTTTTTTGTCTTTAACTGATGTTCTATATAATATTTTACAATTAAACTGATGTCATATTGCTTATTAAACATAAATGAATATTAAAAAAACAACAACAATTATTTGAAAGCATGATTAATTTGAAAATGACTTAATAGTCAATGAAAAGTCTTATTTATATTTCATCAAAAAAAAAAAAAAGAAGGTCCTTAGGAAATTGTAAATGATACAAAAAGCAATTATAGGTTATTTTCCTTTGAAAAGTTTTTATATAAGTAGTTGGGTTGTGATAATTTGTTGAACTATTTCCATCATCTATCATTGAATGTTGACTATTTAGAAAATTTTAAACTTTATTTAATTTTTTCCAAATACAAACAACTGTTATTGTATGAATTGGTAAACTTTTCCTAAATAAATTTCACTTAAATTCTAAGCACTAGGAATGCTAATGCTTCAGTATAGATGTATCTTAACTTGGGCTAAGTACTTTTGATATCTTAGTTATGATATCATATTCATAGCAATGAGTAGTGGATAGGAGAGTGGTGGGTATAATATGTAGGATATACATTTTTGTAACTATCCAAATTAATTAGATAGCCCATTTTTTTAGAGAGGAGGAAGCAAGATTTCCTGTTTATTTATGGAGTTTTGAGTTATTGGCGATGTAACATGCCTACTTTATTTTGTGCTTGGATCTCATGCTAGCTTTTCAACAAGATTGTCCAGCATCAATATCTACCGAAAGCAATCCAGAACATAAATCTATATTTCTGGAGCATCACAACAAACTTGGTCGCACATTTGAACCTACATCAGCTAGTATCATGTACATCGAATGAAATAACTCCAAGTGCAAAATAAAGGAGGCATGGTACATCACCAATAACTTGAATTCCATAAATAAAAAGGAATATTGCTTTCCCCTTTTTAAAAAGTGGGCTATCTAATTCATTGGGGGTATATTTACATAAATTTATATCCTACTTATACCCACCACCTTCCTGTCCACTATTCAGTGCTATGAATATGATGTCATAACCAATATATCAAAAGTGCATATGCTTAACTCTTATTAAGATATGTCTACATTGAAGCCTTTCTTATTTACCATTTTTAGCATTTAGAATTTAATTTAAACAACTGTTAGTAATAACAAAAAGATAACACAGATTAGTAGATTACACAATGTTTCAAGTAGTAGTATTCTCCATTCTTCTTCAAGTGTTTCTGGCCTGACCACTGATAATGCTAGCATAGGAGCCAAACTTTATTTATAATAGATAATTATTTATTTTTTGAGCTTAAGAAATTAATTTACAGGTATTTATAATTCACAAGATCTAAAAAGCAAACTTCTTTAATATATCAATATTACATTCTGCCATATTTTCTATCAGTTTACAGATAGAAAATTGTTTTCAGTACTTGGTGGAATTAAAAATAATGCTGAGAATATTTTCGACATGCATCTATAAAAAATTAGCATTAATGATGGTAAAGATACTCCCTTAAAGAATTTAACAATTATTAGGAACTATTTATAAAACAAATAATTGAAGATTTTGTAAAATAAAAAAGAATTAATTTAATTGTAAATAAACTAATTTACAAAGTCTGATTTATAGATAATTAATTACAAAAAGAAATTGAATTGTTTTCCTTGACTTTAGTTATACTGCATATCTTTTTTAAGCCTACAATAACTTTTTCAATAACAAGGAGGAAAATGACATTTTACTAACCATATTATTATATTATTAGAGGGGATTTGAACCCAGACTTTTAAACTCCCTTTAATCATCCACTCTAACTTATTCAACCAATATACATGAGCACATACATGTGAAAAAGATAAATAATCTCTAATATACATATTTCATGCTGAACCAGCACTCATCAGTTGGTCGGGATCATCATCTCACACATATATTTATAATCAGTGCTCAGTTTATATTAAGATAGAAAATCTTCAATCTTTAATGGACAGGCTTCAATCTTCTCAACTCTCCAATTCTTCAGCCATCCATATCATTGAAAATTTGATGATGGTGTATTTAAAGCCCTTGCTTGCCAATTTTTTGTTGTATCATACCTATGTTAACCATAAATTGATCTGCACTCTCATATGTAAAATTGAGATGATTAAAACCTGTGCATTTAATTTTGAAGACTTGCTATCTTAATATAAACCAAGCACTGATTATATATATATGTGTGTGTGTGTGAGATGATGATCCGGACCAACTGATGGGTTCTGGTTCACTATGGAATACATATATAGGAGATCATTTAGCTCTTTTGCATGTACGTGGTCATGTGTATCGGTTGTATAAGATGGAGTGGATGGCTGAAAGGAGTTTGAAAGTCTGGGTTCAAATCACTTCTAATTACATCTAGTTTAAAATATAATACCATACATGTATTTAATTATTAACCATATTATTATTATTATATGACATTCATAAAATTTTCATTATAATATGCACAAATAATTTACAATTGCTTTCTCCTCCATATTTTAAAATAATTTTATATTGATATCATGATGACAATATATCATGATCATCATCCTATGTTGCTGTTGCTTAAAATATTGATGGAACAAAGTTAGTTGATTAAAGTAAACAAAAGTATTAGCAAGTATTAAGATCGTTAGAGGAAGGAAAGTGAAACTTTCATATTTCAGTATAAGAATTGTGAGCCTATGTGAATAGTCATATTGAATATATTTATGTAACAGTTATATTATTATTATTAATGTTACTTGTTTATAATCGAGAAATGGAACTTATATTAAATGTAAACCATTCATAGAATTTATTTAAGGTTGTTTAATCATTATTTTAATAATGTATTCATTTTTATCTACTGCATGTACAATACTATCTAGTTAGATAAATGAAGATTACCACAGGGCGTAATCAATTTTGTAATACTAAAATTTGTAGATAAATGGTACTTTATTTGATTAGTTTTTAATGGTAAAATAAGCAAATGAATAACTTTAAATATTTGAAATTAACATTATTCCTATGCATATATGTGTGTTTATACATATTTAGTAAGACTTAAAATAGATATCTTATTTAAAATATTTTAATGGTTCTTTAAATATTAACTTGGTTAAATCTTTTGCAATTTTGAAATCTAGATTAGATATTACTGCTTACCATTTAAACACAATATAATATTTTATAATTAAAACTGTATCATAATTTTTAGTGCATATTTATATTGATTTATTCATAAATACTTGTTTTTTTTTTATGTACTTAGTGTTGATATTCATTTGATACACACCAGTATGATGATCATACCTGTTTTCAAAATTTATTAAAGCTTCCATATTTGTTGCTAAATATTTTTACAAATATAAATTTTTATCATTTATATATATATATAAATTCTATTCAACCACAAGCACTTCATTTACATGAATAAAAATTTAAAAATTATGTTGTAATAGTTTATTATTCGTATGTGATTTGTGGCAAGAAACTGTATGATTCTGATTGCATATGCAGCCATTGACCGCAAAGAGTTCTGGTAAAATGAAGCCTTCTATTGCTATCTAAATGAACAAAATTATTGGAATTATATATATCAGTTTTACTTCATTTCCAATTTAACACTGTATTAAGTTAGAACAACTGAACTATGGTTAGACCTCCGCCTAAAAATTTATTGTGCATGCATTTTGTTTTGAAGATTTAAATTGACAAACAATTGTTGCATAATTATATGTAGGAAGTGTTCGTTCACTTTATTTTTTGTAAACTTATACTATTTAATTAAGTAATTCTTAAAATGAAAAGACAGTATAGTCTGGACTTTTTTTTAGCATTCAGTGAAGTAGAACAAGCAGTCAGTTTTTAAAATATGACAGAACAATGTCCAGATTTGATACTTCAAATCACAACTGAAAATGGAAACATCTACGACAAGAATTTTGAAAATGAAATTAAAAAACATGCTTTTTGAACAATAAATAAAAGTATAAATCGCTGATAGAAATGTCATAAAATCTTAGAAGTTATTAACAGTTTCATGTCTGTATTCATAAACATTCAATGTTTCATCATTGGCGTATTGAGTAATTAAAATCATTGAGTATCAAATCTAAATAAAAATGTTCCTTTTAATGATTATTAATATTTATCTAATATTTATGACTATTTAACCATCAGTTCTGTTACAAATTTGACAGGAAATAACAAAAGACTTAATCATGTTTTGCATTTAAAATTTTTAGTAATAAATTTAAAAATTCATATATGATTTTTTAATTTATTTTTTCGTCATGCAAAAAGAGTGGATGAGTAAATTTAGCACAACAGTTAATAAATATTATGAATATCAATATGGTTTATACTTATCATTTTAACATTTCTCAATGTTCTGTGTTTTGGTTGTTTGTGATTGGTCCTAATTGGTTCCAGAAAAAAACATGATTATAATCGAATTTGTAAATAATATGGAGAGTCCATTAAGAATAGAGATCATATAATTAATAGCATACCTACTTTTATATATTGAGACATATTTATATCTTTCTTAAACTTTGTTTTTATAAAGGAATATATTTAATCTTTCAAAAACCAAGTTTATTGTACATTTAGACCATAGAAATAGAGACCAAAAAGTAAAAAAAAAACAAGTAAATGATTATGAAATAGCATGCAAATAAAAAAAAGGATATATTTGAGTTAATGTTTGCACAGGAAACTTTTGTGACTTGTATGTTGTTCCAAAAATAGACCATAGAAACCCAATTTGTCTAAAGTTCATAGCAGGGAAGATTAAAATGAGATGCTGTTAGTAGGTAGTATTAATATCCGTGTTTGAGTTTTATGAAATGATGAACAGCAACAGCCACCCAATAAACAGCAAAGTTGCGGGGAGCTCTATCCAATTGCAATGGAGTCCCAGGTTTGTGCAGCTGTGAAGGGGTCAGCAGTGCGCATATCTCTATCCCTTTCCTTGTTTAGTATTTGGCAAAACGCTATGAATATATTATTCAAGATCTCAGCATGGAACACCAGCTTACAGCGCAATGCCCAGATGGAAAAGTTAATTATGGCCGAAAGCCGGATCTCAGAGAATATGCCCTTTTCAATTGCTGTCTTGAGGTTCATTTCAGTTTGATTTCTTGTCATGTTTTAAAGGAATATATTTAAAAGAATAAAAATTAAAAAAACTTCTTAATTCTGGCTTGTATTTTAGTTAAAATATTGTTGTTTTTTTTTAAAAAAATGAATTTTTGAAAATTACTAACAAAATAAAGACTGTTTAAAAAATAACAATTAAAATAGTTTGTTTTTGATATTAAAACAATTGTTTAAATCAGGCATGTCAAACATGTGACTTACTGACAAGTGGTCTGTGGCCTAACAGAAATGGGAACCAATATGGTAATTTAACCTTTAGCAATATTGGATTTTTTAAAATTAAAGTTATAGATATGTGCATTAATTAAATAAATATAAATACATTTCAAAAAATTAACATTTACATTAAGAGTTAAAACGAACATCAATCTTCCACGCAATTTTAATGCACGTGTATCGAATACAGTGAATGAAAAAGTGTCATAAACAGTGAGCTACATCCCGAGAGAAAGTAGATATTACAATTTTTTTAAAACAAATTAATATTATTTTCCATTTCTGATTCTAATCACTTTATTCAAAATATTCTTACATTAGAAAGTGTCATTTTTTTTTTTTGTACTTAATTACTACTTTATTAAAATAATGTCAAAATTAATATTTCCATTAAGCATTAATGCACATGAATCAAATATAGTAAATGAAATTACAAAAAAATCAAGTCAGATGTCACATGACCTAATTTAATAAGCTTGTGTTTACAAATATTATATATAGAGCTCGCAAAATAAGCTCTTAACCAGCTTTGAGAATATCTTCACCCCCAGACTGGTTTCTGCTACTGGTGTCATCAGTGAGGTGCCAGGATATTCAAGCATTAGGTTAAAAGCACCAGGACAAGCCCAGCACTTCCAATCCAGCTATTTAAGAACTTATTTTGTGAGCTCTATATGTAATATAGCGACTGACAATATAAGATAAGAAGTGGGCTACATCCCATGTGAAAGTTGATATTATTTCATCTACTCTTTGTTATTATTATTTTTTTAAACAAATTATTAGTATGATAGACTTCAGTTTCTAATCATTCAAAATATTCCTACATCAAAAAATGTAGTTTTTGTGATTAATTAAAAGAATGTCAAAGCCCTCTAGTAGACTATTATGAGTAGAAAATGATTAATGGAAGAACATCCTACTTTTTAAGAAAAATGGGAATTAAAATATTTTTGTATTCAAAGAAAAAATAAAATTTAATGTCTAAATATATAGAGACTATTGCTGTTTGTAAAGAATATAATATTAAAAGACACTATAATACAATTCATAAAGAAAACTATGACAAATATGTTGAGAAATTTCATGAAGATAAAATATATTTACCAAACCTATTGAAGATAATGTAAGTGTTGTGAAAGCTAGTTATTTGATATCACATTTAATTGCAAGCTATTCGAACCTATTACCTGAAGGGAAATTTATTTGCAAATGTATTACTAAAACAGTGGAAGTGTTTAGTCTAAAACAATTAAAGAAATTCCAAAATATAAGTTTGCTTCAAGGTGTCATTACTATTAAAATTGATATAGCCAGGAATTTAAGGATTCAATTGAAATCAATAATTACAATTTTTTTTTTATTTTTATATTTGAGTCTTATTCTGCTGTAATTGACAAAAATGCAGCCATACAGGATAAAGTTCAGTTGGCTGTTTTATTCACAGATGTAATGTGAACTTAAAAATAAACAAGGCAAAACTCTCCATACAGTAGTGCCAACCAGAGTGATCAATGGATGCCAGAAGGCTTGTGCATAAAATCCCTATCTAATACCTACTCATCCAATATCCCCAGACTAGTTTCTGGCTTGTGGCCTTTGTCAGTGAAGAGCTTTGGATCTGAGAGCACTGCACCTAGATCTTAGGATTTAATGCAACCCTCCAGCAACCATCTTTTATCTCTATTTAACTATAAAACTATGAGAATGAAATTGAAAACAAAAATATTTTCAATCTAAGCTCAATAGTTTATATAGTCAAGGCCACAAGCCAGAAACTAGTCTGGGGATATACTAGTATATTATTTAATAAATCATGGAAATATAAATAACTAATAAATGAAAGATTATCTTCTGTGATTTAGGGCAGTGTTATAGTGGCTGTTTCTACAACTAAAGGTGCAGAGATCACCTCTTTGTCTCTCTCACTTCTGGCACTCAATCATATAATCTGAGTGAAAAACGATTCAATTACTTAATGCATTCAACTTTTGTAAAATAAATATGAATCAAATCACTGGCATTCACAAATGTACTAATTATCAATTTTAACACGATTCATATTTTGTTTTATAATATGACTTCTCAGATGTAATGGACTTAATATCGGAAACTTCACAAATATATATAGATGTTGACATATATATATATATGTAGAGATATATCTTCATGTAAACAAAAGCAAAATAGCAGAAGTCGTAGATTGTGGAGAGGCTGTTTTTGTTTTTTTTTAATTTAGAATTTAGATAAAGCAGTAATCTGTTAGTAATAAAACTGTCTTGGGAGGAGGGTGAGAATACAAGGGTGGGACCAGGTCGACTTACTTATTCACATTGTACAGAATTATTATTAAAACTAACCAGAGCGTCATCATATAAATATATTTGTAAGTAATAAAAGTTTTGAAGAACAATATTATAATGTGAATTGTATTTTAAAATGTAAATATCTACCCTCTCATCATCTTTTTATTCTCCCAAAAAAAAAAAATCTTGATTAAACAATTTTAGTACTATGATAATTCAAATGTTCCCTTCCGAAAAAAAAAAAAAAAAATGACAAAGCTCAAGTTGTTTAAGCTGTTTAACCAAGAGGTAAGCAAAGGAGAAAAATTGTATAAACAAGTATAAATCACATCATACATTAAATGAAGCAATTTAGAAAACACTCTATGTGTGTTGCTAAAGGATTGATTTAAAGTATTCTTTATTTGAACAAATTAAAATTTATAGTTTTAAATTGTAGGCAAATATTGGATTGTTTATGTAAAGAAGTTTCTTTAAATGCAGTAACCACATGATCCATCAAAAAGATAAAAGAATATTGAAGTTTAGAGAAAAGCATTTATTATGTAGAGAAGAGGTGAAACGTTTTAGTCGAGGAAAAAACAACACAATATTCCCTTAATTTTAAGCTGTATATATATGTAAAAGGTATTTTTCATAACTGAAAGCGATTTTATTAAGAAATATAATCTAAGAAAGTTATCTGAATTCCTTTTAAATTTGGCTTATTCCTCCTTGTTTTTAAAATGAAATCTGAAACTATTAGCTTGCCTTTATTTTTATAAATTTGTTATTATGTGTCTTTGCTAATAAAGTTACTACTAGAAATTGAAATTATAATTTTGAAAAAGTAGATAAGGTTCCCCAGGGTAAAGGTTTTTCCAGAAGCCTCTCATAAAGAATCATTGAAGAAGGCATTTCTCACCAGGCTTGCTACTTATCAGGTGGTGAGGGTTTACATATCTTTCTGTCTTTATTTTATTGAGGTGAGAGTAGCTATATACCAGTTGATCAACTCATTTTGGTTGGTTAGTTGGATTGGCTATGGATCAGCTATTTTGGGATCTGAGTAGAATCTGAAAAAATATTCAAGTTTATTTGGTTAGGGTTTGAATCATTACCGTTGAACTGTGAGACCCAGTTTTCAAAAAGATATAATAAATATTTTCATGGCATACTGCTCCACTTAATCAAACATCAAAATAAATATCTTTTTTAATTAAGTTTAACGAATATTTTCAAGTACTAACTATAGTAATATTATACTGTTTAAATATGCTATTTTCTTTTAAATATATATATATCTAGTTGGAAGTATTTGGGAAAATATTACTACTAACTCCCTTTTCATAGTCTCTCCTGTGCAATAAAATTGAAAAATGCTCTGTTTTTAAGGAAATGTCATTTTGAGTAGTTTTGTTCAAAATTGTGATTAGAGTCCTAAATACATGTCAAGCATTGTTAGCTGAGAGGTCGTCGCAGCTGCCTTGCAAGCAAGTAGTTGGTTGCAGACAGTTGTGGGTTCGCGTCCCGGCCGATGCTATGACATATGAAAAAAAAAAGAGTCCTAAATACATTTGATGCTGACTCTAAATATGAAATCAGATTATTTTTACCAGACTTAATTTTTATTGAGAAGCCATGATTATATTTCCATTATTCAGCATAATACCTTAGTCTCAAAGGATAATTTTTTCTCTAAAATTAATATCAAAAAATTTCAATAATGTTGGCAGAATGATTTTGATCAGAGCAATTAAATTGATTATGTTGAAACAAAGATGATCTTAGTTTTTGTTCAGTAACAATCAGTTTAACAGGAAATATCAGAGCTTTGTGGTGATCCTTATCTAAATATTGTTGTTATTTGTTGAATTAATTAGATTCTTTATTTTTGATATTAAATGGGTGATCAAAACAACAAATGAATTCTACATAGTTCTTGAGTGACATGAATAAAACAAATCACAGAATCGCTGTACAGTTACTTCATTAAAAATAATATTCATCATCATCATTTTGTGCTAGTAGTAATAGAGTTGAAGTTTAATATACACCAAATCATGCCATTGATTTTGAGAGAATCCAAAAATACCAACAACAGACTAATAAGTATAAAAGGATTCACATCAAAAATAAAAAAGCCTAATAAAATGTCGTAATCTATCATTTGCTCTGAGACTAGTCTATTGAATTTCCAATATTTGATTATTTGGAGTATATAAGCTTAAGTGAAAATAAAGCAGATTAAGCTGGTCGTATACATGAAAGAAGAAAAAGAAAGAAATCTCTAATCCAACATTCTAGCCTATCTAATTTTTTTTATAAACTATAGTTATTTTCATAAAGAGATTGAATGATCTTTTCGTGGTTTGGATTTATTTAAAAACATTAAATTTTATTCAGCATTCAATATTAAAAGTTTGTAATTTTCTGCTTGGAAAATGATTAACATTTTCACCCATTTGTCAACTCACCCCTCAAGTCTCTCAAGATAAATACCCCTGAAATATAATGTAGTAGAAAATAAAACATATCTACTGTTTAATCTACCAGTTTGATTTTTTTTTTTTTACTCTGATTTTAGTAGGTATATAAAATAAGGTTATTCAGTAGGTATACAAAAAAGTGAATGAGAAAGCATTCAAAAATGATCTTCATAGACTTACACAAATAAAGTTGTTTTCTGCATTTAATTTATTAAATATTATTTAATCAATAGCATAATGTTTTTCACTATTGCTGTGTGCAGCAATATTAAGTCTAATAATTTATTTTAGTTGATGCTGTTGCTTTCTGCCCATTGTTAATTCTATATAAAGTAATCATATGGTCATTGTTGAGGAAGTCATATGATGTCTGAGCTGAGGAAAACAGATTTTTTTTTAAAGAGAATGGGCTGAAAAACCATTTGCTTTTGGATCTGTTACTCTGTTCCTGTGTTAAACTATGAAACTATTGATCTTTGTAATCAACACACTATTAATTTAATTATTAGAGCAATTAAACTTTAAAATTAAGTTTACATTACAAAATAATTATAAATATGCGACTTTTTTCGCATGTGTTAGTGAACTATAATTATACTATAATGTGCAATAGGTCTACTTAGCGCTTTCGAGATTTAATGTTCGAATTTCATACTTATAGCTTTGTGTATGAAGACTGTTGTGATTTATTGGACACATATGCAAATGAGTTTGAATTTTTAATTAGTTAGTCCATTGTTTGGAGAGAGCAAAGCATGCCTCTCTTTTATTAATGACACTGAGATCATTTGCTATGTAAAAAGCTTTAACTTTTCTTTTGGCATCATTCTTCTCTGTACAAATTATTTGGGCAGAACTGGGTTTGAATACATAGTCTGTAGCTGCTTGGTAGTCCCAGAATACTGATGTTCCTTCATTTTTATTTTTAACTCTGTTGTATACATATCTGTGTTGGTAAATTCATGTATTAAGGTTAGCCCGAGTCTCACCGTAATAAGATGCCTGGCAGCCTAATTGAGGGCATGCCATTTTAGTGAAGAGAAAAACTATTTATTACAAAATAATATTAAGTACCTGTCCAAACCTTTTCTGAAATTAGAATTGCCATTAGTAGCTACACTCACAGACTTTTTGATATAGCAACAGTGGTGTAGCTATTGTGGAGAAATTCAAGGCAATGTCTTAAGTACCCTAAGCTTTCCCTCTGACTGTCTATCATTTTATAATTGAATTCATTAAAGTATATGTTATAAATATTAAAAAAGGAATTTTTTTCACTATTTTACACAGGCCTTAAAAATTCTAGCTATTCAAACTGTATGCATACTAAATGTGAGAAAAATTCATGGATCTTAAAAAAAACTCATGGATAAACAAAATGATAAATGAAATTTTTATTTTCTAATTGTATTCATTTTTATTTAACTGAAATAAAATATATATTTAGTAATTAATAATATTATCCACTTTATACTATATGAATAATAATAGTAATAATAACAAGTCAGATGTCACATGACTTATATATAGCTTGCACTTACAAATATGTAAAATTAAGAGCGAGACCCATAGGTCGAAACCGGTCTGGGGATGGGGACAATCCAAGATAAAAATGATTTGAATGCCTTCTCTTGTAGTAGCATTTATCATAAATAAACAAAAAAAAAAGCTTGTTTAGAGCTATTAGCACGCTCTTAATTTTACTATATGAATAAGTAAAACAGTATTTAAATAACCTAATTCAAAACAAAGACTTCATGAAAAGCTTCTCATAGAGTAACCGTCAATTGCTTCATAGAAAGGGTTTGAGTCTTTCTATCTTTTGTTTTATTCTTTAGCTAAAAGTAACAATACACCTGATTTCTGATTAATATTGGTACAGTTAACTGAATTTGACGAATGAATCAACTATCTGAAGCAAAAAACCTAAATCTGATTAGAAGCAGTATTCAAATCTATATTATAGGTTTACCATTATACTGAGAGGTATGTGCAGATAGTTATCATTTTGTATTACATTGCAATACATCATTGTTAATATGTCATATGTGAATATGATACATATCAAATTCTTTTAAATCCGCACTTACGACTGTGCCAAGGTTATAACTGCAAGTCATACTGTGCGATCAGCAAATAACGTTATACAATTCCCATGCTGTTCTTTCCCAACGAAGCTCTCCAAACGCATTGGTCTGCCACGAAGCTCTCCAAATGAATTGGTCTGCAATGAAGCTCTCCAATGAATTGGTCTGCAACGAAGCTCAGCCACGGATGCTCTCCAAGGAATGGTCTGCACCGACTGCTCTCCAATGAATGGTCTGCAAACGGATGCTCTCCAAGCGCATGGTCTGCAACTTGCTACTGCATGACTGCTCTCTACTACTCCCAATGTTACACTGCCCGATGTTTTCCCAACATGGCTGCTAATAACTGCCTTCCCCTGCGTAGTTGTTACACCGTCTTTTATTGCTTGCTGATAACTGTAGCAATTAATCCTTGTCTAATCAGGTAACGTCTTTTATCCAGAAATATTTGCAATAAGCAAATATCTCTTGGAATTATTGTCCGCCATTATGTTACTTAACTTTCTCCATTATCAGCGCGCGATCTACAACAGCCACTCGAACAAATTCTAGTTTTTTCGGAGTGCACGTCTGCCATTTTTACAAACACTACAACATCTCCCTCCACTCCAGAAAAACCCTCGTTGCAATTCCTTGATGTTTTCTTTTTCTATTCCTACTTGGCCTGTTATTTCACTCAGAAATATGCGATTTAACAGCTGCTGAAACTTTTTTTTCCAATTACGTTAACTTCCGATGTTAATTGCACAAACCTTTTATTTCCAAACTTTCACCGATGTTAACGTTACTAATTGGGATTGTCATTTTCGCCTGGTTTCTCCGTCTACGGCTAAACTTATAGTTCAACGTATTCGCTACTCCCAGGTTCCAAATGCGACTGTGCCATTGTAGTAATTTCAGGTTTTTGCATTGGTAAAATATATCCTTCTCTCATATGTAATGGAATAACATTAAGTGGTACAGAAATATGTTGGTGTGATCCACTTGATACAAAAGCAGTTTTCTTATAGAAGTCATACCAAGTACCTTTAGGAAAATATGCATTAATACTATTGGTTTTCTTCTCTAAAACTGGAGATATCAACAAAGCTGCTCCCCATAAGAATTGATTATCTATGGCATAAGTTTTTGTATCGCTAAAGAATTCATGAAATAGAGGTCGAACAACAGTAGTTCCACGAGAATGGTGATTGAAAAAAAGAGTGTATAAATATGGCAGAAGAGAATATCGAATTTTCAGAGATGTTTGATAATGTCTATTGTTTTGCTACTCCAAACAGCTGGATCTTGGTCACGCTTCCTTTGTTGTTATGATTTCGGCAGAATGGGTAAAAAGCTCCCAACTATTGCCACCTAGAACATAACTTCTCAGTAGTATTATCAACAAAACCACAAATATCAGCACCAACATAAGGATAACCAAAAAGATTAAATTCCAAGAGTCCTATAATAGAGTGATGCAATTCTGGCCATTGGCTCCTGTTATCTTTTAACCAATGACTAGCATATTTACTTGATCCTGGATATGTAGAATGAGAGATAACAACACTTCTCTTGCCAGTGGCATTTTGAGCTCCTAATAAAGTAGGTTTTGATTCACTCCATCCATACAAACTATGGACATCATAATGTCTCAATGTTCCATTCGCTTGCGAGCCAATCATACAAAGAGTTTTGTCAGAAAGACGAGCCTTGTTGTATATATTTGCATATGTTGGATAGGGTGGGTCATCCCATTCAGACTGATTACATTTTAGACTCCAACAAGGTTTTTTACAATACCAGGGAATCTCTTGTTTTGTTCCAAAATTTGAAGGTTCATTCATATCAATCCATAATCCATCAAACTTAATACTTTGATAAAAAGTTGTGATCTCATTTATCCACCACTCCTGTGTTGATTCTTTTAAAAAAATCTGGAAATGCCACCTTTTCATCTGGCCACACGACTAAAAAGTGCAAAAAAAATTTCAAGGATTTGTTTTTTTATCAATCCATCTCTTATCTTAACTATATTCACCAGTGCTCACTATTCATGCATTTCACTCAGAGGTTGAGTTAAATGTATTAAAACCTGAATCTTCGTGTCCATGTCTATTGAGTCTGGCTTTTTTAAATGGTGGATGTTTGTGATATGGTAGAGTTTAAAGAGGGAAACTTGCTAACAGATAACTTATTTACTGTCTAAATTTAGACCTATGACTTATTCAAAGTTTGCTCTAACAAAAAAATAAATTGTTGTTTTAAATATTGTACTACAAAAAGTGTGGAGTTCTAATCATATAAGTATTATTTTTGAAGGCTTTATTTATACTGTACTAAGAATCACACTTTTTTTAAAACTGGCTTTCTTTGAGTAAGTTAATGACATCACAATCGTCAGTGTGTCTTTCTTTTATAAATAAGATGTTGCTGAACTGAAAATTATCTCTGATCATGTTTTTTTTTTATTGTTAATATGCCAAATATGAAAGTTTCAACATGTTTATATTTCAGATTTAAACTATTTCTTATGAAAGTATGATTAGAATATGATTTAGTAATCCTATTTGGATTAAGATATTTAAAAAAAATTAGACTGCTAAACTGTATTACGTAATAAGAGAAATAGGAAAGTGAAAATCTGGTCAAGCATTGTTAGCCGAGAGGTCATCGCACCCGCCTTGCAAGCAAGTAGTTGGTTGCAGACGGGTGTGGGTTCGCGTCCCGGCCGATGCTATGACACATGAAAAAAAAAAAAAAGTGAAAATCTGGTTTCTCATGCTCTTAGGGATTTAAGCATGGTGTTAGAAAGGTGAATTCAAAAATTTTTTAAATCTTATCTTTTCTGAGAAAAGTTTTTAAAAAAAAGATCTCAATTTAATCAATTAAATGGAAATGTTGTCTTCAATTCATTACCTAGATGCTCTACGTGGTTTGGCACAGTTGGTAAAGCGTTTGACTTGGGATTGAGAGGTTCCAGGATCAATTTGGTGCTCACAGGTTTGACACTCGAACGTCTTATGAACTATTAAGTAATTTTTCCATATGCCTTTTTATTATTCTTACTTAGATGCTTGAAATCTAACTTGGTAGTAAGACAATAAATGATTATATATATGAATGAAAATTATTTAATCAGAAAATAGATGTTTGTTCATTATTTAAAACTTGTTATGTTTCTATATTG
The DNA here is from genome assembly GCA_028023455.1 of Epiperipatus broadwayi. Classification (NCBI taxonomy): domain Eukaryota; kingdom Metazoa; phylum Onychophora; class Udeonychophora; order Euonychophora; family Peripatidae; genus Epiperipatus; species Epiperipatus broadwayi. Next base: position 31,389,110 of record JAQFVV010006198.1, read on the forward strand.
ACCTTGTTCCCATTTTGTAAAACTAAAAGCACTTTGCTTTTTTTTTTTTTTTTTGATGTAATATTTAAATGACTTACAATCTTTTGGGAAACATGGTCTTTAGTCACACATTTTCAAATTATTTTTACATTCTTAAATAGTTTGGTAATGGGGACAATAAATTTATTAATTAATTGGTTTTATTGTTCCAAACTACAAAAATATTCAAACAAATACTAATATTTTAAACTTATTTGTCAGTCTTACCACTGACAAATGTCATATGAGAACTGAAAATATGAAAAAGGGATATCATTTGAGATCAGATCTTTTGCAAATGGAATCATGTTTATTTTCCTAGATTACTATTCTGTTAATGATTATATTATCTTGAATATTCTTTCTTTTTTAAAAAAATATTTATCATATATGCTTCCTGATTTCTTTTATCTTTAATTCCTATGAATGGACAAGGTTTTGTTTGTTTTTATTGTAAATAAATTTTAGTTGTTTTACCTGCCAGAAGGCAGGTAAGACAATCAAGCTATTGAATGCCATGACCTAGTGATATCAGCATTATGATAATTGGACATTGCTTGCTATCCTTTTAATTCAATTTAGTTTATCATCTCAACATCATTAACACACACACACACATTTTAAGTCAAATGCGAAAATAAATTGTTACACATTCAACACAGATTATTATTTAGCATCTTTTATTTAAATTTATATGAAAAGCAATGGAAAATGTTGGTCAAGTCTTATTACTTAATCACATCTCTTTTCCTAAATACTTAACAGTTGCTTCCAGAAAGCAAACAAATATATATGGGTATGTTTGTGCATCTACTTATATATATTTACAAGCAAAAGCAATATTGTAAAGTTATATTATGTGGCTAAAAATATTGTAATGACTTTATTTAGAAAAAAAACTAATTTAAATATTATTCATTACAAATCAGCAGTTGAGATACCAAATAAATGAATTTTCTCTCTATGAAGTCTTGCTCTTTATATTCACTAACAATAATAATTACTTAATTGATTTTAAATTTTTGGTTATCTCTAATTTCAGCATATGTTTCAGCTTTAAGCTTCAGAATGAGTAAATCTCCAAAGGCAGCCTGGGGATCAAAAGCATCAAAATTCTTTCTGTGGCCACTTTTCACATTTAGCACACAATGTGAACATGCTCTTAGATTAGAAATTCTTAATTATTGTATTTACATTCTGATTTCATCCTGAAAAACATTCTGCACATCTTTATTAATGGCATCATTAAAAAATAGGTTGTTTCTGGAAAAAGTGATAACTAGTATTTAGTAATATTTTACAGGGAAAGAGAAAATATATTTTTAAAATAAGAAATTTATACTGGAAATAATGTATATACAATAAAACAGGCAAAACTCTATATATATTTTGCCACACACAGCAAGCTAGAGTAATCAATGGATGCCAGAAGGCTTGTGCATAAAATCCCCATCTAGTGCCTTGCCTGTTTTAACAACAGTTATACACAAGCATAAGAGGAGGTGGTCATGTGATGTTTATTGGCTATGTATACAATAACAAAATTTCAAAAAGCTTAAAAAATTGGATTAAATATATATTATAATAAATAAAAAAAAGACAGTTTGTTAAAAAAACATTCACAGATGTATATCAATGAAGGCATGCTAACGTTAACCTGTATGAGTTAACAAATATGTATGTATATATATTTGTGCAGATATAATTATATACTAATAATTTTAATCAAATATAAATGATTTTTATTATTGATCAAATACATAACATTTATGAATATAAATATTTTACATAGTTTGCAACCAGATTCTAACGAGCCAATTTTAAATAAACTTGCAAATACATTTACTCTTTCTTTTTGGTATTGATGTGTGAAAGGGTAAATGTATTTGCAGGTTTATTTAAAAATGGATTAAAAGTTTTATTTACATTACCATTTATATATATAAGCATACAAATTTGTAATGGAATAATTATGTCCAAACATATTGTTAGAACAGATTTGCAAGCAGATTCTAAAGAACCATTTATAAATAAACTTGCAAATACATTTATTCTTTCTTTTTGGCATTGATGTGTAAAAAGGTAAATGTATTTTGCAGGTTTATTTAAAAATCGTTCTTTAAAATCTGCTTCCAAATTTGTCTTAGGAACGTATTTGGACCATAATTGTTCTGTGAAATATTTGTATATATATATAACAGTAATGCAAATAAAACTGTTGCAATGCGATTATTTGTATTAAATTTTAAAAATATTTTAGTAAATGTGTTTTACCAGTTCTTATTTAAGGATCTGAGACTTGGATACTTAATAAAAGAGCAATACAGAGACTTCAGATTGCTCAACAAAGTTTGGAAGATACATATTATGAATAGCAAGAAGAGATTAAAAACGAAATACATGGGTGAGAGAGCAAACATGTTAATGACGTCATTGAAAGAATTAAGAAACTGAAATGGTGTTGGGCTGGACATATTGCTAGAAGAGATGATAATAGATGGACAGTTGAAATCTTAAACCGGATTCCAATAGATTTAAAAGACCTAGAAAAAGACCACATGTGAGATGGATGGATGAAATAAGGAAGTGTGCTGGGGTGATATGGAGAAGAGAGGCTAGAAATCAGAGAAGTTGGATTGAACTTGGAGAGATCATCTTGCAGTCGATCAATAATGGTTGATGATTTCCAAATGTATTAATAAATGAATGCTACTTCTGAATTTTCAGATTATTTTCTAGCTGTTGAGTTTTTTTATGTGATGAGCATTGGATTTGAACTCTCATTCATCGGCTACTCAAACTTACAATATATAGCTGTGCAATAGATAAATAGAATGAATGACTGCTTTTGATATTGATGTCTGAAATAAGCAGAGAAAGTCATATGTGGCTTTGTTTGATATATTCCAGTCTTGCCAAGAGAATAAGAGCATACATGATATCTTTAAAATAGTGTTTGTCTTAGTGTCAGGCCTATACATCTGGATTAGTTTAGAGTCAGAATCTTTGGCCATTTTTTGTATTTCAGGTTAATAGCATGGATAGTATAAAAAGAATGCTTCTCACTAAAGAATATCTGTAGCCATAAATTTGTGTGGGGATTTAAATATAGATACGTCTTTGAGTCTACTGGTTATTAAAGCTTCCATAAGATATTTTTAGAGTAAACGGTTGCTCCTAATATAGGTATTAAAACTAAGTAGAGAAATTAATATTTTGTTGTATTTGATGTATAATTTAAATGTTAAATCTTAATTTGCTGAATATGTATTTATTCTTTCTAATAGTAAAGTATTAGAATAATTTACTAATCTGTATTCAAGTCTCTGCTTTTAGATAATATTGCTGCATTGTTGTTGCTGCTTTTAAATGGAGGTTTTCCTTGATCATGATTAATTGTACTGAAAAATGGATGCATGAAGAATAAAACCAAACTACCATAGGAATAATGTTAAGAAGTTTGATAAGATTGCATATTTATCTTTATATATTGATTTGCACAGTCATAATATCAAAAATCCAGAAACTGGTAATCTTGCAAGAAAGCAAGAGTAGCTTCCATAAGCAAAATTGTGAAATAATTGTGTTATAGCAGTGAAATACTTTCTATTTTTTTTTTTTTTAAGGAAACAGTAAGAAAATGATTAGTTATTATCTCATGCAAAGCATTATGCTATATATATATCAAATAAGTATCGTATATAAAACAGACTGAAAATAAGTTTCTGTAGTATTTAAAATAAAATAAAACTTATAAAATTATGTACATTAGAATTAGCAACAGTATTCACTTTTATTATTCTACTTCAGAGCTATAGTGTGATCCAATTACATTTCTTTTTTCAAATGGTATTTTCAGATTTATAAATGTTTTATAAGTTTTCTTAACTGTTTTTAATGATAAAATCAAGCATATATGTATTCTAGCTAGTCGTTGTATAAAATCTAATTGTTTTCTGACACTGTTTTGTTGCATTGACATGTTTTGGTCACATGCATACACAAAATAATTTTTGATTTAAATCCCATATACAATATTAAGAAATGATGGTATTTTTTGTCAACATATAATATATGTAATTTAAAGATTTTACTAATAGCTTATTTTTGTCTCATTGGAAATAATTTTCGAAATCAAATCCACAAAGTAATTCAACCTAAAATGCAGACTATGGCATGACAATAACTCAGATATATTCATAATATTCTGTGCAATATTTTGTCTCATGTTCTGGAAGAATTCAAATATATTCATAATGGCCTGTGCAATATTTTGTCTTATGATCCAGAAGAATTCAGATAGATTCATAATGGTCTCTGTAATATTTTCTTTCATGTTTGGAAAGAATTGAACAATACAGTATCACCATTCCAGCTCTATGAAAAGATAAAGAAAACCTATTCTAGAAATGAGTTTTGCAATGATTATACAAACCAATCTGTGAACCACAAACATGTTGATGTATAGAATGTTCTCGTCCATTTTCTGTTTATTTGATATTTTGTGACGCTATGTTTTAACCTCTTGTACTGATGGTGCAAACATTTTAAATTACACCTGGGTCTCGTTTTACGCGATAGATAGGTTCCTCAGAAAACGCGCAAACGAAATCGCGCAAAAATAGACGTAACTTACATTGAAAAAGGGGGGGTGCGGTCTGTGATTTTTCAAAATTCGTGTAAAAGCAAAGCACCAACGTAAAATTACTTTAAAATTCGCGCAAAAAAAAAATAAGGAAATAAAATATGACTAATAAAAAATTTCAAATTTGAAAAAAATTGATACAAGACAAACTTTTTTTAACTTTAATATTTAATTTTATTCAAAATAACATATTTTTATGCATAATTTACAGTGCAGTAATTTACATTTTTTTATACACGTTTTGATTATTATCGCTATTTGCCCAAAAACACGTTCATTTGCAAACTGGTAAAAAATCAGATTCTCATGTGATGTGATGTATTTGGCTTCTCCTTAAATGAAGTCAAGAATATCTCAGCAATTATTCTCACAAGAGGAAATACAACTAGCGCCAATTTCACTCTCATGTTGTGTTAATGGTTTTCTGTTGACGATGACGATGATTTTATTAATTGTTTATGAACTTAGACTTATGATAATAAAAGAACATTTATTCACCACTGCTGGGAAAAATTTAATTAAAACTAACAACTAAAAATTAAATTCTTATTTTTGTCTTTAATTTTCAATTCCGTTTAAAAATCAAATTTCGTTTTACATCACATTAATTTCAAGTCGCCTCTTTAAGTAATTTTTAAATTGTTAATTACAATTAAAAATCAGATTTTAATTTTTAATTGTGCCCACTGCTATTACTGAACTTTTAAAAATAAACTTGTGGACACTAAATCATTAATAATTGATTACGTTCTTTTTTAAAAAGCAAAAATAGAATGTGATTTAAAATGCAAAATTAACATGCACAATGTTTGAACAAATTTACATTAAAATCTTGTAAAATTTAATGTTTGTATACATAAAATGTGGAGATCATGATTTTAATTTCATTATTGCATAAAGTCTTACTATTATAAAGCACAGAAAATATTGAAATTACTAAGATGAAAGTCAAATTCCAATAATGTGCTATTACTTTCAATATACGCGAAATTTATTATTTAAAGTAATAGCGCATTATCGGAGGTCGACTTCCGGTGAAACACGAATTGCGTAACTTAAAAATCGTGTTAAATAAGTCCGCATAAAAAGAGACCCAGATGTATATATATATAAATAAAGTTTTAATTAAATCATGTACACTGCACCAACAGTGCTGATTACTCTAGAAAAAACATACTTAAAATGAATCTTTAAAAATAAATTATGTAAATTAGTGTAGCTAATAAAAAGATTCCAAGATTCTTAACATGCAGTGGGCAAAAGGGGTCATTCACAGTCAAGAAGAGAAAACTGCTGCTGAAAGTAAAACAGTGACTTCTTGAAAGATAGATAAGATAATGCTGAATGAAGTCAGTTTTTAATAAATTATTTAGTCTTAAAGTTCAAATGGAAAGAAATTTACATAGACTTTAATTAGATGAGTTAAGCATATCATTTGGAGATTAATGACTGCATAATTATCAGCTACGTGTGAAATAAGATATTTTCACACATTAAATATATTCCATAGCAATTGCCAAAAGTAAACAGGATAAATTATTATCAGAAATATAATTTTATTGTACTTGTTATATTGTTAAATTAATGCCTCAAGAAACAGAAATAAACTTGCTGATATATATATTCAAGTTATGTGTGTATCATTCGTTTTTGCCTGCACGACTGCGATTGTCTCCCTGTGGACACGGCAGATGGCACAGACGGCAGTTTTTAAGAAAAACTTGCATAGAATATTAAATTAAAGAAGAACAGTACATTTGTGTGAAAAAAGGGAAGAGGAAAAATGGCAGTTCCCATTCGTAACTGATGTGACTTTGATGTCAGTAATCCCTCAGTATGGAATGTATATGTGGAGAACATAGATCATTTTATGAGGATCAGTAAAATTGAAGATAAACTTAAAGTTTCGTCACTGTTGTTTTTTGCTGGTAGTGAAATTTCTAAGCAATTATGTGATCCCAAGACTCCAGAAGACATATCATGCAGTGAATTAATAAACAAATCTTACTACATATTTTCAGCCAGTGGTAATGAAGAGGATGGCTCGTTTGCATTTTCGAATGGGAAAACAACTACATCAAGAGAGTTACCAAGATTACAATCTGGCATTGCATACATTGGCCAGACATTGTGAATTTTGTAATGGATTTAGAGAATATATTTCTAGATGAACTTCTATATGAGAGTTGGGACCACATTCTTGGGAAAACTACTAAGTGGAAGTGGATATAACATACAGAATGGCTATTGCAAAATGTATAGCACATGAGCTAACAACAGATAATGGGTCTAAATATCAAACAGTAGTAAATGAAGTAAAAAATACTAGTGTCTATGAGACTAAAATGGATAAATCCCTTTAAAAATTCATAAGAAATGAATTAACATGCTATTGCTGCAGAATTGTAAGGCGCAAGAAAAGGATGTACAAATTGAAATCATAAAATTTATATGCCTTTTTTATGGCATTGAAAGACACTTAGCTCATGTTTGCAGAAAACATGAAAAAGATAAGCCACACACAGACCATAAATCAGGTGGAGGTGGAGCGTATAAAAAGTTATAGATAAAGTCATTAAATGAATCAAATAATGGTTGAATTACTTTGGATGTAACAATTTGTGAAATTAAAGATAATATGGAAGTTGACAACGGTGCTGAATTATTGATTCTATCTTTGAAAGAGTGGAGTAAAATTGATGTTAAATCCAAGCAGAGAGTTGAAATTGGATAAGACAAATGTAGTGGCCATGGATATAAATGGGGCAGAATACAAATATGTGGAAAAGTAAATCAAAAATTAAAGTTTTATCACTGTTTATTGTAAAGAGAGACATTAGTTCACTGCTCGGTTGGAACCAGTTTCATCCATTAGGAATCTGCCTTAACATTATTAAGAAGGTTAAACTAGAAATAGAAGTTAGAACAATGTTTTCTCAGTTGTTTAAACGTAAAATAGTTGAATTAAGAATGAGACCGTTAGACTTGGAATTAGCTAAAGATGCACAGTCTATAGTGTGTAAACCATGGAAAGTTCCCTATGTTTTGAAGTCAAGGGTTGAAAAAAACATGCTATCACCTGTAAAGGACTCGTCATGGGTTACTCCTATGGTAATGATTGTTAAACCAGATGCGACTATTTATCTCTGTGGAGAATATCAAGTTACTGTAAATAAATATATAAATAAGAGTGTTCTGCACCAAGTGTACATGACGTGCTAGCATCTTTATAGAATGTCTCGTAATTTTATAATTATATAATAGTATTTTTTTTTCATTATCATCCATCTTTCTTGAAGGAGGGGACACCATTGCTATTTTGCAAGGGTGTTGATGAACGTTTCTTCGGCATTGCTAAAGCTTATTTCTCAATCAGATTTATTTACATTATTTCTAAGGAGTCAAATTTATTAATTATATATTTCTGTGTAAAGTTTATTGTTCAAGTTCTAATTAATAAAATGAGTTCCTATAACTCTGCCTTAGGTGAGTAATATAAAAGCTGATGAACTTCTGAATATTCAAACTTTAATATCTAGTTATTCTTCTTATTATATGACATGTGATAACTATAATTGTGTGAATTGCTGAAGTGTTTCAATGAGAGGTTGTTTTTGAAATATTCATCCTAATATTCAATTCTGCATGAAATTTGGATTTTTTTTTTTTTTTTAAGTACTTAGGTGAAGTACAGGGACTGTCTTTTTAATATAAAATTGTCATTTCTAACCTAAAAGTGAACTATATATAATTTATCATCTGCAGATATAGGGCACTTTTGTCACCAATAATGAAAATTATAAAGTAGTCTTAGGTAGAGAACAATATTCCCCAAATAATCTTATCAAATGAATATTGATGCATTGACAGTAACAGAAAACATAAATGAGATTTGATACAACTTTTGCCTTGATTTCCTTCAAATTTTTTATTATTTTAGAAAATGGAAATTAATTGTTGAAGAAGAGCAATCCCATTATGTATCTATAGACCCTCATCCTCTTCCCGTTTTAAAATGGTACAATCTTATTTCATTTGGAAAAGTCTTCCACATTCAATGGATATTGAAATTTTGAGAGCTATTTTACAGGCAAATATAATTTAGAAATAATATAATCGTGTTATATGCACAAAGAGCTGAATTTGAAGACATATCTGAAGATGTAGATATTTTTCTTAATATTTAAGTATTAGATAAATGTGTGACTTGAGTCTGATGTTCTAGCTCCTCACTGAAGAGAGCCATAGTTTGAAACCGGTCTGGAGATGGTGACAATCATAGATAAAGGCTTCAAGTACTTTCTCTCCTAGCATTTATCATAAAAATAATAATAAATAAATAAGCTTGTTTAGAGGTATTAGCAGGCTCTTTATATCTTCCATATTGGTAATGCAAGCTATATAGGTCATGTGACTGATTTTTATTAATAAGCAAACAGGAATACAGGTGAGTTAAATTTTTATTGTATCTATGTGATTTAAGGCAGTTGTAATTTGAACATTAAAGATTGCTGAATTGATTTCAATCTGAGGAAAATGTTGCAGTAAAAAAAAAATCTCACTATAGTTAGCAGTGAAATGTATAATCTATTACTTGGGTGCTCAAACGTCGTGCTACGCCTAAGCAATTCACCATGTAATTATTATATGTAAGATAATAATATAAGTTTTAATATCTATGCATCTAAGCATTCTTTTCTTATTTTGCGATAAATAATTTATAAACAATGTAATTGTTAACTGTGAAGAAATCATTCTTAAAGAAATTATTTAGCATTTTTAACAGACTACAATAGTAGGAAGTTATTATAGAGTTGTTCAACATACAATAGATATTTTGATCAGATTGTGTAAACAGAAACGTAGAGGAATTTTACTTATTTCTATATATCTCATAGATAGTTATCTATTTGTGTATATGTAGTCATTATAGTGCAAATTTTTGTTTAAATCTTTTAAATCAACTCATTCTTTTTTAAAATTAATCTACAATACTACTTTTATTTAGAGTGAAGAGAAATTAGTGCATGTTTATTCAATAAATAAAGGGCAGTATTTGGGCTTAATATTATGTGTAATCTATAAATCAATTAATAGTTCATCGGGGATTGATTATCTACAAGTGTGGAACTTGAAACAATCACGGCAAGGCTAATTATGAACATGTGGATTTAGTTTTTCCTAAAAACCATAAATAGGTCAAAGACTGATTTGCAGACATATTGGCTCCAAACATGACTGCCCCTTCCCCTTCTTCTGGATAAGTACTTGTTTTTCTTCATCTTTTTATACAATGCTGAATCTTTGTCTGTGCCCTCCTCTTTTAATCACTTAAACTTTCAGTGCACTGAAAGATACTCTTAAAAAGAGAAAATCAGATGAAATTCTTGCTATTTAAATAACGTTAGGAGAGGGGATAAAATATTAGCTAAATTCAAATACTGTAGCATATACGTAATAATCATATTATTACAATAGTAAATTATTTAATAATCCCAACACTTATAAACTCGTTATACTCAAATATTTTAAAGATTAAAAAAAATAATGCTTTTAGAAGCAAAAAATTAAAATGTATTTTAACCTCCTAATATTGCTTTACTTAAAGAACACACACATATAAACTAAATACGAAAATATAGTCAAATCGTTCGCTCAGGAGATCAGTTTATAGTCGAATGGTGTGTTTAGAAAGTCATATGACATTGAGCACCAGAAATGACAGATTGAACTTTCTTTCACTAAGAAATCTTTATTCTCAAGAATGTTATTCTATTTCAGGGGTGGCCAACAAGTCGATTGTGATCCACCGGTCGATCGCAAAGCCAATTTGGTTGATTGCGAGGCCAATCTGGCAAGAGCTGTCGAGTAACGAGTGAAACAAATTAAGTCAAGATTTTTTTTGTTATGTTTGTTTTTTGTTCTAAATTTTTTTTCAATTCTAGATAGTTGAGGTATACACTAAGTCGTATCATTATTGAAAATAATATTTTTAATCATGACTTAAAGTACTAAACATCACATGATCACTATCTCATACTTGTACATAATTTATAATTAACAAAGCAAAACTCTTCATATATTAGTGCCATCTTGTGCGAACAAGAGCAATCAATGGATGCCAGAAGACTTGTGCATAAAATCCCTATCTAGTGCCTACTCATCCAATATCTCCAGACTAGTTTCTGGCTTGTGGCCTTCATCAGTGAGGAACCTTGGATCTGAGAGCATTGCACCTATATGGAGAGTTTTGCTTTCTTCAGTGACTTAAAGTAGCTAATTTGAATTAATAAATATTGTTAATAATTACTTGTGTTGCTTTAATTCCATCAGACAGGAGTTTTTTTTGCCGTTAAATAATTGTTATTTTTTACTAGGTAGATATATAAAAATAGTATGTACTTCACACCTCCCTCCACTTAGACTACACCTATGACAACAAATCAATCACAACACATTTTTAAAATAAAAAGTAGATCTAATGAACACAAAAGTTGGCCACCCCTGATCTATTGCACTGAAAACAACATTATTATTAAAGTGAACAAAATAAAATGCTCATTTAGAAAACCTTGTGCAGTTTGTAAATCTTCCATTTTACTACATTGAAGGAAAATGTTGATAAATTTTAAGAATGCAATGATGATCATAAATAAATGTTATTAAATGAATTCCACAGTTAAAAGATTAAGTTGTTGTTTTTGTTTTTTGTTTTTTGCAGTAAGTAAATGCTCCAGACTTAGTATAACATGGTTACCAAATATAATTTTAAAAAAACTGCCCCAAATAAAATTAAATGGCTGATCCAGCCAACAGGTCTTATATTTGCCAGAACTGGGATTGTTTTTAGTTTGTTTTGGAGATTTTGAAATAGTATATGCACTACTTAACCATTAAACACCACATACCATTCATTATGCTTACACAAGTTGTTAATACAGAGGCCAAACTCTCCACACAGTAGAAGCACTCAGTGCAAGCCAGAATAATCAATGGATGCAATAAGTTTTGTGCATAAAATTCTTATCTAGTACCTACTCATCTAATATTCCCAGATGAAATCAATGAAAGCCATGAACTAGAAATTAGTCTGGGAATATTGGATGAGTAGGCAATAGATAGGGATTTTATGCACAAATTTTTTTTGCATTTGTTGATTACTCTGGTTTGCACCAAGTGTCACTACTATATAGATAGTTTTACCTGTTCTTACTTACGGATCTGAGACTTGGACACTTAATAGAAGAGCAATACAGAGACTTCAGACCACTCAAAGAAGTATGGAGAGATGCATGTTGGGAGTAACAAGAAGAGATTGAAAACACAATGTATGGGTAAGAGAACAAACAGGTGTTACTGACCTCATTGAAAAAATTAAAAACATTGAAGTGGTGTTGGGCTGGACATATTTCTAGAAGAGATGATAATAGATGGACAATTGAAATTTTAAACTGGATTCCAAGAGATTGTAAAATACCCAGAAAGAGACCAGCTGTGAGATGGATGGATGAAATAAGAAAGTGTGCAGGGGTGATGTGGAGAAGAGAAGCTAAAGATCGGAAAAGATGAATTAAACTTGGAGAAACTTTCATCCTGCAGTGGATTGATAATGGTTGATGATGATGATGATGATGACCTCTGTGTATATATATATATATGTATCAAAAATATCTTGAATTTATGAATTATTGGTTATTAAATGAGCACTGTAAAATAGTGTCAGAAGCTAATGAAAGTATTTTAACACCTGAATATGAATCAGCTTTTAAAACATCGTAAGCATTCAGGAAAACATATTCAAAGAAAAATATATTTTAGATTTTATCACTAGAGATAGGAAAAGGTGAGTGAACTAGATTGAGCATTTTGTTATATTAAAAAACTTTAATAATACATCCTCAAAAAAGGGAATAAATATTTAAATTATAGAAGTAAAACAATAATGGCTTTCTCTAAAAACAGGTTAAGATAATTAGGCAATAGGGTGTGACAATTAAATGAAAATAACTGATCATCATCAGTGGTGGTTTTCTATTACTGATCATTTTCCATAACGTAATGTAATTTTCTTCGTAGAATCTCGATGTTTAAAATTATAAACTTTAATACAGTTTTTACATCATAATATTTATATCAAATAATAACTTATAATTTTGTATTATTTCTCAAAAAAAAAAACCCTCTACATGTAATTAGATTTAATGGAAAATAATAATGACCCTGGCAACTGTATCCTTCTTAAAGTTAATATGTTCTATTATTAACAGTAAGGATCTCAAGATGCAATGCTAGTGTTTTCATCTTCCATGGCTTTGACTTGAATTTGAATCTGGTTTATGTAAACTTTAAACCTTTCCAATATATTAATTATCCAAGACGGGTCAAATAACTGTCAGTGAAATTATTAGACTGAAAAAAAAAAGCTAAAGAGTAAAAGAGGAATGGAAATTTGTGCAAAGACATCTGGTAATTGGGAAGTCTAGTCAGTATAGCTTTTCCCTTTATGGGTTTTCTATTGAGGAGACCTTTGTCCTGAAATGGATTATTTAAAGGTTGTTTCACATTTTACTTTACATTGTATCAATAATGGAGTGCATGATGCGAACCACTGAATATAAGTGCGTAAATTGTAAATTTAAACTAAATAATATAAAAATATAGAATGTAATATAGTATGAAGATATTATGGCATGGTTTTTGACTAGAGTTTTCATTTTATATTAAATTTGGAATTTGATCTGGTCTATTGAGCTTATATATTATTTTGGGATAAAGAAAGGAGGGACTTTTGGGTGGAGGTAAATTTTGATTTGCTCATGATGACCAACTATAATGTTTTCATGATTTAGGAAGATTCAGTAATATTATTTGATGACACACATTTCTCAATTTGAAATTTGTATATAATTTTTTGTTTTGTTGATGAACTTATTTTTATTGTTAATATCAGTAGTATTAATTATATGTGTGATTAGCAAAATAATCTTAATAGCATTTAATTTAGATTTAGTAATTCATTTGTTTGATAAAATTGAAATGTATTATGTAAATAGTGTTTTTGGTCTGTATTTAAATCACAAAATACCAATATGAAATTATTCTACAAATATGTGTATTTTGTAAGAAAATAATAAAAAGTAATTTTTTTAATTAAAAATTTATCAATTTTTTTCCATAATTAATATGAGGACACATTGTAAAAACTGACTAATAGAAATGAAGCTTATATCCTTCCTCAAAAATACTAACTCATCAAATATAAATTTGAAGATAGTATAAAAGTAAAACAATTGTATGTTGAGTTTCAGGAAATCTTATTGACATTAAAATGATTAAATTGATCACTTCAGAAATCTTCAGCTCTAAATTGTAGAACTGATTATCAAATAGATTTTATCTAAAACTCATATTCAAAATTAATTCAGAAACTTGCTAAGCTGAATTACCTGAAAATATGATGATTCAAGAATGGATGATAGTTTCAGAGACTTTATGTATTAATAGCAAAAAAAATTAGGAATTAATAATAAAAAATAGGTAATGCAGTATAGATGGAAAGTAAAGTTCAGTTTAATAATTCTTTAAAAAAATTTGGAACAATTAAATTTTATATATATATATCAATAGATATTATCATCACCATTATTATAATATTAGCTGTTGTCAAGTTTCAATCAATTCCTTTCTGAAGAACCAATGAATGACATTTCTTCAGAATCAGTTATCATTTGTTTAGTTTTTTGGCTATTCAAAGGCAGCTTATTGAATTGATGTATTCCATTCACCTAATTTCTGTGGTCATCTGTTTGACTATCATGCTTTCCAAAGCATTGTATATATTTTTACTACCCTTGGAATTTTTTTAAAATCTTTTTATCCAACAAAACTCCAAAAAAGTATAAATATTTTTTTTGATTCTTCTTTTCACTATCCAACTTTTATATTTGTATGTATCTCGTAAACGCAAATGTAAGTAATACATATAATATTTAATAATGAACACAAACACAATTGGGGATTTTATACTTAACTTGAAATAAAGGTTTGGATTATCCAGAAATTACTAAGTTATTAGATTAGTCATGCTTTATTTTAAGTTAAATATAAAAACTACAATTGTGTTTGTAGAAAACTTCCTTCTTTTTTTTTTTGGCTTTTTAGTGCACAGTAAATATGTGTTTATTATAATATATATATATTATTTTTAAATTTTTATTATTGGGATTTTTTTTATAATTATTCAATTTTAATTAAAATGAAGAATAAAAACTGTTGCAATCTGTATAATATGTGAAAGAAAATCTTGCATTAAAAATCAATACCTTGAACTATATGCTTGTTACCTTTTCTATCATATTTGATTAAGAAATACAGTACCCTTTGAAAAAAAAAAAGGAGTGATTTAATATGTATTTAAATGCTCTCATATTCTTATCTAGAAAAACTATAAATAAAATTTAGCAGTATATTTTTCTGAGTTGCACATTATGTCAGCATTAATTCACACTGTTAATTAGTATTCAAACCAAGCTGATCCTTCGATACAATTACATCTAAAGTATATAAATTGTAAATAAAATGCACATCCATCTATGTAAGATTTTTTTTTTTTAAGTTCAAATCTTTCTTCATCGGCCTTGAAATATCCATTGTTTTGCCTGTGTTTTCATATAAAGTATGTCATAACTTAAATTTATTCTTTTGTATATATGATAATGTTTGTATATAATTTCCTATTAATATAGCTTGCTAAAAAAAAAATGATTCCAATATTATTTTACAAAAGAAGCATTTATAAAAAAGAAACTTTTACAATCAAGAGAAAGTAAGATTTATTTTTATTTATATTTGAATTTGCCATAAACACTTCTTAGTTTTTTTAAATTTAAATAAGCTGTCTTGCATGCATCACTGAAACTTACTGTTCTAATATCAACATGCTTGAAATTTGACCTGACAATAGCCTTAGATTATATAAACCACTTGACAAACCTGAAACATTTCATTGTCATATTACTTTTTTTTTTTTAAGTGTCATAGCATCGGCCAGGACGCGAACCCGCAACCCGGGCAACTGCATGCAAGTGCAAGGCAGTCGTGCTGACCTCTCGACCACCAATGCAAGACAAATTGTCATATTACTTTACCATCAATTTGTGACACTTGCACAAAATTTTAAGAAAATTCATTTGAGAGAAGTAAATTTATCATAAACAAACAAGCCAAGTTTCTAAGTTCAATAAAAGGGTTTAAAAATTAAATTGCTGATATTGGTAATTCAGTGGAAAAGGTTCCCTTTTTGTACTTAGTAATCTCTGTTAAGAATTAAAATCTTAATTATCAGGCAGAGTAATATCTATTATTTTTCAAGCTGTGATGGTATTATCTCTTTTTTGTGTATAATTTTTAGCAATTGATAAATAATTTATTTTATAAGTATGAAACGCAGTCATGAGTAAAAACTGCTGCAAATTTTTTAGCATTCAAAGATATTGGTTTGCTCAAATGTTGACTAAATAAAGGTTTATTTTGCTTGTTAATTTTGGAGAATAACTTGAATATTACAATCAAAAATGTTTATATAAGATCTTTAGTCTTAGGCTACAGTACTTAAACTTTATTTGATAAGGGTGTCATTTTCATGGTATTTAGCAGTGACTCATTGGTTAAAAAATCAAGTTTATGAAGAAATACGCATCGTATATATTAATTATATTACTACATCTTAAGAATAATTATGATAAACAATAGAAATGTATATACCATTCTCTCTAATGTAAATTCTGTTTGTTTGTTATTTGTTATTGTAGCTGTGAGTAATTTTAAAAATATATTTTTAATTTAAAATTTATATAATGTGTAAGAGTCATCATCATCATCAACCATTATCAATCCACTGCAGGATGGTCTCTCCAAGTTCAATCCATCTGCTCTGATCTTTAGCTTCTCTTTTCCACATCACCCCTGCATACTTTCTTATTTCATCCATCCATCTCACTTGTGGTCTCTTTCTGGGTCTTTTACAATCTCTTGGAATCCCGTTTAAAATTTCAGTTGTCCATCTATTATCATCTGTTATTGTATAGATAAAAATAAAACTTATCAAGTTTTTATTTGGCTGGAATTTATTTCTGAATCTGCTTACTAATTATATAAATAGTAAGCATTAGTGATTGTAAATTTCATTATCACTTTCAAATAAAACAATAATACATATATAGTCATGGTAAGATTAATAGAAATTAGAGTTGATTATTTTCTTTCTGACTTTAGAATATAATTGGGTGTACCTGTAATTGTATAGGAACTTTTTTTATCTCTTATGAGGTGATATATGTAAAGGCTTGGTACAAAAGAAGAAAAGATTTACATTCAAAGTAGTCCTGTTGAGTTGTATATTATTGTAGTTTACAATTCAGAAATTATTCATTATATATATATCCTAAGAACCAATGATGATATTCAAAATATTTATCAGCCAATGCACTAAATTTATTCCCACCCCAACATAAATACAAAAGAAATATTTTTTTAAAAAATATATAAATAATATTAAATTAAATAAATAGTGTTTAGCTGTTTTTTTCTCCGTAATATAATAATATTCCAAAGAAAAACTATAAAGTTTAAATATTACTTGCTTACATTAATAATCTTTCGGAGTTGATTTTGTTTTGACAGACTTTTAATATTTGGAGTTATTTTTTAACTGTTTGAGTTGTGATCTCTTTTTTTTTTACCAGATTTATGGGTGGAAATAATTTATACAAAGGATAAAACTGCAAAACTTACAAAGAAAATACAAACAAAACATAAGTCACCAATGTTAAAAAAAAAAAAAGAATTAAAAACTATTATTGAGTTGTTTACTCAATATTAGATAAGTGTTAAAGGTGTGTTCATCTATAGAATGAACATAGAACAAAAAATATTTTTTGTTTTAATTTCTTTCCTCCCCTTGATAATTAATATATATATTAAATTGTAATATTATTTTATAAAACCTAAGTTCCCTTTTTGTTTTTATAATGAGAAGTTCATCATGCCCCAATTCATCCCACAATGCTCCATGTATGGCCCATGCACCATTGATTGCTATAGTAAACTATTACAATTTAAACTACCCATTTGAAGAAAGTGTAGTGAAATACAAATATTAAATACATAATTAATAACTGAGTTTTTAAAAATAGACTCAGTCATAGCTAAATATTACACCTGCCAATATCAATTTTATCTAAAGATTGGGAGCAATTTATTGATCTGATTAGTATATACTAATTGAGTATTTTGGCTAATTGATGTATATGTATTTTGTGTAAAAATTAAAGCAAAAGAATGTTTGCCGAGAGGTCATCGCACTCGCCTTGCAAGCAAGTAGTTGGTTGCAGACGGGTGTGGGTTCGCATCCCGGCCGATGCTATGACATATGAAAAAAAAAGAATTGAAGATTATATGCTAATTACAAAAAATTGATTTCAGTTAGCATTCACAAATTTGGAAATTGTCTTTGATTTTTTTCATATTTTGCGAAATTTTTATTGATAGACATCTTTAATTTGAAGTGATTAAAAACAAAAATTTCATCTTCTTGGCATCTGGATTTCTTATGCTGAGAATTCCATTATTCTTACTAAATTCAAAATGTCCTCTACAGAATAGGTTTAATGTTTTGAATGCAATATCTTAAAGATTTTGTTTGTTTGTTTTTTCATATGTCATAGCATCGGCCGGGATGTGAACCCACAACTGTCTGCAACCAACTACTTGCTTGCAAGGTGGCTGTGATGATCTCTCAGCTAGCAACATTTTAGTAATTAATATTCAAAAAAACTCATGACCTTTATCAGCCAGTATTGAAAGACAAATATTCAGCAACTTTTAGTCTGGATGGTTATCAACTTGAAAATGTAAGTCATTTTAAATATATTGATAGCTCTTTAAATAAATAAGTAAATATCTTAGTAGTACCTTAAATAAAAGGTGGACTTAGATGTGGAATGTAACCTATATATTCCATTGTACTGTTACTACTTTGTTAGCTAAAAAGATATAATATTTCATTGCAATGATGCAATATAGTATCATTATTTTATTTTGTTTATTGAATGGAAATTAGATTTTAACACCTTATCAACATAACATAAAAGCATTAGAAAAAGTTTTTTTTAAAAAGGGTCATGTAAAAGTCTGAGCTCAAAATATCCCCTATATATTACATTGTTTGAACAGGTATATATATCTAGCCTGTATGATAGATATTACACATACTCCATGAAATCTTAAAATGACAAGATTATAAGACATGTCAATATGTTCTTCAGCTTGCGTTATTCTATAGAGCCCACTATTGTAAAATCACATGTTTATTGAATTGGACATGTAAAATGAATGAACAACATAAGACTTCCTAAAAAGATATTTGTAAAGGACTTTGAGCATGGTTTTCATTGGTGAGGCAAATTATCTTAAAGATATTCTAAAAAAGTATAATCTTTCATTATGGCTGAGGATATAATAAAAATAATAATTACAATTAAGATGCTGAGTCTTTAAAACAGACAAAACTCACTATACGTATTGCCACACACAGCAAGCTAGAGTAATCAATGGATGCCAGAAGGCTTGTGCATAAAATCGCCATCTTGTGCCTACTCGTCCAATATCCCCAAACTAGTTTCTGGCTTGTGGCCTTCGTCAGTGAGGAGCCTTGGATCTGAGAGCACTGCACCTAGATCTTAGGATCTAATGTAACCTTCTAGCATCCACCTTTTATCTCCACTTAAGTACAAAACTATGAGTCTTAAACTGAAAACACCTTAATATTTTCAATCCAAGCTCACTAGCTTATATAATCATATAGGGCTGAACTCAGTTCAGCACCTATACATTTTGGTGTCTTTGGTTCTTTAATAACCATAGCCACCACTATCCTATTAGGCAGGATTGGTTTTAAGCCAATAAGTAAGCATAAGAAATGGTGATCATGTGTTGAGTCTTTCATAAAGGAAAGTTTGCTGCACGTGTTAAAAGACAGCTTTATGAAATATCGAATAAACAGAACAATGAACTGATATATTCCGTGTGTGTGTTTTTTGTTCATAAATTGGTTTGCATAGTTATAGCAAAACTCATCTCTAGTATATTATTATTTTTTTGTCTTTCTATACGTTTTTTTAAAATTCCAATGGTTATAATCATTTGGGAGGTGTTGCTACTGCTGATTTTTTATGAATATTTATAAATGCATGCACACACAAGTCATTTTTTTGCGAAAATTGGACAAGCGGGAAATTTATTTTGGGAGTGGGTATTTATTTAATGCTGTCAAAAGTAGCTAGCTATGTGAATAGATTACTTAGAAGAATATAAAGTTAATCATAAGCTCTGAATTAATGCAATTTAAATTTATTGCTAAATCTTTTTGGTACATTACTAATATTTAATCTCTAGGCATATATTATAAAATATTCCATTATTAATAGATAAATAGCTTTGATTACTATATTATATTGATACAAGGAACAATGAAAATAATTTTAAAGTTAAGTACATATATGTTTGTATATATAATCATTTAATATATGCAAATATAAATAAATGGCTTCCTGTAAACAAGCTGTCATTATATGGGTCACTGTATTTGCAGCTTCATGCTTGATTGCCCTCTTTCCTCTTTCATTAACTTCATTTTCTTTCTGTAAGAAAGGTATTCCTTAAGAAAGATAATCCATGTTAGACATGTTAAAACAAGTAAAAAAAAGCCTCATCTTTGCACATTTTGAATCCCTAACCTTGTGAATAGTTACAATGTCATTTCTGTAAATATGTGTAAAGCATGCTCTTTTAATTTAGAATGATCCATATTTTTAAAAAAGTTGTTAGGATAATAAAAACATAAAATTATCTTCAAATTTAGAGCATGTGGATATCACATATAGTTTACATATGTTTGCAAGTATGTAAATTCCCTACTTCTATGTGAATTAAAGTAATTAAGTCATATGATATTAATACCATATATATATTAGATAATTTTCATGATCTCACAGCTAGTGGGAAATGAGTTTGTCAAACCTGAGGAACTAGTTAGATATAATCTTTTATTGATTATACATTTCACACTGAAATGTATAGTTTTAACTTCCCTTCTCTGACTTTCCTTCCAAAGAAAGATATCTTTATATATATGGATTTTTTTTAAAATGTCTTTATATTAGATGGCTGTGATATATTAAAAATGTTATTTCAAAAATACACTTGAGAGAGCGGTCACAAACTGTTACCATATAATGTATGATAAATGTTATAAATAAGATTACCAAGAATCAACTTCAATTTATATAGAACACTAGTTATACATGTTTGTTTATTTATTTATTTTTCATATGTCATAGCATCGTCCAGGAGGCAAACCCACAATTGTCTGCAACCAACTACTTGCTTGCAAGGCGGCTGCGATGACCTCTCGGCTAACAACGCTTGACTACATGTTTATTTTAAAATCAAAAAAGTTAATAATTTATAGTAGTTTTACTTGTTTAATTTTCATCTATTGAACTTTGTCACATCAAAGTAGTTTATAACAATATATATTTTAACCAAACATGCATGATGCTCAACTCATAAATTATGTTAACTATTCCTTAACATATGAGCCACAATTGATTTACGATTTACAAAATTGCTTTTCATCTGGTTAATGAGACCGCAGCTAAAATTCCAATGTAATATACAAAGCCCTTTTTTTTATAAACCCTAAAACTATTTTAGATTTTAATGTGTGAAATAAACACTATATGGCATTTGTCAAAATTGGTGTGAGTATCTGGAAAGTTCGTTAAGAAATGATAGTTATTTATTTAACTATTTAGCATTATGCATATTTAGTTTATAATTTAGTGAATTGTTTATTAATGTTTAAGATAATAACTTATAATAGGCTTTCATAAGCTAATTCACCATAATGCTTAATATTTAAAATTAAAAAATATCACATCATTTCATGCATTAATATCTAATTCTTGAGTTTGATATTTATGTGGGGAAAAACTATGCTTGTTACATTGAAATATTAGCTGTGGATTCACCGCCAGTTGAAATGAAATTTCAATTGACTTGTAAGAGATGATAGGCTGATTATTTTAGTTTGGTGGCAAAGTTGGTAAGAATATATTATTAATGAATTAAATGACTGTTTAGTTTAAACATTGTTAAGCAGTAGTTAACATTCCTATATAATGTTTTATTATATAGGGCATATATGTTGAAAGATATTAGGAGCTCATTAAAGTTTTTGATATAGCTTTGTATTTTTAAATGCTGAAATAAATCTTGATTGGTGTACAAAAAAAAAAGAGTGAGTTTACATGGTTTATTCACTCTTGAAGTTGGAAGAAAGACTTCCATGTTAAGTATTAAACTAGGTGGTATTTGTAGGAAATAAATAAAAAAGAAGTTAGGTTGAATTTAATATGATACTATGAAGGAGGTGAAATGTAGGAAAATAAATGCTGGTAATTGTTACAATAATTTTTTAAAAGTAGTAATTGAATGCTTGGTCAAGAGATCATTATCATTCACTATCAAAAGTGATTCAGTTTGGGAATTTTTAGGTCTCAAATCTGCCATATTACTGCTGTTCTAAACTGCAGAGGATAACAGAAAAAAATAAGGACTGAATATTCAGATGAGGGACATCATTCCCAAAAAGAAATTGTACAAGCTGGTGCAAACTCTGAAAAAGTAATATTAAATATTTTTTTATTACTGTATTTCATTTAGGCTCCTCAATTTGTTTTTTACCCATGCAACTTAAGCTACAATTTGACTCAATCAAAATATGACTTGTCTTCTACAGTTTAACTGTTCACAACAAAAATTTTCAATTGCTAATTTGCCTTCATCGTGAGTTATGACACGAAACGTGATATTGTGTGTCGTACTTATATGAATCATCAACATTTTTTCTTCCATCATAAAATCTTGCAATCACTTGAAAATAGTGTTATGATTCATAGTTTCACTGCCATGCATAGTTTGAATCATTTCAAATATTTCAGTAGTGGTTTGCCCCAAAATGTAATTTTATGTTAGTACATTGTTCTAGTGTGGATTAAAATACAAAACACACATTTTATATCATAACTTATGGTCTGGACATGCTAGTGCGTTACATTTTTTTGTGGTACATAATTAAACTATTTTGCTGCATAACACATTACATGCAGCTAGGAGAAATAACCAGTTGCTGTTTGGAAGACATTGTGATATACTCATGTGTATATATTGTACCCTTCCTTCTCGATGTATAATATAATTTGAAATACGACTAGCTCAATTAAAATTATAATGCTTAATTAAAATTTGCATATCTATTTTTAATTACTTTTATATTATCATATTCTAATTAAATTTATTATTAATTATCAAAATCACTATATTTCTATAGAAATATATACTAATTAAATAAGTATTCATTAAAATCATGAGACTATGAAGTAAAGTTACAAAGCAATAAGTAGATTTACATTGAGTCAATATCTTCCAAGACACTTCTCAATGGCATAAGAATACTATTACCTCCTTACTATCCTATTACTACATCTAACATTCTTATGCTTTAAATAAAATAAATTATCTTTAAATTAATAAAATAAATAAATCTTAACTTTTAATTTTAAAATATAATTAAATAATCTCAGGTTCTTCTAATTATCTTAAAGTAATGATAATTCATGTAAATAAGTATGATAAGGGATTTTATATCAAACCTAAATACACCTAACTTATTCTAATAATAATAATACTCACTACTAGTCTTAAGGTATAACTTAATCCTATCTATTTCTTTATATTATTAAGTATTCAATAAATAAATAATCATATGTATATCTTTTATTTTCATATAGTATCTTAATTTGAATAGATTAAAATCTTGCAACTTAATAATCCTGGCAATAAATAATATTGTATTCTTATATTATCCTTATAATTACTCTATGACCATTGTAATATTATATGTTAATATCAATCAATTCTTATAAAATGATATCAAGAAAATATTGTGTTTATTTCTAAATAATAATAATAATTCATATTGTGCAAATATTATGTTTATTCAAATTATCTGCTGTCAAATGCTGTGGTGCAAAATAATGAACTCACACACTTTTTAAAACAAATTAAACAAATTTATTTACATTAACTTCAACTAAGAATTTATTTACAATATTTACAGTTCAAATTATGAAAACAAAGAAAAATAAAATAAAAATAATAATACAATATGTTTACACTGTTATTAACTCATACTCCCAATAAGTAATTATACATTCTTTAAAATGCTATACTAATAACATTGAAGTATGTTTTCAGAACTTAGACTTAAAATAAATATCAGTGAACCTCAATTATTACACAGAAAAATTATGTAAATAATATTTATGTAGCATATGTAAACAATTAAACTTTATTAATTAAATTGCTACATCACTTAAGTATTACTGTTACTTATTTCATCATATACTAGTATGTGTTCACTTTACTATTAGCATTACTTTAATAGCATATATGTACAAATTAATGTATCTTTGTAATGTAATAAAAATAACTGATTATAATTTATATTTTATTTAACTAATTTATGTATTTTTATTAAATATGCATTACATATATATACCTTAAAATAATAATATTTAAATTATTCATCAATTTCAAATTCATAAAGTATTATATTAGATAAATTTTATGATTCTTTTTTATGTAAAATTATTACTTTAATCTATGTGTTATACTACTCCTTCTTAATGAATTTCTATCTACAAAAAAAAAAACATCCTCTAAACTTATTTAAAATTTCCGGGAAAACAATCATCAACTTTAAATAAATACTAATTATCCAAAACTATTTATAATTCATCATCTATATTCGGTAAATCTTCAATTCAAATAAAAACTTCTACATAAACTTAACTTAACTTATCCAATAAAACAACAGTAAAATATAGACTTTTAAATCTATTCCTAACTTGCAATAAAAATAATTACCCATGAATAATAAATATAATTCTAATACTATAACATAAAATATCAAAGTTTATTAACGAAAGAATCATATAATTATTTCTAAGCTTCTTATGTAATGTTGTATCGTATTTATATCATAAATTCAAATTATGCATATTTAAACAAAACTGTCACTGCCAATATAATGTGTGTGTATTTTTTAAAAATATTCATACATCCATTCAACAATAACATATCATTTGGTTGATCTAAAGAAAAACATGTCAAATATATTAAAATTATTATAATTATATAATTTTTACCATTAATAATGATTTAATGTATCCATCTTCCAATATTCTTGAATTAACTTCATAGAATAAATAATTTAATGCAATTATTCTTTAAATATTATTTTATATTAATTATAAAATAAACTTATGCAATTAATTATTATATTACTTTAGTTATTATTTTAAAAAATGTACCTATCTTATTTTTAATAGATTAATACTATTTAACTTTTATATTAGATAAATAAAACAAAATTCATATTACATAATTCCAGCGATGTTTCCTTTTCACCATAAAGTTCTTTAATTGTAGGCACATATTCACTAGAACACCATTTCCTGTTTCCGGTCCACCACGTGTTTTTTTTAAAAGTTTATGAAAAATGAAAACGTTCTTTTAAAACAAAATAAAAGTTAATTAGTTCTTTTATAAAAATATAATAAAATTAAAATAGTTTATCTGATCCGGATGCAGTTCTTTAAAGAATATTATTTAAAAGTTATTATTCTTGAATTAGTTTATAATTTATGAAAAATTATCATTTAATTATTTTAAATTAACGGGATACATATTACTTCATTTCTTAACAAAAAATCAGGTAAGAATAAGCTTCTTTATTTATAAACGACCTCTTTAAATTATTTTAATATAATAATTTTATTATATTAAGATTTTTAGTAATTATATTTCAATTTACTTGCTTTAAAATTATCAACATTCAGTCTTTTAAACATAAAGACTTAACAAGGCAAGTATTTATAAAACTACTTTCATTTTTAATATCTTTACTTAAGATATATTTTTAAATTTATAGCTTGCAAAAATACTTTCTTCATAAGAAGTATTTTATTCTCTAAAATATCTATTTTCTAATAATCACTATTAATTAGCTTTTAAAATTATATACTGTCCAAAATACTACTTTTCTCCATCTTGTAATTTTCCGAACTAATCCAGCGTTTGTCATACTTCTAGTATAAAGTTTCCGATATATTTTCACTATATATGATGTTCCCATGACCATTTGCATGTAAATTGAGCTTCAATTTAGAGACGATTGATAGGAAAATTTAAATTAACACTGCATGTCTATTATTTAAAACTTTTATAGATTATTTATAACGACACTCTTGTAATTTTAAAAATGATTTTAGAGCGTCTATAAATTTAATTAGCCATTTTTCTAATAGCACAATTAACTTGAAAATTCAATCACGAAGTCCTCTCTTAACAATTGAATTGAGCTTTTATACCGGAAGAAACTTCCCATTTGATTGGTAGATTAAACAATCAACTTGTTGGCTTATTTACATATTTACCAACAACACAAAATTAAAATAAATAATGACTTATTTAATATTTAATATTTATTACATTATTAAATTTTTAAATAATCTTTATCGTTTATTTAAATCTATTAAACATTTTTAAAATATAATCTTACTTGATTTTAATTTTAACTTTTATAAAATTATTTTTAAATAAACTAAGTATTTTTATACGTCATATTTTTAAAACAATATTTTAAAATCAGACTTAATATTTTACATTAAATATCTTTATTTTAATCTCGTGATAACTCACGTATTATTTATAAATTTTATAACATGATTTTAAAATAGTTTTGCAACTTTATTAGATAACTTCCAAGCATGCTTGTGTATATCTAACTAACATCTGTTTTTTTTATAACACAAGAAACGCTTGTCAACGTCTAAAAATAAACTAACAATTGCATTTTTTTAAAATAAATATTTTTTAAATAAATAAGATATTATAACAAATTTTTAAAATAATTATTTGATATCATTAAAATCAAATATTAATCTTCTATTTAAGTATTTATAATAATTAAAAATATTTATATTCTTTTATAATATTATTTTATCAACAATAAATATATGCATTTAATTTTACTTATCTTTTAAACACTTTTAACTTTAAATATCTATTTATTAAATATATTAATGCAGTATTGACTATGGCCATTTTTCCCAACCATATATTATAATCATCATCATTTAAAATGTCTCTCTCAATATCAGCACAATTTCACATATCAAATACTCATAGATTGCTTTAATTAAACCTTTTTGAAATATTACCATAAGCAAAATTAACATCACATATTCAAATATATCTTAAATTTAAAATTTTTAATAGATTAGCACAAAAATTAGATGGTGACCCATACAAAAGGGCACAATATATATATTGAGATAGATAGGTTTACCTGACATTTTAAGTTGCATTACCTATTTAAACGAATGTCCTCACCAGAAATTACATTTTAACTTAAGAAAATATCCTGTGCTAGTTGGTACAGGATTAGAATTACTCAGTTTGGAATTCAAAGTCCATTGGATGCCTCCATAGCTGTCACTTCTGGTATTGGAACAAATTATGAACTAATGAACAATAAGTCATTTGATTATTTTTATTATTATTACAAATGGAAATTTGTTAATTATTTTTATTTCAGTCAAATGATTTGTTGTGAAATTAGATAATAGTAATTTCTTATTAATAGTAAGTTATTTATTATAAATAATAGATTATCAACTATTAGCTAGAAAATAGTGATATTAATGGAGTCATAAATGTGTAAAGCTGTCTTGTTTATAAGTTGTAAGTAGCCCAAAAGATAAAATGCAACCAATACTTATCTGAGCTATTTGTCTTTACTTTTAGTGCAAGGAATTTATTCCCAATAAGAAAAACGCACAATTAAAGGGTGGGTAATCCTATGGCTTCCATGGAAAGAATTCCATCTCCTACTGAGATTTGAACTCATTAAGATAACTTCATTACTAATAAGCAATTGCTAGAAGGCCTTCATGCATTTTTCATTTTATATATAAACACTATAAATCTTTTTTTTTTTAGATACATACGTATTTGTGTGTCAGTGTACATGTCTATACTCACACACACACATTTTTTTGTCTTCAAAACAATAAAGAAGAGCGACTTTATAAATAAGTTTTAGTAGTCAAAATAATATGGATATATTAGTCTTTCTATAACTGTCTCAAAATAGTCTTATTGAAAGTAATGTGAATTTTTAAAAGGTCATCATAGCAGTTTATGTTTTTCTGATTTTTTTTCTTAAAAAAAGTTCGGTTAGACTTTATACTTGCTTCTTTAGCTTATATTTTAAAGCATTAATAGTTATTATCTTTGTGAAAAAAATGTTTTTACACCATTTTGTAAAATCTATTTTTATTTACGTGTTAAATTCCTATCTAATTTGCAAATGATGCTTTAAGAATAGACATTTGCAAATAAAATACAGTAAGTTTTTCAAAATAAATTTTTATTATTTCGACATGTGTATTTATATATACTTTATATAAACATACATGTGTAAAACAGTTATCATTTTGCTGTATGTATATTAATTTTTTTGACTAATAATTCCTATTTTTTTGTTTCAAGCATTTTTATCTCAATTCTTTGTCTTGTATGTTATCTCTTTATAAATCTTTTGAAATCTAGTTTAAGGTTTCAGATCCATTTAACGGTCTTTTTTTTAAAAAAAAAGAGACAATAGTATTACTGATTATTCTTTTGCCCATGTTTCTAGATTTTCATTTTTTCCAATATCTATATCTCCATGCTTTGTGGTTTGAAATCTCAGATTCACAAGTAAAGTTAAGTACTGATAAAGAAGCATATTTTTTAAAATCTCTTGTCAAATTCATTATCTGAGATTCAAATTCAAACTATTTGAATCTTAAAATTTTTTGGAAATTAATAAGACTTTTTAAAAAAAAAAAGGCTGTCCTAGCCAATGTACTCAATCATCCAATAATGTTCAGTATATGGATGTCTGGCTATTATTAGATAGACAATAATGGTATCATATTACCCAAGATTAATTTATTTATTATATAATATTTTCACCTGGTTTAATAGTTTGATCAAAACATTTATAGTTGTTTTTTATTTTTATTTAATGATTACTAATGTTATTATTTTTGAAAAGCCATTGGACATTACTTTAGTCTTTAATAATCTATATTCTCTTTACAAGGAGAAAATATCAAGAATATTAAAAATATTTCCATTTCAATAATGGAGTTATCATAGTTTAATTAGTAATATTCATTTTTAGTTCTAAATCTGTTATTTCCCACCTGAGTTCTTGTAGTATTTGCTATAGCTCTAATTTACA
Organism: Epiperipatus broadwayi; assembly: GCA_028023455.1. NCBI lineage: Eukaryota > Metazoa > Onychophora > Udeonychophora > Euonychophora > Peripatidae > Epiperipatus > Epiperipatus broadwayi. Next base: position 31,418,251 of record JAQFVV010006198.1, read on the forward strand.
AAATCTAATTTTCCATCATAAAGCAAATGGTATGTCGTTGCATTCTATTTTATCCTTATACTATCAGAAATCCCAAACCCTGATTTATAACTTGGTTTTAAAACATGATAACTTTATTACTTCAGAAGTAATACATCCAACAGACAAACCACCACCTTATAACAACTCCTGGCTTGATGTTATTCTTCAGTATCTCAACCAATATCAGATAATCACCAATACCACTTTCAACTCCAAAATCTCTATATGGGATGCACATCTAATTTTGCACACCTAATCATCAATAATATAAAACCATCCTTAGGGATCAATAATCACAAAATCACCTCCTTATTTAAATTTTTTAAATTAGAACCCAAATTTCTTACCTTCTTAATTAAGGTAAATCAAAATGCCATGCATACTAATCACTTTTTACACTTCAAGAGATATCTAAATAATATTGATCCAATATGCCCGCTCTGCAAGATACAAGAGGATACTTTGACCATATTATTAAATCATGCCCACGGCTGTTAGGCATTGCATTGCTGATATCTCAAAGCTTGAGCATTGACTTTTACAAAATTCTATCATTGAAAGACTCCTTACAAAGTAGACAATTTTTTTTCATTAGACTTTCATACAATCTGGAGTATCCATTGCAAACTAATATTCACTTTTCCACCTTCAAATCAGGACCTCATATTTATCGATCACCTTAATAAGTTAAAAAGTAAAGACTTTATCCTGTCTTCAAAATTACTCTATAATGAGACATGGAATCTCTTTCAAATACCAAAAATCACCTAAGACATAAACAATCACACACGAAATTTGATACTAGCATTTCCATTAGGGATTCTCCAGGGATTAAACTTTAGATCCATCACAGATTTTCAATCAGGATGTTGAGCTCATTTATATACCTCTAGCACTTCTTACCAAGAAAGACAATGTATTCCCATATTCTTAAATAATCAATTATTTTACACTAATAAAGTTATTTTTGAAATTAAAATCTAATTTTTTTTCTTTCCATTTAATTTATAAATGCTAGTTGTAAATCTCCTATAAATAATATTAAAGAGATGGAATACATAGATATATACTGGCACTGGAAATCTTCATAGCATATTATTGTAACCTAGACTCTGCCACTAAAATATACAAAATTTGTCATGTATTCCAAAGCTTTAAACATGGCAAAAAAAATTTTTTTCTTGTAATACTCGAAATGTGTTCTATGTATATTTTAATTTCAGCTTCTTCTTTTTTTTCATTTGAGTCCAAAGTTCTCAGTGAATGATTTTTAAATATTCTATAAATATCTTATATGGAATTGATAGAAGAGTGGGAATTGAGAAATACTGATGTCATCTTTTTAAATTGTATGCAGTCATCCGGCATATTATTATCATGAATACATTTGATGTACCTATTTTCCAACAGTTTTTGTTTCTTCATCTACTTTTAAAATATTTATCAAGATTCCATCATTTTCTGGAATTTTTTTAGTCTTCATAGATTTGATTAAATTTTTTTATCTTTTCATATAAAATGATGTCATAATTTAGTTGTATTCTTATACTGGACTATTTCTATCATCTAATATGAGTATTGAATGTCTTTAGAAAAATTTAACTTTATTTAAATATTCCAAATACATTCAACTGTTAGAAATAGCACATCAAACAGGTTAATATATGCACATTTTGAGAGATAAGCCAACCTAGTGTGATTATACATAATGTATGGAAACCACTAATCAACTTTGCTCTTAAGAAAAAGTGGAATAATCATGAGGAACTTCATAGACAAGTGTATGAAATTTTTACTGACCTTTGCCTGTGGCAGGATGGCTCAGTTGGTTAGAGCATTATCTTAAATTTCAATACTCAAGAAACTAAGGATCCAGATTTGATTCCCATGCTAGTACTGTCATTGGTCAGGCCAGTAACACCTCTAGAAGAGGGGAGAATAGTACCTCTCGAAACATTGTACATATATTAACCTGTTTGATGTACTATTACTAACAGTTGAATGTATTTGAAATATTTAAAGTTTAATTTTTCTAAAGACATTCAATACACATATTAGATGATGGAAATAGTCCAACATATAAATACAACTAAAATATCATCATCACAAGCCTTCGGGAAATGTCATAATTTAGTTCTCTTTAATTACTGCATATTTTTTTCCTCTCTATGTTATTTTATATCTTTCAAAATTTTTAGTTTCTTTAATGTTTCTTAACATTTCATGTTTTTTTTTTTTGCTTTCATTAACTTTTTCGGCATTATTTTGCAAGATTCCAGACATTCATTTTTTTCTAAATAACTTGTTATGAATTGTTTTCAGATTCTATTATATATATATATCTATCTTCTTGTTTCAGTGGGTAATTTAGATGTGAATTTTTTTAACCCCTCTTCCCTCTATTTCTACTATCTATATAGGAGAGCAGATTTTATTGATCTCCTTCTAGGTGAATCATTTTCAACTTAATATTTATAGCAATTTGTAATGTTTAACTTAAATTAATTTGTATACTTATGGATGTTAATAAAGATATCAACTATTAATAATATCCTTTAATATTTTTTGTTTCTCTTATTTTACATGTATATTGTATTGATTTTATTAAACATATTATTGTCTTGACAAATATATTTCAAAATATAATCTCCGATGAAGACTGCAGTAATTGAAACTTTAAGAAAAGAAATAAAATTATTTGTAGAAACAGTATGTATGCATTGAAGAAAGTGTAAAAGAAAGGAATTATTAATTATATTACTTTCTTTTTATAGTTTGGAAAAATAAAAGATCTATTGTCAGAAGTTACTAAATTGTCAAATGACTGCCAGGTGAATAATTATTGGATCTGAAAACTTTACATCTCATTGGAGAATTTATTTATGTTTGTTATGTCTTGTATACATCCTTCCTTTTAAGAAAAACCAAATAGAAAGGAAGATCATAGTAGTTTTTGGACTTAGAGTAAAAACCAATATTCACCACGCTTGCTCATGCATGTTGATAAGAAATCCATCCATATTTGTCTACCACATAATTATTTATATAGTAGTAACAACTTCAGTGAGGAAAGAATATATGTAATAGATATTAGGAACTTGTTTAATTTGTTTAACATTTAAGGAATGAATAAGAGGATTCTATAGCCAACTTCTTTTTGTAGTAATATATACAAACTTTTATATAGATAAGATTTTCAGATGCTTATAATAATATAAACAGTATGTCTAAATTGAGGCCATATTAAAGATAAAGAAATCTAAAATGTAAAATGTAGAGGAATTAGAAAAATTGAATAAAGGAGAAATTATTGGGAAATAATCGTTATGAAAGTTATAAATGTTGAAAAACAGATTGGGGGGGGGGTGAAATGAATTTTGTTTGAATATATATCAATGGGGGGAGGGGGGATTTATTAAAAAAAGAATTATATTTAATATAACTTTTTTATATTCTTTTAATCTCATAAATTGAAGAAAACGTTGCCATTAGAATTAAACAACTTAATGTGATGTATGGCTTTTTAAATAAATATATTTACGTTACATTCTACTTTAGTATTAAAGAAATTTATAATATATTAACACTATAAATTTACACACATTATTTAGTCCTATGCTTTAGAAATTTCTCATTCTTATTGGTAATTGCAATTGTTAAAATGATTAATAACATCTATTTTAATTAGAGAATCATATATTAAATATTTGAATTTTTTCTCAGGTTTCAGTCATTTAAAAAATGGAGTTGTTTTTATAGCATAGATTTTGATTCAATCAGGTATCGATAAAAGAAAGAATAGAATCTCATTTGAGAATCTTGTAATCAATATTTGGGTTGTCTATATTTCCATTATATGATCTACCCAAATTATAGATGTTTCTAATCTTAACAAAATTCTAATAGGCACAAATATTTATATTTATCTTACCATTTTGTATTACGATTGACTTCAAGGGAATCTGTATATTATATCAACTTTACAAATTTATTGTAATCATATTAAGTTACATTTATAGATATCACACATAAAATTGTTATTATAAAATCATGATTGTTAATTATTCCTAGATCTTTTCAATTGTTGTTTTATTCTGTTATTTTTCCCAAATAATCAACATATCTTGTTATGATTCTTAACAAACTTATTATCTTTTTGAAAACCTCCTTTTTTTATATTTTAATTTCTCTAGCTATGAAATTATGATCTATTTTCATGGGTATGTTGTTTTTATTTTTTTATTTATGCATTTTATTCTTCTGTGTGATTTCATGGACCATATCATCAATAATGTTTGAAATCTTTGAATACAATTAAAGAATTTACTTTCATTTAGGTTTCTTTATTTAAGATCTTGCCATCTTTTAGTTTAACTTGATCACATAAGTATGTGTAGTTGTTTTTGCAAATAATGCTTCAGAGCTGCAAGAAATGTTGCAGGAGTTATCAGATGAAAGTAGGACTAAAGATAAATGTTAAAAAGACTAAAGTAATGTTTAATCGATTTGCTCAAAATATGAAAACAAAGATTGATTATGATGAATTAGAAGAAGTTAACAGTTACAAATACCTTGGTCAGATTATTAATACAGATGGAAACATAATGGAAGAAATTAATCATAGAATTAAACTTGGTTGGAGTGCTTTTGGTAGAAATAACTTGATACTAAAAGGAAATATGCCTATGTGTTTGAAAAGGAAAGTTTTTAACAAATGTGTTTTACCAGTTTTTACTTATGGATCTGAGACTTGGACACTTAATAGAAGAGCAATACAGAGACTTCAGACCACTCAAAGAAGTATGGAGAGGTATATGTTGGGAGTAACAAGAAGAGATCGAAAATGCAATGTATGGGTAAGAGAACAAACAGGTATTACTGACCTCATTGAAAAAATTAAAAGATTGAAATGAAATTGGGCTGGACATATTGCTAGAAGAGATGATAATAGATGGACAATTGAAATTTTAAACTGGATTCCAAGAGATTGTAAAAGAGACCCAGAAAGAGACCACATGTGAGATGGATGGATGAAATAAGAAAGTGTGTAGGGGTGTTGTGGAGAAGAGAAGCTAAAGATCGGAGAAGATGGATTAAACTTGGAGAGACCTTCATCCTGCAGTGGATTGATAATGGTTGATGATGATGATAAGTTTTCTGGGTAAAAGCAGATTGAGGTAACTGTTCATCGGGAAGCTTTGACCCAACAATTAACCTCTTGTCCTTATTTGAGCTGGTTTGGCATTGCTTTAACAGAATGTATTCAAGCATCTCAATGTTCATGCATTTTAATGACGTAAAGGCTTTTTATAATTTGTAATATAATTTTTAAACAAGATTCTAGAATGTTTTATGTTAAATAAAAGTTCCCTAAAGGTGACTAAATGTTGTTACCTAATCATATTTATCTATTGCTTCATTCTCAGTTCTGCCTTTTGGTGGTGCAAAGTTGAGTAGTAAATAGCCATTGAAAAATAACTGGAAAATTTAATATATGGTTGGTTTTTGTTTGTTTGTTTTTTTTTGGCGGGGGGGGGGGGTTGGTTTTTGTTTTTTAACTATATTTAACTATAAATAAATAAGGTTGTATTTGAAGATATGGTTAGTAGAAATATATGAGAAATGATATATAATTTAGTTTAGTGTATAAAGTATGTGTATATAATGAATTTAATGGAGTTAATGTAAAGCAATATATAATTTATGGTGTATAATGTATGTATATAATTATTGAATTGTATTTAATGTAATTTTATTTCTTGTATAAAAATAATATCTATATATAAAAAAGTGGGGGGAGGGGGAAGTATATATATATGTAAATAGGTTATGTGATTATATAAAATGAACGTTAGAGGGAGTGAGATTATATTAGAAAACTGTATTTTGAAGAGACCCTAATGTAGGGCGAAAACCGGTTCAATAAAAGAAAATATTTATTATTTTTATATAGTTGTTTTATTTCATTTGTGTTGGAACTATTATTAATTATTGAAAACAACATTATCGACAAATTTATGTTTGATCATTATTAAGGATTACTTAATATACTGTACTTACATTTTAATTTTAGAATCACATAATGAATTTTACTAATATATTTTAATTTTAGAACTATATAATGAATTTTACTGAGGATTTTTTTTATCATTAAACTTGTCCAAGTGTAATATTATATTTCTACTTATTGTCTCTAATCGTTTTAATTATTAGTACAGTCATAAAATTGTGTATTCTTTCTTTTCAGTCTAATTAACTTCCTTATTGATTCTTTTTTATTTATTGCCAGAATAATTATTATGAACTCCACTTTTTTTATTATTCTTCATAAATCCATAAATCGACATATATATATTGATTAAAAACATATATTCATTGTCTTTTATCATAACAAAAGCATGTCTTTATTTTGGGAAAAAACAACTGATTAAATTTGTTTGCATTATTTGGTGCCAGAATAGAAAAATTTAATGTGCACATAAGTCAAGTTAAATTAATAATTTTCATTGGGTTCAGTCTTTAAATTATCACATTTCTTTATTTATTATGGTGTTATTTATTTATTTTTTAAAAAAAATTTGTTTTAAATAAAGTAACAAAAAAAAATTTATTTTTTTTTTGCTCATATAAACACCACAAAAAATTAAAAAATTTTTTTTTTTCAGTTTTTTATAGTATTTGACATATGTGATCAAAATATAAAAGCATTTAACATTCATTTAATAAATAACATTTATGTAGTGTAATTTTTACTACACCATTATGTTTACGATTACACTCCTCCACAAGTTTTTAAAAGCAGATAGAAACCCGTTCCTATCTTGTGTGAGAGGGGTGTACTGAAAATTAACCTACACAAAACAAATATTATTCATTAAGTGGATAATCTCTAATCTAATGAATGACTAAAAAAAAATTATTAATAGTCATTTAGTATTCCTGCTTTGAAATAATCTGAGAATATTTTTAAATACAGATACTGCAGACTTTTATTTTGGTTACTGAAGAAAATGTATCTTTTAGTTTTTAATGCTTTTTTTTTTTAGTGTATATATATTTTCTATGTTTTAGTTTTATATCGCTCCAGAAATTAAGTTTAAATATAATTTAATACTGATAATAGACAGTACCATAAAGCATACTGAATCTTATATAAAATTACAAATTTTCATTTTCAATTTTTTTGCTAAAATTATTTGCAAATTTTTTATTTTTTGACAAATATATTGTTATCAGAAATACATTAAATGAATGAATACTACATTAATGAGCGATTGTATCATATTCTAAATAAATCAGAAATGTTACCACAAAGTAAAATTTTGCGTTGTTAGCCGAGAGGTATCGCAGCTGCCATGCAAGCAAGTAGTTGGTTGCAGACGGTTGTGGGTTCGTGTCCCGGCCGATGCTATGACATATGAAAAAAAAAAAGTAAAATTTTGAAATAGAGCAATTGTTTCTATTGAAATTATTTACAGCAGAGTTTTGTAAGACAAATGTAATCTTTTTCTTTTAATAGTACATTGAAATGCATGCATTTAAGATTAATCATTCCAGATTCACTGCTTAGAGCAAAATTGCTATTCTACACAAATCGTTTAAACAAGAAAAGTCAAAATCATAAATATCAGTATATCAATACATGTAAAATAAATTGCTTAACTGTGTGTAAATGTGAAAGTTTGATTTTAATAAAAAGTAATATTCAGTATTTTTTTTAAATTTGCATTCATCTGCTAAATGTGGCAAATAAACATACAGGCATTTAAGTCTTCTATTATTACACATAATAAAATTCATTATTTTTCAGGTGTTAATACCTAATAAAATAAGGTATGGAAATAAAGTGAATAATGTAATATATTTGCATTCTCAGTCCTTGTTGCTTAATATAATTGCATGTAAGCACAAAAGATAACATGGTCATTCTTAAGTCACAGTCTTTATCTTATGACTTGGATTGAGAATTTACTAGCGTTTAACATCGTTAATTGAATATTAAAGTAAAGCACATGTGTGAAGGGCAATCATTTTCATATCAGAATTTTAATAAGAACTAAACTATAATAAAAATGATGATTCAAATATTTTTTTTTATATCTCTGAACAACTACTAAACGTAACACAAATATGCAAGAGATTTATTTATGTTACATTTAATTTTAATAAAAATTAAATCATTAAAAAAATAATTAAACTTTACCATAATAAAAATTACAATAGGTAGTTCTCTGCTTTCGTACATTCTACTTTTGTACAATTTGCTGTTTCGTACATATTTCATATTTTCTATTTTTATTGATATATATATGACAAAATACTTGTACTTTCATGTAATAATTCTTCCTTTTTTATGGACTGTTAGTCACGAGTTCCTCCTGACAGCTCTGACATTAATCCCATCCATTTTTTGGCATCATAGGTTCAGTATTGAGCAGTGATGTTTTGAGTTAGTGTGTGTGTGTGTGTTGGTAAATTGTGTCTTGTCAGTTTATATTAGAACGTGTGCTATTACTTTATATATATTTCTATTTTGCTGATAAAATTTGCCCATAATTTATAAACATGAGTGAAAAATGAAAAAACAGTAGTATTGATATGGACAAAAAGAAATAGAGTCTTATAATCTCCATACAATTAAGATGAAAATTGTGAATCTTATGCTTCAATCCATCATTCATATAATTTAAGCCAGTTGACAATATGTTCAATCATGAAAAACAAGAACAAATTTAAGGAATATTTCCAAATTCATACACTAATGTTAATTTTCATTATGCTTTTAAACTTTTTTAATGTTATTTGTCTAGATCTTATATTTAGCCTCATTTTTTCTCAATTAAAATATAAAAATTTGAGGTAAAAAATATTTTCAAAATATGAAAATTTATTATATATTTAGAATTCTTTGAACTTTTTTTTAAAAATTGAAACATAATACATAACAGAAATATACTTTGAAAACTGTTTTTTGATGTTTATTTTACATTGCTCTACTTTTGTATATTTCAACTTTCATACACATTTCAAAAACCAATTAAGTATGAAAGTAGAGGGCCACCTGTATTTAATATACCTATTTTTTATATTGTGATTACCTTCTAAAAATGACAAACAAATTACTAGTTAATTATATTAGAGTAAGCTGCAATGTGATGAAAATACCTGATATTTATGCAAATTCTTTGTCATTTTGCAGATGAACTTACTACATCAGCTAATGGTGTTCTTTGTAACATTTGCATTAATTAATTTAACTATTTTGTATAAGCTTTCTCTGATAACTTTTCTTTGTTGCTTAGAAATTTAATTTTTCCTGATAACCATTTTAATTGTTGCATATATTTTCTAAATCTGATTTTTTAAAACTTATATGTATACAACAGAGTAATTCAAAAATAAAAATAAGCACAACATTTTTCTTTTTAAAAATTACAGAACATATCCAACTGTTTTGCTCTCTCAATATCTTATGGAATAAAATTATGGTGTTTAATGACACTAATTTAAAATATGTTTGTTTATTATATGCATTAACTTTAACATTTTAATAATTTATGTACTTAAGAAAATAGATGTAATACAATGCAATATCTCAAAACAATTATGTTAATACTTAGATTATTTGGTCTTTGAGAACTGAAACCAAGGCAAATGATTTTATTAGTATTAGAAATTCAATTGGTACTATTGATCTGTTCATTTCATTAAGAAAATAAATTTAATATTGTAATTATTATAAAAAATAATTGTCTGATGTTTGGCAAGATGGTTATTGCATGTTGATACCTAGAGATCAAAGAGATTTAAGAAATAAAACCAATAATTTGAATCAGTGAGCTTGATATCTAATCCATACAAAATGTGCCAAATGAGCACTGAGAAAGCTCTGAAACATCTTGTAATACATATGCTCTATCAGCCGATAATATTTGTTGTTCTGACTTAAGTTCATTGCATAAATGTTACGTTGAACAATCTGTATGTAATACGAAACATGTATCATATAGTCATTATTGTATTTATTTATTTTTTTATAAATGCAATAATTAAGTAAATACTTTTTTCCTGCTAATATGAAAAATTTTTAAATATATATTTTTGGTAATATGTTAAATAAAAGAAAATGGTTTAAAAATAAGTAATATAATGATAAACAACTTCCATAATACACACTTATTTTTAAAATATATATATATATATATTATTAACTATGCTTTTCAATACATTTTTTTAAAATTATTAATAAAAATGCATTAAAGAATAAATAACTTGTTTGTTGTCTTATTTATATATATTGTACATTAAAAAGAAATATTTTTATTTTCTCACGATGGTTACAATGTAGTATAGAAATATATAGACTATACACAGTATTTCATACCACTCCTAAAAAAAAAAGTATTTGTTTTATATAAATATTTCAAATTTGATTTTTTTTTTTATAAGCATTATTTACAATATATGTTTATATAGAAAAATATAGCCATGAAATCATAAAAATGAAAAAATAAAATTACATTTCTGTAACTGGATTCAGTCATTATAATGAAATAAATTTGCTTTAAGTTGTTGTTGCCATTAGTTACAATAAGTTTTATAATATTTGTATTAAAAAGTAGAAAGAAAAATAGTAATCATTTGCAATAGATGGGGTAAAAATATAGCTATTTAGATTACAAGTGGTATGAGATACTGCTAAACCTGAAAAGGTTGGGGGGGGCATAAAATTTATATTATGCAAACTAATTTCAAATTAATCTGATTTTTACAAAAGAGAGACATTTATGATGGCACTGGGAATTAAGGCATTTGAAAATTTATTGTGGTATAATATACCACTTCATGGTTGTTGCATGTTAAGAAAAATAACTGATATTGATGATTTTTAATTTTCCAGTGATTTTCATTCCATGAATAAATTTAAGAAATGTACCTGATATTGATGATTTTTAATTTTCCAGTTGTTTTTTTCATTTCATGAATAAATTTTCCAGTTTTTGATAAGAGCAATTTTTAAAAAAAAAATCAGTTAGCAAAAAATAAAAAGAGAAATAATGTTAGTGAACATACTTGTCATATAGTATTCTAAAAACAATATTATATGGAGAGTATATTCCTTATTAGCAATTTTATTTAATATATATATATTATAATAATATGGAATGAGGGATTTTATGGGTTATTAAAAAAATTGTAATTTTCTACTGAAATAAAACTGATTTACAGATAATTAACCAATAAAGCAACTAATGCCAAATTAATGACATTTATATCTTTAGTTTTCGCTAAAATAATTTATACATGAAATACATGTGCAATTAATAATTTTGCCTATTTCTCCTTCATATATCATTGATAATGAAAATTATGAATAAGCAATTTTTATGTCATTTCTCTATTGGTTAGTCTAAGATTAATGTGATGATGTTGGTTTGACTTTATTGTGAGCACTAGCTATAACTTTAAAAGTATAGCAACATAATTATTATCTAATTCATCTATCCCACACTATGTATCCATTAAGTTCCGAAGTGCTAGCTAGCTGCTTACACATGATTATTAGTCATGGTTAATGTAACTAACTAATTAATATCTAATTATGGCACAAATAATTAACAAATTAGTATCTAATTGTGACATATGTTAAATTATGAATTTTAATATGGTATACAACCACTAATGGTGGATAAAACAGGCAAGTGATATGTTTATAAATAGTCAATGCTGAAAGTCTTTGAATGGTGTAAATCAACATTTTACTATACAGTAAATCATTTAAGAATTTAGTTATTATAATAATAACTTTATACCATGTTCTATCTGTACTTTCACAGAAATAATCAGTTTTAATATGCAAATCCACGTGGATCAACCCACAAATATAAAATAACTAACAGAAAACTCTTACTTAACAAACAACAAAAAAAAATATTTACAATACAATTTGTACTATCATAAGTCTACAGATAAGACTAATACATAATATTACTAAATGTTGATTATTGAATAGAATTATTCAAAATAAAATTCTCACTTTAGATACCTTTGATCTTAACACTTGAGCTCAAAAAAAGAAAATGTACATACTGTTTTAATACACATTTGAACAGTTAAGTGATTTTTTGAAGATGGGCTCAAGACATTACTTTTAATTGCTTTGGAGAATTCAACTCAATGTTCTTAAACAAATAAGTCTCTCCGTCTTGCGTTGTTAGCCGAGAAGTATCGCAGCCGCCATGCAAGCAAGTAGTTGGTTGCAGACGGTTGTGGGTTCGCGTCCCGGCCGATGCTATGACATATGGAAAAAAACAAATAAGTCTCTCTCTTTTTTTTTTTCCAAGTGCTTTTCTTTTCTTTATAGATATTTTCAGATTTTACCACATTTTTACTTTACATAATACCTAGTTCTATGAATAATATAGAAAACAAGTATTTGTTAATCAAGCTGAGGGTTGAGTCATTTGTCAGATTTAGCATGCTTTCCTTAAGCAGATTTCAAAGAGATTTCCAATCAGATAAGTTTCCTAACAAATAATATTTTAGAAGACTAACACAACTGGTACAATGGTTTAAACTTAATGCTTCATTTTTAAATTTTCAATAACATGAAATTCTTCAAAAACACTATGGTAATAAAGTTTCTTCTTATTTTGTCTTTAAAATATTGTAGCTTCTTTAATTTTACAGAGTTCAGTAATTCAACTGTAGAATAAAGCTTGAATTACCATAATTTGAACTGTTAAAATAGCTTGAATGAAGTTGTGAGGTAAGTGCTTTCTTCCAAACTATCTTTTTTCTCTGCTGTTTGAAACTAAGTTTTAAACAATTTTCCAGCTCTTGAAGCAATTAAAACATTCCTGATAAGCAGTTGATTTTACTTGCACATAGCTGCTTTTTAAGAATGAACAATTTAATTATGACTTCTTCATTTTTTTTTATCTAAAAAAAAAAGTTAATTACCTGTAATTAACTTATAAACATGAATTTATAAGCAAACTAATTCTCTCACAAATTAAAAATATAACTGAATTTTATATTTTTGTTTTTTCTTACAAAATAAAAATATATTTCCCACCCAATTTTTATAAGATTGGTAAAATTCCTTAAATCTTTTAAAATTGATAAATTCAGAAAAAATTCAAACTGATATTAAATATATCTTATTTCATTTCTTACATTTTAACCTAAATTAATATTTATTCACTTCTAGATATTGCTTTATTTAAATTCTCCCTGTTTTTAATAAAGAAAATATTTGTTTATGCTGGAAGATTATACAAGTTTTTTAACTTAATATAAGAGATAAAACATGTATACTTGCACAATATTAAATCAAATATACCAGAATTAAATGGCTGGTCAGTGTTATATGAAAAAAATTATTACCATTGGTTCAAAGAGGTTTTTCAGATATAAAAACAACATAAAATGATACTTGTATTGAGCAGTTAGTTTTTGCATTTGATATTTTATCTCCATATGAATATATATATAGTTATATTAAATGGCAAAAACTAAACTAGAAATAATATGAATAAATCTACACTAAAAACTTTAAATTTCTAGCAAATTTTTTTATTAACATCAACTGTCAATAAGTTTCATGGTTTTTTAAGTCAAACAAAATTGAAAGCCCAAATAATATTTACAATTACCACACATTAAATTGAAAGCCCAGTTACTATTTACGATTACCACACATTAACTCAAATTAAAAGCAATCGTAACATACCATAGCCACATCCAGTTAAAAGTAAGGTAGTCTTCTCTTAGCATGTTGAAACCGCTTGAGGGTATAATTTCTATGCAAATGTATAGAAATATGCCATTTAAGTGGCTGTGCTGCTATATAACATCCTATCTCTATGCTACAGCACAGAAATAGGACATTTATTCTGCCACAGCGGCCACCCCCGCTTACTGTGAACTTGGTATTATGCAATTTATACAAACAACCCCATTTAAAATTTCGCTACGGTATTTTGTGAAGGTGTCTGTAATTGAGACTGTCAAAAGTCTTCAAATTTGTATGCCCAAGTTATTATTTTCCAAATCCAATGAAGTGGTATGAGGTAATAAAAATTGTGGAAACTTTGCCCCACTTCTCTTGTCAAGGATGACACTTTAATCAATTGTCAAAGGGGAGGTTCACATTTGCGTAAGAAAAATCATGAGACCAATAAAAAATACTGGTTTTATTTTTGATTACGATGTTGTTTGGAGGCCACAATGTTGTTTTGGAGAAATTGCTTATTTTTCTTCATGTTAAAAGTACAAATTTTATTTGCGTAACCACAATGTTGTTTGGAAGAAATTATTTGTTTTTATTTTTGTTAAAATTACACTTTAAAGTTGTTTGTTTACATAGAAATTACACCTCAAGTGGTTTCAACATGCTAAGAGTAAACTTCCAAAAGTAATTTTTATCATAATAGAGAGATTAAATCATAAAAATTACTTTAAATTTTTTTTTTCCATTAGGTTAATTTCAAAAACGACCATAGAAACCGTGTCAAACATAATTCATGATCATGCTGATGTATATATAAATTTAATACATTAAATATGGCCTAATGCTATACTAGTAATTATAAATAAAATAATTTATATAACATTACAATACTAACCAAAACAAAAATTTTACTAAAATTTTTCCACAACCATGGCTTCATTAACAAATAGATCTTTTCAAGTGAAATTCAACTAAACATACCACACATATATATCAAACAAAATAGCCTTCTCATCATTCACTTCAAAATCTAACTTCCTTTAACATCAAAGGATGTCTTCTTGAAATTGATGGCCTCAGATTCAAAATATTTATTAATTTGCTTCTGACTATTCTGAGTTAGTATATAGTAATGAATTTATTAGAAATATTATATTTAATAAAAAATATTTATAATGAAAATTTAAGTGTTAATGAGAAGAAATAGTTTATTTTTTTGCCATATAAGTCATCAATTAGTAAATTGATTTATAACAATAGTTTTTTATTGGGTCGTATGGAAGTGGCTTATAAGAAAGACCTGAATTTAAATTCATATTAAATGATTCAAAATAGTTGATTGCAAATCTATTCCAGGAGTAGTTTATAAGATTCTTTGCAGTTGTCATAAGATTTATATAGGTCAGAGTAAATTAGATCTTAATGAAAGAGTTAAAGTTCATAAAAGTAGAATAAAAATAAATATAATAACTCAGCTTGTCATGAACTGAATATGGTTCATAAAATATTATTTGACAATGCAAAGGTTATCCTTTGTGAAAAAAGTAGATCGAAATGAAGAGTAAACGAAACTTCAATTTTGAATTTGAGGCCATCAGTCTCTTCAAAATAACCTTTGATATTAAAGAAAGTTGGTTTTTGAAGTGAACAGTGGAAAGACTATTTTGTTTGGTATATATATATATGGTATGTTTAGTTGAATTTCATTTGAAAAGGTCTATTTGTTAATAAATGAAACCATATTAAAATTAAAGCCTATTAACTAACTTTTGTGGACTTTTATTTACTTATTAAAACTTGTCTCATCAAAATAATTTTCCACTTATATAAGGAGTTTTAGATGCTATTCCTGTATACACTTATACTCTTTTTGTTTTCTTATTTCTCTTATTTAAACCATCACTGCCAACATATTTTTTGTAGACAATAAATTTTACAGTGATTAGATAGATTTAGCTATTCAGACAAATTTATTCAAAATGTTTTAATGAACTAAAATATATGTTGGGGGGAGTGATGGCTTAAATAAGAGAAGTTAAAATTGCAAAGAAAGTAATTGTATTTCCTTACTTTTTACAATATTTATATTTAAATGAATTAAAAGGTAATAGAAAAGTTAGTGGTAAACAAATTTTTCAGTATACTGCTTTTAATTTAATAGAAGAATAGTTTGAAGAAAGATATGTATTACTTTAAGTAGTTTGTAAAGTCTTAAAGATTTTAAGACTTCTCATTCGATAATTTAATATACAAAATTAACAAAGCGTATGCCACACTTGAATGAGAAGCTATAAAGATACACAGAAATTATTACACGCTAAGCGCTTTCGAGGTCTTTTGCCTCATATTCATAGCGGTACTGTGAGCTGCAGAATGAAAAAATAGGGCAAGGGAAACAAAGCAGTATGCAAAGCATAGCTTCTCATTCAAGTGTGGCATACGCTTTGTTAATTTTGTATATTTAAGTAGTTTGTTAAACAATATAATAGAAGAATTGATAATATATACATACAGTAGATCCACAATAGTTTATTCCAAGCTTGCATCATGTATATTGTTGCATTGCTTATAATAGTTCCCATTGTGTTTATAAAATTTCATTAGAACAGATCACATATTGTTTACTAAATTGCAACTGTGCAGTTTTTTTCAATGTGTACATATATATAATGCAGGCACTTTTTATATATTGTTGCATTGCTTATAATAGCTCCCATTGTGTTTATAAAATTTGATTAGAACAGATTACATATTGTTTACTAAATTGCAACTGCAGTTTTTTTCAATGTGTACATATATATATAATGCAGGCACTTTTTTATATGTATTTTTTATTTTTTTGTGGAAGAAAATTACTCTTCACACATACACTATTAGATTAAATGTATGTGCACTCACCTGTCAATAAGTGTTTTAAAAGCATAAGTTTACCACTTATGCTAAGAGTTTATTTTTATATAAACAAACCCTTATTGACTGTACTTAAATCAGAACTTGAACTTATTATGAGACTTATATTTCAATTGACAAATTATTTGTACATCTTGTGGAAGGAAATTAATCTTCACTATTATTTATTTATATATACTTAAAAAATAAATAAATAAAAAATTAAAAGACTGAAGTGGAGGTGGGCTGGACATATTGCTAGAAGAGATGATAATAGATGGACAATTGAAATTTTAAACTGGATTCCAAGAGATTGTAAAAGAGACCCAGAAAGAGACCACATGTGAGATGGATGGATGAAATAAGAAAGTGTGCAGAGGTGGTGTGGAGAAGAGAAGCTAAAGATCAGAGAAGATGGTTTGAACTTGGAGAGACCTTCATCCTGCAGTGGATTGATAATGGTTGATGATAATGACGAATTCAAAATTGCAGGTACTTAA
The DNA here is from genome assembly GCA_028023455.1 of Epiperipatus broadwayi. Lineage (NCBI taxonomy): Eukaryota > Metazoa > Onychophora > Udeonychophora > Euonychophora > Peripatidae > Epiperipatus > Epiperipatus broadwayi. Next base: position 31,435,396 of record JAQFVV010006198.1, read on the forward strand.
ATATTAGGCACTTTTTCTTTCATGTGATATATAAATTAATTTGGTATAAATAATATGTCAATTGATGTATCAGGCTCACAATAAGTTTATAAGTTCTGATTTAAGCATGGTCAATAAGAGTTGGTTTATATAAAAATGAGCTCTAAGCATAAATGTTACACTTATTCTTTTAAAACACTTATTGACTGATGTGTGGACATAAATTTAATCAATAGCATATGTGTAAAGATTACTTTCCTTCCACAAGATTACAGTTATATACATCACTAAATTATTTATTTATATATATGTATAGTATGTGTATATAAATTAAAATTGTAGTATAAACAAAGTTTTTAAAAAATAATAATATAGTTATTAGTAATAAATTGAAAGGATACATGTTCACTTATTCATTCACTGAAAAAATAAAAATAAGAAAGAAAAATATTAAATATTTCAAAGAATTTTAGCTTTAGCATTATACAAAAATAATTTAATCCTTTTCAGCTTATTATTTTTAAAGGAGAATAATTTTGAATTTTTCCTTTATTTATTTTTATTATATTCAAATCAGCTCTGAATTTATCACTATAATTTGTCGATGTTCACGTCAGCTTCATGGTCGACTTCCAGAGACTTTCTGTCGATGTCTTTGTCACCCCTGTTGTATACAGTGCTTTGGGGGTAGAGAAATGGATGCTTCTAGTTTATTGTAAAATTTATCTACATTTTTTTTAAAAAAAAATATGATCAGGTACAGTTTGCAAAGTTGAAATTGGCATATCTTAAAAAGTATTAAATATATGAATTTTGATGTTTTTGTTGTTGTTTATTGAGTTACACTTTTATTTGGTTTCATTTTTTTGTGAATATCATAATTGAAGTTATGTTTATTGATAGTGCATAGTTTACTGCTTCATTGTATATATCAAGAATAGTATGTAAAACTTTTTGTTTATAGGAAAAATGTTATTTTGGTGAGATGAGCTTAAGTTTAAATGAAAGAATAAAAAAATTATTAAAGTAGGTTGCTTAAGAAATGTCTTAATTTAGCTTTATATGAGCAAGGTAAAGATTACATAATTGTTTGTTAGGGTTTCTATGGGTGCTATATGATTGTTTAAATGTTAATCTAGGTTTTTAATTTATTTTATTTTCCATTTTGTTTTAATTTAAAAGGTTGTATAAGAAAAAGAGTGTATATTATTTTTTCTCTCCTTTTGTTTGAACTTTTACATTTCTGTTTTGAATTATAAGAATATATCTGATTAAGAATTTTTCTTAACTTTTGTTGTATTTTTTCTTTTTACTCTTAAAAATTAAATTACTATGAGAATAGCTTGTTGGTAATGTAAATTATTTTGATTCATTTTTTTATCAAAAAAAGAAAGGTAGGCAAATTATAGTCTAATTGAGATAGAGATGCTTTGATGTATCAATTTGGTATTAGCAACATTATATACATATTTCAATATAAATATTTTCTCCATAAAATTAATAGAATTGGAAAGTACATACTTAAAACAATCAATATAAGTAAAATGTTATATGTCTCTATATTGATTAGTCCACTTTTTATTATATATTGTGAAATGCTAAAGCTAAAGGGTATATCAATTACTATAATAAGAACGATGTCAAACATTATATATATATATTCACAACAGTGATTTCTTAAAATTATATATTTATTGTTTAAATGTTTGTTTGCAAAGTTTTAAAATAAGAAAATCAATTTAAAAATTATGTTATATATATATCTAGAATGATTATGACTATTCCTCTGGCTAAAGTTGTCCAAGACAATCAAAGAGAATATAATACAAGATGGTATGTTTGGTCTTTTTATTATAATATATTGTCACATTCAAGAAGGCATATTAATTACTATAGCAACAGATTCTATTAAACGTTAATCTTAGACATCACATTTGTATTGGGGTGTTGATTGTTTTAACTGACTTTTCATCGTGTTTAATTATTATTCAAATGGAAATTTGATTGGCTTTTTTGTTGTTGTTGTTGTTTTATATTCAATACAAAATGTGTTGCAGCATTTCATAGTTTCATTTATATATACAAAATAATTAGTGAATATATCTGTCAGTAACAATTTTTAATTTGTTCGCTGTCCATCCCCCACCCCCATCTCCCAAGGTGAATAAATATTCTTTTTTATATATATAAATAGCAGTTTTCTTTGTGTAATTTATTTAACATGCTCAGTGTATATTGTTTGTATCTTTTTACTAAGAATGTGTTCATAATTGGCAAAAAAAACTAATGAATATTACTTAATATACTTGATATGAATGCCCTGAGAGCAATTTTATAAGGAGAGATAATTTTTACTGATAGGGCTAAGCAATATATATATATCAGCCTTAGGGTTTTTTTTGCCTCTAGCCATTTTTAACTAGAGGAATTGAAAAACATTCAAAAATCTCAGTAAGTTTACAGTGACATTTGTCTTATTATAGGCTATAGGAAAGCCATTTTATCTTTTTCTTTATTTTATATAATATATAGGGTATATGACACAGACTTTCACATGATCCAACACTCTCTCCCATAAGACTGGTACACTTGAATGCATATATGTGGAAAAGATAAATAATCACCAATATTTGTATTCCATGCTAAACCAGCAATCATCAGTTGGTCCAGATTATCATCTCTACATGTATATGCAGTAAGTGCTCAGGTATATATTAAGATAGCCAATCTTCATACTTTAATGGATAGATAGAGGGGAGAGTCGTGGGTCATGTGAAAGTCTGTGCTCATATACCTATGTATTACATATATTGATACAGGTATATAATAAGCCTGTATATTTTTTATCTTGTATCATTTATGAATAGACTTAAAAAGTGTTTAATTTTTTAATCAAATAATTACAGAGATGTCCAAGTATTTTAAAACTTTGTACACAGTAGTTGAAAACTGGTTAGTGATAAGTTATTTATATCTATATGTCTGATCAATTTTTATAAAAGCAAGTTTATGTTGTGTTTAATATTGCCACTATTAATAATCATTTGTAAAAAAGTAAGGTTATTCTAATTCTAGAAGGAAAAACAAAAAAAATTTAAGATCAAAAATGAATACAGAAAACAAAGAAAAAATAAAAGCTTAGAATCAAAATTGCTGTATGTTATTAAGAAGTGGAAATGTAAGTGCTCAAATACAGACTTTTGTTACAGTCAATACAAAATGACCAATCGTGTGAGAGGCTCATGACACGTGGATTTAATACTAACCTATGTGATTGAAAACAATAAAATCAAAAGAAGTGGCAAGAAGAAAAAGCTCAGAGATGAAAACAAAAGCAGTATTGAAAATAATACTTAGCTTATACTATAACATATAGTAATGTTATAGCTTATTATATGATATTTTCAATAATTATTAAGTTTAAAAGTATTTTATATATTTTTCAGCTCAGAAGTTAAAACATTTCCTATGAATTAGCTAAGAAGTAAATTTTAAAAATTATTTGAATCCATAAAATATTTTCCTTTTAGTTATGTAAGTTTGTAGTAACTCTTTTGTATCTGTAAAATATTTAAAATTTATAAAATATCTTAAATCGACAGTGGCAACACATGAGTGTACAAATAAATAAATAATTGACCAATTTTATTCTAGGAAGTTAATAAAACGTTTGAACTCAGAATTGATATCGATTCAGACTATCATTGAAATAGATATAGAGATAAAAACAATAATACTGTCAGAGTTTATGTATAAGAATCAAATAAAATTTTATTAAGAACATATTGTAAATTTTAATTAAATTTAACAATTAAGAATTTTTAAAGCAATATTTTATATATACTCAATTATTCATTGGATGAGCTTGATAATAGAAATGTTTATATATAGTAGATGTGTTTACCAGTCATTTGTTTGAAAACAAACTAGAATCATGGGAAGTGATCAATTGCAGGTGATTTCGTTGCTCTTTTTATTTTTCTTCCAATTAACTGAAAAATAGAGGGGGAGGGGGCGAATTTTTAAAATTAGCTAAAAATTTTGGCATAGTGACAGAAATGAGAAGTTGAACAGGGATTCTTTCCTTGGTAAATTTTTATTGAATGTTAGTCCTGCTGACACAATCTGTTGATCTTTTGTGAATCAGCTGCGTAGTTTGACAGAAGACTGTGAGAATGTTCTAGTGACGACCATGTTTTATTTACATTGACTACTTTGTGGAGAGTGAGCTAAGAAAGAAATATTTCCTACACCCCATTTTAACAAGGAAAAGCTTTTTATTTGTTAATAATCAGTACTCCATATTTCATAATCACTTTACACCTGTGTATATGAATGGTAACTTAGAGGATTTCATTTAAATAAATGCAAATATATGTTATTTTTAGCAGTCGTGTTAGTGGCATGTTTTCTCTCAGTCACTATATGTGCGCGTAGGGGATGGGGGTGAACTGTATCTTTATTTTACAAGTACTTTTCGAACTCTGTATTTAGGGAGGGGGGGAATTAAAACATGCTTAATTAATTTTATACTATATATGTTTGTGTTTAAATTTATTTTCAATACTTTTGTGAAGTGTTTTTGTTTTATTAAGTCACTTTGTCAATGCAGGTTTAAAAGTAAAACATTCTTTAAATAGCCATTGCATGGCTAAATTCTCTCCACCAAGCCACTTGTTAAGAAAGAGTGAAAAAGGAATATTCACCAGCTTTGTTATTTTATTGGTGATTAGGTTTAAGTGGCTGTCCATCCTTGTTTTACCTTTTAGCTAAATGTGGTTGGCTATCCGTTCACCAAACAATATTATATAGAGCCTGAAAAAAAAAAAAAAGATGTTTACCCAGAAAGGAAATCTTTGCATTATTTTTTAAGTCATCATCTGTAGTTGATTTATTCTATTTCTAGAAGTATTAACATTGTCTTGAGTTGATCGTATCTGTGTTTTTAATAGTGTTGTCATTATATAGTTTATAATTTTAATTTTATGATTGTATAGAATCCATCTTTGGACAAAGACATTTATCACCAGTCTTCTGCAAAAAGACAGGTTTCATAAATCATTCCAGACTATCTCAATGTCATCTTGTTTTAAACTCAGCATCTCATTATATACTTTTACTTGATTTAACACAGCAATTAAATAGCAGACTTAAGAACAATAAAAGTTCCTGGATCAATTCGAAACTTCATAAAATAAAGTTAAAAAATGACTTTGGTCAATTAAATGAAATTGTTGTGCTCATTCAAAATACTTGGTTAGTTGCTCCCAAGCAATTAATTATTGTTTATAATTTTTTAATAATATATCATAGCTATTTAAATTTCGTTAAAAATAATTTATCAACTTCTTTCCTCATCATAGCAGAGATAAGAGTCATAATTTAAAATTTTTTTTTTTTTAATGCTATAAAACTCAGTTTGATTTTTATTTTAATTTACTACATTACATAAATAATTTGCCAATTTAAATTTTTATTTAACTACTGCATTTGTGTTTTGTCCTTGTAAATGTTTAGAGATAGAGGAGATTTAGAATATCATTCGTTTACCAGCATCCTTTTTTTTTTTTTAATTTCACCACATCTGCGACACTTACTGTAAGATTTAATAAATGACAGATGCAGATGATAGTACTTAATAAATCCCTGTCCAGTGCTATCATATCCAGTGTCTTCAGGCTAGCTTCAAGCTTACTGCTTTGGATCTTAGATGAGTGTTTGGACCTTTAGGATCTAGTGCACCCTTCCTCTGCCAGTCATCATTTTAGCCAACTTGGCTATGTCCTGTAAAGGCAAGTTGACCTAAATCGAAAACATGTTTTTTTAAATAAGTTGGCTTAAATTGAAAACATGTGTATGTTTTTCAGATTGGATTGCTAGCTTGATCGAGAAACAGAAAGGTAAACGATGGCCGGTTATGGAAATGCGCATTAGATTCTAAAATTTCACATACTGGATCCAAGATCCAAAGTCCCTCATTGATGAAAGTCAAGAAGTTAAAACTAGTCTACGAATATATGGAGAGGATAACACTGGATAGAAATTGATTAAGTACTGCTATTTGCATCTGTAAATTACTAACTTTTACCATAAGTGGCATAAAAGTATTATGATGTCATGTGATAGTGGCTTGTGATATATTATTTAATCATTCAAAACCATCATACCAAATTTACCATTTTATTCCAATCCATTTGATAATATAACATTAGAATATTATTCACTGTAATGCACTTAAATGTTTTTTTAAAGTATGTTTTACGTTTTTTAAATAGTATTGTAAATATAATTTAGCACATTGGCTATCAAATGTTAGTCAGTAAATTTCCCAGAAGCCCATCTGTTTTCCTTTTTTTTTTTTTTAAATATCTAAAATTCTATTTCTAACATTTATTCAGCATCAAATTTTGTAATAAAAGCTCATTACACTTGAAAAAAATTGTGTGTTTTTTTTAAGTGTCATAACATTGGCCGGGACGCGAACCAGCAACCCGGGCAACTGCCTGCAAGTGCAAGACAGTCGCACTGACCTCTCGACCACCAATGCAAGACAAAAAAAAAATTGTGTTTTATTGCTTTATTTCCTCAGGTTTCTCATGCCAAGATGCTTTTATTATTATTATTTTCTCAAGCATAATATTATACTTATTAAATATGCATTAGCTTCAAATAAATTTTAAGTTAGCATTTAAAGTTAAGTTTTTAAAATAATCAACATTTAAACCTAAAACTTAATTATTTTGTGTTATATTTCTAAAGGGCTTGTAACACTAAACATATTATCCCTTCACTTTCTACGTGAAACTTCCAGCTTTTTGTGAAACTTCCAGCTTTACATCTTGAAACTTCAGAGTTTGGATCATTATCTGTTAGTGCAAACTTTAATACTATTTAATGAATTTTTATTTTCTGGGTGATTTATTGAAACATGGATTGGTGTTGGTTATTGTTTCTGGGCTAGCTTAAATCATAGATTAATTTCAGTGAATATGAACCCAAGAATTGTAATAGTAATCAAATTATTAAAATATGTTTGTGTATGTATTGTGACTTTAAGTAACTAAGCAAATAGTCGTACTCTTCTATATCATTTGTAAATCCAATGTTTCTAGGTTGTGTAAAATAAAATAACCACAATGTTAAACATTATTATTTTCATTTTCAGGCTAATGTTGGACTTCTCAATATGTTAATAATTTATAATATTAATTACTGTGTAGCGTATCTTTTCCCTCTAAATTATTTGCCTGAAATTTTATTTAAGCTAATGTAAATTTGTGTTATGGAATTATCTTGTAGTTTAGCCAATTTTTTTTTTGTCTTTCTTATGTATTCTTCAATGAATTCAAATATGAATTTCACATTATTAGTCTTTTTGTAATTCTTTTATGCTATTGCATTTTTTTTAAAAAAAAAAAAAACATATGGCTTTATTCTCAGGAGTTTGTAAAATATTCGCCAGACCTGCAAACACCAGAATCGATCCCGGAACTTCCTGGTCCTAAGTTAGATGCTCATATAATTATAATAAAGATAAAGAAATGCATAAATTGCAATCTAATATATTAAATTACAAAGTCCCCCCCCCCCATTTTTATCCTAATATTAATATCTATTTCATTAGTAATTCTATTCGGACTTCTTGTTTATAAATTTTTAATACATTACCAGACTATCTAGTATTATCATCCATGGTGAATATATATAAGTTGATATTTTGATTTTTTCAGCCAATAACATTTGAATGCCCTTAAGTATATAGATAAATTAATAGGCTCAGTTGAAAAATGGGGAAATAAGCTTTTACACAAGATGAAAATGATTTCTGCAAATCAGAATCTTATTTTCAATATATATATATTATGTCTTCCAGTAAATTAAGCAGACAAATGATTGATTTGGAAGTTAAGGAACGAACATTCGAGCAGCATAAAATATAGAGATTATTCTACAATGAACTGTTAATATTGAATGTAATCTTTTTTAAGCATAAGTAAAAATAAAAGATTAATCATTAACGACTATTTTTTCATAAAATGTTGATGAATTATTAATAGTTTAAAAAGTTTATCAAAGTTTATAAAGCAGTCTTAAATATTAAGATTAATTGTATTCAGGAGTGGGTGTTTCAAGCAATGATAAATTAAATCTTGAGACAATAATATAGCTGTCTTTTAGAAAAAGTTCTTTTATATATATCTAATTTTATATTTCTTTCTTATAAGGAATTAAAGAATAAAAAGTTTAAATATTTGATAAAATAAAATTTCGTCATCTCCAATATTCACAAGAATTAGAGTCAGAGTCTTCTGTAATTTAAGTATAGATTAATATTTATTTATATATTTGGTATTTTCTGATTATAAAAGATGTGTGTCTTGCCTTAGATGACTGTAATATAACTTATATGAGCAGAAACACAATAAAAAGGAAAAGCAGTAATTTAATAATGATGATACAAAGGCAGCTAAGCGCTTTCGAGGGCTTTCTATATCTTCATATGTATAGCATTTGAATGATCATGACAAAATCTTATATATAAACAAAAATATATTCACAGCTTATGCTAATTAGAGAGTCCATTTCTTAGAGAAAGGGGGAAGTATGATTCCTTTTGGTGTATTACAGTGTTGTTATTATCTATATGCCAAGCTTCTTTGATCTTTTGTTTAGAATCATTTCTTTCATTGCAGACAACGGTGGCTGATAAGCCGTTCATATGTATGTCCGGTGATGTTCTGGTGCTTTAAAAAAATTGACTTATACTCTGATTTGTCTGATGCTCTTCTATACTGATATCAGTGTTGTGAGAGCCGAGTGGAGAGGGATACCCGAGACTCACCATAATAAATAGCATTGCACTAAGGGAGGCATATAATTTTGTATAAGGTGTCTGGGGTTTGATCAGCATCAAATCTATTCTTGGAATTATTTATCAATCTGTTAGTTGAAAGAGGGATGTACTCGCTTATACAGTGTGCTGGTGTGGTGATATAAGGGATGTATGGAAGGAAAATGAAGAGCCTGTCATCTTTGGGAAAGTTTGCATTTATCTTACGATAAAATTGTTTTACTCTTTTTGTAAGGTATTGTTCAATATTAGCTTTTCAAAAAGCTTCAAATTTTCATAATAGATGATTTCTATAAAAAGAAGGCAGGCCGGCAAATTCATTATAGCATTGAGAGATAGACTTAGGATGTATATCGCACCATTATGGATCATAGAGTGGGAAGATCACCCTAGAGAACTGAAGTATCTAGATATCCTGTTACAAAGAGATATAGCTCATATACACTATAAATTTCTTCTTAAACTACTAGAAATTAGAGGCTTTACACATTCTAAATCTATCTTTCCACACTCTCATAAAGTCACTGGCCTATCTTCTTTCTTTTATAGAAATCATCTATTATGCAAGTTTGAAGCTTCTCAAAGAGCTAATATTGAACAATATTTGAAAGACCTAATTAACATAGGCTTTAAATACCACTATCTTAAAAGAAGAGTATACAATTTTATTGTAAAATGGTTGCAAACCTACCCAAAGAGATCAGACCCTTCATTATCCTGCCATATACCCCTTCTATCACCAAAAATCCTTGCAAAATTTTCTCACCATCTCACTAAACTACCAAACTCCTCCTTCAACTAATAGAATGATAAAAAATTCCAAGGATAGACTTCTTGCTGATCAAACACCCTATACAAAATTAGGTGCCCCAGGCTGGGTGCAATGCCATGTATTATAGTGAGTCACATGCATCGCTCTTCACTTGGTCTTCACATCACTGATATCTGTATAGAAGAGCCTCAGATGAGACTGATCATAAGCCAATTTTTTTATACTGGAACATCACTGGACATACATTTGAGTCCTTATTAGCCACCATTGCACACATTGAAAGAAATTATTTTAAGCAAAAGATCAATGACACATAGCTAATAACAACACTGTTTAAATCAAAAAGAATTCCCCTTCTCTTAAAAAAATGGACTCTCTAATTTGCATTAGCTTTGAATATATTTTTGCTTATATATACTATTATTTTCCACTATTATTCTAATGCTATGAATATGAGGAGATAGAAAGCCCTTGAAAGGACTTAGCTGCTTTTGTATCATTGCTATTGAATTATAGCTTTTCTTTTTTATTGTGTATATATAAGTTTTATATTATACTTGGTATTTATGTAAAAAATTTTATAAGATCTCAAATTTTGTTTTTTTATGTATATAATATAAATTTAATTTATTATGCATTATTTTTCAACAATCACTCATTTCAAACAGCAGTTGTTCAATAAATAAAATGTGGCCATTAAACTTTGTATCTATTAATTTTTATAAATGTTCATGAGAGGTTCTTTCTCTTCCTCATACTACTTATAAGATTAGTTTTTGTTTCAATTTTACATTTAACTAATCTGGTTGGGAGTTTTAGGAAGTCTACAATTGATGACATTCTTTTTTTTTTTAAATTGTAATTTAGTTTTGTATAATATTTTTAAATATAATTACATCATTTTGATTATTGGAATTTTTTATAATTATTTGACTAGTAATATATTGATTCCTAATCAAATTTCTTTTGTTTTATTTTGTTCCATGGTTTTATAATTCAGTTATTCTTTTTTATATACTTTGTCCTGAAAGGTTTAGTGCAATCGTACTGTGACTGATTGGCTATTGAAATGATGGATTGTAATTCTAGTCCTGTCATTTCTGATGCTTGAATTTATTATGAATTCCCAGTAATAGACCGATTGAATGTTACTATGTTAATATTCTTGAAAATATCAACATCATGTCATCACAATGCTTTTGAAAACATGTTTTACTGTTTGTTTTATATTTTGATTTGTTATAAGATTAGGCTACGAAAATTATTTCAAGTCACAGAGCCTATACATTTTTAAAAAAAAACTACTTTTAAATAAATTACTTACTATAGAATTTCTGTAATATTTAATTTAATTTGTCCAATAGACTCCTTTATCTGCTGGAAAAGTTTTAACATTAAAAATTTAATGTATCGGACATGTAAAAGTATGGCCCAGAAGAAATTTGACTTTATGATTCATATTATATTCGATGATGTTACTAAAATGTTTCATTTATAAAATAACTTTTATTCATCTGCTGCATCATCTTCCAACAATTTTATCTGCCTCCAATTTATGCCATTCTAAACTGACTTTGTAGCACTAGGACGTTATGTTAAGAAAAGCTTAATATTTATGTAATTTTAATTGAGGTTAGCGCTTTCGATACCTTCTTGGTTGTATAAAATTTTAGTACTAAATTGCATTCACTTAACTCAACTGCTTTTTATTTTCTCAATTGGAATCGACCTAGGAAGAACATTTGGTTATTAAACTGGTCGTTGCTGTAAGGATTAGTGTTCTATCTTACTACGACTTTATTTGAACTTTAAATGTTGGGTGGAGCTCAAGTGATCTTTTTTTTTCAGATAAATGAGAAATTTTCAAGTAAACTTTTTTATTGCATGTTTATTTACTTATAATTAAGTTTCAGTTAGAATGACATTTAGTAAATTCTAAACAATTTCACCGACGTCATTCATTCAAACATCGTAAATAGTAATTTAAAGTGAGAATTCTACTCTCACGCTTTCCTCAACAGTATTTCAATTTGCTCATATAAAAGAATTGAGTTGTAGGAATAAGAGGATTCCTTTTATTCCTGCATAAATACTAGATCTTGTGTTGTAGAGGGAAGTATTCATTTATTATTTAACACTCTAAAAAGACACATGCACAATTAGCTTGAAAGGCTGATCTTTGAATGTAATACAATTGTATGTCCATAGTTAATCCAGTTATCTATTATGTATTGTTTGTTAAATTGGTATCTAGCTAATTTTAGATAAATAATAATGTAAGTTCAAATACTGAATTAGATGAGTATCAAAATTATTGCTGAAGAGAAACTTTTCAACTATCCATAGTTTGTAAGCCATGATTTTATTCTTATTTTAAAATATTGAGGGGGGGGGGGGATGACATTGATCTTGCTTTAAGAGTAAATAAATCAATGCTTATTCAGTAATTATAAGATGGACCTTTTGCATCATCAAATGTTTTTAGAATAATTCATCAACTGTTATTAATAACAAATATGTAGAACAACATTTCAAAATGTGGTACATATTCCAAGCCTTATTACTAACAGTTGAATGTGTTTGCAAAATTTAAATAATTTTGAAATTTTCTTTATATGTCTAATGATTAAAAGTGAATGATGAAAATATTCCATATATATTTATAATTAAAATGTCATTACTAACTTTTTGACAAACCTTAATAGTTATATAGTTAATATCAACATGTCTCTTTGTTTCTTCATTTTTTATTTTGAAGAAATTTCATTAATTAAATTTAGTCTAATATAGTTTGTTTTAACATATAATAACAACATTCCACTCTTCTTACACTTTAACAATTTTTTTTTTATATTTTAAGATAAGAGGAGGCGCCTCCTCCCCCACCCCCCCAACAAAATTTTTTAATAAATAAAATTTTTTTCTCTAATAATTTACAATTAAGTATTTTTATTATTACAAATAAGGAGAAATTAAAACCACATTTATTACACTTTAAAGCAAAATATATTTATTAATTTTACAGTTTCGACTGTTCCTAACAGTCTTCGTCAGATCTTATTATTTAATTTTACTCTCGATCTGATGAAGACTGCTAGGAACAGTCAAAACTGTAAAATTAATAATATATTTTGCTTTAAAGTGTAAGAAGAGTGGAATGTTGCTATTATATGTTATATAAAAAAAAGCAAAAATAAAGAAGGAAAGAGGAAGAAAAAGTATTGAAGATAGTTAGTTTTCTTTTTTCAATAGTCAAATTATCTTTTTTTTTTCTTCTTTTTGAATAAAAGTTTCTCCACCTTTTTATTTTGAACTCATATTAATATTAATATTTATTTAGGGCTACGTTATATAGAAAAGGCAGCTGGGTTCTCTCCCCAAGTCTCCTGCAGCACCATCTCTTAACACTTTTGTTATGTAGCATGTCTCAATCATAAATTATGGTGTGGAATGTGACTGCGTTTCAAATCTTAACCTATGCTAGCATTGAATTTTGTTTTAAATTGGACAAAACTGCTATTGAAAACTGTGAAATGATTCAAAGTGTGTACGGCAATGAAGATTTGAATTACAAGAACATTCAAGATTTTCATGACAGGGAAAGCAGTGAAGATGATCATAAAACATAGTGTCACATTTCATGTCATAATTGCTGACCCAGACATGCTAGAATATTAAAATTTTTGTGATGAATAGATAAACTAAATGTCTACATAATTCATTCCTTGGTTCACAATCTTGGAGAGGGTACTAGCCATCTTTTCACTGTGACACACTGTTTATATACATCTTTATATAACTAATAATGTCATCATACACATTATTTAAATCATATCAACCTAGGGTAAGAAGATTCTATAAATTTCAATGGGAAGGGGGTATATTTGTCTGAGGCAATTCTAATAACTTTGATGAAATTCATTTGAAAGAAGAGCTCTAAAAAAAATTGAAGCAAACAATATGAGCAAATCTAAAGAACAATCAATTGCAACTCTTAAAAAGATGTAAGGGTGTGACTATCCTATACATGTTTGTGGTGGCATGACTGCATATGCAGAATTAAAAAAATTTAGAATGAGTTAATCTTGATCTCAATATCTATCTCTCAGTATAATACACAATAATGACACAGTTATAAATACTAAGGCTTCATGGTATAGCAATCATTATATTAGCCTGTTGATGATGACTTAGTTAATGCCTATCTGGTTATTTTTATCTCGAGAATGAGTTATAAAATCTATGAAGTGAATGGACTTTAAAGGTGACTTCTATAACCTTAGTATCATTCAAATAATTTCACGGAGAACCATCTGGATATCCGCATACATATTTGAAACCACTCACACACACATACAGATGGAATGGAAGATGAATAGACTGAAAAATCCTACATTCAAATTCCTCTATGTACATATTTGTATATGGCAAAAACCATTATGTCTGAGCTAAGTTTGGAATGGCAAAATCTCCAGATATTGTGAAAAAGAGAAAATATACATACTTAGTTTATTTTATTATTAAATACTTTCACTGGAATAACCTACAAATTCCTTAAAGCATAATTCTATGATGAAATCAGCCATACTAATAATTCACAAAACCAATAACATTAACAAACAAAAGTATTAGAAAATGACTATGTGGCAAACCTAAAGTTAGTATGCATGCATAATTTCATACAATACATAATTCATATAACACATATAATTATTATTCCCTTCTTATTCTTCTTAATTAATTAATATCTAATCTAGATTAGCTGAGTTATTCCTTGTGCAATTTTAATTTTTTCAACAAAACTGCTAAAAAAATTATTCAATATTTTTAATTATTTATTTCTTTATAAATAAAGATTTATAAATATAGATGTGCATTTGGCTAGGGACTTTTTTTTTTTCTCCTTTTCTTAAAGTCCTTTTGTGGTTTTTTAGTTTTCTCTTGTAAATCTTGCAAGTAATACTTTAGTCAATGTCCTGTTTTGTTATAACTCTTGTTACTTTCCATCTTTTTGTCTTTTTTCTGTAGCTCCAGGTTTTCAATTTAATAATTATTTTCATTTCATTTTTCATCCATTTAGTTTTTTTTTTTGTATATCTATGTTTCCAATTTAAAAATTATATTTATTTAATTTTTATTCCTTTAATTGTTTTTTTTTTTCTCTTTTTTCCCCATATTTTTAGTTTAACTTTTATTTTAATTTCAAATTAATGTAAGTTGTGGGAGCTATTATTTTGGGTGGATTGATACACAAAGCTTGCTGAAAATGTCTTTCAGAGACATTTTCCTTCCACATTCTTTTTAATGAGATTGATCACGTAGTTGAATCACTAATGATCAGCTTTTACAAGAACTTAGAACATGATTCTTGTAAATTTCATACTATTATACATATTTGGAAAAATCATTTCTTTTTTTAAAAACTAAGAATGAAATCATTTTAGCATCAGACTTCCAAGCTGAGCTGCTGACTGTCAAAAAAATCAATAATTGTTATTATTATTATTTTTTGTGATGATAATGATGGTAAAATACAAAAATATATATCTAAGTGATGCTAAATTATTACTTATAATTTCAAACCCATGCTTGGGTATATAGTAAAGAGAGCCTACTGAGGTGAAAATATGCTCTCATGTTTTTTCACAATATAGAATATTGTTTGCATCATATTAAAAATAGGTTAAATTTACTTATTTTGTTTATGTTTTTATTTTTTTGTGAAAATTATTAAATATTTATTCGTTCATTTATATAACAAATTTATTATACTAGAAACTCGGTCAATGCTTTGACATATAAAAAAAAAAAAACAAATGTTTTATTAAATTGAAATCAGTATAAAATATTATGGTTTTATGAGAAAAAGTAATTTATAAACAGAATTCTTATTTCATTTACACTTATAACATCTTCATTAGTAATGAACTCCACATCGTATTACATTTTTACTTTTTACAGTCAGTGCATTGACATTAATTTGACTACCCCTTATTATTCTGGTATCTTTGTCCCATTTCCAAAAATATCTAAATATTCACTTACTGACAACTATTGGAAAGCTAGTTAGGTTGGCAATTGTCCATACTTTTTTTTTTATAATGTGAAACAATTTCAAGGTTTATTCATACTAGATTCAAACTCCAGGTCATGTATGGTGATAGGCCCAAAGTTTTTTACTTCCACATATATTTATTTTTTTCTTATTATATTTTGATTTACAATTGTCAAATTGTCTGCACTTACAACTTTGATATCAACCATTTCAGATAAACATATTAATGATTATTAGAAATCATTTATTAAACTAGAGATTATCCCAGCCCAGATATAAACTTTAAACATCAGTAAAAAAAAAAAAACTATTTTGAAATAATGAAATTATAATTAAAAACAGTTTCGCTACTGTAAGATTACTAGAGATCATCTTTCACTATTTATATTAAATATTTAAATTTTATATTATAGCAACAAGTTTTCAGCACTCACAACTTTGATGTAAACCATTTTAGATAAATATATTAATGATTAAACAGACAAAACTCTCCATACAGTAGTGCCACTCAGTGCAAGCCAGAGTAATCTCAATGGATGCCAGAAGGTGTGTGCATAAAATCCCTATCTAGTGCCTACTCATATGGAGAGTTTTGCCTGTTTAATAACAGTTATGAGCAAGCATAGGAAATGGTGATCATGTGATGTGCATTAATGATTATTACTAATCATTTATTAAACTGAAGATTTTCTCTAGCATAAATATAAAGTTTAAAACCTTAATTAAAGATTAGTATATGTATTTCTCCCCTCAATTATATATAAATACATGAAATAATTTTCAACTTATCTTTTTAAAATATATTTAAAACTTTCTCTTTACTACACAAACTATATATATATATTAAAAGCATGGTTATTTTGTTTATGCTGATGATTTACTCATTATTATTGTATTGGTGAATTCTTGTTCCAGGGGTTACTCTAGATCAGCTTGTAACTGGGGGGAAAGGGAAGCAAACATTTTTTAGTCTAATCATTTGAGATGGAATTGCTGAGTTATAGTAACAATATCGAATCTTATTGCAAATAATATTTTCAACTTTAAACTAAAATTAATCACCCAAGTAGAGAAAAGCAATTTTAATGGCAAAGAATTCCTATGTACTATTAATGAACTGAAAGAATTCATTAGCAGATGGTATCGAAAAGTCTCACATTCAATTACTGAGCATGATTGTCGTGTCATTAATAGTGTTTATGTGCAAAAAAAACAAAACAAATGTATTGTCTTTTATTCCCAGGATTAAACCTTTTACTGATAAATATAAATGAATAATTTTAAAGTTAAAATTTATCCCTACAGAAATGAGTTGCTAATCATAACTTAAATGGTGAGAAAGAGTGGTAAAACTAAACATAACTCATCTTTAAAAAGAAGCAATTACAGAAAAATTATATATATATAGTGGGAAAATATGAAGCTATGGAATGTGGGCATGGAGAGTCAGATATTTGATTCCTCTAGCTCATCTGACAAATGAAAATTGTTCATGAAATGTATGCATAATGAGATAGTAGGCTGCTGGTAGATGGTTGTGATATGGTGGAATTGATGAGGAATGGATTGATAAAAGCAAAAGAAATATATAATGGTATTTCTTAAAGAAAATATGAAGATAGTGGAATAAATATTTTTAATTTTTAGACAAAAAAAACATTCATTATAATATCACAGTAAATAAAACATAGCTACAATTATGTATAAGCAAATCAAATTGAGTTGGTCTTAGGTGAGAACAGATAGTGGTAAGTGTGCCCAAAGACTAAATTACAAGATTGCAGAAAATTGAAAAACAATCTGTAAGATAATCATTGATGGTGGAAAGATGAAAGAAGCACTTAGTATTAATATAAAGCATTTAGATATGATGGAATAGATTAACTGCAGCTGATGTGACACATATCTACTATGTATATACACTCTTGTTAAGTATTTTAATGAAAAGAATATGTGGAAGTATGGAGATTGTTTAATATATGTATATTTTAATAAAGTAACATGTCAGAGATGTAAAAATTTATTGTCATTTATTCAATGATCATGAAAACTTTATGATCAGATACTTTCTTTAAACTTATATTTTTATTAATTGCTTATAGTACTGGATTTTTACAAATTATTATCATAATGTTAGATTTCCATGTTTTTTTTTCTTCACATCTCCATCACATGTTATCAATTATACTCTCAGTTATTAAATCTAATTACTGAGTTTTCATCAAATGTTAACTCCATTTTTTTATATTTCAAATTTATTGATTGCATAATTTTTACAAATAGTTTCAGTAATTCATGATTTGAAAAAAGCCTTTAAAAAACCTTTTAAATTTTTAATCTAAGTTCGTAATTTTTGTTTGTGTACCAATGGTATAAGCAGCTTCATGAATTATCTCTTAGTCAGCCTTTTTTTTCTTTATGTATTCTCTGCAAAAGCTTTATTTTACACTCTCTATCATTCAGTTAGATTTGAATGTATATATATTAATGAGCTCTTTATCACTGCATTGTCTATTAACTTTTTTATATCTATATTATTGTATTTTTATATTAATTATTTTATTGATGTCTTAAATGTTCGTAATTTTTAAATTAAATTGTATCATAAGTATATGTATTTATTTTTAAAAAAAGATAATATATTTGGTTTGATATCATTTGTGAATTCATGAATAGATAAAAAGACTTGCAATTTTTAAAAATGCTCTTTTCATCGATCATTTATGTATTACTGGAGAGCTCCACTCAGTATGCCTTTGCTGTCTAAATTCTGTCTTTTTTTTTAACCAAAGCTAAAAAAAAAAAAGTAAAACACTGATTATGATTTTATTTTTATTGTTTTTATTATTTATTTAACATATATTTAAAACGTACACATTACATTTTATTATTTCATTAATTGGACTAAAGCATATTTATTGGTAAGCAAATAATTATTAATAATTTTTTTACTATAGCTGCTGTGTTTCTGCTCCAATGTTTTATTTTATCCACACTAAATTTTTTAATCATATATATTAGAATCTTATAATAATAAAAGAATTGCCAAAAATGTTCCTAATAGAGTATTATTTGTCCATGAGGATAAATTCAAATTCTTTTTCCCCCACATTAAGTAATTCTGTAACTATTTCATAAAATGCAACTTTTTTTCTTTAACATATATTTAATTGTGCCAAAGCAAGTTTACTGAAATAAATAATTATTAATATTTTTTCAAAATACTATATTTTTTACTATAGAGTAACAGTTTGTTCATTTTTATAAATGTGGTCGTTTTAGTTGCTTATTACATCTGGGATTTTTAGCAAACTATGTCATTTGGTTACTATTTCCATTTCACTTAGCATTATATATATATACAGAATAGATTTAATGATATTTAGAAATCTGAATCGAATATCACAATAATAAAGTGAAGTAATTAAATGACCAAACTATATCTTGTAAATTTTTAATATACCGCATAATGTGTATTTTAAATGTATTTTTGACTGTTATTAAAATTATTGTTATATAAAAGATAATCATACTGTTAAACTTGGAAAAAATGCTTTCAATAAAAATAAGTTAATATTGACTGAAAATATGCTAATGTACTTTGGGGTGGGGATTAAAGTAAGTGTGTTTAACTAGCTATTACTTATACTGTATATCGCAGACTGCAATACATATGGCAAAATTGGAAAGACTCAGTTTGAGGCTAATAAAGGTCACAAATGTTAATACTTGGTTGAGAGATCAAGCAAGTACTAGTGACATATTGAAATTATTAAGTGCTAGAAATGGAATTGGCTGAATATATCCTAAAAGAGTTGATAAATCAGTCACTTGAGATTTCAAAGTGGTACCTAATAAATTATATGAGACCTAAAAAGATATATGTCTTTATAAATTAAATATGAAATTTTGCTTGGAAAACCTTCCTACAATGGATTCATAAATTCAATGAAAATGGTGATTTTATATATATATTTACAAATTTTATTTCTGCTGTAACGAAAACTTTTTGGTAATAACTGGGCTCATGAATTCTAATGATGATAATAATATAATTTTAAAAAATTTGCTTTTTCAATTAATCATGATAATTCAATCTTTTTTTTTTAAATATATTGGTAATATAAGTACCGTGTTTTTTATAATTGTTATTGGAAAATATTAATGAAGATTTCAATATTATGCAAAAGAATATTAAATTTTTTTTTGTTTCCATCCTGATTGCCATTGCTGTGTTATCGGATCATTTCACTTATCTATTCTCTTACTATTCCTGTTTATGTCAGCTGTGTGTAATTTTAACTTACTGTTAAAAAATTACCTTTAAATTATATAAGTAATTGCTGACCAGTTAATTTAAAAGTCATTCATTGACTAAGCAAAACAAAGATAAACAGAGCAAAACTCTCCATACAGTATTGCCACCTGTGCTAAACAGAGTAAACAATGGATTCTCATAGTTTTGTAGTTAAGTAGAGATAAAAGGTGGTTGCTAGAGGGTTGCATTAGATCCTAAGATCTAGATGCAGTGCTCTCAGATCCAAAGTTCCTCACTGACTAAGGCCATAAGCCAGAAACTAATCTGGGGATATTGGATGAGTAGGCATTAGATAGGGATTTTATGCACAAGCCTTCTGGCATCCATTGATTACTCTGTTTAGCACAGGTGGCAATACTGTATGGAGAGTTTTGCTCTGTTTATCAACAATTAATGTGCTAGTAATGGAGATGTGATCATGTGATGCTTAATGGTTTAACACCAATCCTGCCTAATAGGATAGTGGTGGCTATGGTTGTAAAAGAGCCAAAGATACCAAAATGTATGGGTGCTGAACTGAGTTCAGACCCATATGACTATATAAGCTATGGAGCTTAGATTGAAAATATTTTTTGTGTTTTCAATTTCATTCTCATAGTTTTGTAGTTAAGTAGAGATAAAAGGTGGTTGCTAGAGGGTTGCATTAGATCCTAAGATCTAGATGCAGTGCTCTCAGATCCAAAGCTCCTCACTGACAAAGGCCACAAGCCAGAAACTAGTCTGGGGATATTGGATGAGTAGGCATTAGATAGGGATTTTATGCACAAGCCTTCTGGCATCCATTGATTACTCTGTTTAGCACAGGTGGCAATACTGTATGGAGAGTTTTGCTCTGTTTATCAACAATTAATGTGCTAGTAAAGGAGATGTGATCATGTGGTGCTTAATGGTTCAAAACAAAGATATTAAAAAAACAAAAACAGTATTTTTATGTTAAGGTTTCTAAGTTAAAACTTCAAAGTTTTGTGCTGAATCAAAAAAAGATTAAAGTTTAATTATTTCTTTGTCATAAATATCAAATATTACTAATATTTATTGAGATAAATCCTATTAATAACACCATTTATATGTATATTTCTAAATTAATACAGTAATTTATTAAATATATGCAACAACTATGTTATTATTACAAATAAAATTAATAGTGCATTAAATGATAAAATATATGTAACCATAATTAGATTTTTTTAAAAGCTTTTGACCTTCTTAAGCCAAAGCAATTGAATCACTGTTTACAAAATTGTGGAGTTACAGGAAAATTGCTGTTTTTTTTTTTTTTTTAAATTATTTAAATGATAGATATGTAGTAGCAAAAATATCAAATGTGTTGTGTAATGAGCAAAAAAATTTATTTGGGGTTTCTCAAGGTTCTATACTTAGTGCATTGTTGTTTTTGATTTTCATAAATGATGTAGGAAATATTAATATTGAAGGATTGTCTTTTGGTGGTTTGAGAAAAGAATTTATATAAATGGAGAAAAAAACAATATGTATGTTTATATAACATAATGTAAGATATAATGATAAGTTTATAAAATAGAACAAGTAAAATTTATTAGATACCTTGGAATGATGATAGATGAAAAATGTCTTGGAAACTTCATATAAACATACTAATTAGTAATTAGTAAATTTAGATATTTTATAAAATCAAATATTTTTTTTGAAAAATATTTTTATTATTATATATAATTTTTTATATGAACCTTTATTGAAATATAGAATAATGCTTTGTGGTTTTTGCAAGCTTTTCTAATATTAATAGATTAGCAATACTGCAAAAAAGAATAATTGATCTATGAAAAAATATATATCAATGAAGAAAAAAGTGTATATATTAAAAATAATATTTTATTATTCAATAAACTTCTTGATAATATAATTATATATCAATGAAGAAAAAAGTGTATATATTAAAAATAATATTTTATTATTCAATAAACTTTTTGATAATATAATTATATAGAAAAAAACTTTTGATAGTACTTTCAAAAAACCTTATATAAAACAATTTGAAATGTGCCTAAGAAAAACGGGTATATACATAATTTCAAAATATTGTAATTAATATGGAACTAGAGCAAGAAATTATTATGTTCCTAAATTATTTAATAATTTACCTATTGAATTAAGAAGCTTGCAACATTATAGGGAAAAAATTAAAAATATATATTAAAGGGCAGGGGGAGAAGAATTATTATATTGAAAAAATATATGAGTATGTAATGTTGTTTAATCAATCTTTTTATTGTATAATAATGTATTATTGAAATGTAATTTATTGTTGGCATATTTTATTTTATATTATGTTTAAAATTGTTATAAAATTTTTCTTCTACATAAAGTAGTAGAAGAATGAAATTTATATTTGTGTAAATATATTTTGAACTGTATTCAAATGAATTAATATAATGAATGTGTTTATTTTAAAAAACAATATGTTATTAATTTTTTTTAAAAATTACTTTGTTTTCAATCTATTAAAACAAGTAATATCAATGTGGTATTTGTACATAAATCAAAATGAATTATAATATTCTATTTGTATTATTGGAAAGTATGCCATATCAAAAAAAAATTAATATTAAAGAAATTAGAAAATAAATAAATTATAATTCAAAATTTTAATTATACCCCCACTTGTTCAATGGATATGTTGAATTATTTCTTAGAAATGCAATGAATTGATTACATGGTCTATCTATTGATTATAATTAATTGGTTCCAGAAAAAGAGTATAGTAATTGAATTTTTGAATAATGGGGATCAAATTTCCGATGGAAAACTTTATTATGCAATATTTGGAAATGTATATCTTTAAAATAAATTTAAAAATCTATTTGTTTATGGGTTTTGCAATATTTATGTGTGTTTTTTTTAAAAAAAATTCAATTTTGGAAGATATTAAAATTTTGTTAGACAGTAAAATGTCATTTGTAATGATGTTTGAACATTTGACTAGTTGCTAATTTGAAGTCTTTCTTTCTTTTTGTTCATTTATTTTTTGGTTGAGATAACTTTCATTTTTTGATTAAACAAAAGTTAACTTTTATTTGATTTTCACATATGAATTAGTAATTTATTTATTTTTTATAAATTACTTTTCACATTATTAAATGAACATTTTTGAAATTAAAAATTATTGGGGAAAAAATAAACAAATACCAATCATTTTGTTTATTTAAAATTTCTGCTGAAGATGTTTTTTATTTCTAATGTTGTTTTTTTTTAATTGTTTTCATTTGTCACGGGAAAAATTTGCATCATCTTACTCATTGATAAAAACTAAATTATCAGCTTATGATTTAAATCAGTTTTTTTTTTTTTGTTTATAAGTAGAATAGTGATTACATGATAATTGTTAATTGTTGTTTAGAATCTTCTTTATACTATATTTAATGAGTCATTTTTGAAGCTTATAGATATATTTTTTTATAAAGTTCTTCAATTATTCAATCTGATCCTGCAAAATTTATAAAGAAGACATGATCAATGAGAACTTTATTGGTAACAATGTGTGACCAACTTTTGTAATCATTTTTATATAAATTTATTTTTATGCCCATCAAACTGGATATATTTATTATTATTTATCAAACTGGAAAATATTTATTATTAATGATTTACTTGAAAAATCTTTTAATGTTGTTTCAAAGTAAATATCTATGTTTATAGGCAGGAGGGAGGGATATAAAAGCAACAATGTAATAATTTTTTGAGAAAATTTAAATTTGTCTCTGGTTTTAATGCATACTATTAATTATCTCCATACCACTGGCAATGCAATTGTTGCTCCTATTTAAAAAAAAAAAAAAAAGCTTCAAATTAAATGAATTTAAATATAAAGCTTGTTTAGAATTTTAAATAATTGGTGTAATAAATGTTATTTATTGATTTTTTTCTGCAAGTGTCATATTTTTCAAATACATGAAAAAAAAACAATTGCATGGGATTTTCATTGTTTATATTTCATTATTCATGCTTTTTTGCATGATCATGACTAAACAAATGTAATCCTTTTAAAAACATTTACTAATTCACAGAATTGCGGTTTTACAGACTGGAAGTATATAAAATAAACCATTCCACATTGTAAACATTCAGAAAAAATGTTCTTTCTCACACATGTGCAAAATGCATAAATAATTTTAAAACATTACTGTAATCATTTTCTGTTAATGTAAGATTGACTAAGGTTACACTTGTGTATTTATTTTTTCATTCTATCTTCAATAGCTTCTGCTTTCTAAAAATGCACTTTTTTTTATAGTTCAAACATAAAATTAACTAACATATAGCCACCATTTGTTATTTAGAAATTCAGTAATAATATGTGACTTATTTTATACAGTTAATGAAGTTTATTTTTTAAGTTACAGTATATATTCAAAAGTCAAAATAAATGCTGTATTAAATGTGAAATTAAACAATTATTAAGGATGAATGAATTATTTTGCTTAGCATTTGAAATTACAAGACCATGAAATAGCAAAAATTCAAGTACATATCAAATTCTGAATAAAAATTTAACAAAATTTTATTAAAATAAAATGAATTTCTCATTGCTGTTATTATACATCCTGAAAAATATTGGTAAATCAAGGTAAAATTGAAATGGATAAGTTAAATGTATATGTGCATGTGATATTTATTTCTTTTAAAACTGAAGGCAAGGAAAAAGTTATTCATTAGATTAAAGGTTATCCATTTAATGAATAATATTTCATAGTGTAATCTTCACTATACCATTCTCACACAAGATAGGGACTGGTTTCTATTCATTTGTATCATCTTGTGGAGGTAATGTAATGATAAACATATGGACAAAGATAAAATTGTATGATCCCAAGATGCACATTTCGTGATGGTCTAGTAGTGATCATTGGCCCAGATCACAATCTCTTATACATTTTTATCATTATTCAGTATGTAAATAGATAGCCAATTACTACCGTTTAATTGATAAGTTCAAACTTACTGCCCTCAAAACATTCACACAAAACCTTTAACAGAAGTATTATTAATAATTTTTATTAGTCATTCATTAGGCTAGAGATTATCAATTTAATTAATAATATTTTTGGTTTCTGTCCATTTTTAACACCTTATGGACAGTGTGATCATAAACATATGAGAGTAGTATAGTGGAAATTATACTATAGAAATATTAGGTAAATGATAATTGTTTTGAGCCAATAAACATCACATGACCACCATTTCTTACACTTGCTTATAACTGTTGTTAAAACAGGCAAAAACTCACTATACGTATTGCCACACACAGCAAGCTAGAGTAAACAATGGATGCCAGAAAACTTTGTGCATAAAATCCCCATCTAGTGCCTACTTATCCAATATCCCCAGACTAGTTTCTGGCTTGTAGCCTTCGTCCATGAGGAGCCTTGGATCTGAGAGCACTGCACCTCGATCTTGAGATCTAATGCAGCCCTCCAGCAGCCACCTTTTATCCCTATTTAACTACAAAACTATGAGTCTTGAAAATATCTTAATATTTTCAATCCAAGCTCATTAACTTATATGGTCATATAGGTCTGAACTCAGTTCAGTACCTATACATTTTGATGTCTTTGGTTCCTTAATAACCATAGCCACCACTATCCTATTAGGCAGGATTGGTTTTAAGCCAATAAACATCACATGATCACCATTTCTTATGCTTGCTTATAACTGTTGTTAAAACAGGCAAAAACTCACTATACATATTGCCACATATAGCAAGCTAGAGTAATCAATGGATGCCAGAAGGCTTGTGCATAAAATCCTCATCCAATATCCCCAGACTAGCTTCTGGCATCCATTGATTACTCTAGCTTGCTGTGTGTGGCAATATGTATAGTGAGTTTTTGCCTGTTTTAACAACAGTTATAAGCAAGCATAAGAAATGGTGATCATGTGATGTTTATTGGCTTAAAACCAATCCTGTCTAATAGGATAGTGGTGGCTATGGTTATTAAAAAACCAAAAATACCAAAATGTATGGGGAACTGAATTCAGACCTATATGATTATATAAGCTAATGAGCTTGGATTGAAAATATTAAGGTGTTTTCAATTTAAGACTCATGGTTTTGTAATTAAATAGAGATAAAAGGTGGCTGCTGGAGGGTTGCATTAGATCCTAAGATCTAGGTGTAGTGCTCTCAGATCTGAGGCTCATAACTGACCTAGGCCACAAGACAGAAACTAGTCTGGGGATATTGAATGAGTAGGCACTAGATTGGGGGTTTTATGCACAAGCCTTCTGGCATCCATTGATTACTCTAGCTTGCTGTGTGTGGTGAAATGTATTGTGAGTTTTTGCCTGTTTGATAACTGTTTTGCTTTTTTAATTCATAACTTTTAATAATTTTTTTATTTTACACAAAACAGTTAATCTATATTGTGTGTAGATTACTGCCAAATTGTAAAAGTAAATATCAAATTTTATTGTGCTGTGGTAGTGACTAAATATTATTAACATTATTCCTGTGGAAATTTAATTATCATTGTTTTCAAATTCAATTTTCATATGGTATTTTTGGAAGTGATTCAATTTTCATTTTGAAACCTAGTTCAAGAGCTTGGAATCTAATAGCTAATAATCATCATTATTTTCAACCACCATCAATATACTGGAGGATGAAAACCTCTCCAAGTTTAATCCAATACCCTCAATCTCTAGCCTCTCCACATCACTTCAGCATACTTTCTCCATCTGTCTAACATGTCTCTTTCTAGATCTTTACAGCACTTGGATTCAGCCCAGCTCCACTTTAGTCTTCTAATTCTTTCAATTATGTCAGTAACACCTGTTTGTTCTTTCATTCATGTATTCTGTTTCAGTTCTTTCCTGTTACTCCATACATCTTTCCATACTTCATTCAGTTGCCTGAGGTCTATTGCTCTTCTGTTAAATGTTCAAGTCTCAGATCCATAAGTAAGAATTGGTAAAACAAATTTAATAAAAATCTTTTCTAACACATAGGCATATTTTCTTTTAAGTTATTTCTACTAAAAGGACTTCATCATTATGTTTCCATCTGGTTTAAAATCTCAGTAAGATATTTTGTAATTGTTAATTTTGTCTAATTCATCATTACCAATTTTTATTTTCTTCTTTTGAGATAATCCATTGAACATTATTATAGCCTTTTTAGCATTTATCTTTAGTCTATTTTTATTATTTTTATTTGATAATTCTTGCAACATTTTCTGAAGCACCAAAGCAGAAACAAGTACATCATTTTCAAAATCTAGATGGTTTAAATAATTTACTTTCATCTACTTAGCTTTTCAGTTTAATTCACAAAATACTTATTGCAAAACTGTTGTAAAAAGCTGTAGAGATATAGTCAACCTGCTTTAAATCCTTTTCATTGTTAATTTTCTTGGTGTCATATAATTTAGTTGTTGCTGTTGCATTTTATTTTTTCAGAATATGACATTTTTTTCAGTCTGTATCTTGATGATCCATTGCTTTAGTCATTGAAGAAATGGTTATAGAATTAAATATCTTTTTATCATCTACAATTCGAAGCAGAATGATGGCTTATATTATTGGCCCTTTTTATAACTTCTCTTAATACTTGGATATGATCCACTATGCTAAAACCACTTTTAAACTCAGTTTGCTCTTTTGGTTGGTTAAAATCCAAAGTTCATTGATTTCTAATATCTTCTTTATCGCCTTTTTTAAATATTAATATTAATACTGTATTCTTCCACTCGTATGATATAATATTTAGTCATTTGATATATATATATTTGACAACAATTTTTTTAATTCTTCACATGCTTCT
The DNA here is from genome assembly GCA_028023455.1 of Epiperipatus broadwayi. Taxonomy (NCBI): domain Eukaryota; kingdom Metazoa; phylum Onychophora; class Udeonychophora; order Euonychophora; family Peripatidae; genus Epiperipatus; species Epiperipatus broadwayi. The sequence goes on from JAQFVV010006198.1 coordinate 31,463,169, forward strand.
TTCAAGATATTGATTATAATTCCATCATTATCTAAAAATTTTCTTTCTTTAAAGATTTAACTTATGTCTCTCTTCTTCATTTAAAATACTGAGCAATAATTCTTTATAGAATTCTTCTATATATTTCATGATGTCAACTCTCTTTTTAATAATAATTCCATTTTTACTTCTTATTGCAGAAATGTTGCCTACCAATATCAGTCTTTAATTGTGTTTTTTTCTTTATAGAATTCTTCTATGTATTTCATGATGTCAACTTTCTTTTTAATAATAATTCCATTTTTACTTCTTATTGCAGAAATGTTTCCTACCAATATCAGTCTTTAATTGTGTTTTTTTCTACAGCTTTCCTTGCTATTTCACAATTATATTTTGTACCATTTTACAAAATTCTAGATATTCTATCCTACTTAATGGATTATTTTTATATTTTTTCATACTCCTTTTTTTTTTCGTTACAAATTGTTTTCTCTCAATAAAAATTTTACTAGTCAATTGCTGCTTTTTTGTACCAGCTATCTTTATTGCAGTTTTAATTGTGTGTCAGTTATCTTTTTATTAATTTAATTCCAATTTAAATTCAGTGAAATATTTTTAAAGGTTAGAAGTATCAACTATGAATACTGTTTGTTAATATCTATTAATGGATGATCAATTCCTGTGTTGAATTTATTAAGAACATCACAGTCTTGAAATATATATTTTCTGTCAGTCAAAATATAATCCAATTTTGCTATATTTTCATTTAGAGCTTTCATGTTCATTTATTATTTTTATTAAAGAAAGAATTTCTTCAAATTCCGAAGTCTGTATCCTCGCTCATTTCTATCACCATAACCAAATTTACTCACAGCACTTTCACCTTTAATCGTTTACTGAAAAGCTAAAATTAATAACTGAGGTGAAACTATAAGTTTATTATTAGTAAGCTTCTATTTTATGGACTTAGCGCTTTCAGGGCCTTTATGGCTCCATAATCATAGTCCTTTTACAGGCTGTTGATTCTATGCAAATGCATGCAAATTACAACATCCACCTTTTTGAGACCGCGAAGCACGTGTCTTTTCTGTTGATTGACATGACATCACTGGTGATGTAACATGCCTCTTTGATCTTCCTCTTGACATCGTTTACCAGTTCTAGAATTAAAGTCTCCTTTGACAATTTCAAAATATTTTTCAGTCTGATCAAAAGCATTTTATACATCCTTATAAAAATCCTCTACTTTTTCATCGCAACCTGAATTATCTACATTTGATATCTTCCATTAAGATGAATAAACAATCTTACCATTCTATCTGATACACTATCAATTTCTTCCATTGTTGTTCTTCCACATTTTATTTATTTATACTGAATCCTATTTCACTTGTGTTTTCAATAGTCGTGCATTTGTAGTATAGTACATATTGACTTTTTAAATGAGTTGTCTTTTCTTCTATCTTCACAAAGTCTAAGAATGTCCCATCCAATATTAAGTAGTTCTTATTCTAATTTTTGCTGGTTTTCTTCATTTGAAGTGATCTGCAGTTATAAGATATGGAAGTTAAAGATATGGCTCAAAATAAAATATCTAACAAAATAAGATAAAGAATTATATATACAACACCTTTGTAAATAATAATAAAGTTTAATAATAATTAATTAATTACTTGAGAACAAAATAATAATAAATCCTACTAAGCTATGTACATATCTATACATTTAAATAATCACATATTCAGTGGACCCAAATGCATTCCTACTGCTAACTTTTTTTTAAGCTAAATTATTAAAGTTTTAAAATTAATTTGATCTTATAGCACTTTGGGATCTACAGAGTACTCATTATCTTATAGACTCTTTTATTAACCAAGTATTTCATGAAAATGTCTAAATTATTGCATGATTTACAAAAAAAGAAAACAACCCTGAAAATAAACAATAAATGGTTACAAAAAATTTTACACATGTAAAAAACATATAAGAAAGTTAATTATTTATAAAATATAGGAGGCAAAGAAATTATAAAAGAACTCTATCAAAAAAAAAACCTATTTTATATTATGAAAAATGTGTTTGATTTTTGTAATTAAATCAAATACTTATTGGTTTTTATTTTATTTCAACATTATGTTTACATTTAAATTTCTTGGTACCATGCTGTTTATTATTGGATTCTACATTATAAATTCTTTACATGCAGTTTTTCCTTGTGCCTGCTGATTTAATGCCCAATAAATCCATTAAATTTAGCTTTCTGGCACAATATTATGGTTAAGGATTCATTTAATATAACATAAGATAGATAACATGCATTTACAGGAATATTAACTAAATATTTTTGTTTGCATCTGCTTTCCTCCAAGAATTACATCTCAAATTGAGAATTGACAACTGAAATAAAGATTAGCTCAAGAATCCATATTAATATTAATGCATTTGGAAATGTTTTGTTTATAGCTATTGAGTACATATAATAAAAATTATTGTTGATCAAATTTTCCCTCCAGAATAATAAACAATGAATGCTGTGTAGCTTTCTTGGGAAGGGAAAGGAGATTCATTTGCAATCAGTATTTCTTTCACTTTCCTTAATTTCTGCTACAGTATTAAATAAGTCACTATGAATTATTCTTACTAATGTAGCAGTGCAGAAAACAGTTTAATGATAAATGTCTAAGAATGATTTTAATTAGTCTTTCCAGCCTTATATATTTATCACTTATTGTTTATGTGGAACTTGTTTAGCTGGATTCATGGATCTCTGACTGTTTTAGAGTAAATTTTTTGTTGTTTTCTTATCTAATTTATGTTTCATAAGTTTTTAAAAATTTATAAATTTATTATACCGATTTTATGTGTTGTTCTTCAAAATTAACAAAATTAGTATATCTATTTTATATTTCATTTTACTCATAAGTATATATACCTATCAGCATCAAGGAAACTGCAAAAGTATTTTATAAGCTTTTAAAACTGATCAAATGAAAAATAGCAGTCACAAAACTTTTATATTTACTAATTTTTCACAATAATCAATTATGAATCATGCAATAGAGGAGAGGTGGGCAATCTTTTTTATCTGGCAGGCCAATTTCGACTTTCACTTTTTAAGTGATGGTCATAATTTTTTTGTGAATTAAAGCTAAATAAACATCAACATTATTAGTGACTGTTCCACGTTTAATGACAATTTTTCAATTCAACTTGTAACTGTTCTTCATGACATATTTATATTCTCAAATTTCTTTTTATGTTCTGGACAGATTAATTCTACAACAGCTAGGATACAGTCATTTATAAACTTCCCTTCAGAAAATACTTTTGAATTTTCTGTCCTTTTTTAAAAATAATGTGTCTTGTTTCACATATTTTTTTGATTAGTTTTATACTTTTTATAAAACATGTCAGCCACTTGATGAAACTTCTTTTCATGTTTTTATTTTAATATTTATTTCTTCCTCAATAACTTTGTTGTAATCAGAATGTTTTGTTTAATAATGCTTCTTAATATTGTGTTCTTTATTAATCAAAATACTTTCAAGATATGTCAGACACTTCAATTTACTATTTCTTTGTGTTAAAAAAAAATGCATTGGTCCATTTCTTTTGAAATGCACAATTTTCTGAGTCATTTTTTCTTATCTTACTTGGTGTAGCCATCCTAATAATAAAAAAAGTAATCACAAAATAATAAAATAAAGTAAAATTTGAATTTTATTTTTGCTAGTATACATTCATCTGTGAAAATCACTATAAAAACAAACAAACTGCCCTCAGCATTGTAGATTAAATATATAGTTAGATAGACCATACAATAAACATAGTTTGTTGGAATATTGCATCTCTTATCATGTGAACTAGAACTATTATAAAGTTTGGTGAGAGATAAAGATGTAGTTGAGAAAATAAAATAAAAAATTAACTCAATATTTTCACTATGCTCATGTTTAAATAGAAGTTTTATACAGGGTCATTTTATATGCATTTTTTGTAAAATCTATGAGCCAGATTGAGAGCTCTTTACGGCTGGGGTTGAGTCATGGGCAGGAGGTTTCTCATCTCTGCAATAGATGAATAATCTTCCTGAACCTTTGGGGATATTATTCCCTATTATTATTCTAAATATATTGATAGGATATACACACCATGACAATATTAGTTTTATTATCTAATTATTCATCTTTATTTCTCTTAAATTTACTTGTTATATTAGGTATTGTATCAATATACATATATGTATACGCACATATAAGTGCATTTTTATTTATATAATTATATATGAATATGAAATCGACTTTATGCTTGCATAGGTATAGGTTGAAACAAGTGCTTTCTAGTATAAATCGGTTACTCTCAAAATCTGGAATTTGAAATTGGATGGAAAAAATTTGGAAATTTTTCCAGTTTTAAGTAAGCATAGAAATTAAAAAAAAAAAACAGAGAAATATTTATAATCAAGCCTAACTAAAGAATAAAACGACGATGGAAAATAAATAAAATTCTCATCACCTGACATTTGGTTATTATGACAGATAATGCTCTTCCTTCAGTATTCTTCTTTGGAGATCTACTGGAGAGGCCTTCGCGCTACAGTGGGCTTTTTTACATATAGAAGTGAACATAATTTAAATGCTTTTACTATTCGTTTTAAATGTGCTTTCTATTTTAAAAAAAAAAACCTATGATACTCGTATTCGAGTTTTATACTTCTAATGAGTTGTACTTGTAAAATATTTTAATGAGCATTTTAATATTTAAAAAAAGAAAGAGAATAAAATAAAGTAATAGAAATCTTAATAACCACAAAAAAATAAAAGTGGCAGAAAAGTGCTTTGTTATTGGATTATTTTGCCTTTTCTATTAAATTATTAGTTTTTCCTTATTAAGAAACATCGATGATTAATGGTTTTATTATAAAAATAATTTTTAAAATTAGCATGAGTAATTTTTTTCAGAAATTGAAAAGTAGAATAAAAACAAAAAAGTATAGCTCAAAATATGTACATTAACATTCTATTGAGTGAAAATACGTGCCATGAAAGAAAGAAAAAAAAGAATAGAGAGGGAAGATGGTGTTCAAAAATTAAATTTAGTTTCAAACAGGTGCATTCCCACGGTGATTATAATCTAGTATGCTATAGGCATGTTCAACAGATGGCTGGTTGACTTGCGGTGCAGTTCACCATAAACTGACTCGCTCTCACCATACATGGCTCACTTGTGGAAAGAGAGTTTTGTTGGAATGCCTTACATAAAAAGACTTGGCTATAAAAACGCTGTTATTTTTTTCTTCCATTATTATTGTTATTTTTTTAACAAGAGATGTTTTAGGCAGATGTTAATGAAGTTCCGCTTCATATCTTAGCTGGAGCTTCCTTGATCCTCCGTTTAAACATTTGATTTATATTTCTTATAAGTTTTGATCATAAAACAAAATTAATGCATGGGCTTAGCAGTTGTAAGAAATGTGAGTTTTATAATGGATATTTTTAGGAAGTTTTTAAAACCAGGAATTTTGTCGAGCATTTAACTTATAAAAAGTTGTAAGCTGTAGGGATTAAACAGCGTTTTCAAAGAAATTAAACTTCTTAAAAAATTATAATTTCTAAAAATGTTTATCAGAATGTATTAGAAGAAAAAGTTATATATATATTTATTAATCAGATTTTTTTTTTTTTATGTTCAGAATCTGGATAAAATAACGAGATCATCTGCTATAATAACACTGTATTTTTGATATTTCTCAGAAATGGAAAAACTTACCAGCATTAAAGTTTATTTTTTATTATATAATTGGTGATATATAAATAGGAAAGAAGTCAGGCTCCATTTCTAAACTCTACGAGTAGAAATGTTTGCCCATCAATAGTTTTAAATGAAAAAATAAAACCACCACCCACCCACCCCACCCCATTCAAACATAAGTATTGGGGAAAATATGTTATAGCTATTTTTTATAATTTCAAATCAAAATATTGCATTCTTATTTATCCAGACATCATTTCTTATGTTTTGGTATCAGTGATGAAAACTGTGAAATTCCCTGATACTGCCCTAAAGATCAGATATACCCCAATCACCAACTTGGAAGTAACTAGGCATACACACTTTCATCAACTCCATACTGGCTCGTTTGAACCAATTCACAATATTTATTGTTTATTTCCTAAATCATACTATATGAGAAATCAAATTGGTATATTTAGTGCTGATTTTTAAAGAAGACATCCTTTTCTATCCACTTAAAAAAATTTAAGACTCATTTCTTTAACTTATAAAAATTTTAATCTTTTATTAAAGTCAAAATATGTCAAGCATTGGTGGTCGAGAGGTCAGCGACAGCTGCTTTACAAGCAGTTGTCCCGGGTTAGTGGGTTCACTTCCCGGCTGATGCTATGACACATGAGGAAAAAAAAAGCCAAAATACAACCATTCATTCTTCTCTCAATATACAATACTACTGTGCAAGAAAAGGCTTCTCCTATATATCTAAAATGAGAAAAGCATGTCCTGTAATTATTAATCTAAGCATTAAAGTTGTCTTTGATTCTGTTCTACTAAAACGTTTTTTGAACTTTTTTACAGCATAATATTCCACTACTTTTCAGATATATACCTAATAATTTACTTTTTAATAAGAAAATACTAATTAAATAAATGGATATTTTTGAAATCTCACCTATTACTTATATCCTTCAAGTTTTTTTTTTTTTTTTCTGCATCTTTTATGTCAATATGATTATTTTTGAAATAGAAAGCAAATTATCTGGTATATATGAATGACTTGATTATATATAATATTTAAATACAAGTATATTGTCTATATGGAACTTAATGTAATTAGAAGGGATTTGAACTCAGACTTTCAACTCCCTATAGCTATCCACTCCATCTTATACAACCAATGCACATGATCACATACATGAAGATAAATGTTCTCCAATATAGTATTTCATGCTGAACCAGCACCATCAGTTGGTCCAGATCATTATCTCTCATGCACACATATATATATATGGATAGCTGAAGATTTGAAGGGTGGAGAAGATTGAAGCCTGTCCATTGAAGTTTGAAGATTTGCTATCTTAATATAAACTGAGACCTGATTATATATGTGTGTGGGAGATGATGATCTGGACCAACTGATAAGTGCTGGTTCAGCAACGTATATTGGAGATCATTTATCTTTTTCACATGTATGTGGTCATATGTATTGGTTATATAAGATGGATTGGATAGCTGTAGGGAGCTTGAAAGTTTGATTTCAAATCTCTTCCAAATATATATATTCATTTATAAAACTGTTACATTGACATTATTTATATTGGAAAATTACTCACTAATTATTCTCTTAGCCTTGAGAAAAATAAATCATATATGTGAAGCATCCTTAATTAATACTGAACTACTCTCAATTTATAATTAAGTTTTTGGATTGTGTATTTTCATACAGTATGTCATAAACTCTTTCAAGCCTTTCTTTATTAATGGAAAAATCTTTCTTGTATACATTCTACTATTTTCATAATTATCTATCATGTTTCTATCATTAAATACATAATCTATTTTTTAAAAAAATAACAATAATTGCTATATGGAGCCAACTTATATCTGTCAGATAAAATAGAAGTGATCGGTTTTAAAAAATGCAAAAAACATTTCAAAGGATAACATATCTTATAGCAGGGTTGGGCAAATAATGGCCCAAGGGCCACATGCGGTCCACCAAGACAATCAGAAAAATCCACCTTGAACTGAGATTTCCTTTCTATGCGTGACCGGAGATTAATCTATTATTTTCCACTAGGATGGCCACCTCAATATACATGCACAGTGTAGATACTATGTGCAGGGCTTTTCCAGTTGATCTGGTTAATTTCAATTTTGTCTTTGCATTAGCAAATATATACATTTCCAACTTTAATGAAACCATGAACCCTCTGAAAAATGAAAAATTGGTGATGAATGTTGTGTGTTTAATGAAGAATGGACAAACAAATATTTCTTTGGTAATACAGGGAATAAAGCAGTGTGTTTATAGGGTCATGAAAAAAGGGGTTGCCCTCTGCTAACCTTTGCTTCCACGGCCCTCGATGCGGCCCCCAAGCCACCCCTGTCTTATAGCATTATCCCTTATAATGAACAATCAATGAAATCTCCAAATTATGGTCTTCTACTCTATTAACATATTACTCCCAATTACAAATAAATTCTTTTTTTTTTTTCAGTTTTGTCTCCGAGTTTGTGCCTCTCATTGTATCAATGTTGTTTAGTGTCTTCTGCGATTTTATGCAGTGGTGTGTGACCCTGGAGTGTAAAATCATTGGATTTATTCTAGCTCTGGCAATTTGGGTGCTCAAACATCTAATGAACTCCTGAGTATTTAAACCAAAATTAAGTACTTTTTTCTAAAAAAAAAAAAAAATCAAATATTATACGATCAATGAATTGGATACCAGTTCTGAATCTAGTAATATATCTGAATCCATCTTCATTTCAGTCACTTTATATTTGGGGTATTTTTTTACAGATCTATGGCAATCTACCATCTCCTGTTCCCAAATTCCATCTTTAAATAGACTAATTATTAAAATATTTAAGTCTTTTCCAGGTTATAAGATTAGTCATCTTCATGCTGGTTTCTGAAATGTCATTTTATTTTGGATCTACTAACATCGTGAAAACTTCAATCACTTTTTAAATAAATTTAATAAAAATCAGAAACCGGCCAATCAGAGCCTGATATTATTACCAACACTCTTATAATTACTAGACATGTCTTACAAACTGGGAAATTGTTTTATTTATTTTTTTACTTATTAAATTTTCATTGTCATTGTTTTATTGTATCTGCAATAGTTTTGTAATAATGATTGTATTCCTTAAAAATGTTGATATTTATCAAATTATATAGATAACTAGCCTGTTATAAATGTAATTGTAGTTTTCTATGTGATAACAATAAAGTTGCCTTTAAAACTAATAACATTCTTTAAACATGAGAGGATGAAAACTTGCTTAAACTAATTGTTGTCAGATGCATTGTACCAATACAAAGTGAAAGGGATTAATACACATGTGAATACTTCAGTATTTACTAGAACAATCTGATATGTCATTCTTTATAAGTAGAAAGGTTTATTGATGAAGTTCTCCTATCAATGTCACTGTTTCCTGATATAGAAAATGTAAGCAATTAAACATTAAAAGATAGCATGGCATATGATTGTACAACACACTATATGCATCTCCAAGCACTTAAATGGTTTCTAATTAGTGATCTCCAGAAGAAACCTAATTGGTAGGCTGTCCTCTTTTACTTTGAAACATAGTGCTGCCATCCTTTGTATATTAAAAACAAAATAGCACATTACTTTTTAGCGTTGTTGCATTTGATGTCAATAATTAATTGACATTATATTGTTGAATCTTTTTTACAAAGATTAATTAATGATCCTTATCACCAGCAGATTGCTGTCAGATTTTGGCTACAATACATTATATTTTTGATCCATTTGTTTTTCTGCATAGAGAGATTATATCTACAGACTATTTTGATGACCATGCTTATCACATCATCTTTTTTCTCCAAACGATCATACACCATTTTAGTAACTTACATAGTCAAATATTGCTTTTCCAAACATGGAAGTGAAGTTATACATGTTTCATTACTTCCCCAATTATTTAATTTAAAGAGTATTTAGTTTGCACTATTGTTTGAATGAGTGTTAGTGGTTCTCTTTTACTGATATCTCAAAAATTCTTGAAATCTTTTTTTTCCCATTGAGAATATATTGTCACTAGTTTTAAACTGTACTATTTTTTTTACCAATATATTGTACCCTTTCATATAGCTTTACATTGTCAAATTTTAATTTCAGAAATAAATAGGTGATCTTATACATCTTTTATGATCTTTTCAATTACTTGTTTTAAATAGTATTTAGTATGGGTTACTCTTGAACGAATGTAAATATCTTATCCTGATATTTTTAAGTATTCTCCAGACTTTTTAAAAAGACCTTATAAGTATTGTTTAAATGTTATACAACCCAATTTCATAAAAAGTAATCAGTTTTAAATAGAAATGATGACTCCATGTATTTGGTAAAGATATCGAAGGCACCTTTATATTTACCTACTGTATATATGACATCAGTTTTTCCATGGATTGTTATATAGAAATGAGATAATATACTTGTAAAAACATTTTCACATAGACTTTCCGGAATCTCATCTTCAGTCAGTTGTGTCTTTCCTTTTTTAAAGAAGGTTCACAACACAACAAGGTGACTAAAAAGTCATTCAAATATTTCTACCACAAAAGAAAAAAAAAAGAAGCCAGAGTATTATATAAGTTTTTTCTGAAAAATGGCATTATGCTAATTTTGGTTTCTACTGTAAATAAAAATGTTCATAAAGCTATAGTTAGTAAAGCTACCTCAACTCTTCCACAAACTGATATAATTTTCTCTTCATGTAAAGAGTAATTAAAGGTAAACCATGAAGTTAATGACTTGTGGAATTTATAATACCTTTATTCTCAGTGCTGGTGACATTATATTACAATGTCATCAATTCAAAATTAGAATTTTTACTCTTTAGATAATATGCCAGTACTTATTTATTAACTATTATCAAATATTAGTTATGGTTTAACTCTCTGGAAAAAAAATCCTACCCTCTCTTGCAACCAAAAATTTTTTTCCTGATTTATTCAGCTCAGAATTCTAAATTGGGGGTGTGGCAGACAAATCTACTAACCATTATGCAAGAAATTTTTCAAGAAAGTAATTATTATCAATATTCTCTCTCTCTTTCCAAATAATAATGTCAGAGTAATTAAAAGGAAAGCAATTGAAAATTTATGTGATAATGGCACATTTAAATCCCATTTTTGAAAATGTAAAAACTTAACCAATTTATATATACTCCTCATATTGGCTGATGCTTTCAATAATCCATTCATGCTGCAGTATTTTACCTTCTTCATTATAGATTCTAATAACTGAAACACAGGCTTGTTGTATACCTGAGTCTATATATGTAATATAGGGTATATGAGCACAGATTCTATTGATGGAAATTTATGTTCAATTTTTAACTTTATTATAGATTTTGTAGTCATTAAACATAATCTTGCTGAAGATTATCTGTGTCTTGCAGATTTCCCATTATACATTCTATTGGTGCGCATATGGAGATAATTTGTCAAATGCCTATAAATAGATTATCTCAATGAAGTAATTTAAGTGGTACAATTCAATTTATATTTCTTTTGAGCCCATTAAAAGTTCTGTAGCTATTGTATATAATGTTACTAAAGATTGCTTATATGACTAACATATAATTGTTTTAAATTCAGAATTAAAATGAAACAAGTAAGCTATTTAATAAATGTCTTTACTGAATGACTATTATGTGATAAGTATGCCATCTAATGAAGGTTATAGCTATTATTTTAATTTTATAGAGTACACTTTTTCACCATCTCTATGCTATTTACTGTAAGATTAAGTAAGTAATAACAGGTAGCTAAGTGGTAGTCCTTGATGCTGCCCTGTCCAATATACCCAGATTAGTTTCAAGCTTATGGCCTTCATCATTGAGGAGGTTTGGATTAGGATCTAATACTTTCCTTCCATCATATTTTCAGATCAAACTGAAAAACAAAAATATTTTCGATCTTTGTCAATTAGCCTGTGCAGTCATATAGATGCTAAAACCAGTTCAATTTATATTATAGTATTTTTAGTTTTTAATAACTATAGGCACTTCTACCCTGTGGTCAGGATTTGGTGTAGATTAATAAAATCTCATCTCATTCTATCACATGACATCAGCTTACTCATTGTTGTTTTACCAGCATACTTTTTTACCATCTCTATGCCACTTACTGAAAGATTTAATAAATAATAAGGTTGTAGTTTTGAGACCATACTGCCGCTGTCAGAGGGCGCAGTCACACCATCAACAACCGGCCTGAAAATGGCAAGTGATATAATAATAGCTACCAGATAATAAATCACTATTCATGCTGTCCTCTCCAATATCCCAAACTAATTTCAAACTTAACACTTTCATCTATGAAAAGATTTGGATCTTGACTGATAGCAGCTAGAGGAAAAGTGCATTAGATCCTAAGGATGCACTGTTCTACAATCCAAAGCTTCTCACTGATGAAAGCCATAAGCTCAGAACTAGTCTAGGGATATTGGATGAGATAGCATAGATAGGGATTTATTAAGCATTATCATCCGGCATCCATTATTATTATCTGAGGTAGTAAATGCCATGGAGATAGTGAAAAAATATAGTGCTAAAACAACAGCATTTAAGCTCAAGTCATGTGGGATCAGAGAATTGTTTAATAATACCACTCTATATATATTATGGAATTGTAGCATGTTTTCATATACATATCCATTTAAAAATACAATTAGCATCTCTATTATCAGTATCTTATATAAAATAGGAATTTATTTTATTAAACAAGTCATCAAGATAATAAACAATACCCTCAAGATCTATTATCATAAGATAATACACTACCTGATAATCAGAGAACTTCAAGAAAAGCGAAAGAATGTTCTAAAAAAAACACTGCAGTTAATAATTTACAATTGATCTTCATTTAAAATTAACTGTATATTCTTATTCTTCTCTTTTACTTTCTTTGCATTTTTTCATTTCAAAAGGGTAGAGGAAATTAAGAATGCTTTGATGAAGATTGCAGGACAGTTGAAATTGTCAGGAAAATAAAGAAATATTTTTAAAAATAATTGCATTAAAGTGCATATGAGGGGTGTTATTGTAAGCAATGTATTAAAAGTAACTGCTAATCATTACTGAAGATCTAAATTTAAAGAACAAAGTACTTAAATTCTTAGTAACATCTAAGTTAGTCACTGTTCATTTGTGGTAGAACTTTGATAGAATTTAATGTTAATACCAATTCAAATATTTTAACTAATCTCTTCATTCACTGACAATGCATTTGTCATTTGATAATCTGTCATATTGTACTTCGCACTTGTATTAATCATCCAACTATTGTTATAATCTCTGTTAATCTTTGTCAATGCCTGCTCTCTCTCTACTATGACAAACATATTTGTGTCATCTAATCCTACCAATTTTCTAATTAATTTTATAATTGCAACAACATGAGATCCTATTCATGTTTGGTTTGCAAATAACTTATGTTCATCAGTGATAGAATGATGTGCTTTGAGAATATAAGATTCCTGGATCAGTTTTTAATCAAATAAAGAAAAAAAAAATTTATTTTTGGGTTTGGACCATTGTACTCGAATAACAACTAATCTTATATTAATTGTTGATTATTTTATACTTTCACTTTTGAATGGAAACTCTGCAATTTTCTTCTTGATCTCATTCATTTTTCAGGTAACAATATGCTGAGTGTCAGTGACTACCATGTGCTCTTTAAATTTTTAGACTGATTTAAAAAAAAATTGTTAATTAATTAATCATGTTTTCAGAATTGGTATACTAATATACACATAAAGAAATCTCGTTTATACATTGTTTCCAAAATTGCTTGCTAATTACCATAACTAATTAGCTGAGTCATATCTAAGACTGATATATAATTTATGAAGGATATTTTAATAAATGCCATTTTCATTAGCTTTGCAGTTGTATAGGAGTAGATATTTCTGTATAAAATCATATAAATATTATAAGAATCTCAAAATTCATAGCATTAATATGAACTTTGCTAGGAAATCTTTTATGCCATCTCATATATATATATATATGCCTTTATAAAAGTGGTTGAAGTTGGTCATATATCATATATATATATATATGCCTTTATAAAAGTGGTTGAAGTTGGTCATAATATCTGAAAGCAAGTTAGCAATGCTAATTGATCAGCCTTTCTTATCTTCACATTGATACATCTTAACCCTTGCAATTATAGTGGCACACCATAACCTCTGTCACAATAATTCCATTTCTGGCACTTAAATTTCTTATTAACTCAAGAACAATAAAATTACTCAATTATTTATTATTAGCCCAATCTGATCAAACAGGTCATCTTCATAATAAAATAATGAAGTGCTTGACTTCATCATCTGATCTTTTTGCCATTATAGACATTCATTTGCATCCTCGTAAAGAAGATGATTATGTTTTAAACTTAAATTCTGTTCATAGAAGTTTGCTAAATATGAGAATGATGACACACCATATTATTTATTCACTATACTAATAGATTTCAAAGTTAGATTATACAAAGAATGTATATAATTTATTTAAAAAACTATACTTTTAGTTGTTTTTACTTTTTTGTTTTACATTTCTCATCTTTTTCTTCTTAATGCTATAATAATAACTTATATGGGTAATTCATCGCCAATTTTATATTTGAATTGTTATGATTATTATTTGCTGCTCTGCACGGTTTGGTGCATTTGGATGAGTGTCTGACTTGGGATCAGGAAATCCCAGGATCATTTCTGGTGCTTGCATATCTGGCACTTGAACTTCTTATGAAGTCCTGTGCAATAAAGCCATATGCTCTTTTTTTTTTTTACCCCGCATGAGATTTGGTGCAGTTAGTACAGCATCCAACTTGGAATCAGGAAGTCCCAGGATCATGTCTGGTGCTTGCATATCTGGCACTTGAAGTTCTTATGAAATCCTGAGCAATAAAGCCATATACCCTTTTTTTTATCCTGCGAGATTTGGTGCAGTTAGTAGAGCATTCAACTTGGGATCAGGAAATCCCAGGATCATGTCTGGTGCTTGCATATCTGGCACTTGAAGTTCTTATGAAGTCCTGAGCAATAAAGCCATATACCCTTTTTTATCCTGCGAGATTTGGTGCAGTTAGTAGAGCATCCAACTTGGGATCAGGAAATCCCAGGATCATGTCTGGTGCTTGCATATCTGGCACTTGAACTTCTTATGAAGTCCTGTGCAATAAAGCCATATACCCTTTTTTTTTATCCTGCGAGATTTGGTGCAGTTAGTAGAGCATCCAACTTGGGATCAGGAAATCCCAGGATCATGTCTGGTGCTTGCATATCTGGCACTTGAACTTCTTATGCAGTCCTGAGCAATAAAGCCATATACCCTTTTTTTTATCCTGCAAGATTTGACGCAGTTAGTAGAGCATCCAACTTGGGATCAGGAAATCCCAGGATCATTTCTGGTGCTTGCATATCTGGCACTTGAACTTCTTATGAAGTCCTGTGCAATAAAGCCAGGTGCTCTTTTTTTTTTACCCCGCATGAGATTTGGTGCAGTTAGTAGAACATCCAACTTGGGTTTGGGAAGTCCCAGGATTGGATTGATTCTGGTGCTCGCAATTCTAGCACTCAAACTTCTTATGAACTCCTGAGCAATAAAGCCATTAACTTTTTTTTTTTTTTTAACCTTTCGCTTAATTCGAAAAATTGCATTCAGGGTCAGTTTATTTTTTATTTAATGCAACTAATATAAAGCTTTTTAACTACTTTTGATCGTGCATTTATATATAAAACATATTATGCATTATCTTGGTCATGTGACTGAAAATGTGGTTGCTGCATTTTTTCATATGTATACATTTGTGTGGTTATTGAAATTAAGTTTTATTTCTTCAATCTATATAATTATGGATGGTTGAAATTAATGCTTTAATAGTAATAAGTAATCACATATACTAGAGCTAAAAAGTTTATTCACACACACGTATGATTGTTTAATTAATGCAGAACAGGAGATTGATAAGAGAATTTCAAAGCAATTAGATTTATTTTTATTTTACAATGAATTTACTTATTTAAACGTATATACATATGCATGGAAACAAAAACTAGAATTAATGATTTAATAGTAATAAATAACCACATATATGAGAGCTAAAAAATGTATTCGCACACACATATGTCTATGTAGTTATTATGGAATAGGGTTGATAAGAGAATTTCAAGGCAATTAGAATTATTTTTATCTTACTATGAATTTATTTGTTTAAACATATATACATATGCAAGTAAATAAAAACTATAATATAGAGAATTTCTCATTTTAATAGATGTAACCCAAGGTTGCAAACAGTATATAATCCATAATTGTTATCAGCTACTTGTTTTTAATATAAAGGAATTCTTATTTGTCATAGAGAAAAGCCCATCCTAGATATAATCTTACTTATTTAGCCCTTGCAAATACAATATAATTATTTATGTCGTAAGCTTCATAGCATAGTGGCACACATATATGCAATATGGCATACTTTTGAAAACATTTCATTACATCATGATTTAAAAATTGTATTTTTTTTTTTGTTATTTGTCAAATTTTCTGTTTATTGGAATCAAATATTAAATATACAAAATATTAACCTATTATATGGTTCCAGTATTTTTTTTTTAAAGTTGTGTGTGATTACTTCGAAATATTTCAGACACAAACATTATATTATTTTAGAGAGATTATTAAAAATATTTTTAATTGTTGTGTTTATTTTTATTTGTAAACCCTTTTTTTTTTCTGTTATAGAAGATGTGATTATTTTAGTGTTTTCTATATAAGTCAAATTCTGTAAACTAGTCTGTGTGTGTGGAATTACATTTTTGAGTTTAAATAATTAAAATTGCTGATTTATATAGATTTAAATTTATTAATTAAAATAAAAAAGGTTTTACTTTTGTCAGCTTTTAAAAATAAAATTATACAAAATGTTATAAATAACTGAAACACAAGCTTATTATATACCTGTGTCTATATATGTAATATTTAGGGTATATTGGGCACAGACTTTCACATTACCCACCACTCCATCTCATAACACTGATACACTTGAACACATATATGTCGAAAAGATAAATCAACTGATGATTGCTGCTTTAGCATGGAATACATATATTGGTGATTATTTATCTTTTCGACATATATGTGTTCAAGTGTATCAGTGTTATGAGATAGAGTGGAGAGTAGTGGGTCATGTGAAAGTCTGTGCTCATATACCCTACAAAATGTTATAAAGAAAAAATTAATTAATTAAAAACATGATGGTAATATTATTCAATGAGGTAGATATCCTGAAGTCTTCTGAGTTGCAGTTTTGAAAGTTTATATATCAGAAATGTGTGTGGATGGGGAGGGGGGGGATCATTAAAAACAGTTTTGGGGAAAAGTTGGATATTGTTTAACAACAACAAAAAAAAAGGTCTGGTGGATGATAAACCAGAAGTAAATTTTATGACATTTTAAAATTTCTTGTACATTTGAATTGTGAATTCCAATTCCTGGATATTCGGCTCAACAATAAGAAATTGAATCTGTAAAATAAAAGATTCATGGACCAATTTTAACTTCGAAAATGCTGAGGGGGGAAGGGAGGATTAAGTCGGGTTAATGATAAGTTGTTAGTTTTATTCTTTTACAATAAATTATTAAAAAATCATTTTAAATTAGTATGAATAAATAATATTTTGCATTATTATTATTATTTGAATTTAAGGGGAAATGATTGGGATCTTGATTTTAGGGTGTTCAAATCGATTTATAATTATATTTTATCTATAATTTTGTTTGAATTTTTATAAATTTCTTTTTAAAATTATTGAGTTTCACATACAATTTTTTTTTTTAAATCTTCTTTCTGATTTAAATTTGGTAATCTTTTCATGTAATATTGATAGATATCTTACTAATTTAAGTAATATTTAAGAAAAGTGTTTTCCTGAAGGCTTGTAGTGATAGTATTTTATTTGTATATTATAATTCTAATATTAAGTATTGAATGTATGTATATAAAAAAAACTTTATTAACATTTTTCAATTACATTTGAGTGTTAGTAATAGCACACAGATTAATATATACATAATGTTACAAATGATATTCTCCTCTGTTCTTCAGGTGTTGCTGGCTTGACCAGTGACAGTATTAGCATGGGAATCTAATCTGGACCGTTAGATTCTTGAAATATTGAATTTTAAGGTGATGCTCTAACCAATTGAGCCATCCTGCGAAACTTTTGCTAAAACTTTGTTTGTTTTATAAATTAAATTTGTCTGAATTTCAAAAAGTAAATTATAAAAATGTCACACAATCACATATAAATAAATATTTTTTTCCTAGCAAAATATATATATATGGAGACTTTTAAGTCTTTTACTTAGAGCAATTTAACCCAGTGATTCAGAGAATTGGATTCAAGAACGGATGCTTTCCGATTGAAGAATGTTAAGAAAAACAATCTGTCTTGTTAATTTAATGGAAATATTATACACAGCATAATCATTTTGGCACTTAAATATCCCTTGACTATGTAATAATTAATAAATTGCATTCTTTGTACATAATTTAGAATACTTTGTTTCACCAGGGATTTATAATATTTATTTTTTTAAATCTTTATGAATTATAACCAAATGGCATTTGTAGAAATCAAAAGAGAAATTGCTATAGATTTATTATAATGATAGAAAAACTGAAATTTTCAAGTTTTTAATTTATTTAATGGATATTTTCTCTTATTTTTATATAAATATATTTATAAGTAAGTAACAGTATTAAATGTAAATTGAATAGTCTATTTTATTACCGTGCAGTTCTCATCAAATATTATTAGCATTACTGTTGTGAGAATTTGACTTTCATTATTTAACAATTTAATATTCATTGTTTTTTTGCTGATCCAAAGTTAACACCAAACATTAGGATCTTCTGTATATGATAATAGGCATATATATTGTATTTTGTCTTTAGATTTGTTTGTTAGTTTGCTTGATTTAAAGATGACTTAGAAATTGGATATGTTTAAGAACTTTTGCAATAGATAATTAGAAGCATTTTTGTGGTAAAGGACAAAAAAAAAATAGCATGTAGTATATATCACTTCTGCATTCTTATGTTAAATTTGCCTCCAAAGCCAAATAAATTTAGTTAACCTTTTTTGTTTAAGCACATTTCTAAGAAAACTGTCATAGAAAAATATTTAAGTCATGAAATGATTTCCAACATATTTATCTTTATTTCCTTGTTTGTCATTTTATTTAGCCTCTTTTCAACCTTTTTCCAAGAAAAGCAGAAAACAATATAATTATATATAAATATTTAATCACTAAATATTTTTACAAAATCATCTTATTTGTGATTGTTTAATTGGGATTCATGAATTGTAATGCATTTTTTTAGTAAGAGAAAATATTCTTAATATTTAATATATGTT
This sequence comes from Epiperipatus broadwayi, assembly GCA_028023455.1. Lineage (NCBI taxonomy): Eukaryota > Metazoa > Onychophora > Udeonychophora > Euonychophora > Peripatidae > Epiperipatus > Epiperipatus broadwayi. The sequence goes on from JAQFVV010006198.1 coordinate 31,482,356, forward strand.
GATTGTTTGAGCAATTAAATAATGAAAAAAAAAGTTATTTCTATTTTTAAAAGAATATATTCATACATATATAAGTAATTGTCAATGAATTGTATATCATTATCTGTACCTAGTTATCCAAAATATGGTATCAAATTTATCTATGTGCACATGTGTCTTACTTACATTTTTCTTAACAATAATTTTAATCTTTATTTTTCAAATCTAATACTTTCTTGATCAGAAATAGATGCTGCACTGCTATTGTTATTTTATGTTTAATCTCATTACTTACCCCCAATAAAATAAAACATTATATAATAGATCTTTCATTGCTAATTTAATCAATTGTCTTAGATTCATTGAAGTATTAATTGTTTTCCTGGTAGTCACTCAATTATTGTGGTTCTGAGGAGTTTTTGATATCTTTGCATTCGTATGGTATCTAGTTAAATCAAAAACAAAAAAAGTTTAACATTGCAACTGATAATTTGAGATTGCTTTTTATATCTCATTGAGAGTTATTCATATTAATAATGAAATTAATATATGCAGCATAGATTTGCACAAAATATTTGACATAGAGTAAAATATAAGTGTGAAGAATTGTGTTGGAAGATATAGTAATATCTGTTGTTAAAGTACTGCATAGAAAAGGTGAAATCAGTTATGCCTCCGAATACAATGCAGTTCATTAAAATTTGTGATGGAACTTTAGAATTGAGATGGTAGAATAAATTACAATTGTCATGAATGTGTCAGGCTACCAGTGATGATCAAGTATTGTCACACAGCTATCACATTCTCTTGCCTATGCCTTTACACAAAGAATTTAATGTAAATACAATCATAAGAAAAACTTTAATACATATATACATATACACAGTTTTTTTAAAAAAAAAAAACAATTTTCTTCAGGTGATTACTTATAATAATAAAAAAGCAAGTTATAATAAAGTAAGAAATATATTGAATGTTAAATGAATGGCATCTAAGGGAAATTGATAAAATAATTAGTGAATGCATAAATAACAATGATATGATGATGATAATGACAGTGATGATGAAGGTAAAAACTAATTACAGTAACTGAAAGTCAAATAATATAAAAAAAGTAAAAGTTTTCTTAAGACTACAAAAATATACATTAACGTTTTGTTAGGCATGTGATACTTGAATCAAGGATTATCAAAAAAATGAGCCAAATATTTGGAAGTTTTTGAGATACATAAACTAACTATTTAAAAGTTGATATTACTATTTCTTTAGCATTTTCATAAAAGATCGGACACTAGGATCAAATGTTACTCTTCGGTTGTAGTAACTATTGCTTCCGAGCTCCACTTGCTTTCCAGCAGGGAATTTAAAAGATGTACAAAATATGAAGATATAGACTATTGACTTAATGAAAAAAGGGTCTTTCTTGAAAAAATGTCAAAAGAAATAAAAATCAGATTGATTAAATTTTTAGTAAAGGCAGTTTGAAATGATTTTTAAGAGGGAAATTTGAAGCAGACATCTACAAAGAAAATGTTTATAAAAATGATAGCTATAAAGTCTTAAGGAATCTAGGCAAATAAAATAGATGGTAAAGATGATGAACAATTTTCTAATTTAGTTTTATTTCAGTTTTACGTATATTTGATTTGCTCATTAAAACTTATTTAGTTGCATAACTATTCACAATGTTACCCATTTCTTTTATCTTTTCATGTGTCAAAGCATCGGTTGGGAAGCGAACCCATGATAACTGCTTGTAAGGCAGCTGTGCTGACCACTTGGCCACTGATGCTTGACAATGTTGCCCATTTCAAAGTTGAAATGATGCAAACATGTAAATTTAATTCAAATGCCATATATTTATATAATTTGAGTGGCTTCATGCCAAAATATTTTTCAGGCTATTAAAATATATGAATATTAATTGTCAAATAGGACAAAAGATGTCTTTTTCTTTTTTTATTAGATTGAATTTATATATAATGAAACTTCCTTATTTATCACTTTTCACCATTCTTTGCCTGATCTAATTTATCTTGGAACCAATATTATAATAAAAACATTTTATTGTAGTTTAATTGTTTCTCAGATTTATTACATTTACTATTAACAAATCGTAATTCTGATTTTCTCACTTACCAAGTTGTTTTTTTAATCTGAAATGACATACAATAGTTTTTGTTCTCCTTTTATTAGGTGAAGCTTTGAAAACATTATTGTAGCAATGTGTCATCAAGGTTTTTATAAGTGCTCATTTTTATTTTCATTCATTGTAATTACTTCTGTAAATAGTCTTGTGCGTCGTTTTTATCACCGTGCTCTATTATATTTCATTCCTGTTGTAGTTTTTTTTATACATTTGAAACACTGTATACTACTAGTCTTTAGTCTCATTTCTTTATGTTAAATAAACTATCCTTTTGTCCAGAGTAATGTTTCATTTAGTATAGATATGTGCACTCACTTTTTAGTTTTATTTCATTGCAAGTATTTTTATGCATGTTACTTTTATCCTTTATCTCAGCTTATTGCATTCCATTACACATTTTTATTTAACTTACTCTGTTTGTCCAGATCAGATCTTGGAACTCAATTCTAACATATGTAATATGCCACGCTATATGTGATTTGCTTTAATGATTACTCAATTTTCACATCCTTTCTCATTTCAAATTTGGTTGAAACTGTGCATACATATGTATTCCCAATGATAATCTATTTTTCAGAGTTTTCAAACAATTATAGCCAAAATAATAATAATAATGAAATTTTAAAAAAGGTAATTTTATATGTAAACATTGATGCTAGCCATATCTTCCTTTACAATTTAAAACTGAATGAGTCATTAAAAACTCAAAGCTTTTCTATATTATACACTTTTATTTAACTTGCAGAGCAGCCAACAAGTGTTGAAAATAAGTAAAAATGAGAAGCAAATGATAGTTTCAGAGTGATTCATTAAATAAATAATCAACAAGTATATAGCCATAAAATTAAAGAGTGATATCTGGATTTGATATATATAAATCACCACATAGGTATTGATAACAATTTGCTTCTACAACTGTACATTCCAAACTTTTCACAAGTGAAGAATGTCCTCATAGTTATGTGGGTTTTTTTTTGTGAATCGTGTGTGGCACTAATGCTGTATAACTATTAGTATGTGTTATAAAACAAAAGGTATTATGAGTGTATTAATTAGATATTATTAACTTGTATTTTTAGAAATTGGAAAAGTATTATAAACTATATTTGCTTTAGTATATGCATAAAATAACAGTTAGACAAATATTAATAAATAATAAAATAATTTAATGAAAAAAATAAATTAGTAGAGTGATATTTGTAAGTTCCCTCTTAAATACTTCTCAAATTGAATATCAGAACAAAAGTTCAAATTTTATATATCTCTAACTGTTCTTTATAACTTCTCACCTATGTAGATGAAAAAGAAATTATTTATTTCAATGTAACTATAATGGAAATAGTTTCATTCCTTTTAATTCTTGGTGAATTATTCATGAATAATTCAAATTTAAAGATTTTACTATTCTCGTTCATTCATGAACAAAATATAATGTCTTATTTGACAATCTCAATTTTCATTCTATATTCTTTTATATTTCAATATGTCTTTTTTATTTATTCATCTTGAATATCCAAAAACAACATAAAACATTAAAGCCTCTCCGTTTTAAACTATCTTACTGTTTTGTTTTGAAAGTCTTTCTTTCTTTGAATATCTTTCCTCTTTTAATTATTATCCCACAAATAAATATAGTTACATGTAGTGTTAGTATTTTATTTTGCTTGAAACAAAAAATTTTCTTGGTGGTTTATCTGTGGGATTCTGTTTTTCTTCCTTCCTAGATTCTGTTTCTCTTCCTTCCTACCAGCTTTTACTAGTTGGTTGGGGAAAATACTGTACAAGGTACTGAGGATAATAGCTGATGTGCTACTTGCTTTGGTCTAGTGCTCTATATTAGAAAAATATTCAAATATATTGAGTATTTTCATAACTTTTAATAAATCAAAGTAATAAAAAAAAATTTGACACTTCTTGTATAATTCTTAATTAGGTTAAGTTAACTTACTTTTTCAAACAAGAGAGAGACATCTTTTTCACATATTAACAACTTCATTTATATACAAAAATTTTGTAGCTTTATTTATAAATTTTTGGAATTGTCTTCTCAATGAATTTATAAAGTAATCTGTTTTCTAACCAAGGAGAAATTAATTAAATGAATTTTTATTCACATAATTATTGTCTGCACATGGATATTTCATTCCTCATTTATTTATTTCCATCTTGTATGTATATACATGAATAAGTAAGCACATACATGTTATTTTACAAAATATAATCACAATGTAACTTTGGCATTGCTATAACAATAACTACATATCCCCTCCCTTTGAAAGAAGACAATGGGACTGTGAAACATTCTATTTTTGAAGTGTCATTTCCTAGATTCAAGTCATTTTTGAGATTGACATATTCAGGTATGACATTTTATTTATTTTTACAAAGTCATTGTACTTTCTTTTATTCATGACCATTATCTTTTTCAAACAGATGTAGGGTTGACAAAGAATGAGCCAGCTTTTATTTTTGTCAGCTTAAATTTTACCCTCTCCATATGTTAACTCGTGAGCTGCAGTTTACTTACCCATGCATTACATATTTGTTTTGTTTAATAAAAGATGATGAGGTTGAAGTTGTGTAGAATTTTATCAAATCTTATGAATTACTGATAAAAATAAAGGTCATCAAAGAATAGCCACATTATTAGAAGTGTTTTAAATTTGGAGAAATTATTTTTGGATTAGAAACCTAAAGTTTGCACAAAGCATGTTAGTTAAAAACTTTTTTACAATATGTAGTGATATTAGATGCTTTTAAGATTTATAAAATCTTGGATTGTGATTTTAATGATTTTTTTCACAGTCTTTATTTGTAACTCATATTTTAAACACTAATTGGTAACTGCTAATACAGTAGCAAACTCTCCATACAGTAGTGCCACCTAGTGCAAGTGTTAGTAATCAGTGAATGCTAAAAAGTTTGCGTGTAAAATCCCCATTTAGTGCCTACTCATCCAATATCCCCAGACTAGTTTCTAGCTTGTGGTTTTTGTCAATGTGGAGTCTTGGATCTGAGAACTCTGCACCTTGATCTTAGGATTAACAGCTTATGTAAGCATAGGAAGTATCATCATGTGATGTTATAGTTGATAACTGGTGTCACACAATTGGATAACATTTTATTTGTTACCATTGTCAAATTTTGTCAAAATGTACTTTTTACTGCTAAATTTTTTAAGTGAAGAAGTACTAGGTAAATAATACTAATAATAATTACTAATGCATTCTTTTACTCACTTTAATGCTTTTTAATGCAGGATCAATAAAACCAACATTTTGATTTGCCAGTGTTTAATGTTAAGAGTCAATTATTGTTATCAGTGTAAGCTTATTTTGAAATAGTCACATAAATACTATGATCATTGGTACTTTCCCTGCCATCTTTTAGAACTAATACTTTAGCCTCAAACTATTTAGTTAATTGATTGTAGTATTTACTAACCAATTCAAAATTATATGCATTTAGATAAAGAATTAACTTCTGTATAAAAATAAGCTATTTGTATATCATAACTTGTTCAGAGAAAAAGGCCTAATCAAAACATCCAAAGATAAATATATAAACATATAATTAGCAATTTTAAAATGAATAACTCAAAATAAAATAAATGGAAAATGGATTCCTTTTTTTTTTATAATAATAATAATAATAATATTTAATATGCATTTAATTATTTTTTGGAAAATATTTTGTATTTTTGCAGGATATATATATTTTGGATTAACCATCCAATTGTTATGTTAGAAAATTAGACTGCAGAAGATAGTTTAAATTGCTGGTATAAAAAAAAAAAAAAAAGGAAATTAAAAAACCTATTAAACACTTACGATGCCCTGCATAGTGTTAGAATCAAAAAATTCTGGACCCAAGATCCATCCATGGATTGTGGCTCCACTTCTGTCACCACCAGTGCCCAAACTTTTTATGAGCTCCCAAGCAATAAACCATGTATTTATTTACCACAACTATTAGTCAATTCTATAAACACCATTAATTGAATAAATGAATAAAATATGTTGAGTAAAAAAAAAAAGCATAATAATTTTATGGAGTTGTGGCAGTCAGATAAATTAGTGCTGAATATTACAAAGTAGAATTTATTGATGAATCTATAAAATTTCCCTATTAAATTATCCAAATTGTGAAAGTATATATATTTAAATTCAAATTAGAATAAACTATTTCAAAATCTTAATTCCCTTTAATACAACAGGTTAAACATATTTAATTTTTAATTCTATAGATTTCATATCATTTTTTTAAAATTACACTAGGATTGGGTGTATCGTACAATTGATTTTTTTCAGTTTGCTAGAAGACATAACTACAATGTCATTTTCAAATTTTTTATTTCATTCAACTGAAATTTTGAAAATTCAGTTTGCTTTCTTCTTATTTCAGTACATATTAGAGTTAAATATATCATGTACTAATTAATATGTATTGACTTAATTGGCAATTTCCCTCTGATTTACTGCAGTGATTAAATGTTTTTAAGTGGAGTATATATTCTTCAGTGCTCTTACCTTAAACACTCAAACTTCTTATGGATTCTTAAGCAATAAACCATTTGATTTATATATATTTATCATAATTATTATTCAATTTTAAATGAATAAAATAAATTTATTAAAAAGAAGAATAATAATTGTATGGAATTCTAGCATTTAAGAAGCAGATCAAATACCAAAACTTTCAATTAATTTGACCAAAATGAGTTTGTTTTTTTTTTGGCTTTTGAATTAATCATATTATTGTTCTGTTCTCATACTAATAAAGGTATTTCCTTTTTTTTTTTCACAAATAAGTGAATCATCAGATTATGTGTTATAGCCTATTTAATTTTTATTTACATGTTTTTGATGATTTTAAATATAAAGAACTGTTGGATGAGGTTTTTACAAAAATAATAACTAGCAGTACTGAAATAGTCATTGCTTTTAATATGTTTGTTTGTTTTGGTTTAAATTAATTCTCTTTATGCTGATATCATTGACATGAGCAGGTAAAGAAGAGGAGATCACTTTTTTGAATTAACTAAAGTATGCATTGTCTGGAAGATATATTTTTATAGATTTTGAACAGTTATTATATAGTAAAAAAGTAAATTAATACAAAAGTTCTTATAATAACTGAAATACAGGCTTATTATATGCCTATATCGATATATGTAATATATAGGGTATATGAGCACAGACTTTCACAACCATCCACCACTGTATTTCATATCACTGATATACTTGAACACATATATGTCGAAAAAATAAAAAATATAATAATATTATAAAATAATATTTAAAACCATCACTTTCATTTGAGAAAAATCTTTTCAAAGGTAACTTTTTTATCTGGAGCTCATAAAAGGGCAACCAGAACTACTCTTGCACATAGTTGTAAGGTGTAAAAATTTCTTGATGTCTTGAGTGAAATTTTTGGGGAGAATAGTTGTATGATTAATTTTAGTTTGGGGGCCCTGCATTGTTTGTTTAAAGATGATAAGTAAAATTAATTCTTATAAAAGACATTTTTCTAAATTGGTCATGATTTCCACCAGCATTATTTTTTTCAAATGTAAAAGAAACAGTCATTTCCAAGATATCCTATTTGCATTTTTAATGCTATAAAATTTATAATAGAAATTATAAAATTATTATTGAAGAAGTCTGTGGTAAATGTAACAATTTAAAAAAAGAATAATACTGTTCATTTCCTATCCCTGATTTAATACTCAGTTAAATACATGGTATTATCATGTTTAAACATTATCAAATCACTGTGGGTGAAGTTCTCCATGACTTTCCAAATTTAATCCAGTTTCTCTGATCTATAAATTATTTTATTCATATACTCCAGAAATTTTTATTACCTATTCATCTTATATATAATCTCTTTCTCTACTTTTTATATTTTCTTAATAATCAGTTTAAGATATTGGTTATCCAGTCCAGCCCCGAGTCTTATAATTACTTTCAGAGGTATCAGGTGTATCTACTATTTCTTGCATATATTTTATCTTTGATCTCTTATTAATCCCAACATACATCGCTTCATATTTTTTTATATAGTATTGCTTTTCTATTAAATGTTCAAGTTTATCACAAAATAAAATAGAAATGGCTGTACTTGAAAATTAAATTATAATATTAGGACTTCAGAAGACGTGGACGCATTAAGAAAAAATGTTTAGACATTAAACATATTGACTCAGAATCTGAAACAAACAGGCAAAAACTCACTATATGTATTGCCATCATGTGATGTTTATTGGCTTTAATCTGAAACAAAGATGTATTAGTTTAATACTGAAATGTTAAGATTTCACATACTGCAGAATATTCAACATGAGATTTGGGCTCTTATTAAGTAAGTTTAGAAGTATTTTTGAAATTGTTACTTGAAAAAATTGTTTTCAAGTTTTATATTTGTTGGAAAAAAATTGTAAATTAGATTATAATAGGGTAATTTTTGAAATCAATAATTTTTTATATATTTTTTTATTTTTTATCATTATATATTTTTACTATGTTTAAAAGTCAAAGCTCAAAATAAGATGGCTGATTATTTTTGGATTTTGATAATTCTGCAAAGTATGAAATCAATGTATTTAAAAAATACATGGAAGCATTTATTGGCTATGAGTCTATCTTTTTTAAGTGGTTGAATGAAATATTCTTAAGACTCTACATCCAGTTGTATCAGTAAAGGAATTATGATATAGAAAATTATTTGACATTTCTATAGAGTGCTAATTATTAAGTGTTTCTTCAAAACATTTTTTTTTCTTCTTAAGTTTATACTCCCAATCTGCCTAAACAAATAATTGGTTCTAATTGAAGCAAATATAGATAGACTGACTACTGTTATTATTTTTAAACTTTTTTTTTTTTGAAGTCAAATTTGTAATAGATGTATATAATAATTTTCATATGTAATATAGGGTATATGAGCACAGACTTTCACACCACCCACCTCTCTCCACTCTATCTAATAACACTGATACACCTAAACACATACATGCTGAAAAGATAAATAATCACCAATATACATATTTCATGCTAAACCAGCAATCATCAGTTGGTCCAGACTATCATCTTTACACACATATATTTCAGCATGTATGTGTTTAGGTGTATCAGTGTTATTAGATAGAGTGGAGAGAGGTGGGTGTTGTGAAAGTCTGTGCTCATATACCCTATATTACATATATATAGCCACAGGTATATAACAAGCCTGTGTTTCAGTTATTACATTATAGAGATGTCTGCCCATCCTTGCATATGTATTAAATGGATTATGTCCTGTACATGTGGGGTTCAGATTGACCTTAGGTCAACATGGGTGTGACAATAATCTCGGCCTCAGGGTGGCCTTTGAGCATTCCATCATCAGATTTTCAATTGGATGGACGGTTGAAGAGTTGGAGTGTGGAGTGGATTGAAGCCTGTCCATTAAACTATGAGGATAGTCTATCTTAATATATATCTGAGCACTTATACTATATATGTGTGTAAAGATGATAGTCTGGACCAACTGATGATTGCTGGTTTAGCATGAAATACGTATATTGGTGATTATTTATCTTTTCAGCATGTATGTGTTTAGGTGTATCATTGTTATTAGATAGAGTGGAGAGAGGTGGGTGGTGTAAAAGTCTGTGCTCATATACCCTATATTACATATATATAGCCACAGGTATATAACAAGCCTGTGTTTCAATTTTCATATGTAATTTTAGAACCAATGGGTATTGAAATTTAAAACAAAAATTAAGATAAATACAATAAAGAAAAAATGAACAAGTATATTCATTCTAAGTAGAAACAGGCAAATGTTTTTTGCCAAAATGCTTAATTCACTTTTCTATTTATTTGATTTTAGTTTAAATAAGTTTTACCCTATATAAAATAATTGCTTAAAAAATTATTAATCATAACTATTGTTATTTTTATAGGAGATCTGAGTTTTTTGATGTGGCACTCATTAATCCAGAGTTTGCAAGATGAAGATGTAAGAATTAAGGAAATATCTGCAAGAACTGTTTTGGTCTTACAAGAAAACAAGCATCAAAATCCTAGTTAGTTTATATTTTGATTATTACTTTTATTTAAATTTTAATACATTAATTATCCCTATTTTATATATAACTTTGTACTATTATTTATTTGCAAGTCAGTTACCTGTAAGAAGTATATCTAAAATCTTTACATTCATTTTATAGTATTGTACTCATTTTAAAAAACAACAATAACTTTATACTCAGTTTTTACTGTAATAAATAATTCTTAAATACAAATACTGTCTCAATTACAAAAAAAGAGAAATCATTTAGTTAAGGGAGGGGAAGGTGTAGAGTATTACTTTTTATATGCCTTTTGCATTTATAAACTATAGTGTTTAGAATGAAATAAAACATAAAATAGTTTTTAAATAGCTCATTGTAGGGTAAAGGCTTTCCCAATAACCCTCAAAAGATTTGCTAATTATCTTGGTGGAGTATTTTTTATCCTTGCTTTACTCTCTTGATAAGAATAATTAAATATCCTAAATATTGGGATTGCAGGTCTGATGGATGAAGTAGTACTGTGTCAGAAAGCCTTCTGACACTATTTAAATATATATATGTTTAAACAAAAACTTTCACTAGCTATAAGTGACGTTTTATCCAGGAAAATTCGTGTTCAGATGGATTGCATCTGCCATTAACCCAGCACTGATATAAACATTGATGTATAGCAAGATTTTATTATTATCCAATTGATGGCAAGCATGACCATATTGATATGATAACATTATGAATCAAGCATGAATGAACTTGAATGACGTCATATATTTATAACATTATCCTCATAGCATTTTATTGAAATAGTTGTGGAATTGTATATATTTCAAAATAATAAATATCTAAATTGACAAATAATTTTAATTTCTCTATTATTTAGTATTCAATATCATACTATTTTTGAAATGAGTTAAGCATGGTCAGAGCTTTTAATAGGATTTTTTTTTTTTATGATTTTTACAAAGCAATATCTCATGTAAATTTAATACACAGTTAACTTTAGTTGTAATCAGTCGCATTGTTGGTGTGTGGGATATGTTTCGTGGAATAGTGGAATTAAATACACCTGGGTCTCTTTTTACGCGGATTTATTTAATGCGATTTTGAAGTTACGCGATTCATGTTTCTTCGGAAATCAAACTCCGATAATGTGCTATTATTTTAAATAATAAATTTCACACACTTACGTCATATTGAAAGTAATAGCACATTATTGGAATTCGACTTTCATCTTAGTAATTTCAATATTTTCAGTGCTTTATAATAGTAAGATTTTATGCAATAATGAAATTAAAATCATGATTTCCACATTTTATATATACACACATTAAATTTTACAAGATTATAATGTAAATTTGTTCAAACATTGTGCGTGTTAATTTTGCATTTTAAATCACATTCTGTTTTTGCTTTTTAAAAAAGAACGTAATCAATTATTAATCATTTAGTGTCCGCAAGATTATTTTTAAAAGGTGAGTAATAGCAGTGAAACGAAATTTGATTTTTAAACAGAATTGAAAATTAAAAAATTAAAGACAAAAATAAAAGTTTAGATACAGAAGAAAATGTAGAAAAAGATAATGAAACAGAAGTGGAACCTGTTCCTTTCACAGCAAAAATGATAAGGTCTTCAACTTTCTAATCAGTTGGCAAATTATTTTCTTATTAATGACACTAATCACGAACATGCTCTTAAATTTCAATGAGAGTTAAATGGTTGTATGTCTGGATATCGCGTTCATAAACAATTAATAAAATCATCATCTCAAAGATTAATTATGTTGTCACTAGAAAACCATTAACACAACATGGGAATGAAGTTGGCGCTAGTTGTATTTCCTCTTGTGAAGAATCTGATTTTTTACCAGTTTGCAAACGAACCTGTTTATCGGTAAATAGCGATAATAATTAAAACGTGCATAAAAAAATGTATGCATAAAAATACATATTGTTTTGAATAAAATTAAATATTATAGTTAAAAAATAGTTAAAAAAGTTTGTCTTGTATCAATTTTTTTCAAATTTGAAATTTTTTATTAGTCATATTTTATTTCCTTATTTTTATTTTTTTGCGCGAATTTTAAAGTAATTTTACGTTGGTGCTTTGCTCTTACGTGATTTTTGAAAAATCACAGTCCGTATCCCCCCTTTTTCAAGGTAAGTTACATCTATTTTTGCGTGATTTCATTTGCGCATGTTTTCTGAGGAACCTATCTATCACGTAAAACAAGACCCAGGTGTACAATCAAAGCCTTTCATTGCAAGCAATAATTTGAAAAGTACATTCCACAAACTCAATTAAATTTCTAAATATTTAATGTGTTAATGTGAATTATATAATTAGTTCATGTAAGATTAATAAAGTAATATGAATGATTAGATATATAACTCTCTCTCTCTCTATATATATATATAATAAAGATAATTTTAATTTTAAACATATAAATGTCTGAGCATTTATATGTTTATAATTACAAGTGCAAAGAAAAGAGATAAGATATTAAATGAATTGCATAATAAAGATAAATAAATGTATATAAATTGAATATTAAAGTCTTAAATTTTGCTACTTATGATTTACCTGTACCCAATTTGGCAGTAGGTCATAAAAAATAATAATATACAGTGGAATAGTCTTTAATAATTTTCCTATACCTGTTTTCTGACTTATACTCACTGTTGAAAGTCACAAGCTAGAATCTAAGCTTGGAATATAGAATGAGTAGGCACTAGATAGGGATTTTATGCACAAACCTTCCTGCAACCATTGATTACTCTGGCTTGCACTGAGTTGTGCTACTATATGGAGAGTTTTGCCTCTGTGAATAATTGGCAAATAGTAAATTTTTTAATGCCATTAAATAATTTCAGTGTAATCTTAAAATAATTATAAAATTTTACATGTATTTGAATGACTATATTATTAAAATAAATATCTAAGGAAAAGTTAATCAACCCTTCACACATGTGCCATATTATAGTTGTCAATTAGTAATGTTAAATTTGAATACGCTTTCAATCCAAGTTACAAAATGCTTAAGATTAGCTTATACAATTGAATTTAGATATAAAGATAAGACAGTCATTCTTATTTTTTCAAAGTTTTTATCTTGTGGCTTGGATCTAGAGTTTACTCATATTTAACAAAGCTAATTGAATATTATAATATGGTGCATGTACGGAGGGTTCGTTAACTTTTTTTTAGAATTATAGCTTGACAGTGCACTAGTAAAATTGATTGATTATTTACATTAAATATAACATCTTCTAATATTAACATGTAGTATATTTCAATAATTCACAAGTGTTAATAGGATATAAAAAAAGAAATGTAAGTAAAGTGAATAATTTAATATATTCATGCTGTCATTCCAAGATTGGCTTATATAATTGCATTTAGGTACAAAGATAAGATGATTATTCTTACTCAAGTCTTTATCTTGTGACTTGGATTGAGTGTTATGGCACATGTGTGGAGGGTTGATTAAATTCTCCTTAGAATTCCAGCTTGATATTGCACTAATAAAATTTCTTGATTATTTACATTAAAATAAATATCTTTTTTATTGATTGTTTTAAGCATTCATATATTTACCTTCAATTTTTTAATTATAATTCACATTTTTGTATGACTTCGCAATATAAAGTTTTATTTGCTCACTAATTTACAAATAATATATATACAATATATTAATTGTAACTTTATATAAAATTATTCTGTCATTCTTTTGTTGTATACATAAAATTATGTATTTTGATCATTATAATATGATATTATACCTATCAACTTATTTCACATTCCCTGAATATTTATCTCGATTTTTTTGCATTTTAAACTAGAATACCTAATATTATTTATTTAACAGAACAATTTTTTTAAGTTTAGTCATTCAATTTCATTATATATTATTGTTTTTTAAAAGTTAGTGAACAAACTAAAGATTCAGTTTTAACTCCTAAAAATTTAAAAATTATATATATAAACAATGAGTCAGCTAAATTGATGAGTTATTGATAAAAGTTTTGGAAGTCAATGTTATTTAAATGATGACACAGATTTAACATTTCTTAAAATGGAGTTAAATGTCAATTCAAAATAAGAATTGATTTTTTTTATAAAATAATAATTTTAAAATCTGACAAACACAGTTCTGTGTTCTGTTTATATTCCATCACATAATTATTTTAAAATTAATATTAGAAAACAACAAAATAATATATACTGCAAAGTTGTATTTTTAACATTAAATTAAAGAAACTTATTTAATAACTTTTTTGATATCTTGCTTATGTATGTGTGAGCATATTTTATTATTTTGCTTCAAGCTACCTGTTGGTTTGGTATTATAAAGATAATTAATATATATTTTATAATATATACACTATATATTAAGTAAATACTTTGTCATAAATACTACACATATTAATAGCTTTTCTTCTGTTATAATTAATTTGTTGGGGTTTTTTGTGTTCTTTTTTTTTAGCAATACGTTGTTAAAATATATATTATCTGAATACTTTTTAAACAATAAAATAAACAGTATATAAATTAAAATGTGTTTGAAATTTGTATGTGTCTAAAATTTATTTTTACTTGATTTTGCATTTCTTTTGACGAATTTATATCTAATAAATATACATTATTTATTTGCTATAAAATGAAAATATCATTTAAATAAATATCATTGTTATTATTTTATAGTATTTTTGCAAATCAATTAATTCAATTTTAATAATGCTTTGAAAGAGCTTTAACTTTATAAACTTGATTTCAAAAATATGTTTGTATTATATCTTTTTTGAAAGAAAATTTCATGAAGTCTGGTAATATTTCAAAAATAAGAATTTTATAACTAAGAAAGTACTATTTTTATAATCTGGGATCTTTGTAAAGTTATTTCTGAAAAAAAAAAGTTTAAAATTAGAGAAATATTTGATGGCAATCCTAAGCTATTACTAGTTCTGGTTGTATTGATTATGCTGGTAAAATAACTATATTTACACAATTTAAAATCATCATTTTTTAAATAAATTTAGATGTTCTTCAATTTTTAAATTCACAACTATATCCTGATTTTCATATTTAATATTGCTTTTATTCTAACAACTTTTTTTTAAAAAAAAAATAGTCATATCACATTTTTTGCAAGATCTAATTCATATTTAAAATAAACAACAAGCAGTTTTTAAAGTCATATGACAAATGTTATCCCTCAAAATTAAATGCTTAACAACTGATAAAACCAACTGGAAATTTATTTATTAATGAAAGAATATCTACAATGTTATACAGGTTTTTACACCTTCTATATAAAATTCATATTTTCTCTGTTGTCTCATTGGTGGATGTATGAATGTTTCTTTGTAAGGCTGTCACGTGACAAATTCACAAAGGGGCGTATTTTTCAAAGAAAAAATTTATTATTTGTTCTGCCATTAAATAAACAATAATAATTTTTTTACAAACTACTCTTTGCAGAGGAAGTAATTTGTTAAAGCAACTGATAAAAAATATATATTACAAAAATGACAGCAGGCTACATTTCTGGATTCCAAAAAAATAAGGTATTGGAATAAAAAATTTTGAATGAAAAATGCTTGGAAAAAAATCAGTATATGTCGCTTTTAACTAGAACTGAATAGGTAAGTATCGTACTTACATCCAGTTTTGGTTAGCCTATAATTGAAGTTGAAACAATGATCTTTCAGGTTGGTATACAATTCTGACATTTATTTATATAATTTTAAAACCTTTTGTTTAATTTATATTAAATCTTTAAAAAAAATTGTTAAAGCAACCAATTAAAAAAAAAACCCGGGCTTTACATAACCCGGATATGGTCTGGTATAATAATAATATTTAAAATGCAACAAAATATTCAATTATATTCCTCAAGAATATGTGGACAATTAATAATTATTTGGCATTAATAGTTAAAATTGCTTAGCCAGGCTTTCGATGTGACTTATCTCTGTCAGAGTTAGATTAGAATTGACAAGCATGCACTGAATCAAGAACTTAACTAAACAAGTTTTAATATTAACACCATATTAATTATGTCTTCAGATTCCTATAAAGTATATTTTTAAGTTTATATATATATGATTTTTTTAATAGTTGTTGCTAATGTATTTATTTATTCTCATGTGTAAGATTTCCATAACTATATTTTCAATTATTCATGACTCAAAATATAAATAAAAGTATTAATTTTTTACTTCGCAGTGCAAATGCTGGGCACTGTGATGGTAAAACACCACAAATAAATAATAATAAATCATTAATTTCTTCTTATAAAACTATTTTTTTAAAAGCCTTCAAACATTAATTTTATCATCTACAGTTTAGTATATCAAACTATATATAAGTTATTTTTGTATACTGTATGCTTATTGAAGTGAATCTCTAAAATGAAATATAAACAAAGATTTCCTTTTTTTATTCAAAATTTACGTAATTTCTTTTTATTGATTTCAATTGAATGGGTCAATGTATTTATCATGATTTGTTGTACTAAGAAGAATAAATGGGCAACTTTTTTAAGCGTGCATCTGTATAAAGTCTATATATTATATATTGCAGTGTTTCAAATGCATATTTTTTTTATATGGCTCGCTATTTTTGAGAATTTTAAGATCCATGACAAGACTTTTAACTAAATGTTGTCCTTACGGGAGAATTACTATTTCCCAGTGGTTACGAAACAACTATTTCAATAAACATATGAGATCAGAATAATTACCCAAAATGCCTTGTACATCAAGACTCTTGTTTATTTAGTCGTATATTCAATTTATTTTCTCTCTATTGTACGTATATCATGACGTCTATCTTTTTCTTGTTAGTAGTAATTTTTTTTTTACATCATACTGATTAAAACCTACTCAGTTCTTATTTATGCCTTTATATCTTTGAGAAAATGAGACAGTGTGTTCTAGTGTTTTCTGTTTCGCAGTATAGAAGCCATTTAAAATATTCTACCCCCCTTCATGTCTTTAATTTATCTGATATCATTTGTTTTCACTTCTAAACTTACATTGTTAACCTGTTGCACAATGGCAACTATTGTAGTGGCTTTAATCTTTCATCATCTTAATAATAAACTATCCTACATCTTCATGGTCTAGCTTTTTTAATGTTAGACTTAGAAAAAGTAATATATACATTTTTTATGTAACTTCTACATTTTTAACGTAATAATTTATCATGCCTTAATCTGTATAGATATATATTTTTTGATTAATTGCGATAGATGGTGATGAATATTTTTTACAAAAATAAGAGTAATATTTGTCAAGATGTTTTTTTGTAATTTTAGTAATGCAAATTTCATATAGCTTATACGATCTGATATATTCAATGTTAGTATTATATGTGTGATGTGTGTTATATTTGTATATAACCAGAGAATAATTTTAAAAATGTTTAATGTAAGGATAATTAAACTTTAACTTGACAATATTTTTATATGCTTATTTTAATTTTTTAGCAAATATTAGAAAAGTTGCAAATTCCAAATTCTTAAAGGTGGGTGAGGTAACTAAATAATAGTATATTATAGTTAAGTGATCAATTTGATTTTCACATGTTATTAACACTATTTATTTTACAATTGTAGTATTTGCAGCTGCATCATAGATATTAATTAACTCTTTACAATGTTAATATGCATGTTCTAATGTATGCTTCCATTTGTGGATATCAGGAAATGGCAATAAATGATAAAATAAAATCAATGTTGGTAGTCGACAGGTCAGCACAGCTGCTTTACAGGCAGTTGTCCCGGGTTAGCTGGTTCGCTTCCCAGCCAATGCTATGATATATGAAAAAAAAAATCAAATTGAATGACATTTCAGTTCCTTTTTATAAATCTTTCTGGATAGCTATTACAAAATTGTTTTATTTTGACTTAAATATGTCTTAAAGAAAAATAATAATTTGAAGTATTTAAGTCAGCAACAGGAACAATGCATATATATATATATATTTACATTATGGTCAGTAAAAATACGTAAATCAAAATAAATGCATAGAGAATATTACTAATCCTGCTTCCTGCATAAAATTATGACTTTTTTTTGTTTATGAATTTTTTCTTGTATAGATCTTAACTTTTCACTATCCACTTGCTGATGTAAAATTATGTTCCATTGGCATATCTTAGTATTAATTCTTATACTCTTTGTCTTTTGACTTTGGACTCATTCCTGTGGAAAAAAAAAGAGCTTTTATTCTAACCTTTGCAATGTGAGTTGAACTTCACATCATAAAAGTATTTGTCCACTATTTTTAAAATTATCTGCCAATCAAAGGACATCTTACTTTATGGTCTAAATCTGTTGGATTTAGTTTTCATGTTATGAGATGGTAAAATATTCATAATCCATTTAATGTAGAAAAGAGAGAGGGTAGGTAGTAATCATAATTAATAGGGAATATTATTTTTTGGAAGCATCAAATCTTTTTACAATTGATTTAATTATATTGCATTTAATTATTAAAATGAAATAATCCCCAATTGTTGTTATATATGTAATAAGCAAACACTTTCATAAAGTTGGTGCAGAATATTACAAAACAGAATATATTGATGAATCTATACAATTGCTCTATTAAATTATTATCCATAATTTAAAAATATATATGCTAAACTCAAAATAGCATAACTTAACGTAAAAGGCCATAGATATAAAAAGATATTAAGCCTGTGGATTTTCACATTTTGTTTTAGAATTGTGCTAGTATTCAATATGTAAAATAATGAGCGTGTTAATAGCTCTATCAAGCTTTGTCAATAAATACCACAAAAGAAAGCATTTAAAAATCTCTATGTAGAAATATCCCCATTCCCAAACCTGTTTCAAGCTATTGGCTATGTTCAGTGAGGCACTAGGATATTCCAGATATTAGATCCAAAATACCAACTCAAAGCCAGTATTATCTATATGTCTTCAAATCCAGCTATCTAACTTAAATAGCTATATGGGCATGAATAATTTTCAGCTACACCATATATTAATGTCTTTAATATATTAGCTATTAACACACTCATTATTTTAATTTATAATTACAAGCTCATCAAGTTAAATTATGTGATGTATGACTTGATTTTATTTGCTATTCAGGATGTAATACTGTTTAGTTTTTTTATTTTGGTTGAATATATAACTATCAAGTTATTGAAAGTTCAATTTACTTTCTTTATAATTTCATACAAATACAATTGTGTGTGTCATATACTAATGAATATTGACTTAATTGACCATTTCTGTGTGTGGTTTAGTGCAATGATTTAGTGTCTAACACGGAAGTATATATTCCTCGATCAATTCCAGTTCTTGCACTTCCAACTCTCAAAGTTCTTACGAACTCCTGAACAATGTAGTCATTTGATTATTTATTTTAATTGATGATTCTTTAAAATCATTGTGCTCTTATCTATTCAGGATTTACATATATAAATATGTATTTTTAAACGTAAAGTTAACTTGGAAACAATATAAATGTTAATATTTCACAACTCTTTCAATTTCTATGATACCAAGAGTTAATTAGTAATAAAATGCCAAATTCGTAACAAAGGTGTGCTTCTTCAAAACATGTCTATAATAGTAAATTATGCTGTTGTTTTTAGATAGAAAGTAAAACATAATAATTATTATTTTGTATTTATTTTATGATACATTTAAATATTTATTTGGTATATAATATATATCATCATCATCAACCATTATCAATCCACTGCAGGATGAAGTCTCTCAAAGTTCAGTCCATCTTTTCCTATCTTTAGCTTCTCTTCTCCACCTCACCCCTGCACTCTTTCTTATTTCATCCATCCATCTCACATGTGATCTCTTTCTGGGTCTTTTACAATCTTTTGGAATCCAGTTTAAAATTTCAATTGTCCATCTATTATCATCTCTTTTAACAATATGTCCAGCCCAACTCCACTTTAGTCTTTAAATTTTTTCAATGAGGTCAGTAACACCTGTTTGTTCTCTTACCCATACATTGCATTTTCGATCCCTTCTTGTTACTCCCAACATGCATCTCTCCATACTTCTTTGAGTGGTCTGATGTCTCTGTATTGCTTAAATGCAAAACAATTATACTACAGGTTTTTTGTTTTATTATCTTTTGAATTTTGCTATTCCTGGTTGATGTTTTTAGGCATAATGAATAAGATATAATAAATCTAAAATCAATAAATCTTTAAATGTTTTTAGTGCTTATTTCAGTCCATTTAAATAATTAATTAAAGATAATTTTATATCTTAAAAAAATTATATGGTCAATTGAATATTTAGATGGCAGCATCAAGTTAATAATCTGTGCATAACATTTCCATTCAGTATTCTGCCATTCTTATCACTACAAAATACTAAATTTAGTTAATTTCTGCTCTTTTTAATACCTTGAAAGCAAATCACCCAATATCATATATGTAATGAAAAATATAACAGTACAGTAGAATGTGTTATAAATATATGAGTAAATGGGAAATTGAATAAAAATTGTCACAATTTTATTGTTTGATGTGTCTTGAGTCTGATAAACAACATCGCTTTTATGCTTATATGTCGTCTTCACTTCTGCTATTCTTTCATGGCTTGCAGATATTATATATGGTGAGAATGCTAAATCCATAGTTTTGCATACAATGTATGTTATTTTTTGATTAATATATCCTTACTGTAATACATTATAAAACTATTATTTATCATCTTAATGCTATGGAGGAAGTCGCAATTAAAAAATCGCAACATAAGTCATGTGCATCCAACGTATACTTTCAATAGTATATGCTGAAATGCAAAAAAAAAAAATTAAAATCAGTGCAAATTTGCATTTCAGAACAGGTTATATTTACCTATTTAAGGAAGTTATTTAAACTTCTTTCTATTAATAATTTCAATTTCTGTGGTCAAGTTGCAATCTTTAGTTTCTATATAAATATATGGGACAATTAATAGAAGTGGGATTCCACATCTATCACTAAAAAGAGGTTACCTTGACAACAGTTTGAAATTCTTGATTGTTATCTATATTAGGATTGTCTAAATCAGGGGTCCCCAACCTTTTTGTACTTAAGAGCACATTCTGTAATCAGCCAGGTGGTGGGCACCATTTATTTTTTCAATGTAAATTTATAGTTGGATATTGTTAATAATACACATAATGTACAAAAAAATATTTATTTCAAAAATAAAATTTTAACATATAATTAACGTTTATATTTTTACGCTGTAAAAGTATAGTATGCCCTACAATTTGATTACAATATAATACAATAATTTATAAGAAATTTTAAAAGTAAAATTTATTTATATCAGATAAATAATTTTTTATCGTATTCGCATAGTGTCGGGCACACGTAAATTGGTCTGTGGGCACCGTGGTGCCCGCAGGCATAGGGTTGGGGACCCCTGGTCTAAGTGTTACCTGGTTCTATAATAAAATATTTGATAT
Source organism: Epiperipatus broadwayi (assembly GCA_028023455.1). Classification (NCBI taxonomy): domain Eukaryota; kingdom Metazoa; phylum Onychophora; class Udeonychophora; order Euonychophora; family Peripatidae; genus Epiperipatus; species Epiperipatus broadwayi. The sequence goes on from JAQFVV010006198.1 coordinate 31,504,016, forward strand.
TTTTATTTATTTTCAGTTACAATCTAGAAATTATTAAACAACGAAATGCCAATTTTTTGTTAAGAAATAAAGCTAAGTTTAGGAGAATATTATTAAGTATGCAAAACATTCAATAGAAAACTAAAATTGAATTTTGAAGAAGATTGCTAAGCAAAATAGATAAAATTATATATTTAAAAATAATGCTCTGTGAAGATTCAGTTGAGCAGAGAAAGAAAATTAAAGAAAATCAATTACAAATATCTAGTTTTTAAAATTATATGTTATAGTTATAAGTTTGATATCGCTTAAGAGATATTATATGTAAATGTATGGAGTGAGAATATTAGTATATAAACATTTATAAGAAGTTTAGTCTAATTATATGGATTAAAAAATAAATAAATGTGAAAAATTAAGAAATGGTGATAAAAGTCCCAATCTCAGGGAGTTTTTTTTTTTTATGTAATTAGATTTTTTTTTTCATAATTAGATTTCACTATATGACTCATACAACGCCATAAGCCTGGTTAGTATAACTTTTTTTTTTAATAGAAGTAATTAATTACTCTCATATTGCACTGTTGAACTGTGATATCTCTTAGTTTTAATCCCAGATTTATTCACATCTACTTTATAATTATTAAAATTAGTATTTTATAATATTTTAATAGTTTCTGCATTAGGTTATTTATAATAGTAATAATTTATAATCATTAATTTAAAATTACTATTTTACATATCCTGTCTAAATAATTCTTTTTAATGTAAAAAAAAAAAAAAAATGTGTCAGGATATTAAAAGTAATCATAATTTAATAAATGTTATTTAGGTATATAAATATATATCTTAATAAATTGAAATGCATAATTTTAAATCAGAATCCAACATATCTTTTAACCTGTCTACAGTCACATTGGTTGGATTGGATAGGTTAATAAATACATTTCTAGTTATTATTAACTGAACATCTTCCATTAATTAATCTGACCTGATCAGGTGAGAACTAATGCACTGATTTAATAATAATAATAATATAGTATGGGTATCACTACCGATGAGACATCATTTTCCTATGAATTTTAAGAGTATGTATTTTTTTACCATCATCATTAGCATCATTCATAACAAGTATGGTATTATCACTCTAGAAAAAAAAACTAAGATAGGAAGATAAAGAATAAAAAAAGGTTTAAAATGAGTCTTGCAATAATTATACAAATCATTATGTGAAATGAGAAGGTGTCCATATACCTGGCTCTTTAGTATGTTTTTTCTTCTTCTTGTGATGCTAACTTTTTAATTCGTCTGCACAAAACTTGACCCTTTGAATGACTCCAACACCTTGCCTAATTGTATTCTATTATCAGTATTTTAACATATCTTTATTTAAGAACTCTCCTAGTTAGATTAGATTTTTACATCTGTTGGTTGAAAAGTTTCATTGAATGACATAGTAAATTCAAACCTAGCTGTACATAGATCTAAGTACTATATGTATTAAAACGGCTGTCTTTTCTTTGTTTTGGAACCTTATTTAGGTTTCTGTAGTTTATCATTAATAGTATACTCTAATTCTAGCAGATTGCCAATTCTAGCAGATTGTTTGCTGAGCTTCATTTGTTTATCACATATTTTTTAAAAATATAATATTCATATGTCTTTTTTATAACATATATATTAATTAATATAAACTGTAATATTTAATTTCCAGCATTAATAAAAATTATTTTTAGATAGCTTTTTAAGCTGAAGAGATAAAACTTGCAATGTGCAATAACAAAAATTTAAATTTTTTAAGAGTACATAGTGCATAAAAGCCTTAAAACAGACTACAGCAAGCAAAGACCTATTCAGGTCATTTCAGATTATGAAGATTTTGAGTTTCTTTTCATCTCATACTACTTAGCTAGTAAATAATTGGTAGACCTTTATGGACTGACTAATAAGTAGAATCTAATTATGTTGACTATAAGACATTTACTTAAATGAAAAATAATAAGATAGATTGGAAATCCTCGGCTATCTGAAATAAGTTTTAAATTTTGCTTGTTTTAAACTTCTGATCATGGGCATAATAGACAAATGCCTAGTCATTATATTATATAGCTCTTGAATAATGTATAATATATTTATTTATAAATACATAAAAATTTATATGTAATACAGCAAGTATTAAAAAATGAATGTATGAATTAATTTCTCAAGTGACCATATTATGTCTGAGCACTTACATGACAGGTTGAGTATATTGACAAACTGCATTTTTTCTTTTTATATTCGTTTAACTGAACTGAAAATTGATCCTGGAACCTATTGAACATGTCATTCCTTATGCTAAACTGTAGAAGGATAGATATTATAGATAAATTAGCTCTAAACAGTTTTATTGAAAATATGGGATGAAACTCTAAATATTGATAGGTTAGACTAATTATAATAAGAGAATGATAAACTATCACTGATAGGAAATAAATGGTTTTACTACTAAAGAGCAAGTGTCAGAACAGGAACCAATCCAAGGATCTTATGCTCTAAAATCTGACTCTTATCACTTTACTAAGCCAAGCAAGACACCATTGATGATTATCAAATATTAAATTATTAATACTCTGCTGTCAATTATTTCTCTCTCTAACTCTTAGGTTAAGTTAACGTCATTCCCATATAGATATTCTAGTTCATTAAGTATAAAACTAAGATAGATAGGTGAAGACAAAAAAATATATATACAATGACTATGTAAACCAATCTGTTAAATACAAATACATCCACATATAAAATGTGATGTTCACAAACAATAATTTCTCATTTTTTAATAAGTATTGGATTATTAATAAAAATTTAAATTAATAAAATGACTGCTTAAGTACTTTTAATACACAGATTTTTTTTAAATGTTTATATACTAAAAATCATAAATTTGTTTTTATTTTTTCCAAGTTGACAATTTTATTTCACTTTTAAAAAAATATGGAGGGTTAAAAATAAAATAAAATCAAACCACCCCATTATTTATTAGGTTGAGTGAACTTAACTCTGGAGTTGCATTAATTAGTTCATAAAAATACATTTACCATGAACCCTTCAAAATCTTAGTGTTCTTACAGTGAGTTATTGCTCTAGTCCTGGTTATTTATTTATTTTTTTCACTTCATTGTTATTAGATTTTATTTAAAAGGGGTCTTTTTGCAAACAATTCCAGGAAAAAGTTTCCACATCTCTTAATGAGCAATTAGTAAAATGAGTTTGCTGGAGTCACCAAGTCTCCATACCTGGTCACAGTGGGTATTGTGAGTGAGTTAACACAATTGAATGGAGGGGAGTTAAAAATATAATATTTTTTATGACTGTATTGTCATTTATTTCTTCTTAAGAATTCTTTTCACCGAGGTTAGATGTGAGGGCAGAGGAAATAGTTATGAACTCCTTCGGAAATATAATAAATATAGATTTTTTTTTTTTTTTTAGTTAATTTAAATATACATTTCTTAATATTTTATTTAGTGAATTTAAAATTCGTACAAACGATTTTTTTTTTTTAATTATTATTAGTTTTAAATTAAAGTGAGATGATTAGTATTCACAAATAAAAATTAATTACTTTTGACATTATATTAAATAAAAGATTTACGATTGAATATATATATGCTTATATGTATTTTCTTAGTAACTTTAATTCAGAATTCTGCACATATATGTATCATCATTTGAAACCATTGCTCAGCGGCTGTAGATATGTCGTGCTTTTTTTATGAAACTTTTTCCAGTTTTGTTTACTCCATGCAAGAATGTTCTGCAAATGCAAATTAGGTCAACAGTATTCTTAATTATCGTTTACCCGTATTCCAGCGCTTCTTTTATCTGCGTCTTGTTTAATACCAAAAGATAAGAATTTTAGTTTATAATCTTATAGTCAAATAACTGTATTCATCTATAATATTTTCATTGATTTATTGTTTGTGTGTGGACAATTTATTGGAAGTTTTTTACATCTATCCTGTTCTGATTTTCCTTCGCATGTTCTTTCTTATACCAAGATTCTTTTCATGTTCTTATACCAAGATTTCCTTTCGTTGACTGTTTTATTACCGTCCATGTATATCTATTTACATATGGTTGATCAAGATCATATTTCTTTAATTAATAAATGATACCGTATCCGACTTTTCACTCTTTACAATATTATAAGGAATTAGGATTTTATTTTATTTGTAATTCCTTTTCCAGATTTAAATTCTTAAGCTTATTCGTTAAAAAAAAAATTTGTTCATTAATGATTCCCTCCTTCCTCTTTCAACTTTTAATTAAAAATGTTTGTGGTCTCTGCTCATTTGGACTGCTAATTGGAAGGCAGAGGTATTCAGAATGGTCTTGACATGGCTCGGCTGTGGTTCGAGAGTTTATTGCTTGGTGAACTTTGGCCTTGGACCTCGCTGCCTGTTGTGGTGGTTGGCGCAATCCTGGACTTCACCTATTTAGCTTAAGCATTTGAGTCTTCGCGTCAGGGACCCAGGGGTAGGACCATTGGGTGATGGTTAACTTCTCACAGCCCGGCCGTGTGGATCCACATACAGATACACATTAACCCCATTACAGCAATTTTTATTGTTGTAATTGTTTTTAAACATGTGTACGTTTTACCTTGTTACATTGAACACTGTGTAATCCTCAATGGGTAAGTGTACCCGAAAATTTTTGTAATCTTTTATTAATAAAGGTTACTTTGAGGAAGAAAAAAAAGAAATAAACCCACTCAGACATTTAACATAACATGTAAATAGCATACTATTTAAGTTCCAAAACATTTCTTCACATATCAGAAGTAATTAAATAACATGCCATCAATTATGACCATTATAATTGTTATTATTTTATAAAAACAGTATTAGGTCACTCACTGCAATAGTTGAATCAGTCTTGGGGTCATACTGTTAGCTGGCATATTCTCAATAATCACCCATTTTTATTTAACAACTACCAAATCATATTCTAACTTTTGGCATTGTTGTATGATCTTCAGAATTGAGATCTATATCCTGACATGCTCATTGATGTCATCATTGCGTAGTGAATACTATACAAGGTCCCTGCCTTATATAATTAATGATATGGTCAGAAGGTTTTGTGATGATAATCAAGCATCCAAATGACAGTCAACTTAATGCATCAAACATGTTTTTTTTTTATTCAGTTGAAAATTGAGCCTGTAACCTTTAGCTTCTGACTCTGTTACTCTACCACTATGCTGAATTGCATAGGAAACTGCTTCACATCAAATGTAATAATGGCTCTTATTTGATGTTCAACCTTATTTTCTTCATTTTTCAGTGATGAGAGTTGACAGTTGTGTTCAACTTTTACAACTTGATTATGATTCAATATGTGGACTACATAGCTGAGTATAATAAGTGGATGGTAATTTTCTTTTAATCATGTCAAATCATCAATAAGATTTACATCAAGATCTTCTAGGTAGGTACACAGAACTCAGTTGTAAATAAATTGCTCATTTAACTTGCTTCCAATTTTAATAATTTGCATATCTTAGCCATAACTATTTCCACTGATTTGCATGCTTATCATGTTACTTAGTCTTGGTGTGGAAATTATGTTTTTTTTTTTTGTGTGTGTATAATAAATTTAATTATTTGTTTAAATAGATATTTTTTCTTATTTTATTAAATATGCATTTTGATTTGTCTGAGTTGCAAAGTACATTTGAAATTGTGACTTCCCAGGTCTCATTCAGCAACATCATTTTACTGTCTACTAAGCCAGGAGAAACTTCTGTTTTAAAATAGGAATATTGATTGATGTTCAGGTAAATTTCACTACTTGGTTTTTCTGAAGTGATGATATATATACAAGTATAAAATTGCATTGAACCGTAAAAGAATTTTATCTATCAGTAATAAAATATAAAACTTGAAGTTCGATTGACACTAGGGGTTTTTTTTTTAATCTGATCTTCACTATACCAATTAATAAAGGTTATATTGCAAGTAGAATGCTTCCCTGTAAAGAGAACCATGAAGTCAGCAGATTCGGTTCCATGTCTATATCGGAATAAATCAGATTGCTCCCATATTCAATAGAAAAAATATAGTATTCTTTCAAAATACTTTCATTCACCATTGTAGTAGCAGAATCTATAGTGTTAGCTGAATTACATATTCAACACCTTATTATTATTATCATTCAATAAATAAATCTTAAATTACCCTTATAAAAATGTCTTTAGAGAATTTAAAACTAGTTGGAAAAAAAACATGATAACTTTCTGCATATTGGATGTTGATCCAAAGATAACCAGTAATTGTAGAATTAATTGATATATGAAAACTATTTTTGAGTAACGAATTGATGTTATTAAAAAATCAAATGTACATCAATTTGCATGATGAAGAGAAAGAGAAATTCATATGCTTTCTAATTTAATTGGCCTTTTTCAGATTTATAATATAATGGTTAACTTGTCCAAAATTTAAAACCAAAGTCACCATTTAATTATAAATTCTCTTACATCAGAAATCAAATTGTATAAATATGAAAAGTTTAAAAATCTGAGTAATGAAATATTTTACAACAGAAAGTATGATAAAGGAATTAGACTCTCAAAAGTTTATTACGCTTCTAAAGAATCAAGCCCATTTATTTGTGAAAGGATTGATATATGTTCTTCCAAATTCTGTATCATATAATTGCATAAAGTCTTAATCTTAGATATATTAATCTATTTTGCTTCCACTATCCCAAATTTTCTCTATATTTTAGATGGTTAAATTAATACCTGTAATAAATTTTGACAAATAAATGATTAGGTGATTATTGCAATACTAATGTTATTATTACAATATGAACAAGCGTCTTAGCTTTATCTTACAACTATTGGGAATTGATGGAATCCGAGCAAGCTATTCAGGAATTGAATGAAATACTGGAATATGATTAGCCAGTTGTTTCATTCCCTTTCTAGAAATTTTTATTCTTAATATGATATGATTGAGTATAATGTCCCTTTTAAAAAAATACAATAATAATTCAGCCACTAACTGTCTACAATGTTTGGTACTTAACTAGTTTTAAACATCATATTTATCCATCCACAAACTTGAATCTCTCTGATTACAATGTCTCACCAATCAGATATGTTAAAAATCATATTTTTATCTCTGAATTAATGTCTGAGCGAAGATTAATTGAGAACATTAAAATATAATACTTGAAAAAGTCTTGAACTAGTTTCCAATTTTGCTTTTTTGTTTAGCAACAGTAAATGGTTTGAATAATAATTAAATGAACCCTAGGAAAGAAAGTTATCATTATTAATTATTTTTTATATGTGATTTAAATAAATTTCTGAAATTTATATTATTTTTAGTCTATTCTTATTGTAGGATATGTTTATGTTCTCAACAAAAAATGCATTGCTCATTGCAAATATATTTTAATGTAGTAAGAATTGAAATACCAGTTACTTTTAAACCTGGAGCCTAATTGTAAATATAGGGGATTTGAACTCAGATTTTCAAGCCACTTCACTATCCATACTATCTCATACTATTGATACACATGACCACACACATGCACAAAAGATAAATAATCTGCCTTCTGTCCATTCCTCTATATATTTAAATGGATACTGTCCTATACATGAGGGATCAGAGTGACTTTAGGTCAACATGGGTATGACAACAATTTTGGCATCAGCATGGGATTTGGGTATTCTATAATCAGATTTTCAGTGGTATTGATGGCTGAAGAGTTGGAGTTGGCAGTAGGTTGAAGCCTGTCCATTAAAGTGTAAAGATTTGCTATCTTAATATAAACTGAGCAGTGATTATATATAGGTATGGGAGGTGGTAATCTGGACCAACTGATGAGTACTGGTTTCACATGAAATATGTATATTGGTGATTATTTATCTTTTCTGCATGTGTGTGGTCATGTATATCAGTAGTATGAGATAGTATGGATAGTGAAGTGGCTTGAAAATGTGAGTTCAAATCCCCTATATTCTAATGTAGCATATTTAAGTGCATTAAAAGTGGATTTTGTTTTAAAAATAATAATAAACTTCATTAATGTTATATATTATTGACAGAACAAGAAAATTTGCATCTAAAAAAGTGTTTATAGAGTTGCAAGGAGTACAAAGGCAGTATATTTACATAATACGCCTTTCAGAGCAACAAGTAAAAATTAAACATGTACTACAGCATTAAATTTGACAATTACAGCTGATGTGCAGATATATATATATATCAAAATGCTGATTATTAATAGTAATTTCATTTTTTTATGTTAAAGAAAATAGAAACATTGTCTAAAGAATCTTGATATAAAAAAAATTAAAAGGGGATAATTCTCAAGTTTGGCATTATTGTTTTCTATTACAATTATTACAAATGAGTTATATGAATGAGTATTAGAAGAGCAATATGTCTATAAAGAGGAATAATATAATAGGAAATGATGTAAAATTTGCTTCTCATTGCAAAGTAAGAGCTAATATATATATATTCGCAAACTCATCTATTAGTTGGAGTTTAATTTTGAAATTTATTTTTATTGGGAAATTCACATTTTTATACTCTATAAATATTAATGTTTAAATTTGTATAATTTTTCATTATAAGAAAATTTTAAATGTGATGCATCTTTCAGTTCAATAGACATCTCGTAGGAGTCCAAATGCTTATTTTTTTTAGGGGGGGGGGTTGTATTTTGGAAGGAGAAAAAAGTGCAGAATGGGTTATGTGTACTTATCAATATATATATACTTCATGAAACAGTCACATCTGAATAATGTAATAGGATAAATTGCAATCAGATTCTAAAGAACTATTTTTAAATAAACTTGCAAATAGGAGCCCTTTAGTATATCATTGCCAATTTATTTTGTCTACTAAAAGGAGATATCTTTTTATCAGATAAAATGATGCAAAAACTTCAGACTGCATAATGAAGTATGGAGAAATAGATGTTTGGAGCAATAGGAAAAGATTGAAAGAACAAACACACATTATTGATGTAATTGAAAGAATTAAAAGTCAAATGCAGTTGGTCTGAATATAATGATGGAGGAGGCAACACTATATTGATGGAGAATTCTAGTGGTAAACTAGATTGCAAGAAATTGTATTAAACCTAGAGACTAAATCTGAAATGGATGGTTAAGATATGAAAGTTTGCCTATAATATACACCTTTACTCACTTAGTGAAGGCAGGGTCGCTAAAACTCATTGTTAAACAAGAATATCATATGCAGAATAAGCATTTATAATGATTGACTATGGGGAAAAAATTAGTTGGTTACTCCAGCTAAAAAATTACACTATAAGTTGAGAATATTTCGTTAAAAAAATAACTTATCGAGTATATATATATAAAAATTTTAAAAGCCCTTAACATATGTTATACGTTTATGTAAACTGTGATGTGTGTATTATGCAGGTATTTACTTAAAATATGTATGATAATGCAACTTAAATCTATATAAAAAGAAAAAAAACACTTAGATTAAAGTTGTTTTTTTCCTGTAATCCTCCATTCACCAATCATTCTTATCCAGTTTAGTTTCCAAGCTCAAACATTTTATTGGATTTTTTTTTATGGTTATATTAGTTGTTACTATGACTTTAAACAGACTCTCTTAAAAAAAAAAAAAAATTAATATTGCTAGAAAAAAAAAGCTTGTTTTCACTGTCCAAAAAGTGCATCAAAGCAGACCGAGAAAGTGAAACTAAACTAGCATTTAAGAATTATTTTTTTACGCTAAAAAAAAAATCCATACCGAAGTTTCACTTTTTTAAAATTTATAATACAGTATTATACTATATTACTTATGAGAAATTATTAAAATTAAAAAAACAATATTTAATTACAAATTATTTGATTGATAGAAAAACTTGTTATTTTTCATTAATGTAACAAACAATAACCAAATAAACATACCGTACATTACAAAAACTTAATCACAGTCAACTTTTTAAAAAAAAACTTGACTTATTTAAAAAAGAGGAAAAAATCTAATGCATTCTGAGTTTGCATATTATAATCAATATTTAAGGCATTTATTACAATGTGTACAGAGCTGATCTGAATAAAGAAATATTTTAACTGTAGTGGGTTTTTTTGGCATGACATGTCACTATTTTATCAAGGGCAATAGCCATGTTTTTGTAATAACTTAGCAATTTGTCGAATAGCCCAATGCATTTTGATAGCAGAGTTATAGACTATTTAAATAAAAATTAAAGGCATTAATCTTATTCCCTTTATTTGTATGGCATTTTCATCATACATAATTTATTATTAATTGCATAAAATCATCCTCATATTTTTTTTCCCAAAAATACAATTCAAATATGATGAATAGCAGTTTCGATTTGATTGAAATTAGCATTAGTAAAGATTTTAATCAAAATTGATTGTTTGAAATTTTAGCTAATATTTATATTGTATATAAGGTTAAAATTTAATATTGATAGTATATGTGGCCAAAAATTATTTTTAGTTTTATGCTGAATGAAATTTACATTTTTTTTTTTAGAACTGCATTTTTTTTTTACATGTGCAATGTCTCCATTGCTTTGGATATCTGAAAATAATTATGAGATGATTTAAAATTGAGGAAGCAGAGTAGGTGTTATTTTTAATTTACATTTAGTAATTTTTGATATTAATTGTATAAATCTGAAACTGTTTTACCCTCTTTACCCCCCCCCCTTTTTTTTTTTAAAAAAATATTGAATTAGTGATGGTAGCAGTTTCAATTTGACAGAAAAATTTTAATTCAAAATTATTTGACTGAATATTTTAGCTAATATATTTATTGTACATTTTTAATTTTATGCTGAACGAATTTGCTGTTTTTATAATACTGTGTTTGTGTATTGAATGAACCTTTTTATTTTTTTGCCTTTGTAATCATTAACAATGAAAATCTTTACTTTAGATATGTTATGAATGAAGTACTAAAATATTGAACGAAAATTAAATAAAATACTGTTAAACTAAATTAAAATATCGTACATTCATTAATCATATTTTAAGCTTATAATCAAAATATTGAATTCAGTACTATACCATTGTGTTTTATGAATAAAATGTGTGCCATATAATTTTAGCATGAAAGTCACTATTTTGCTTTATTTGGATGAGATGACTAAAAATTATTCTATGACGTTAGCAGTGTTACAAAATGGCCACCAATTTTTTTTTTAATTTTTGTTTATGATCGTTATAGTGAATAATCAATTATAATTCAAAATAGTGGATACAAATTGATGGTGATCACTATTGTGAATCATCACATAAAGGCCAAGCACTAAGCAGGGTGAAGGTGCATAAAGAAAAGCTATAGATCAGACATTTATATACGAAAGGTTTTGTATTTGTAAATTTATTTTTAAATCATTCTTTAGAATCTGCTTGCAATTTGGGCTAGTAAAATATTTGGTCATGAATGTTCCATGACCTATTTATATTTATAAATGCTTCAGTTAAAGTCATTTACATGCAATTATAATTATTAGTATTTGTCAATGTCTCTTTTTAAAAAATTATTTTTAATTCATGTTAGTGTATCTATTGATATAATTAAAATATAGGGGATTTGAACTCAGACTTTCAAATACCCGTCAACTATCCACATTATCTCATACCACTGATACCCATGACCATACACATGTAGAAAAGATAAATAATCACCAATATACATATTTTGTGCTAAACCAGCAGTCATCAGTTGGTCCAGATTATCATCTCCCACATATATATATAATCAATGCTCAGTTTATATTAAGATAGCAAATCTTCATACTTTAATGGACAGGCTTCAATATTCTCCAACTCTGATATAATTAAAATTAAAATTTGTATACTTTTAATAGAAATTTGTTCATCTTGGAAGTAGAAATAAAAAATAGAAAAAGCATTCCTCAAAACCTATCTTTTAATCCATGCAAAAATTTCTAGCATAAAATCCTTTTTATTAATCTTAATGTATAGAAAAGAGAAGGGCTAAGTGAGGGATCATTTTAACTATGAGATTGTTCCATATAGATGATTTATTTTTATTAAAATTGAGCATCAAGAAAAATGAAAGATGACTAAATCACCAAAGTAAGGTAATGAGTTTGATATGGTATGTTGATATAAAAAATATGTACCCCAGGAAATTTACTTTCAATTTCCAGAAGAAGAAGGTTAATGTATGTAATAAAGTAAAGAAATTAAGGCAACGTTGCAGAATGAAATTGTTTGGGATAAATACAGAAGAGATTTTATTATTTAAGATTGTGCAAATTTCGGTAATAAGAAATAAATAGCAAGTATATAAATTAGATATAGAGAGATATTGAGTGATAGAAGCAATTCAAGAAGTTTTCATTACTGGAACTAAAGTCAACAGCTTTTGTAATATCTTGGATTACAAAAAAGACTGATTTCCTAAGTTATATGATGATTATTATCTTGAATAGTGTCATACAGATGGAGGAATTATTTTTAGAGCATTGAAATGAGAAATTGGGTGAAGGATGTTTTATTGAATTTTATTTCTTATGAGAGAGTTTATTATTTTTGTAGGGAGTGGATGGGTATTATTCTTAAACAGAATGATAAAGATTTCTATAGTAACATAAATAACAGATAAAATTGATTAATTTTATATAACTTAGTAGAAAGAAGATTGAATGGGTTATGAATAAGAAGAACTAATATTAATTTAGAAACATATTCATGGGTGTGTACATTATGGAATTAAATTAAAGGCATTCTTGTGATTTTTTATATCTAAGCTTTGTGTATAGGACCAAAGCTCTAAATAATGAATAAAGTATAACTTAGATTTCAAATGGTGCATCATATTTTTTCCAGAAGTAATTTTTTTAATAATTTAGATTTATAACAAAGATTCCAACACATATAATCGTTTGGACCAATTACAATGATGATTTTTTAGAAGTGGTTGGCATCTTTTAGTTGAAACATAATCTGCAAGTTATAGTATTTATTTACTCCTGATTAAACAGTGGAATGGACAGATGAGAAAACAAAGAAGGTATTTTTAAATTTGAAATAGATTGAATTCAAGTCTTTTAGAAGAATGGTAATACTTATTACACATATGATAATAATAATAATGGAAAACCAAATTTGTCTGAAGTAAAGAGAAAGAATAATAATTTTATTAATATATATATATTGGAGTAAACCAAGAGGATCTAAACTGATCTTCTAAATCATGAGCAAATAAGTAGAATATGCATGGTATGAATAATATAACAACAGAATTTAAACAGACATATGAATATGTACCTCCGATCATATATTTTAATTATAAGTCATTGTAGCTATGATTAGTTTCAATCATTATAGTTTGAATTTAAAAGCTTATTTTTATTATTAAATGTATTCAAAAGCAGTTGACTTTAAACCCTAACAAAATTAATAAATATCCATGTTTAGTAATTGTGCAAAATTATAACTAATACAAGCATTAGCATTAAGATTCTTAGACAAGATATATGCCTGCATATATATAAATCTCAAATAGATCTATTTTCCAAACTATTGAATCAGACCAATTATAAATAAAATATAAAATGTTTGGATATAAAAATAGTATGCTGCATGTAAAAGCATAGAATAAAATGTACCATGATATACATGAAATATATGGGTGAGAGAACAAACAGGTGTTATTGGGATCATCGAAATAGTTAAAAGACTGAAGAGAAGTCGAGATGGACATATTTCTAGAAGAGATAATAATAGGTGAATAGTTGCAATCTTAAACTGAATTCCAAGAGATTGTAAAAGACGTAGAAATAGATTATCTGTGAGATGAATGGATGAAATAAGAAAGTGTGTGGATTTGATACGGAGAAGAGAGGCTAGAGATTGGAAAAGATGGATTGAACTTGGAGAGAACTTCCTTCTTGCAGTGGATTGATAATGGTTGAAAATGGTGATGATGATAATATCTTGGCAGTCATAAAATAAATAATTCAGGAAATAGTGAGAAAAAAATAATAAAATCAGAAAAGAATCAGCTTTAGAAATAGTTTCTATATAAAGTTCATATCTAATGATAGATAGGAAATTTCAGTGTTAAATTTAAAATATTATTTTTAAAATCATATTAGTTTATAAAATTACAATTTTGTAAAGCTGAAGGAGTAATTTTTTTTCATTGTTATTATTTATATTTTTTCTTTTATAATCGGTGAACTAAAAATATGTGACATGTTCGCCTCTGATTAATTTCATAAACAGACTGCAGTCAAACTGTGAAATGTTTGAAGTTAAAGATATAGAATATCCCAATCTATCAATGTAGAGATGAGGATCCTTCTTAGTACTTAAATGATATATGAAGAGAATCATATGTGGATAAAATTGGGTAGTCTAATTATTGTAAATGAAAAAAAAAAACTGCCCGAATGTTGAAACTTCACATATTTGTTTGTGTATTGTTTAAATTCATAGCATAGATGATTTCAGTAATAATAGAAATAATATCAGACATTTGAAGTACCTAATTAAATTAGAAATACTGATTCTAAAATGTTAAATAAAATTATCAAGAGTATTGAATTTAAACCAGCACAGCAATATATTATTAAATACTCTTTGAGCATATTCTGTTAAGTAATTCTAATATTAATATACTTTGCATATGTATAGTTGATATGCTTTAAGAAGTGTATTATTATTCTTACTTTAATGTTTTTGATTTTCCAATCTCAACTTAATGCATTTTCAGTGCTGTGCACGATGTAAAGCATATCAACTTATATAATGTAAAATTTGTTACATATAATTAACTATAAAAATTTTTATATAATATTATATGTATAGTGTCTATTGGGATGTGTATTAATTAATTAATTGATACATCATTTCAAACTTTGTATATTTGTTGAAATTGTTTGATAGAGAAATTCACACATTGACGTTAACAGCCATTGGGTGAATTGATATTTTCACTATTTGATATATATACTGTATATATATAATTTAATCTTATATATATATATATGTGTACATTTTATTCATCCAAATACATTTTATTTATTTTAGTCTTTACCGTTGGAGATAGTAATATCATATTTTTTCAAATGCTTAAGATTGTGCTTATCTTTTCCTCTTATCAGGATTATATAAACAGTCTAGGATTAATATATCAATATGTATACTGTATATATATACCTTTGCTCAGGATTCAAGTGGTGTTCAAGCACAACAGTTCTATTTCATTGAGCAAACTGAGATTTGCTTTTTATTTCTTCATTTGGAAATTGATTTAAGATCTGTTAGCTTGTAAGTTTGCTGATTTCATTACTGTGCTAAAGCTTTATATCGGTTATAATAAATGATAAAGGCTGATACATATTGTATTTATAATAGGGAAAAGATATGTGAATTAAATAAATTATTGACGGACAGTTTAGTCATTTATTATTTATTTATGTATGCATTTATTTTTTAAATATTCTTAATGCATCATAGCCTTTGTGCAGCTGCCATTGATTTAATCCAATCATGATATATATTTAATTTAAACTTATTCATTGTATCATCAATCCTGCTTTCTTGCTGATGAATCGTCTAAATTTTTTTGTGCATATATAATTGTTATATGGTATTGAAAGTACTTAGCTTCAAATAAATCCTTTCTTATTTCAAATCCAAACCTGTTTAGTCATTAAATGTTTTAACATTTGCTTATTTATTATATAGTTGTTATATGTATGTCAGGTTATTTTCTGCTTATTTTAATTTTGGATATTCAGAAAGTCATTATTTTTTTCACTTATCAAATTAAGTTAAATAAAAACATTCTATTCGTTTATTTTGTTTAAACATAAGCCTTCTTTAATCTTTCCATTTGTAATAAATTTCAAAAAGTATATATAATTTATATAAAATTCATTACTGAATATTATTATAATAATAAACATATAAATAAAAGCAATTTTGAATATACATTAAAGATTAATTTCTATTTTTAATAATTTTTATTAGTCATTAGTTAGACTAGATATTATCCATTTAATGAATAATATTTAGGTAGTGTAATTTGCACTACATCTGTTTTCTATCTGCTTTTAACACTTTGAGGAGGGGTGTAATTATATTCCTGTGATCAAAGACTGGAAAAAGATGTATGGTTCCCCAAGATGCACATTTTATGCTGACCAGCACTCATCGTTTGCCCAGATCCATAATCTCTTACTCATATTAATTGGCTATGTATATATAATGAACAATGATAAAGATATGTGGGTCAATTGATGAGTGCTGACTTAGCACAAAATGTGTAGCTTGTGGATCATATGTCTTTTGTCATATGTTTATGATTCTACCCCTCCACAAGATGTTAAAAGCAGATAAAAACCAGTCTGTATCTTGAATGAGAGTGGTGTAGTGAAAATTACACTACAGAAATATTATTAATTTCTATTTTATTTTAAAATAAAACTAAATTTGTTTTCATGAAATTCCTACTTCATCTTTTTATCTCTGGTCGACAATGTATATAATTTATAATTTTTACATAGGATGTAAATTTTGATTCTTCTTATAAAGTGTTGCTTAATTAATTTTAAAGGCAAACTTTTGACTGAATAATAATGATATGTAAAATCGTTTGTAGTGCTCTAATTGGTTTAGTTGCAAATTAGCACACTACTTTTTTTTTTAATTTATTAATTAACAATTTACTTTAAATTTACTCTTCAGAATATTTTTATTATGTTCAAGGTGAAAAAAATATTCTTCCATTATTATCTAGTAATTGTTTGCTTTTAAATGCCAGTCACTTATTGGTATATATCAAATTCTTTGCCTAAACACAGAAAAAGTAGGCAATAGGATCTTATGATAAAGGTGCAAATGGAACTTTGCCATTACTTGTCATCTCTTAACTCAATTTGTTTTAGCATCTCAGTTTTAAAACTACTCTATAAACATTAATATTCCCTTGCATTAAAAACTACTTTATAATATTATTTTTATAAAGTGCAAGATATTTTACTGGTGTACATATGGTAGAAAGAATTTGTGCATGTGAATATGTACTTCAGAAGCAAATATCTGACATGTGACATCTGCATTCCTTTAGTAATGCTGTTAAATTAAAAATAATACTTATGGTTTTTATGAATTTTTTGGTTTTATTATCTTCTTCTTCATATTTACTCTTATGCCTATTTAG